>CM024672.1:21132616-21749330 GCA_014182725.1 Eucalyptus brandiana | reverse complement strand
TGTTGCCGCACGGGAAGAGACGTACACCACGAGCTCGACATTACTTGGAGGAATGCCCTAGCTTAGAGTAATTTCAGTCACGTTATAGTCGTAGTTGTTCTGCTCAACTTCCTTGGAATTTTTGCCGTTGGCAATTTCTACGACTTTTGGAGGGTGAAGCACGGATTGGTACATCGCGCTCACAACCTGCGCAGCAACGACCCGCACGGCATTGCGTATTTTGTCCAATGACTCTCCCCCTTGGTTTAATTTTCAAGATGTTGAACTTGATGATGATTAAGGAGCAATTGTGACCGGTTCCCCATCTGATTGGTGACCGTTACCTCTATCCAAATCGTCATTGTCCATTGAGACTGGTGATGAAGTGGGTGAGTTTGATCGTCCTCCTCTGCGCACAGCTCCGGCTCGTGTGAGAATTTCTCTGATCTCTCTATCTCGTGCTCCCCTTGGCGAGGGAGTTGAGACATCTAGAGGTGTCAAGCCGCTCTCGTTCAAGGCGTTCACCTCGACGACCTCAGACTCCAAAGGATGTCCACGAACCATGAAGTCGACCACCCGCAACTCTTTCCCATGTTTGTTTTACTCTCTTTGATTTTCAGGCATTGAGATACTGGATAAATGTTTTTGACATAGACAAGACATCCTACATTTCCGTGAGGATCAATTAAGTTCATTTTCTTCGAAGATTTTTGCAAAAGATAGGGACCCAAAATAATACCCTCTCTAAAATAATGCACGATGAAAAGTGCAGAAAAATAAGAGAACCGCGAGTCTCGCCTTGAAACTTTTGCTGGCGGTAGGAAGATGCAAGGTGGCGTCGCCTTTGTGGTCCATCCGATTGATCAATTACACCTTCTTATGCCGCGTCAAATGCCCAACTAACCGAACCAGCACTTTAAATTGGTCGTTCTGCATAGCGAGGTGAAGCACGGTCTCAACTTGGGCCGATCAGCGCCGGTCAATGGTGGTCAAGGCCGGTCAACGGTGGTCAAGGCCAGTCAATGGCGGTCAACGATGTTCAGCCTTGGTCAACGACGTTCAAAGGTCAAAGTCAACGGGTCAACGGGTCGGACAGGTCGAAATGATTGACTCGGCACGTGCCATGCACGTGCGAGGATGATGTAACGATGAGGTCGGTTGGTGCGTGCCGCGCACGTGCGTTGCACGTGCCTGGGACCGAAACGGCACGTGCGACGCACGCGCCCGGGGCGAGACCCAATCGGCGCGTGCGTGGCACACGCGGGTGAGTTTCAAGCCAATCGCATGGATGTCGTGAAGGTAAAATAAGTTACAACCATTGCAAGCAGGGGTAAAATAACCGGTAGCCTGACGGAGAGATCTTTGCTGAGGCAAATGATCATCTGGACTGACGGCGAGAACCCGAATGTGTTGCCGCACTGGAAGAGACCGTACACCACGAGCTCGACATTACTTGGAGGAATGCCATAGGTTAGAGTAATTCCAGTCACGTTATAGTCGTTGTTGTTCTGCTCAACTTCCCTGGAATTTTTTCCGTTGACAACTTCTACGACTTTTGGAGGCTGAAGGACGGATCGGTACGTCGCGCTCACAGCCTGCGCAGCAACATCCCGCACGGCATTGCGTATTTCGTCCAAGGACTCTCCCCCTTGGTTTAATTTTCTAGATGTTGAACTTGATGATGATTAAGGAGCATTTGTGACCGGTTCCCCATCTGATTGGTGACCGTTACCTCTGTCCATATCGTCATCGTCCATTGAGACTGGTGATGAAGTGGGTGAGTTTGATCGTCCTCTTCAGCGCACAGCTCCGGCTCGTGTGAGAATTTCTCTGATCTCTCTATCTCGTGCTCCCCTTGGCGAGGAAGTTGAGACATCTTGAGGTGTCAAGCCGCTCTCGTTCAAGCCGTTCACCTCGACGACCTCACACTCCAAAGCATGTCCACGAAGCATGATGTCGGCCACCCGCAACTCTTTCCCATCTTTGTTTTACTCTCGTTGATTTTCAGGCATTGAGATACTGCATAATTGTCTTAGAAGATTTTTGCAAAAGATAGGGACCTTAAATAATACCCTCTCTAAAATAATGCACGAAGAAAAATGCAGGCAAATAAGGGAATCGCGAGTCTCGCCTTGAAACTTTTGCTGGCGGTAGGAAGATGCAAGGTAGCATCGCCTTTGTGGTCCATCCAATTGATCAATTGCACTTTCTTGTGCCGCTTGAAATGCTCCACCAACCGAACCAGCACTTCAAATCGGTTGTTCTGCACAGCGAGGTGAAGCACGGTCTCCGGTCAGGCCAATCAGCGCCGATCAACGGTGGTCAAAGCCGGTCAACGGTGGTCAAAGCCGGTAAATGGTGGTGAACGCCGGTCAATGGTGGTCAACGACGGTCAACTTTGGTCAATGGCGGTCAAAGGTCAAAGTCAACGGGTCGGACAGGTAAAACCTATCGACTCGGCACGTGCCATGCACGTGCGAGGATGACGTAACGATGACGTCGGCCGGTGCCTGCCGCGCACGTGCGTTGCACGTTCCTGGCACCGAAATGGCACGTGCAACGCACGCGCCCGGGGGGAGACTGAATCGCCGCATGCGTGGCACGCGCGAGCGAGTTTCAAGCCAATCGCAAGGATGTCGTGAAGGTAAAATAAGTTACAACCATTGCGATCAGGGGTAGCATAAGCGGTAGCCTGACGGAGAGATCTTTGGTGAGGCAAATGATCATCTGGACTGACAGCAAGAACCCGAATGTGTTGCCGCACAGGAAGAGACGTAAACCACGAGCTCGACATTACTTGGAGGAATGCCATAGCTTAGAGTAATTTCAGTCACGTTATAGTCGTAGTTGTTCTGCTCAACTTCCTTGGAATTTTTGCCGTTGACAATTTCTACGACTTTTGGAGGCTGAAGCACGGATTGGTACGTCGCGCTCACAACCTGCGTAGCAACGACCAGCACGGCATTGCGTATTTCGTCCAATGACTCTCCCCCTTGGTTTAATTTTCTAGATGTTGAACTTGATGATGATTAAGGAGCATTTGTGACGGGTTCCCCATCTGATTGGTGACCGTTACCTCTGTCCATATCGTCATCGTCCATTGAGACTGGTGATGAAGCGGGTGAGTTTGATCGTCCTCCTCTTCGCACAGCTCCGGCTCGTGTGAGAATTTCTTTGATCTCTCTATCTCGTGCTCCCCTTGGCGAGGGAGTTGAGACATCTAGAGGTGTCAAGCCGCTCTCATTCAAGGCGTTCACCTCAACGACCTCAGACTCCAAAGGATGTCCACGAAGCATGAAGTCAACCACCCGCAACTCTTTCCCATGTTTGTTTTACTCTCTTTGATTTTCAGGCATTGAGATACTGGATAAATGTTTTTGACATAGACAAGACATCCTACATTTCCGTGAGGATCAATTAAGTTCATTTTCTTCGAAGATTTTTGCAAAAGATAGGGACTGAAAATAATACCCTCTCTAAAATAACGCACGAAGAAAAGTGCGTAAAAATAAAAGAACCGCGAGTCTCGCCTTGAAACTTTTGCTGGCGGTAGGAAGTTGCAAGGTGGCGTCGCCTTTGTGGTCCATCCAATTGATCAATTGCACCTTCTTATGCCGCGTCAAATGCCCAACTAACCGAACCAGCAATTTAAATTGGTCGTTCTGCATAGCGAGGTGAAGCACGGTCTCAACTCCGGCCGATCAGCGCCGATTAACGGTGGTCAAGGCCGGTCAACGCTGGTCAACGCCAGTCAAAGGCGGTCAACGATGTTCAGCCTTGGTCAACGACGTTCAAAGGTCAAAGTCAACGGGTCAACGGGTCGGACAGGTCGAACTGATCGACTCGGCCAGGTCGAACCGATCGACTCGGCACGTGCCATGCACGTGCGAGGATGACGTAACGATGACGTCGGCCGGTGCGTGCCGCGCACGTGCGTTGCACGTGCCCGGCACCGAAACGGCACGTGCGACGCACGCGCCCGGGGCGAGACCCAATCGGCGCGTGCGTGGCACGCGCGGGTGAGTTTCAAGCCAATCGCATGGATGTCGTGAAGGTAAAATAAGTTACAACCATTGCGATCGGGGGTAAAATAACCGGTAGCCTGACGGAGAGATCTTTGGTGACGCAAATGATCATCTGGACTAACAGCAAGAACCCGAATGTGTTGCCGCACAGGAAAAGACCGTACACCACGAGCTCAACATTACTTGGAGGAATGCCATAGTTTAGAGTAATTACAGTCGCGTTATAGTCGTAGTTGTTTTGCTCAACTTCCTTGGAATTTTTGCCGTTGACAACTTCTACGACTTTTGGAGGCTGAAGCACAGATTGGTACGTCGCGATCACAACCTGCGCAGCAACGACCCCCACGGCATTGCGTATTTCGCCCAAGGACACTCCCCCTTGGTTTAATTTTCTAGATGTTGAACTTGATGATGATTAAGGAGCATTTGTGACCGGTTCCCCATCTGATTGGTGACCGTTACCTTTGTCCATATCGTCATCGTCCATTGAGATTGGTGATGAAGCGGGTGAGTTTGATCGTCCTCCTCTGCGCACAGCTCCGGCTCGTGGGAGAATTTCTCTGATCTCTCTATCTCGTACTCCCCTTGGCGAGGGAGTTGAGACATCTAGAGGTGTCAAGCCGCTCTCGTTCAAGGCGTTCACCTCGATGACCTTAGGCTCCAAAGCATGTCCACGAAGCATGAAGTCGACCACCCGCCACTCTTTCCCATCTTTGTTTTACTCTGATTGATTTTCAGACATTTAACGAGACATCCTATATTTCTGTGATGATCAAATAAGTTCCTTGCTCAGAGGATTTTTTTATAAGATAGGGACCCAAAATAACACCCTCACTGACACAATGCATGAAAAAAAGTGCGATAGAAAAAGAGAATCACGAGTCTCACCCTGAAACTTTTGCTGGCAGTAGCAAGATGCAAGGCAGCATCGCCTTTGCGGTCCTACCAATTGATCAATTGCTCCTTCTTGTGCTGCTTTAAATGCTCCACCAACCGGACCAGCACTTTAAATCGGTTGTTCTGCACAGCGAGGTGAAGCACGGTCTTAGCTCGAGCCGATCAGCGCCGGTCAGCGGCGGTCAATGCCGGTCAAGGGTGGTCAATGCCAGTCAACGCTAGTCAACGACGGTCAAAGGTCAAAGTCAACGGGTCAACGGGTTCGACGGGTCGAACCGATCGACGCGTCACATGCCATGCACGTGCGAGGATGACGTAACGATGACGTCGGCCGGTGCGTGCCGCGCACGTGCGAGGCACGTGCCGGGCACCGAAACGGCACGTGCGACGCACGCCCCCGGGGGGAGAGCGAATCAACGCGTGCGTGGCACGAGCGGGCGAATTTAAAGCCATTCGCGGGGATGTCGTGAAGGGAAAATAAGTTACAACCATTGCGATTAGGGGTAGCTTAAGCGGTAGCCTGATGGAGAGATCTTTGGTGAGGCAAATGATCATCTGGACTGACAGCAAGAACCCGAATGTGTTGCCGCACAGGAAGAACCGTACCCCACGAGCTCGACATTACTTGGATGAATGCCATAGCTTAGAGTAATTCCAGTCATGTTATAGTCGTAGTTATTCTGCTCAACTTCCTTGGAATTTTTGCCGTTGAAAACTTCTATGACTTTTGGAGGCTGAAGCACGGATTGGTAATACGCGCTCACAACCTGCGTGGCAACGACAAGCACGGCATTGCGCATTTCGCCCAAGGACTGTCCCCCTTGGTTTAATTTTCTAGATGTTGAACTTGATGATGATTAAGGAGCATTTGTGACCGGTTCCCATCTGATTTGTGACCGTTACCTCTGTCCATATCGTCATCATCCGTTGAGACTAGTGATGAAGCGGGTGAGTTTGATCGTCCTCCTCTACGCACAGCTCCGGCTCGTGTGAGAATTTCTCTGATGTCTCTATCTCGTACTCCCCTTGGCGAGGGAGTTGAGACATCTAGAGGTGTCAAGCCGCTCTCGTTCAAGGCGTTCACCTCGATGACCTCAGACTCCAAAGCATGTCCACGAAGCATGAAGTCGACCACCCGCAACTCTTTCCCATCTTTGTTCTACTTTGATTGATTTTTAGACATTTAACGAGACATTCTATATTTCCGTGAGGATCAATTAAGTTCCTTTTCTACGAAGATTTTTGCAAAAGATAGGGACCCAAAATAATACCCTCTCTAAATGAATGCACAAAGAAAAGTGCATAAAAATAAGAGAACCGCGAGTCTCGCCTTGAAACTTCTGCTGGCAGTAGGAAAATGCAAGGAGGCGTCGCGTTTGTGGTCCTTCCAATTGATCAATTGCACCTTCTTATGCCGCATCAAATGCTCCACTAACCGAACCGGCACTTTAAATCGGTTGTTCTGCACAGCGCGGTGAAGCACGGTCTCAACTCGGGCCGATCAGCGCCGGTCAACAGTGGTCAAGGCCGTCAACGGTGGTCAACGCCGCTCAATGGCGGTCAACGACGGTCAAAGGTCAAAGTCAACGAGTCAACGGATCGGACGGGTAAAACCGATCGACTCGGCACGTGCCATGCAAGTGCGAGGATGACGTAACGATGACGTCGGCCAGTGCGTGCCGCGCATGTGCGTTGCATGTGCCTGTCAGCGAAATGGCACGTGTGACGCACGCGCCCGGGGGGAGACCCAATCGGCGCGTGCGTGGCACGCGCGGGTGAGTTTCAAGCCAATCGCAGGGATGTCGTGAAGGTAAAATAAGTTACAACCATTGCGATCAGGGGTAGCATAAGCAGTAGCCTGACGGAGAGATCTTTTTTGACATCCTGAAATTCGACCCCGTTTCGATAAAGTGAAATGGGCATTTCGTCAGCGTGCCTATGGCCCTTTTTCTCTGAGCTGATCACTCACGAGTTAACTAACCTATTGGGTGAAGCCGCTAAGGGATGTATCAGCTGTAAAATCCCTAAAAGCTACCTAATTGGTTGGATTGAGCTAAAATTACGTCCGATCGATTTTTAACCACGAAATTGAACTCGATTTCGGGAATTGAATTTTAAGCGCGTCATAATTCATATTTTTAGGATCCTGTCTCATCGCTCGTCAATTTATTGACGGGTCCGAAATTTCAAGAAAGAAATTATCGGAAGAAATTTGAAGACCAAAAGAAAATAGAAAGGAAAAGGAAAAGAGAAAAGGAAAATTGCATAAAGGCATTATGCATATTTTATTTTCCCTTTTCTCTCTCCTCTCCCCTCTTTCCATTTCCCCCTCGTGCGGATTCCCCTCCGCCCATTCCCTCTCTCTCTCTTCCTTTGACCAGTCAATGTTTATCTCCCCTCCTCTCTCTCATCCCTCTCCCTCGACATTTCCTTCCCCCTTCCGTTCGAGCGAACCAGAAGCGGAGGAAGGACAGCAGCTCGCCGCAACCGCCGCCCGCTCGCCGCTCGTCCCGCCGCCGCACCGCCGCTCGCGCCGCGCCCGAGCGCCCACCGCTCGCTGTTGTCCCGCCGTCCCGCCGTCCGCTGTTCGGCCCAGCCCTGTTTTGCCTCTGTTTCGCACCGACCAGCCACCGTCCGGCCACCGTGGGCCACCGCCTAGCCCCGCCGGACCTCCCCCGCGACCCCCTCGCCCTCCGTCGGCTTCCCCTCGCCGCCCTAGCCGCCGGAGCAGCCTCGATCGGCTCCGTTCAGCAGACCCACGGAGTGGGTTTCAGCATCTTCGGGCCCGCTTTTGGGCCGTTTCCCGGCCCCGAACCCGAGCCGTGCTTTGGGAACAATCGTTCCTCGCGTCGCCGCCGTCGGATTGATCCGATTTGCGTGCGATTTGGTGAGTAATCTCACTAATCCTGGATTAGTTGGCTAATTATGCTTAAGGTTGGTTTAGTTTTAATTAATTATGTTTAGGTTGTTAGATTAGAATAAATTAGCAATTATTAGTCAATTGTGATGCAATTTAAATAAATTGTTTGCGCAATTAGCAAGTAGACGTGGTCTACTAATTATTGGAAGTGGCTCGGGATTTTCCCGACCCTTAGTGGGCTCCAATTAGGCTTTTCTGACCTAAGTGGAATTTTTTAGTATTTAAATATTAATTTTCGGAATTAAATTAAATAATTATTTATTTTCCGAAAATTCAACTGAGGTGGCCTGGAACCGGAAAATTATGCTGATGACCGTGGTGAAGTCCGTTTATTTAATCGGGCTTTATTTTGAGCTAAATTGAATATTTAATATTAATTATTTAATTTTCGAAATTAATAAATTAATTAATTATTTTTCGGAAATTAAGATTTTGATGGCCGACGACCGAAATCTCGTGCTGATCGTCGTGGCGCAGTCCGTTTATTTATTTGAGCTCCACGTTGTATGGAATTGGATAAATTGTGATATTTTAGGGATTTACCCTAGATTGATTGGAATTGATTGAGATTGAATTGTTGATTGGTAAATGGCCAAGTATGTTGGCCAAGTATGTTATTCAGCATTTTAATGCTTTGTTGAGTTGATTTAATTATATGATTGAGAAATCGTGGGCTCGGTGACAGAGTTGGGCATCTAAAAGGGCACGTGGGCTCGGCGAATTGATGCATCGCTTTGGTGAAATGCACCTAAGAGAATGCATGTGGGCCCGGGCATCTAAAAGGGCACGTGGGCTCGGCGAATTGATGCATCGCTTTGGTGAGATGCACCTAAGAGAATGCACGTGGGCCTGGGCATCGTAAAAAGGACACGTGGGCTCGGTGATCTGATGTGTCACCTTGGCAATTGAGTGCCTTAGAGAATGCACGTGGGTCCAGTATTTGAGAATAGCATCTAAAAGGGCACGTGGGCTCGGTGACTTGATGTATCACTTTGGCGAAGAGGTCGCCTGAGAGAATGCACGTGGGCCCAAGGTTCGAGGCATGTGGACTTGGAGACTTGGAATGTCGTCCTAGAGAATGCACGTGGCCTCGCTTTTAGATACTCCTCAGTGGAGATTCATTTGTATGACATGTAATCGACTAGTTCGATTTATTTGAAGTGAATGGGTGTTTATTTTGAATTGTACTGACTTGCAGGTGGGATCTGAGGCCAAGGTAAGTCCTCTACCCTGTGCGTGTTTAGGCAGCCTTTAGTATAGTGGTTTACTAATCGGGCTTAGTGGGGTAGAACTCGCTGAGACGTAGTCTCATCCCAGTTCGGGGAAAACCATTTCACGACCCCGCTAAGGAGCTGAGGAGGAAGAGTTGGAGAAGGATTTTTTGGAAGAAGAAGATAGTCCCGAGAGGGGCCTTGAGTACGGTCTGGATGGATTGAGATCCTATCTTCTTTTGAGATCTCCATTTTGATGTGAATAGAGTTTAGAATAAAAAGTTGTGAAATGTTCTGGTTTGTGGTTTGTATAAAAGTTTGGTTATAAATTTCGATATGAAAAATATGGCCCTGCTTTTCTATCCCATCGTTTTATTGTCTGGGGATTTTAACTGCTTCCGCATGTGCTTAAAAAAATCGAAAGGGTCGGCGATACATTGTTCTGGGATATCGCATTATAAAATCGACCAAAAGATAAGGATGTATGCGTGCTCGAGGATCGGGGCGTGACATCTTTGGTGAGGCAAATGATCATCTGGACTGACAGCAAGAACCCGAATGTGTTGCTGCACAGGAAGAGACGTACACCACGAGCTCGACATTACTTGGAGGAATGCCATAGCTTAGAGTAATTTCAGTCACGTTATAGTCGTAGTTGTTTTGCTCAACTTCCTTGGAATTTTGGCCGTTGACAATTTCTACGACTTTTGGAGGCTGAAGCACGGATTGGTACGTCGCGCTCACAACCTGCGCAGCAACGACCCGCACGGCATTGCGTATTTCGTCCAAATGACTCTCCCCCTTGGTTTAATTTTCTAGATGTTGAACTTGATGATGATTAAGGAGCATTTGTGACCGGTTCCCCATCTGATTGGTGACCGTTACCTCTGTCCATATCGTCATCGTCCATTGAGACTGGTGATGAAGCGGGTGAGTTTGATCGTCCTCCTCTGCGCACAGCTTCGGCTCGTGTGAGAATTTCTCTGATCTCTCTATCTCGTGCTCCCCTTGGCGAGGGAGTTGAGACATCTAGAGGTGTCAAGCCGCTCTCGTTCAAGGCGTTCACCTCGACGACCTCAGACTCCAAAGGATGTCCACGAACCATGAAGTCGACCACCCGCAACTCTTTCCCATGTTTGTTTTACTCTCTTTGATTTTCAGGCATTGAGATCTTTTGGATAAATGTTTTTGACATAGACAAGACATCCTACATTTCCGTGAGGATCAATTAAGTTCATTTTCTTCGAAGATTTTTGCAATAGATAGGGACCCAAAATAATACCCTCTCTAAAATAATGCACGAAGAAAAGTGCAGAAAAATAAGAGAACCGCGAGTCTCGCCTTGAAACTTTTGCTGGCGGTAGGAAGATGCAAGGTAGCGTCGCCATTGTGGTCCTTCCAATTGATCAATTGCACCTTCTTATGCCGTGTCAAATGCCCAACTAACCGAACCAGCACTTTAAATTGGTTGTTCTGCATAGCGAGGTGAAGCACGGTCTCAACTCAGGCCGATCAGCGCCGGCCAACGGTGGTCAAGGCCGGTCAACGCTGGTCAACGCCAGTCAATGGCGATCAACGATGTTCAACCTTGGTCAACGACGTTCAAAGGTCAAAGTCAACGGGTCAACGGGTCGGACAGGTCGAACCGATCGACTCGGCACGTGCCATGCACGTGCGAGGATGACGTAACGATGACGTCGGTCGGTGCGTGACGCGCACGTGCGTTGCACGTGCCTGGCACCGAAACAGCACGTGCGACGCACGTGCCCGGGGCGAGACCCAATCGGGGCGTGCGTGGCACGCGCGGGTGAGTTTCAAGCCAATCGCATGGATGTCATGAAGGTAAAATAAGTTACAACCATTGCGAGCAGGGGTAAAATAACCGGTAGCCTGACGGAGAGATCTTTGTTGAGGCAAATGATCATCTGGACTGATAGCGAGAACCCGAATGTGTTGCCGCACAGGAAGAGACCGTACACCACGAGCTCGACATTACTTGGAGGAATGCCATAGCTTAGAGTAATTTCAGCCACGTTATAGTCGTAGTTGTTCTGCTCAACTTCCTTGGAATTTTTGCCGTTGACAACTTCTACGACTTTTGGAGGCT
Organism: Eucalyptus brandiana; assembly: GCA_014182725.1. Lineage (NCBI taxonomy): Eukaryota > Viridiplantae > Streptophyta > Magnoliopsida > Myrtales > Myrtaceae > Eucalyptus > Eucalyptus brandiana. The sequence goes on along the minus strand of CM024672.1, from coordinate 21,738,191 downwards.
GAAGCACGGATTGGTACGTCGCGCTCACAACCTGCGCAGCAACAACCCGCACGGCATTGCATATTTCGTTCAAGGACTCTCCCCCTTGGTTTAATTTTCTAGATGTTGAACTTGATAATGATTAAGGAGCATTTGTGACCGGTTCCCCATCTGATTGGTGACCGTTACCTCTGTCCATATTGTCATCGTCCATTGAGACTGGTGATGAAGCGGGTGAGTTTGATCGTTCTCCTCTGCGCACAGCTTCGGCTCATGTGAGAATTTCTCTGATCTCTCTATCTCGTGCTCCCCTTGGCGAGGGAGTTGAGACATCTAGAGGTGTCCAGCCGCTCTCGTTCAAGGCGTTCACCTCGACAACCTCACACTCCAAAGCATGTCCACGACGCATGATGTCGGCCACCCGCAACCCTTTCCCATCTTTGTTTTACTCTCTTTGATTTTCAGGCATTGAGATACTGCATAATTGTTTTTGACATAGACGGGACATCCTACATTTCCGTGATGATCAATTACGTTCCTTTTCTTAGAAGATTTTTGCAAAAGATAGGGACCCTAAATAATACCCTCTCTAAAATAATGCACGAAGAAAAGTGCAGACAAATAGGGGAATCGCGAGTCTCGCCTTGAAACTTTTGCTGGCGGTAGGATGATGCAAGGTAGCGTCGTCTTTGTGGTCCTTCCAATTGATCAATTGCACTTTCTTGTGCCGCTTGAAATGCTCCACCAACCGAACCAGCACTTCAAAGCGGTTGTTCTGCGCAGCGAGGTGAAGCACGGTGTCCGCTCAGGCCAATCAGCGCCGATCAACGGTGGTCAAAGCCGATCAACGGTGGTCAAGGCCGGTCAATGGTGGTCAACGCCGGTCAATGGTGGTGAACGACGGTCAACTTTGGTCAACGACGGTCAAAGGTCAAAGTCAAGGGGTCAACGGGTCGGACGGGTAAAACCTATCGACTCGGCACGTGCGAGGATGACGTAACGATCACGTCGGCCGGTGCGTGCCGCGCACGTGCGTTGCACATGCCTGGCACCGAAATGGCACGGGCGATGCACGTGCCCGGGAGTGACTGAATCGGCGCGTGCGTGGCACGTGCGAGCGTGTTTCAAGCCAATCGCAAGGATGTCGTCAAGGTAAAATAAGTTACAACCATTGCGATCAGGGGTAGCATAAGCGGTACCCTGACGGAGAGATCTTTGGTGAGGCAAATGATCATCTGGACTGACAGCAAGAACCCGAATGTGTTGCCACACAGGACGAGACGTACACCTCGAGCTCGACATTACTTGGAGGAATGCCATAGCTTAGAGTAATTTCAGTCACGTTATAGTCGTAGTTGTTCTGCTCAACTTCCTTGGAATTTTTGCCGTTGACAATTTCTACGACTTTTGGAGGCCAAAGCACGGATTGGTACGTCGCGCTCACAACCTGCGCAGCAACCACCCGCACGGCATTGCGTATTTTGTCCAAGGACTCTCCCCCTTGGTTTAATTTTCTAGATGTTGAACTTGATGATGATTAAGGAGCATTTGTGACCGGTTCCCCATCTGATTGGTGACCGTTACCTCTGTCCATATTGTGATCGTCCATTGAGACTGGTGATGAAGCGAGTGAGTTTGATCGTTCTCCTCTGCACACAGCTCCGGCTTGTGTGAGAATTTCTCTGATCTCTCTATCTCGTGCTCCCCTTTGCGAGGGAGTTGAGACATCTAGAGGTGTCACGCTGCTCTCGTTCAAGGCGTTCACCTCGCCGACCTCAGACTCCAAAGGATGTCCATGAAGCATGAAGTCGACCACCCGCACTTCTTTCCCATGTCTGTTTTACTCTCTTTGATTTTCAGGCATTGAGATACTGGATAAATGTTTTTGACATAGACAAGACATCCTACATTTCCGTGAGGATCAATTAAGTTCATTTTCTTCGAAGATTTTTGCAAAAGATGGGGTCCCAAAATAATACCCTCTCTAAAATAATGGACGAAGAAAAGTGCAGACAAATAGGGGAATCGCGAGTCTCGCCTTGAAACTTTTGCTGGCGGTAGGAAGATGCAAGGTAGCGTCGCCATTGTGGTCCTTCCAATTGATCAATTGCACCTTCTTATGCCGCGTCAAATGCCCAACTAACCGAACCAGCACTTTAAATCGGTTGTTCTGCACAGCGAGGTGAAGCACGGTCTCAACTCGGGCCGATCAGTGCCGGTGAACGGTGGTCAAAGCCGGTCAATGGTGGTCAACGCCGGTCAACGACGGTCAATGGTCAAAGTCAACGGGGCAACTGGTCGGACGGGTCGAACCGATCGACTCGGCACGTGCCATGCACGTGCGAGGATGACGTAACGATGACGTCGGCCGGTGCGTGCCGCGCACGTGCGGGGCACGTGCGACGCACGCGCCCGGGGCGAGACCCAATCAGCGCGTGCGTGGCACGCGCGGGTGAGTTTCAAGCCAATCGCATGGATGTCGTCAAGGTAAAATAAGTTACAACCATTGCGATCAGGGGTAGCATAAGCGGTAGCCTGACGGAGAGATCTTTGCTGAGGCAAATGATCATCTGGACTGACAGCGAGAACCCGAATGTGTTGCCGCACAGGAAGAGACCGTACACCACGAGCTCGACATTACTTGGAGGAATGCCATAGGTTAGACTAATTCCAGTCACGTTATAGTCGTAGTTGATCTGCTCAACTTCCTTGGAATTTTTCTCGTTGACAACTTCTACGACTTTTGGAGGCTGAAGCACGGATTGTTACGTCGCGCTCACAACCTGCGCAGCAACAACCCGCACGGCATTGCGTATTTCGTCCAAGGACTCTCCCCCTTGGTTTAATTTTCTAGATGTTGAACTTGATGATGATGAAGGAGCATTTGTGACCGGTTCCCCATTTGATTGGTGACCGTTACCTCTGTCCATATTGTCATCGTCCATTGAGACTGGTGATGAAGCGGGTGAGTTTGATCGTTCTCCTCTGTGCACAGCTCCGGCTCGTGTGAGAATTTCTCTGATCTCTCTATCTCGTGCTCCCCTTGGCGAGGGAGTTGAGACATCTAGAGGTGTCAAGCCGCTCTCGTTCAAGGCGTTCACCTCGACGACCTCACACTCCAAAGCATGTCCACGAAGCATGATGTCGGCCACCCGCAACTCTTTCCCATCTTTGTTTTACTCTCTTTGATTTTCAGGCATTGAGATACTGCATAATTGTTTTTGACATCGACGGGACATCCTACATTTCCCTGATGATCAATTACGTTCCTTTTCTTATAAGATTTTTGCAAAAGATAGGGACCCTAAATAATACCCTCTCTAAAATAATGCACGAAGAAATGTGCAGACAAATAAGGGAATCGCGAGTCTCGCCTTCAAACTTTTGCTGGCGGTAGGAAGATGCAAGGTAGCGTCGCCTTTGTGGTCCTTCCAATTGATCAATTGCACTTTCTTGTGCCGCAAGAAATGCTCCACCAACCGAACCAGCACTTCAAATCGGTTGTTTTGCACAACGAGGTGAAGCACGGTCTCCGCTCAGGCCAATCAGCGCCGATCAACGGTGGTCAAAGCCGGTCAACAGTGGTCAAAGCCGGTCAATGGTGGTCAACGCCGGTCAAAGGTGTGTCAACGACGGTCAACTTTGGTCAACGACGGTCAAAGGTCAAAGTCAACGGGTCAACGGGTGGGACGGGTAAAACCTATCGACTCGACACGTGTCACGCACGTGTGAGGATGACGTAACGATGACGTCGGCCGGTGCGTGCCGCGCACGTGCGTTGCTCCTGCCTGGCACCGAGATGGCACGTGCGACTCACGCGCCCGGGGGGAGACTGAATCGGCGCGTGCGTGGCACGCGCGAGCGAGTTTCAAGCCAATAGCAAGGATGTCGTGAAGGTAAAATAAGTTACAACCATTGCGATCAGGGGTAGCATAAGCGGTAGCCTGACGGAGAGATCTTTGGTGAGGCAAATCATCATCTGAACTGACAGCAAGAACCCGAATGTGTTGCCGCACAGGAAGAGACGTACACCACGAGCTCGACATTACTTGGAGGAATGCCATAGCTTAGAGTAATTTCAGTCACGTTATAGTCGTAGTTGTTCTGCTCAACTTCCTTGGAATTTTTGGCATTGACAATTTCTACGACTTTTGGAGGCTGAAGCACGGATTGGTACGTCGCGCTCACAACCTGCGCAGCAACGACCCACACGGCATTGCGTATTTCGTCCAATGACTCTCCCCCTTGGTTTAATTTTCTAGATGTTGAACTTGATGATGATTAAGGAGCATTTGTGTCCGGTTCCCCATCTGATTGGTTACCGTTACCTCTGTCCATATCGTCATTGTCCATTGAGACTGGTGATGAAGCGGGTGAGTTTCATCGTCCTCCTCTGCGCACAGCTCCGGCTCGTGTGAGAATTTCTCTGATCTCTCTATCTCGTGCTCCCCTTGGCGAGGGAGTTGAGACATCTAGAGGTGTCAAGCCGCTCTCGTTCAAGGCGTTCACCTCGACGACCTCAGACTCCAAAGGATGTCCACGACGCATGAAGTCGGCCACCCGCAACTCTTTCCCATGTTTGTTTTACTCTCTTTGATTTTCAGGCATTGAGATACTGGATAAAAGTTTTTGACATAGACAAGACATCCTACATTTCCGTGAGGATCAATTAAGTTCATTTTCTTCGAAGATTTTTGCAAAAGATAGGGACCCAAAATAATACCCTCTCTAAAATAATGCACGAAGAAAAGTGCAGAAAAATAAGAGAACCGCGAGTCTCGCCTTGAAACTTTTGCTGGCGGTAGGAAGATGCAAGGTGGCGTCGCCTTTGTGGTCCATCCAATTGATCAATTGCACCTTTTTATGCCGCGTCAAATGCCCAACTAACCGAACCAGCACTATAAATTGGTTGTTCTGCATAGCGAGGTGAAGCACGGTCTCAACTCGGGCCGATTAGCGCCGGTTAACGGTGGTCAACGCCATTCAATGGCGGTCAACGATGTTCAGCCTTGGTCAACGATGTTCAAAGGTCAAAGTCAACGGGTCAAAGGGTCGGACAGGTCGAACCGATCGACTCGGCACGTGCCATGCACGTGCGAGGATGATGTAACGATGACGTCGGCCGGTGCGTGCCGCGCACGTGCGTTGCACGTGCCTGGCACCGAAACAGCACGTGCGACGCACGCGCCCGGGGCAAGACCCAATCGGCGCGTGCGTTGCACGCGCGGTTGAGTTTCAAGCCAATCGCATGGATGTCGTGAAGGTAAAATAAGTTACAACCATTGCGAGCAGGGGTAAAATAACCGGTAGCCTGACGGAGAGATCTTTGCTGAGGCAAATGATCATCTGGACTGACAGCGAGAACCCGAATGTGTTGCCGCACAGGAAGAGACCGTACACCATGAGCTCGACAATACTTGGAGGAATGCCATAGGTTAGAGCAATTCCAGTCACGTTATAGTCGTAGTTGTTCTGCCCAACTTCCTTGGAATTTTTGCCGTTCACAACTTCTATGGCTTTTGGAGGCTGAAGCACGGATTGGTACGTCGCGCTCACAACCTGCGCAGCAACAACCCGCACGGCATTGCGTATTTCGTCCAAGGACTCTCCCCTTGGTTTAATTTTCTAGATGTTGAACTTGATGATGATTAAGGAGCATTTGTGACCGGTTCCCCATCTGATTGGTGACCGTTACCTCTGTCCATATGGTCATCGTCCATTGAGACTGGTGATGAAGCGGGTAAGTTTGATCGTTCTCCTTTGTGCACAGCTCCGGCTCGTGTGAGAATTTCTCTGATCTCTCTATCTCGTGCTCCCCTTGGCGAGGGAGTTGAGACATCTAGAGGTGTCAAGCCGCTCTCGTTCAAGGCGTTCACCTCGCCGACCTCACACTCCAAAGGATGTCCACGAAGCGTGAAGTCGACCACCCGGAACTCTTTCCCATGTTTGTTTTACTCTCTTTGATTTTCAGGCATTGAGATACTGGATAAATGTTTTTGACATAGACAAGACATCCTACATTTCCGTGCGGATCAATTAAGTTCATTTTCTTCGAAGATTTTTGCAAAAGATAGGGACCCAAAATAATACCCTCTCTAAAATAATGCACGAAGAAAAGTGCAGAAAAATAAGAGAACCGCGAGTCTCACCTTGAAACTTTTGCTTGCGGTAGGAAGATGCAAGGTGGCGTCGCCTTTGTGGTCCATCCAATTGATCAATTGCACCTTTTTATGCCGCCTCACATGCCCAACTAACCAAACCAGCACTTTAAATTGGTTGTTCTGCATAGCGAGGTGAAGCACGGTCTCAACTTGGGCCGATCAGCGCCGGTCAACGGTGGTCAAGGCCGGTCAACGGTGGTCAACGCCAGTCGATGGCAGTCAACGATGTTCAGCCTTGGTCAACGACGTTCAAAGGTCAAAGTCAAGGGGTCAACGGGTCGGACAGGTCGAACCGATCGACTCGGCACGTGCCATGCACGTGTGAGGATGACGTAACGATGACGTCGCCCGGTGCGTGCCGCGCACGTGCATTGCACGTGCCTAGCACCGAAACGGCACGTGCGACGCACGCGCCTGGCGCGAGACCCAATCTACGAGTGCGTGGCACGTGCGGGTGAGTTTCAAGCCAATCGCATGGATGTCGTGAAGGTAAAATAAGTTACAACCATTGCGAGCAGGGGTAAAATAAACGGTAGCCTGACGGAGAGATCTTTGCCGAGGCAAATGATCATCTGGACTGACAGCGACAACCCGAATGTGTTGCCGCACAGGAAGAGACCGTACACCACGAGCTCGACATTACTTGGAGGAACGCCATAGGTTAGAGCAATTCCAGTCACGTTATAGTCGTAGTTGTTCTGCTCAACTTCCTTGGAATTTTTGCCATTGACAACTTCTACGACTTTTGGAGGCTGAAGCACGGATTGGTACGTCGCGCTCACAACCTGCGCAGCAACAACCCGCACGGCATTGCGTATTTCGTCCAAGGACTCTCCCCCTTGGTTTAATTTTCTAGATGTTGAACTTGATGATGATTAAGGAGCATTTGTGATCGGTTCCCCATCTGATTCGTGACCGTTACCTCTGTCCATATGGTCATCCTCCATTGAGACTGGTGATGAAGCGGGTAAGTTTGATCGTTCTCCTCTGTGCACAGCTCCGGCTCGTGTGAGAATTTCTCTGATCTCTTTATCTCGTGCTCCCCTTGGCGAGGGAGTTGAGACATCTGGAGGTGTCAAGCCGCTCTCGTTCAAGGCGTTCACCTCGCCGACCTCACACTCCAAAGGATGTCCACGAAGCATGAAGTCGACCACCCGCAACTCTTTCCCATGTTTGTTTTACTCTATTTGATTTTCAGGCATTGAGATACTGGATAAATGTTTTTGACATAGACAAGACATCCTACATTTCCGTGAGGATCAATTAAGTTCATTTTCTTCGAAGATTTTTGCAAAAGATGGGGACCCAAAATAATACCCTCTCTAAAATAATGCACGAAGAAAAGTGCAGAAAAATAAGAGAACCGCGAGTCTCGCCTTGAAACTTTTGCTGGCGATAGGAAGATGCAAGGTGGCGTCGCCTTTGTGGTCCATCCAATTGATCAATTGCACCTTCTTATGCCGCGTGAAATGCCCAACTAACCGAACCAGCACTTTAAATTGGTTCTTCTGCATAGCGAGGTGAAGCACGGTCTCAACTCGGGCGATCAGCGCCGGTCAACGGTGGTCAAGGCCGGTCAACGGTGGTCAACGCCAGTCAATGGCGGTCAATGATGTTCAGCCTTGGTCAACGACGTTCAAAGGTCAAAGTCAACGGGTCAACGGGTCGGACAGGTCGAACCGATCGAATCGGCACGTGCCATGCACGTGCGAGGATGACGTAACGATGACGTCGGCCGGTGCGTGCCGCGCACGTGCGTTGCACGTGCCTAGCACCGAAACGGCACGTGCGACGCGCGCGCCCGGCGCGAGACCCAATCGGCGCGTGCGTGGCACGCGCAGGTGAGTTTCAAGCCAATCGCATGGATGTCGTGAAGGTAAAATAAGTTACAACCATTGCGAGCAGGGGTAAAATAACCGGTAGCCTGACGGAGAGATCTTTGCTGAGGCAAATGATCATCTGGACTGACAGCGAGAACCCGAATGTGTTGCCGCACAGGAAGAGACCGTACACCATGAGCTCGACATTACTTGGAGGAATGCCATAAGTTAGAGCAATTCCAGTCACGTTATAGTCGTAGTTGTTCTGCTCAACTTCCTTGGAATTTTAGCCCTTGACAACTTCTACGACTTTTGGAGGCTGAAGCACGGATTGGTACGTCGCGCTCACAACTGCGCGCAGCAACAACCCGCACGGCATTGTGTATTTCGTCCAAGGACTCTCCCCCTTGGTTTAATTTTCTAGATGTTGAACTTGATGATGATGAAGGAGCATTTGTGACCGGTTCCCCATCTGATTGGTGACCGTTACCTCTGTCCATATTGCCATCGTCCATTGAGACTGGTGATGAAGCGGGTGAGTTTGATCGTTCTCCTCTGCGCACAGCTCTGGCTCGTGTGAGAATTTCTCTGATCTCTCTATCTCGTGCTCCCCTTGGTGAGGGAGTTGAGACATCTAGAGGTGTCAAGCCGCTCTCGTTCAAGGCATTTACCTCGACGACCTCACACTCCAAAGCATGTCCACGAAGCATGATGTCGGCCACCCGCAACTCTTTCCCATCTTTGTTTTACTCTCTTTGATTTTCAGGCATTGATATACTGCATAATTGTTTTTGACATAGACGGGACATCCTACATTTCCCTGATGATCAATTACGTTCCTTTTCTTAGAAGATTTTTGCAAAAGATAGGGACCCTAAATAATACCCTGTCTAAAATAATGCACGAAGAAAAGTGCAGACAAATAGGGGAATCGCGAGTCTCGTCTTCAAACTTTTGCTGGCGGTAGGAAGATGCAAGGTAGCGTCGCCTTTGTGGTCCTTCCAATTGATCAATTGCACTTTCTTGTGCCGCTTGAAATGCTCCACCAACCGAACCAACACTTCAAATCGGTTGTTCTGCACAGCGAGGTTGAGCACGGTCTCCGCTCAGGCCAATCAGCGCCGATCAACGGTTGTCAAAGACGGTCGACGGTGTTCAACGCTGGTCAATGGTGGTCATCGACGGTCAACTTTGGTCAACGACGGTCAAAGGTCAAAGTCAACGGGTCAAAGGGTCGGACGGGTAAAACCTATCGACTCGGCACGTGCCATGCACGTGCGAGGATGACGTAACGATGACGTCGGCCGGTGCGTGCGCGCACGTGCGTTGCACGTGCTCGGCACCGAAATGGCACGTGCGACGCACGCGCCCGGGGGGAGAGTGAATCGGCGCGTGCGTGGCACGCGCGAGCGAGTTTCAAGCCAATGCAAGGATGTCGTGAAGGTAAAATAAGTTACAACCATTGCGATCAGGGGTAGCATAAGCGGTAGCCTGACGGAGAGATCTTTGGTGAGGCAAATGATCATCTGGACTGACAACAAGAACCCGAATGCGTTGCCGCACAGGAAGAGACGTAGACCACGAGCTCGACATTACTTGGAGCAATGCCATAGCTTAGAGTAATTTCAGTCACGTTATAGTCGTAGTTGTTCGCTTTAACTTCCTTGGAATTTTTGCCGTTGACAATTTCTACGACTTTTGGAGGCTGAAGCACGGATTGGTACGTCGCGCTCACAACCTGCGCAGCAACGACCCGCACGGCATTGCGTATTTCGTCCAATGACTCTCCCCCTTGGTTTAATTTTCTAGATGTTGAACTTGATGATGATTAAGGAGCATTTGTGACCGGTTCCCCATCTGATTGGTGACCGTTACCTCTGTCCATATCGTCATCGTCCATTGAGACTGGTGATGAAGCGGGTGAGTTTAATCGTCCTTCTCTGCGCACAGCTCCGGCTCGTGTGAGAATTTCTCTGATCTCTCTATCTCGTGCTCCCCTTGGCGAGGGAGTTGAGACATCTAGAGGTGTCAAGCCGCTCTCGTTCAAGGCGTTCACCTCGACGACCTCACAATCCAAAGCATGTCCACGAAGCATGATGTCGGCCACCCGCAACTCTTTCCCATCTTTGTTTTACTCTCTTTGATTTTCAGGCATTGAGATACTGCATAATTGTTTTTGACATAGACGGGACATCCTACATATCCCTGATGATAAATTACGTTCCTTTTCTTAGAAGATTTTGGCAAAAGATAGGCCCCCTAAATAATACCCTCTCTAAAATAATGCACGAAGAAAAGTGCAGACAAATAAGGGAATCGCGAGTCTCGCCTTCAAACTTTTGCTGGCGGTAGGAAGATGCAAGGTAGCGTCGCCTTTGTGGTCCTTCCAATTGATCAATTGCACTTTCTTGTGCCGCTTGAAATGCTCCACCAACCGAAGCAACACTTCAAATCGGTTGTTCTGCACAGCGAGGTTGAGCACAGTCTCCGCTCAGGCCAATCAGCGCCGATCAACGGTTGTCAAAGCCGGTCAACGGTGTTCAACGCCGGTCAATGGTGGTCAACGACGATCAACTTTGGTCAACGACAGTCAAAGGTCAAAGTCAACGGGTCAACGGGTCGGACGGGTAAAACCTATCGACTCGGCACGTGCCATGCACGTGCGAGGATGATGTAACGATGACGTCGGCCGGTGCGTGCCGCGCACGTGCGTTGCACGTGCACGGCACCGAAAAACGGCACGCACGTGCGACGCACCCGCCCGGGGGGGAGATTGAATCGGCGCATGCGTGGCACGCGCGAGCGAGTTTCAAGCCAATGCAAGGATGTCGTGAAGGTAAAATAAGTTACAACCATTGCGATCAGGGGTAGCATAAGCAGTAGCCTGACGGAGAGATCTTTGGTGTGGCAAATGATCATCTGGACTGACAGCAAGAACCCGAATGCGTTGCCGCACAGGAAGAGACGTAGACCACGAGCTCGACATTACTTGGAGCAATGCCATAGCTTAGAGTAATTTCAGTCACGTTATAGTCGTGGTTGTTTTGCTCAACTTCCTTGGAATTTTTGCCGTTGACAATTTCTACGACTTTTGGAGGCTGAAGCACGGATCGGTACGTCGCGCTCACAACCTGCGCAGCAACGACCCGCACGGCATTGCGTATTTCGTCCAATGACTCTCCCCCTTGGTTTAATTTTCTAGATGTTGAACTTGATGATGATTAAGGAGCATTTATGACCGGTTCCCCATCTGATTGGTGACCGTTACCTCTGTCCATATCGTCATCGTCCATTGAGACTGGTGATGAAGCGGGTGAGTTTGATCGTCCTCCTCTGCGCACAGCTCCGGCTCGTGTGAGAATTTCTCTGATCTCTCTATCTCGTGCTCCCCTTGGCGAGGGAGTTGAGACATCTAGAGGTGTCAAGCCGCTCTCGTTCAAGGCGTTCACCTCGACGACCTCGAGACTCCAAAGGATGTCCACGAAGCATGAAGGCGACCACCCGCAACTCTTTCCCATGTTTGTTTTACTCTCTTTGATTTTCATGCATTGAGATACTGGATAAATGTTTTTGACATAGACAAGACATCCTACATTTCCGTGAGGATCAATTAAGTTCATTTTCTTCGAAGATTTTTCTAAAAGATAGGGACCCAAAATAATAGCCTCTCTAAAATAATGCACGAAGAAAAGTGCAGAAAAATAAGAGAACCGCGAGTCTCGCCTTGAAACTTTTGCTGGCGGTAGGAAGATGCAAGGTGGCGTCGCCTTTGTGGTCCATCCAATTGATCAATTGCACCTTCTTATGCCGCGTCAAATGCCCAACTAACCGAACCAGCACTTTAAATTGGTTTTTTGCATAGCGAGGTGAAGCACGGTCTCAACTCGGGCCGATCAGCGCCAGTCAACGGTGGTCAAGGCCGGTCAACGGTGGTCAACGCCAGTCAATGGCGGTCAACGATGTTCAGCCTTGGTCAACGACGTTCAAAGGTCAAAGTCAACGGGTCAACGGGTCGAACAGGTCGAACCGATCGACTCGGCACGTGCCATGCACGTGCGAGGATGATGTAACGATGACGTCGGCCGGTGCGTGCCGCGCACGTGCGTTGCACTTGCCTGGCACCGAAATGGCACGTGCGACGCACGCGCCCGGGGGGAGATTGAATCGGCGCATGCGTGGCACGCGCGAGCGAGTTTCAAGCCAATGCAAGGATGTCGTGAAGGTAAAATAAGTTACAACCATTGCGATCAGGGGTAGCATAAGCGGTAGCCTGACGGAGAAATCTTTGGTGTGGCAAATGATCATCTGGACTGACAGCAAGAACCCAAATGCGTTGCCGCACAGGAAGAGACGTAGACCACGAGCTCGACATTACTTGGAGCAATGCCATAGCTTAGAGTAATTTCAGTCACGTTATAGTCGTGGTTGTTTCCGCTCAACTTCCTTGGAATTTTTGCCGTTGACAATTTCTACGACTTTTGGAGGCTGAAGCACGGATCGGTACGTCGCGCTCACAACCTGCGCAGCAACGACCCGCACGGCATTGCGTATTTCATCCAATGACTCTCCCCCTTGGTTTAATTTTCTAGATGTTGAACTTGATGATAATTAAGGAGCATTTATGACCGGTTCCCCATCTGATTGGTGACCGTTACCTCTGTCCATATCGTCATCGTCCATTGAGACTGGTGATGAAGCGGGTGAGTTTGATCGTCCTCCTCTGCGCACAGCTCCGGCTCGTGTGAGAATTTCTCTGATCTCTCTATCTCGTGCTCCCCTTGGCGAGGGAGTTGAGACATCTAGAGGTGTCAAGCCGCTCTCGTTCAAGGCGTTCACCTCGACGACCTCAGACTCCAAAGGATGTCCACGAAGCATGAAGGCGACCACCCGCAACTCTTTCCCATGTTTGTTTTACTCTCTTTGATTTTCATGCATTGAGATACTGGATAAATGTTTTTGACATAGACAAGACATCCTACATTTCCGTGAGGATCAATTAAGTTCATTTTCTTCGAAGATTTTTCTAAAAGATAGGGACCCAAAATAATAGCCTCTCTAAAATAATGCACGAAGAAAAGTGCAGAAAAATAAGAGAACCGCAAGTCTCGCCTTGAAACTTTTGCTGGCGGTAGGAAGATGCAAGGTGGCGTCGCCTTTGTGGTCCATCCAATTGATCAATTGCACCTTCTTATGCCGCGTCAAATGCCCAACTAACCGAACCAGCACTTTAAATTGGTTTTTGCATAGCGAGGTGAAGCACGGTCTCAACTCGGGCCGATCGCGCCGGTCAAGGGTGGTCAACGCCGGTCAATGGCGGTCAACGCCGGTCAATGGTGGTCAACGACGGTCAACCTTGGTCAACGACGGTTAAAGGTCAAAATCAACGGGTCAACGGGTCGGACGGGTCGAACTGATCGACTCGGCACGTGCCATGCACGTGCGAGGATGACGTAACGATGACGTCGGCCGGTGCGTGCCGCGCACGTGCGTTGCACGTGCCTGGCACCGAAATGGCACGTGCGACGCACGCGCCGGGAGATTGAATCGGCGCATGCGTGGCACGCGCGAGCGAGTTTCAAGCCAATGCAAGGATGTCGTGAAGGTAAAATAAGTTACAACCATTGCGATCGGGGTAGCATAAGCGGTAGCTGACGGAGAGATCTTTGGTGTGGCAAATGATCATACGGATCGACAAAGAAGAACCCAAATGCGTTGCCGCACAGGAAGAGACGTAGACCACGAGCTCGACATTACTTGGAGCAATGCCATAGCTTAGAGTAATTTCAGTCACGTTATAGTCGTGGTTGTTCTGCTCAACTTCCTTGGAATTTTTGCCGTTGACAATTTCTACGACTTTTGGAGGTGAAGCACGGATCGGTACGTCGCGCTCACAACCCGCGCAAAGAACGACCCGCACGGCATTGCGTATTTCGTCCAATGACTCTCCCCTTGGTTTAATTTTCTAGATGTTGAACTTGATGATGATTAAGGAGCATTTATGACCGGTTCCCCATCTGATTGGTGACTGTTACCTCTGTCCATATCGTCATCGTCCATTGAGACTGGTGATGAAGCGGGTGAGTTTGATCGTCCTCCTCTGCGCATAGCTCCGGCTCGTGTGAGAATTTCTCTGATCTCTCTATCTCGTCCTCCCCTTGGCGAGGGAGTTGAGACATCTAGAGGTGTCAAGCCGCTTTCGTTCAAGGCGTTCACCTCGACGACCTCTGACTCCAAAGGATGTCCACGAAGCATGAAGGCGACCACCCGCAACTCTTTCCCATGTTTGTTTTACTCTCTTTGATTTTCAGGCATTGAGATACTGGATAAATGTTTTTGACATAGACAAGACATCCTACATTTCCGTGAGGATCAATTAAGTTCATTTTCTTCGAAGATTTTTCTAAAAGATAGGAACCCAAAATAATACCCTCTCTAAAATAATGCACGAAGAAAAGTGCAGAAAAATAAGAGAACCGCGAGTCTCGCCTTGAAACTTTTGCTGGCGGTAGGAAGATGCAAGGTGGCGTCGCCTTTGTGGTCCATCCAATTGATCAATTGCACCTTCTTATGCCGCGTCAAATCCCCAACTAACCGAACCAGCACTTTAAATTGGTCATTCTGCATAGCGAGGTGAAGCACGGTCTCAACTCGGGCCGATCAGTGCCGGTCAACGGTGGTCAAGGCCGGTGAACGGTGGTCAACGCCAGTCAATGGCGGTCAACGATGTTCAGCCTTGGTCAACGACGTTCAAAGGTCAAAGTCAACGAGTCAACGGGTCGAAAAGGTCGAACCGATCGACTCAGCAGGTGCCATGCACGTGCGAGGATGACTTAACGATGACGTCGGCCGGTGCGTGCCGCGCACGTGCGTGGGACGTGCCACGCACCGAAACGGCACGTGCGACTCACGCGCCCGGGGCGAGACCCAATCGGCGCGTGAGTGGCACGCGCGGGTGAGTTTCAAGCCAATCGCTTGGATGTCGTGAAGGTAAAATAAGTTACAACCATTGCGAGCAGGGGTAAAATAAACGGTAGCCTGACAGAGAGATCTTTGGTGTGGCAAATGATCATCTGGACTGACAGCAAGAACCCAAATGCGTTGCCGCACAGGAAGAGACGTAGACCACGAGCTCGACATTACTTGGAGCAATGCCATAGCTTAGAGTAATTTCAGTCACGTTATAGTCGTGGTTGTTCTGCTCAACTTCCTTGGAATTTTTGCCGTTGACAACTTCTACGACTTTTGGAGGCTGAAGCACGGATGGGTACGTCGCCCTCACAACCTGCGCAGCAACAACCCGCAAGGCATTTCGTATTTCGTCCAAGGACTCTCCCCCTTGGTTTAATTGTCTAGATGTTGAACTTGATGATGATTAAGGAGCATTTGTGACCGGTTCCCCATCTGATTGGTGACCGTTACCTCTGTCCATATTGTCATCGTCCATTGAGACTGGTGATGAAGCGGGTTAGTTTGATCGTTCTCCTCTACGCACAGCTCCGGCTCGTGTGAGAATTTCTCTGATCTCTCTATCTCGTGCTCCCCTTGGCGAGGGAGTTGAGACATCTAGAGGTGTCAAGCCGCTCTCGTTCAAGGCGTTCACCTCGACGACCTCAGACTCCAAAGGATGTCCACGAAGCATGAGGTCGACTACCCGCAACCCTTTCCCATGTTTGTTTTACTCTCTTTGATTTTCAGGCATTGAGATACTGGATAAATGTTTTTGACATAGACAAGACATCCTACATTTCCGTGAGGATCAATTAAGTTCATTTTCTTCGAAGATTTTTGCAAAAGATAGGGACCGAAAATAATACCCTCTCTAAAATAATGCACGAAGAAAAGTGCAGAAAAATAAGAGAACCGCGAGTCTCGCCTTGAAACTTTTGCTGGCGGTAGGAAGATGCAAGGTGGCGTCGCCTTTGTGGTCCATCCAATTGATCAATTGCACCTTCTTATGCCGCGTCAAATGCCCAACTAACCAAACCAGCACTTTAAATTGGTTGTTTTGCATAGCGAGGTGAAGCACGGTCTCAACTCGGGCCGATCAGCGCCAGTCAACGGTGGTCAAGGCCGGTCAACGGTGGTCAACGCCAGTCAATGGCGGTCAACGATGTTCAGCCTTGGTCAACGACGTTCAAAGGTCAAAGTCAACGGGTCAACGGGTCGGACAGGTCGAACCGATCGACTCGGCACGTGCCATGCACGTGCGAGGATGACGTAACGATGACGTCGGCCGGTGCGTGCCGCGCACGTGCGTTGCACGTGCCTGGCACCGAAACGGCACATGCGACGCACGCGCCCTGGGCGAGACCCAATCGGCGCGTGCGTGGCACGCGCGGGTGAGTTTCAAGCCAATCGCATGGATGTCTTGAAGATAAAATAAGTTACAACCATTGCGAGCAGGGGTAAAATAACCGGTAGCTTGACAGAGAGATCTTTGCTGAGGCAAATGATCATCTGGACTGACAGCGAGAACCCGAATGTGTTGCCGCACAGGAAGAGACCGTACACCACGAGCTCGACATTACTTGGAGGAATGCCATAGCTTAGAGTAATTCCAGTCACGTTATAGTCGTAGTTGTTCTGCTCAACTTCCTTGGAATTTTTGCCGTTGACAACTTCTACGACTTTTGGAGGCTGAAGCACGGATCGGTACGTCGCGCTCAGAACCTGCGCAGCAACAACCCGCACGGCATTGCGTATTTCGTCCAAGGACTCTCCCCTTGGTTTAATTTTCTAGATGTTGAAGTTGATGATGATTAAGGAGCATTTATGACCGGTTCCCCATCTGATTGGTGACCGTTACCTCTGTCCATATTGTCATCGTCCGTTGAGACTGGTGATGAAGCGGGTTAGTTTGATCGTTCTCCTCTGCGCACAGCTCCGGCTCGTGTGAGAATTTCTCTAATCTCTCTACCTCGTGCTCCCCTTGGCGAGGGAGTTGAGACATCTAGAGGTGTCAAGCTGCTCTCGTTGAAGGCGTTCACCTCGACGACCTCAGACTCCAATGGATGTCCACGAAGCATGAAGTCGACCACCTGCAACTCTTTCCCATATTTGCTTTACTCTCTTTGATTTTCAGGCATTGAGATACTGGATAAATGTTTTTGACATAGACAAGACGTCCTACATTTCCGTGAGGATCTATTAAGTTCATTTTCTTCGAAGATTTTTGCAAAAGATAGGGACCCAAAATAATACCCTCTCTAAAATAATGCACGAAGAAAAGTGCAGAAAAATAAGAGAACCGCGAGTCTCGCCTTGAAACTTTTGCTGGCGGTAGGAAGATGCAAGGTGGCGTCGCCTTTGTGGTCCATCCAATTGATCAATTGCACCTTCTTATGCCGCGTCAAATGCCCAACTAACCGAACCAGCACTTTAAATTGGTTGTTCTGCATAGCGAGGTGAAGCACGGTCTCAACTCGGGCCGATCAGCGCCGGTCAACGGTGGTCAAGGCCGGTCAACGGTGGTCAACGCTAGTCAATGGCGGTCAACGATGTTCAGCCTTGGTCAACGACGTTCAAAGGTCAAAGTCAACGGGTCAACGGGTCGGACAGGTCAAACCGATCGACTCGGCACGCGCCATGCGCGTGCGAGGATGACGTAACGATGACGTCGACCGGTTCGTGCCGCGCACGTGCGTTGCACGTGCCTGGCACCGAAACGGCACGTTCGATGCACGTGCCCGGGGGGAGACCCAATCGACGCGTGCGTGGCACGCGCGGGTGAATTTCAAGCCAATCGCATGGATGTCGTGAAGGTAAAATAAGTTACAACCATTGCGAGCAGGGGTAAAATAACCGGTAGCCTGACGGAGAGATCTTTGCTGAGGCAAATGATCATCCGGGATCGACAAGCGAGAACTCGAATGTGTTGCCGCACAGGAAGAGACCGTACACCACGAGCTCGACATTACTTGGAGGAATGTCATAGCTTAGAGTAATTCCAGTCACGTTATAGTCGTAGTTGTTCTGCTCAACTTCCTTGGAATTTTTGCCTTTGACAACTTCTACGACTTTTGGAGGCTGAAGCACGGATGGGTACGTTACCCTCACAACCTGCGCAGCAACAACCCGCATGGCATTTCGTATTTCGTCCAAGGACTCTCCCCCTTGATTTAATTTTCTAGATGTTGAACTTGATGATGATTAAGGAGCATTTGTGACCGGTTACCCATTTGATTGGTGACCGTTACCTCTGTCCATATCGTCATCGTCCATTGAGACTGGTGATGAAGAGGGTTAGTTTGATCGTTCTCCTCTGCGCACAGCTCCGGCTCGTGTGAGAATTTCTCTGATCTCTCTATCTCGTGCTCCCCTTGGCGAGGGAGTTGAGACATCTAGAGGTGTCAAGCCGCTCTCGTTCAAGGCGTTCACCTCGACGACCTCACACTCCAAAGCATGTCCACGAAGCATGATGTCGGCCACCCGCACTCTTTCCCATCTTTGTTTTACTCTCTTTGATTTTCAGGCATTGAGATACTGCATAATTGTTTTTGACATAGACGGGACATCCTACATTTCCCTGATGATCAATTACGTTCCTTTTCTTAGAAGATTTTTGCAAAAGATAGGGACCCTAAATAATACCCTCTCTAAAATAATGCACGAAGAGAAGTGCAGACAAATAAGGGAATCGCGAGTCTCGCCTTCAAACTTTTGCTGGCGGTAGGAAGGTGCAAGGTAGCGTCGCCTTTGTGGTCCTTCCAATTGATCAATTGCACTTTCTTGTGCCGCTTGAAATGCTCCACCAACCGAACCAGCACTTCAAATCGGTTGTTCTGCATAGCGAGGTGAAGCACGGTCTCCGCTCAGGCTAATCAGCGCCGATCAACGGTGGTCAAAGCCGGTCAACGGTGGTCAAAGCCGGTCAATGGTGGTCAACGTCGGTCAATGGTGGTCAACGACGGTCAACATTGGTCAACGACGGTCAAAGGTCAAAGTCAACGGGTCAACGGGTCGGACGGGTAAAACCTATCGACTCGGCACGTGCAAGGATGACGTAAAGATGACGTCGGCCGGTGCGTGCCGCGCACGTGCCTGGCACCAAAATGGCACTTGCGACGCACACGCCCGGGGGAAGACTGAATCGGCGCGTGCGTGGCACGTGCGAGCGAGTTTCAAGCCAATCGCAAGGATGTCGTGAAGGTAAAATAAGTTACAACCATTGCGATCAGGGGTAGCATAAGCGGTAGGCTGATCTTTGGTGAGGCAAATGATCATCTGGACTGACAGCAAGAACCCGAATGCGTTGCCGCACAGGAAGAGACGTACACCACGAGCTCGACATTACTTGGAGGAATGTCATAGCTTAGAGTAATTTCAGTCACGTTATAGTCGTAGTTGTTCTGCTCAACTTCCTTGGAATTTTTGCCGTTGACAATTTCTACGACTTTTGGAGGTTGAAGCACAGATTGGTACGTCGTGCTCACAACCCGCACAGCAACGACCCGCACGGCATTGCGTATTTCGTCCAATGACTCTCCCCCTTGGTTTAATTTTCTAGATGTTGAACTTGATGATGATTAAGGAGCATTTGTGACCGGTTCCCCATCGATTGGTGACCGTTACCCTCGTCCATAACGTCATCGTCCATTGAGACCGGTGATGAAGCGGGTGAGTTTGATCGTCCTCCCTCGCGCACAGCTCCGGCTCGTGTGAGAATTTCTCTGATCTCTCTATCTCGTGCTCCCCTTGGCGAGGGAGTTGAGACATCTAGAGGTGTCAAGCCACTCTTGTTCAAGGCGTTCACCTCGACGACCTCACAGTCCAAAGCATGTCCATGAAGCATGATGTCGGCCACCCGCAACTCTTTCCCATCTTTGTTTTACTCTCTTTGATTTTCAGGCATTGAGATCGCATAATTGTTTTTGACATAGACGGGACATCCTACATTTCCCGATGATAAATTACGTTCCTTTTCTTAGAAGATTTTTGCAAGAGATAGGCCCCTAAATAATACCCTCTCTAAAATAATGCACGAAGAAAAGTGCAGACAAATAAGGGAATCGCGAGTCTCGCCTTCAAACTTTTGCTGGCGGTAGGAAGATGCAAGGTAGCGTCGCCTTTGTGGTCCTTCCAATTGATCAATTGCACTTTCTTGTGCCGCTTGAAATGCTCCACCAACCGAACCAGCACTTCAAATCGGTTGTTCTGCACAGCGAGGTTGAGCACGGTCTCCGCTCAGGCCAATCAGCGCCGATCAACGGTTGTCAAAGACGGTCGACGGTGTTCAACGCTGGTCAATGGTGGTCATCGACGGTCAACTTTGGTCAACGACGGTCAAAGGTCAAAGTCAACGGGTCAAAGGGTCGAACGGGTAAAACCTATCGACTCGGCACGTGCCATGCACGTGCGAGGATGACGTAACGATGACGTCGGCCGGTGCGTGCCGCGCACGTGCGTTGCACGTGCTTGGCACCGAAATGGCACGTGCGACGCACGCGCCCGGGGGGAGATTGAATCGGCGCGTGCGTGGCACGCGCGAGCGAGTTTCAAGCCAATGCAAGGATGTCGTGAAGGTAAAATAAGTTACAACCATTGCGATCAGGGGTAGCATAAGCGGTAGCCTGACGGAGAGATCTTTGGTGAGGCAAATGATCATCCGACCGACAAAAGAACCCGAATGCGTTGCCGCACAGGAAGAGACGTAGACCACGAGCTCGACATTACTTGGAGCAATGCCATAGCTTAGAGTAATTTCAGTCACGTTATAGTCGTAGTTGTTCTGCTCAACTTCCTTGGAATTTTTGCCGTTGACAATTTCTACGACTTTTGGAGGCTGAAGCACGGATTGGTACGTCGCGCTCACAACCTCGCGCAAAGAACGACCCGCACGGCATTGCGTACTTCGTCCAATGACTCTCCCCCTTGGTTTAATTTTCTAGATGTTGAACTTGATGATGATTAAGGAGCATTTGTGACCGGTTCCCCATCTGATTGGTCACCGTTACCTCTGTCCATAACGTCATCGTCCATTGAGACTGGTGATGAAGCGGGTGAGTTTGATCGTCCTCCTCTGCGCACAGCTCCGGCTCGTGTGAGAATTTCTCTGATCTCTCTATCTCGTGCTCCCCTTGGCGAGGGAGTTGAGACATCTAGAGGTGTCAAGCCACTCTTGTTCAAGGCGTTCACCTCGACGACCTCACAGTCCAAAGCATGTCCATGAAGCATGATGTCGGCCACCCGCAACTCTTTCCCATCTTTGTTTTACTCTCTTTGATTTTCAGGCATTGAGATACTGCATAATTGTTTTTGACATAGACGGGACATCCTACATTTCCCTGATGATAAATTACGTTCCTTTTCTTAGAAGATTTTTGCAAGAGATAGGCCCCCTAAATAATACCCTCTCTAAAATAATGCACGAAGAAAAGTGCAGACAAATAAGGGAATCGCGAGTCTCGCCTTCAAACTTTTGCTGGCGGTAGGAAGATGCAAGGTAGCGTCGCCTTTGTGGTCCTTCCAATTGATCAATTGCACTTTCTTGTGCCGCTTGAAATGCTCCACCAACCGAACCAAAGCACTTCAAATCGGTTGTTCTCGCACGGCGAGGTTGAGCACGGTCTCCGCTCAAAGCCAATCGGCGCCGATCAACGGTTGTCAAAGACGGTCGACGGTGTTCAACGCGGTCAATGGTGGTCATCGACGGTCAACTTTGGTCAACGACGGTCAAAGGTCAAAGTCAACGGGTCAAAGGGTCGAACGGGTAAAACCTATCGACTCGGCACGTGCCATGCACGTGCGAGGATGACGTAACGATGACGTCGGCCGGTGCGTGCGCGCACGCGCACGTGCGTTGCACGTGCTCGGCACCGAAATGGCACGTGCGACGCACGCGCCGGGGGAGTGAATCGGCGCGTGCGTGGCACGCGCGAGCGAGTTTCAAGCCAATGCAAGGATGTCGTGAAGGTAAAATAAGTTACAACCATTGCGATCAGGGGTAGCATAAGCGGTAGCCTGACGGAGAGATCTTTGGTGAGGCAAATGATCATCTGCACTGACAGCAAGAACCCGAATGCGTTGCCGCACAGGAAGAGACGTAGACCACGAGCTCGACATTACTTGGAGCAATGCCATAGCTTAGAGTAATTTCAGTCACGTTATAGTCGTAGTTGTTCTGCTCAACTTCCTTGGAATTTTTGCCGTTGACAATTTCTACGACTTTTGGAGGCTGAAGCACGGATTGGTACGTCGCGCTCACAACCTGCGCAGCAACGACCCGCACGGCATTGCGTACTTCGTCCAATGACTCTCCCCCTTGGTTTAATTTTCTAGATGTTGAAGTTGATGATGATTAAGGAGCATTTGTGACCGGTTCCCCATCTGATTGGTGACCGTTACCTCTGTCCATATCGTCATCGTCCATTGAGACTGGTGATGAAGCGGGTTAGTTTGATCGTCCTCCTCTGCGCACAGCTCCGGCTCGTGTGAGAATTTCTCTGATCTCTCTATCTCGTGCTCCCCTTGGCGAGGGAGTTGAGACATCTAGAGGTGTCAAGCCGCTCTCGTTCAAGGCGTTCACCTCGACAACCTCAGACTCCAAAGGATGTCCACGAAGCATGAAGTCGACTACCCGCAACCCTTTCCCATGTTTGTTTTACTCTCTTTGATTTTCAGGCATTGAGATACTGGATAAATGTTTTTGACATAGACAAGACATCCTACATTTCCGTGAGGATCAATTAAGTTCATTTTCTTCGAAGATTTTTGCAAAAGATAGGGACCCAAAATAATACCCTCTCTAAAATAATGCACGAAGAAAAGTGCAGAAAAAAATAAGAGAACCGCGAGTCTCGCCTTGAAACTTTTGCTGGCGGTAGGAAGATGCAAGGTGGCGTCGCCTTTGTGGTCCATCCAATTGATCAATTGCACCTTCTTATGCCGCGTCAAATGCCCAACTAACCGAACCAGCACTTTAAATTGGTTGTTCTGCATAGCGAGGTGAAGCACGGTCTCAACTCGGGCCGATCAGCGCCGGTCAACGGTGGTCAAGGCCGGTCAACGGTGGTCAACGCCAGTCAATGGCGGTTAACGATGTTCAGCCTTGGTCAACGACGTTCAAAGGTCAAAGTCAACGGGTCAACGGGTCGGACAGGTCGAACTGATCGACTCGGCACGTGCCATGCACGTGTGAGGATGACGTAACGATGACGTCAGCCGGTGCGTGCCGCGCACGTGGGTTGCACGTGCCTAGCACCGAAACGGCACGTGCGATGCACGCGCCCGGGGGGAGACCGAATTGGCGCATGCGTGGCATGCACGGGCAAGTTTCAAGCCAATCGCGTGGATGTCGTGAAGGTAAAATAAGTTACAACCATTGCGATCAGGGGTAGAATAAGCAATAGCCTGACGGAGAGATCTTTACTGAGGCAAATGATCATCTGGACTGACAGCAAGAACCCGAATGTGTTGCCGCATAGGAAGAGACCGTACACCACACGCTCGACATTACTTGGAGGAATGTCATAGCTTAGAGTAATTCCTATTACGTTATAGTCGTAGTTGTTCTGCTCAACTTCCTTGGAATTTTTGCCCTTGACAACTTCTACGACTTTTGGAGGCTGAAGCACGGATCGGTACATCGTGCTCACAACCTGCGCAGCAACAACCCGCACGGCATTACGTATTTCGCCCAAGGACTCTCCCCCTTGGTTTAATTTTCTAGATGTTGAACTTGATGATGATTAAGGAGCATTTGTGACCGGTTCCCCATCTGATTGGTGACCGTTACCTCTGTCCATATCGTCATCGTCGATTGAGACTGGTGATGAAGTGGGTGAGTTTGATCGTCCTCCTCTGCGCACAGCTCTGGCTCGTGTGAGAGTTTCTCTTATCTCTCTACCTCGTGCTCCCTTTGGCGAGGGAGCTGAGACATCTAGAGGTGTCAAGCCACTCTTGTTCAAGGCGTTCACCTCGACGACCTCACACTCCAAAGCATGTCCACGAAGCATGAAGTCGACCACCCGCAACTCTTTCCCATCTTTGTTTTACTCTCTTTGATTTTCAGGCATTGAGATACTGCATAATTGCTTTTGACATAGACGGAACATCCTACATTTCCCTGATGATCAATTACGTTCCTTTTCTTAGAAGATTTTTGCAAAAGATAGGGACCCTAAATAATACACTTTCTAAAATAATGCACAAAGAAAAGTGCAGAAAAATAAGGGAACCGCGAGTCTCGCCTTAAAACTTTTGCTGGCGGTAGGAAGATGCAAGGTAGCGTCGCCTTTGTGCTCCTTCCAATTGAGCAATTTCTCTTTCTTGTGCCGCTTGAAATGCTCCACCAACCGAACCAGCACTTCAAATCGGTTGTTCTGCACGGCGAGGTGAAGCACGGTCTCCACTCGGGCCAATCAGCGCCGATCAACGGTGGTCAAAGCCGGTCAATGGCGGTCAACGCAGTCAATGGTGGTCAACGATGGTCAACATTGGTCAACGACGGTCAAAGGTCAAAGTCAACGGGTCAACGGGTCGGACGGGTCGAACCGATCGACTTGGCACGTGCCATGCACGTGCGAGGATGACATAACGATGACGTCGGCCGGTGCGTGCCGCACACGTGCGTTGCACGTGCCTAGCACTAAAACGGCACGTGCGACGCACGCTCCCGGGGGGAGACCGAATCGGCGCGTGCATGGCACGCGCGGGCGAGTTTCAAGCCAATCGCAGGGATGTCGTGAAGGTAAAATAAGTTACAACCATTGCGATCAGGGGTAGCATAAGCGGTAGCCTGACGGAGAGATCTTTGGTGAGGCAAATGATCATCTGGACTGACAGCAAGAACTCGAATGTGTTGCCGCACAGGAAGAGACCGTACACCACGAGCTCGACATTACTTGGAGGAATGCCATAGCTTAGAGTAATTCCAGTCACGTTATAGTCGTAGTAGTTCTGCTCAACTTCCTTGGAATTTTTGCCGTTGACAACTTCTACCACTTTTGGAGGCTGAAGCACGGATGGGTACGCCGCGCTTACAACCTGCGTAGCAACGACCCGCACGGCATTGCGTATTTCGCCCAAGGACTCTACCCCTTGGTTTAATTTTCTAGATGTTGAACTTGATGATGATTAAGGAGCATTTGTAACCGATTCCCCATCTGATTGGTGACCGTTACCTCTGTCCATATCATCATCGTCCATTGAGACTGGTGATGGAGCGAGTGAGTTTGATCGTCCTCCTCTGCGCACAGCTCTAGCTCGTTTGAGAATTTCTCTGATCTCTCTATCTCGTGCTCCCCTTGGCGAGGGAGTTGAGACATCTAGAGGTGTCAAGCCGCTCTCGTTCAAGGTGTTCACCTCGACGACCTCAGACTTCAAAGCATGTCCACGAAGCATGAAGTCGACTGCCCACAACTCTTTCCCATCTTTGTTTTACTCTCTTTGGTTTTCAGGCACTGAGATACTGCATAAATGTTTTTGACATAGACGAGACATCCTACATTTCCGTAATGATCAATTAAGTTCCTTTTCTTAGAAGATTTTTGCAAAAGATCGGGACCCAAAATAATACCCTCTCTAAAATAATGCACAAAGAAAAGTGCAGAAAAATAAGGGAACCGCGAGTCTCGCCTTGAAACTTTTGCTGGCGGTAGGAAGATGCAAGGTAGCGTCGCCTTTGTGGTCCTTCCAATTGATCAATTGCTCCTTCTTGTGCCGCTTCAAATGCTCCACCAACCGAACCAGCACTTCAAATCGGTTGTTCTGCACAGCGAGGTTGAGCACGGTCTCCGCTCAGGCCAATCAGCGCCGATCAACGGTTGTCAAAGCCGGTCAACGGTGGTCAACGCCGGTCAATGGTGGTCAACGCCGGTCAATGGTGGTCAAAGGTCAAAGTCAACGGGTCAACGGGTCGAACGGGTCGAACTGATCGACTCAGCATGTGCCATGCACGTGCGAGGATGACATAACAATGACGTCGGCTAGTGCGTGCCGCGCGCCTGCGTTGCACGTGCCTGGCATCGAAACGATACGTCGCGCTCACAATCTGCGTCACAACGACCAGCGCGGCGTTGCGTATTTCGTCCACAGATTCTCCTCCTTGGTTTAATTTTCTAGATGTTGAACTTGATGATGATTAAGGAGCATTTGTGATTAGTTCCCCATCTAAGTGGTGACCATTACCTTTGTCTATATTGTCATCGTCCATTGAGACTGGTGTTGAAGCGGGTGAGTTTGATTGTCATCCTCTACACACACCTCCGGCTCGTGTGAGAATTTCTCTGATCTCTCTATCTCATGCTCCCCTTGGTGAGGGAGTTGAGACATCTAGAGGTGTCAAGCTCCTTTCATTCAAGGCGTTCACCTCGACGACCTCAGACTCCAAAGCATGTCAACGAAGCATGAAGTCGACCACCTGCAACTCTTTCGCATCTTCGTTTTACTCTCATTGATTTTCAGACTTTTAACGAGACATCCTATATTTCCGTGATGATCAAATAAGTTCCTTGCTCAAAAGATTTATGCATAAGATAGGAACCCAAAATAACACCCTCCCTGAAATACTGCACGAAGAAAAGTGTGATAAAATAAGAGAACCGCGAATCTTGGCTCAAAATTTTTGCTGGCGGAAGGAGGATACAAGGTAATGTCGCCTTTGTGGTCCTTCCAATTGATCAATTGCTCATTCTTGTGCCGCTTCAGATGCTCCACCAATTGAACCAGCACTTTAAATCAGTTGTTCTGCACGGCGAGGTGAAGCACAATCTCCCCTCGGGCTGGTCAGCGCCGGTCATCGGTGGTCAACGCCGGTCAACAGTTGTCAACGCTGGTCAACGGTAGTCAACGCCGGTCAATGGTGGTCAACGTTGGTCAACGATGATCAAGGACGGTCAATGCTAGTCAACAAAGGTCAACGGTCTAATGTTAAAGTCAACGGGTCAACGGGTCGTGCGGGTCGAACCGATCGACCCGACACGTGCCATGCACGTGCGAGGATGACGTAACGATGACGTCAGCTGGCGCGTGCCACGCACGTGCGTTCCATGTGCCTGGCATTGAAACAGCACGTGCTATGCACGCGCCCAAGGGGAGACCGAATTGGCGCGTGCATTACACGCGTAGGCAAGTTTGAAGTTAATCGTAAGGATGTCTTAAAGGTAACATAAGTTACAACCATTGCGATCAGGGATAGCATAAGCGATAACTTGATGGGGAGATCTTTGGTGAGGCAAATTATCATATGGACTAACAAAAAGAACCCGAATGTGTTGCCGTACAAGAAGAGGCCATACACCACGAGCTCAACATTACTTGGAGGAGTGCCACAACTTAGAGTAATTCTAGTCACGTTATAGTCGTAGTTGTTTTGCTCAGCTTCCTTGGAATTTTCATCGTTGACAACTTCTACAATTTTTGGAGGCTGAAGCACGGATTGATACGTCGCGCTCACAATTTGCACATCGACGACCAGCACGCTGTTGCATATTTCACCCAAGGACTCTCCCTCTTGGTTTAATTTTCTAGTTGTTGAACTTGATGATTAAGGAGCATTTGTGATTGGTTCCCCATATGATTAGTGATCGTTACCTCTATCCATATCGTCATTGTCCATTGAGACTGGTGTTGAAGCGGGTGAGTTTGATCGTCCTCCACTGCATACAGCTCCAGCTCATGTGAAAATTTCTCTGATCTCTCTATGTCATGCTCCCCTTGGCGAGCGAGTTGAGACATCTATAGGTGTCAAGCTGCTCTTGTTCAAGGCGTTCACCTCGACAACCTCAAACTCCAAAGCATGTCCACGAAGCATGAAGTCGACCACCTGCAACTCTTTCCCATTTTTGTTTTACTCTCTTTGATTTTTAGGCATTCAGATACTACATAAATGTTTTTGACATAGACGAGACATCCTATATTTCCGTGATGATCAATTAAGCTTCTTTGCTTAGAAGATTTTTTCATAAGATAGGGACCCAAAATAATACCCTCTCTAAAATAATGCACAAAAAAAAGTGCAATAAAATAAGGGAACCGCGCTCGTGCATCACACGCGCCTGGCATCGAAACAGCACGTGCAACGCACGCGCCCGGGGGGAGACCGAATCGGTGCGTGCATTGCACACGCAGGTGACTTTGAAGTTAGTCGCAGGGATGTCATGAAGGTAAAGTAAGTTATAGCCATTGCGATGAGGGATAGCGTAAGCGGTAACCTAATGGGGAGATCTTTGGTGAGGCAAATAATCATCTGGACTGATAGAAAGAACTTGAATGTGTTGCCGCACAGGTTGAGGCCGTACACCACGAGCTCGACATTACTTGGAGGAGTGCCATAACTTAAAGTAATTCTAGTCACGTTATGGTCATAGTTGTTCTGCTTAACTTCCTTGGAATTTTTGTCATTGACAACTTCTACGATTTTTGGAGGTTGAAGCAAAGATTGGTACTTCACGCTCATAATCAGTGCAGTGACAACCAGCACAGCGTTGCGAATTTCGCCCAAGGACCCTCCCCATTGGTTTAATTTTCTAGATGTTGAACTTCATGATGATTGAGGAACATTTGTGGCTGGTTCCCCATCTGATTGGTGACCGTTACCTCTCTCCATATCATCATCGTCCGCTGAGACTGGTGTTGAAGCGGGTGAGTTTGATCGTCCTCCTCTACGCACAGCTTCGACTCGTGTAAGAATTTCTCTGATCTCTCCATCTCGTGCTCCCCTTGGTGAGGGAGTTGAGACATTAAGAGGTGTCAAGCCGCTCTCGTTCAAGGCGTTCACCTCGACAACCTCAGAATCCAAAGCATGTCCACGAAGCATGAAATCGACCACCTACAACTCTTTCGCATCTTTGTTTTACTCTCATTGATTTTCAGACATTTAACAAGACATCCTATATTTCCGTGATGATCAAATAAGTTCCTTGCTGAGAAGATTTTTGCACAAGATATGGACCCAAAATAACACCCTCATTGAAATAATGCCCAAAAAAAAAAGTGCGATAAAATAAGAGAACCGCGAGTCTTGCCTCGAAATTTGTGCCGGCGGTAGCCAAATGCAAGGTAATGTCACCTTTAAGGTCCTTCTAATTGATCAATTGCTCCTTGTTCTGCTTCAAATGCTCCACCAACCGAACCAGCACTTTAAATCGGTTGTTCTGCATAGCGAGGTGAAGCACGGTCTCCTCTCGAGCTAGTCAGCGCCGGTCAACGGTGGTCAATGCCGGTCAACAGTTGTAAACAGTGGTCAACGTTGGTGAATGATGGTCAATAGTCAAAGTCAACAGGTCAACAGGTCGGACGGGTCGAGCCGATCCTCCAAGCACGTGCCATCCACGTGCAAGGATGACGTCACGATGACATCAGCTGGCGCATGCCACGCACGCGCCTGTGACCTCACACGTGCGTTGCACGCACTTGGCACCGAAACGGCACGTGCGACGCACACGCACGGGGCGAGACTGAATCGGCATATGCATTGCACGCGCAAGCGAGTTTGAAGTTAATTGCAAGGATGTCGTTAAGGTAAAATAAGTTACAACCATTGTGATCAGGGGTAGCATAGGCGGTAGCTTGACGGGGAGATCTTTGGTGAGGCAAATTATCATCCGGATTGACAGAAAGAACCTGAATGTGTTGCCAAACATGAAGAGGCCATACACCACGAGCTCGACATTACTTGGAGGTGTGCCATAACTTAGAGTAATTCTAGTCACGTTATAGTCATAGTTGTTCTGCTCAACTTCCTTGGAATTTTTGTCGTTGACAACTTCTACAATTTTTGGAGATTGAAGCACGGATTGGTACGTCGCACTCACAATTAGCCAACGACGACCAGCACGGCATTGCGTATTTCGCCCAAGGACTCTCCCCATTGGTTTAGTTTTCTGGATGTTGAACTTGATGATGATTGAGGAACATTTGTGACTGGTTCCCCATCTGATTGGTGACCGTTACCTCTCTCCATATCGTCATCGTCCGTTGAGACTGGTGTTGAAGCGAGTGAGTTTGATGGCCCTCCACTACGCACAGCTCCGACTCGTGTAAGAATTTCTCTAATCTCTCTATCTCGTGCTCCCCTTGGTGAGGGAGTTGAGACATCTAGAGGTGTCAAGCCGCTATCGTTAGAGGCGTTCACTTGGACGACCTCATACTCCAAAGCATGTCCACGAAGCATGAAGTCGACCACTTGCAACTCTTTCGCATCTTTGTTTTACTCTGATTGATTTTCAGACATTTAACGAGACATCCTATATTTCCGTGATGATCAAATAAGTTCCTTGCTGAAAAGATTTTTGCATAAGATAGGGACCCAAAATAACACCCTAACCGAAATAATGCACGAAGAAAAGTGCGATAAAATAAGAGAACCGCGAGTCTTGCCTCGAAATTTTTGCTGGTGGTAGGAAGATGCAAGGTAGTGTCGCCTTTGTGGTCCTTCTAATTGATCAATTACTCTATCTTGTGCCACTTCAAATGCTCCACCAACTAAACCAACACTTTAAATTGGTTGTTCTGCACAGCGAGGTGAAGCACGTTCTCTTCTCAGGTCGGTCAGTGCCGGTCAACGGTGGTCAAAGTCGGTCAACGGTGGTCAATGGTGGTGAACGCCGGTCAACGGTCAGAGGTCAAAGTCAACGAGTCGGACGGGTCGAACCGATCAACCCGGCACGTGCCATGCACGTGCGAGGATGACGTAACGATGACGTTAGTTGGCGCGTGCCACGCACGTGCGTTGAACGTGCCTGGCAACGAAATGGCACGCGCGACGCACGCGCCCAGGGGGAGACCGAATCGGCGCGTGCGTGGCATGCACAGGCGAGTTTGAACTTAATCGAAGGGATGTCGTGAAGGTAAAATATGTTACAACCATTGCAATCAGGGGTAGCATAAGCGGTAGCTTGATGGGGAGATCTTTGGTGAGGCAAATGATCATCTGGACTGACAGAAAGAACTCGAATGTGTTGCCGCACAGGAAGAGGCTGTACACCACAAGCTCGACATTACTTGGAGGTGTGCCATAACTTAGAGTAATTCTAGTCACGTTATAGTCATAGTTGTTCTGCTCAACTTCCTTGGAATTTTTGTCATTGACAACTTCTACGATTTTTTGGAGGCGGAAGCACGGATTGGTATGTCGCACTCACAATTAACACAGCGATGACCAGCACGACGTTGCATATTTCGCCCAAGGACCCTCCCCATTGGTTTAATTTTCTAGATGTTAAACTTGATGATGATTGAGGAACATTTGTGACTGGTTCCCCATCTGATTAATGACCGTTACCTCTCTCCATATCGTCATCGTCCGCTGAGACTGGTGTTGAAGCGGGTGAGTTTGATCGTCCTCCTCTACGCACAACTTCGGCTCGTGGAAGAATTTCTCTGATCTCTCTATCTTGTGCTCCGCTTGGCGAGGGAGTTGAGACATCTAGAGGTGTCAAGCCGCTCTCGTTCAAGGCGTTCACCTCGACGACCTAAGACTCCAAAGCGTGGTGTAAACCACCTAAGGTTTGGCTAATGGATTGTTAAGCCTAGACTTAACTCGGACTCTCCTAAGCCCATACCAATTTGCGACTTAGGTTCAAATTCTTAACATGCGATTGATTTTATCTAGGAGTCGCCACTAACCAGTTTATGATAGGTCGATTAGACACCTAAGTAAAATAATGATAGAATTATTTTATTCCTACGAACTAGAGATTTTGGGTACGGGGACTTGGTTAGACTAGAATTTTCTAATACCCTTTCAATACCATTTCTTTTTATTTTCAAAAAATATTTTTGCAGGCAGCTTGGATTGATTTTAAATCTATTCCCTAACATGTGAGGTAATCATGCAGGTGCGCAAACCACCAATTTAGCACCCAAGAAAGCAGTGAATAAATTACGAGACTTACCTTATAGCAACGAAAGCATTAAAATTCACATCATCAACCCTAGATATGATTTCTAATTAACACGCAATTTCTTTTTATTTTTATTTAATTAATGAGAATCATGCTTTATGCAATGCAATATAACTAAATTACCTAATTCTTATGATAGGCAATTTCTAATTAAATGGACTTAGCAACAATCACTAAATGACATGCATTTCATGAATCTAATTCTATATGACATGTAATGACATTTTTTTGTGTTTTTTTTAAATCATAATTAAAAATCTAACTAAAGTGAGATATTATCTATCTTAAGTTAGGAAATAGACTAATCTGAATCCTATCTTAACTCAGAAATTTATCTCAACATGCAATTTAATTCAAGGATATTATCTAACCTAGATACCATCTAAACATGCGTTCTAATATAATCAGAAAATAATCTAACTATTCTATCATGCAATTCTATCTAGGAAATTTATTATAATCTACATGATATGCAAATGCAATCTTTTTTGTATTTTCAGGATAAATAAAGCAATTGAAAGATAAACACTAAATCATTCAGAATCATCAAAGATATCATTCATCGTTCGAATTACTGAACGATATCCAAATAAGCTTGATTATCTCGCTAATAAAATCGATAAATTGATCTTAAGCCTTAAAGATCAAGACATCAATTTCAAAGATTTCCGCGGAATCAATAATTCCATCTAAAGCCTTATAAATGGAATCAAAGATTATATGCGGTTGCGAGTTAGGAAATATATCCCAATGAATATTATACCTCTTACCTAATTAGATATCAATCTCATCAATCAAGGCAATATGATGTTTAAATCAAATTAAGATTAGATTTTTTACCTAATTGCCGAATATACTTCCAAATTCGGACTTCGAGCGGCTACTCGCGACGCGATATGGTGATGCTCGGCGAGGCTCGGGTCCTTGCGACTTACAGACGGACAGGACGGTTCGGCATCAGTGCCTCGTTGGAAAATCTAATTTACGGATATAACTCCAAATCAGAATTTGCCCACGGACAGCTCATGAACGGTGGTTGCGACGCGACGCACTTGCGAGGGAACCGCTCATGATAAGGTGGCTCGCCAAAGGAGATCATAGCGAATTAATATTTGGTCTTTTAGTCGGACCAAATAATCTCCACCGAGAGCTCTAAAATCACTTTATTTTTGTCTTCAATCTCACGTATGCTTCTTTCTCGAGAACTCACGGTTAAGTCTTCGGATTTCACCGTGCAATAAGAGACAAATTCCACCGCTTCAGCCAAAAATCAAAACAACCCGCAATCTTTGAAGATGTGCTCGTACAATGAATTCATGGCTGGGGACTTCTAGCTCCCTGGCATGGCTTCGTGAGCTGGTTGATGGCGTTGAAAGCTCGAGGGAAAGGATGGCAACGGCTCATCGGGTTTGCCAAAGGACAAATATTGCTCGGAGATTCAATGGGATTGTCGGGGTGGTGACTGGATTCGGTCAAGAAAGACCTGCACTAATAAAAATTCAAACGAAAGCAAAATAACCGGATGGGTGGAGGTTTCGAGCACGTCAAGGACTGCTGTGTTCACCGGAAAACCTGCGAAAATTCAACCAAGAATACAAAACCGGCGTTGGCTGCTCATGATAGACTCTGGAAATCACCGAGCGCCCTGGATGTAGAGCTTGGGCATAGCCAGGAAGCCGCACGGCACCGGGACCACTGCTGAGCGAGGAACAGGGACAGAAGGAAACCCCCACCGACTGTTGAATTCCGCAGACAAGTCGCGGTCTGGGAGCCGTGCTAGATCTTGTGTTTCTCTCTATCTCTCCACGTTGAGAAATCGTGAATTTTTTATTCTTAGATCCAATCCCCCGTCCGTGTACTCTCCCTGTTCTTTCACATGTCACTTGCGAATCACACTGATGCACGGCAATAGTTTCTCAGCTTCGTTGGGCAGCAGCAGATGGCAGCAAGGACATCGACGGCGGCGACGAAGATCGGTGAAAGCGTGGCCGTGAGGATGTATGACTAACCATAGCCTCCTCTCCTTCCTCTCTATTCACGTGTATTCTCTTGTCTATGTTTTGAAATTCTGATTCGCTAGCCTCCACAATTTCTTCTCTTGGCTTTTTCTCTCTAAAGCTCTCTCTATGTGCCGTGTATTTGAAGTCCTCTTTTTAGAATTGCGACCATATGTATCAATTGTGTGGCCTTTTGTTCGGCATTAAATTGCCTGCGACCACAACATCAGAACAAAACAAAGTAAATACCGAAAATATGGAATGAACAACTTTAATAGGGAGAGAAACAACCCGGTTTTAGCACAGTGAAATCATTGGATGGCAATCAATGCTTGGGTACACTGGCCACTTCGATGTCTCGCTGCTGGAATTATCATCGGAGATGTAGGAGTTTAATCTAGGCAAGAAACAAAAAATCACCTTAGTTCGAATAGCAAATTGGAATCGCACACAATCAAACTTCAAAAAGGAAGCTCGACTTAGCTTTATGCTTGTCATCAATATCCATGACGCATGATGAATGTGGGACGTCGTCAAGAGGACTTCACCATCCAATAGACCAATCGGAGAATTCTCGAGATCGTCCACCCCCCCAGTCATGAAAAATGAGCCTCTCTTTTATAGTGATTCAAAACGATATCTTTACATGGCATTTCCCAAGTTACCATTTCTTGTCACATTAAATCAAATCTGTATGATTTGACAATCAGCTCAATTCTTGCCAATTTTTCACTTGATTTCAAAATTGTTGCTACATTTAATAAAATTCGAACATCCATCAAAATTTCATATTTCCTTGCATAATTCAATCAAATCAATCTCCCCAATTTTCATTTTTTTCTTTTTATTTGTTCAAAATGCAATTTTATTTTTTCAAAATTAGGTGTCAACACGTGTCCACGAAGCATGAAATCGATAACCTGCAACTCTTTCGCATCTTTGTTTTACTCGCATTGATTTTCAGATATTTAACGAGACATCCTATATTTCCGTGATGATCAAATAAGTTCCTTGCTGAGAAGATTTTTGCATAAGATAGGGACCCAAAATAACACTCTCACTGAAATAATGTCAAAAAAAAAGTGCGATAAAATAAGAGAACTGCGAGTCTTGCCTCGAAATTTTTGCTGGCGGTAGCAAGATGCAAGGTAATGTCGCCTTTAAGATCCTTCCAATTGATCAATTGCTCCTTCTTGTTCCGTTGCAGATGCTCCACCAACTGAACCAGCACTTTAAATCGGTTATTCTGCACGGCGAGGTGAAGCAGGTCTCCTCTCGGGCTAGTCAGCACCGGTCAACGATGGTCAACGCCGATCAACGGTGGTCAACGGTGGTCAACGATGGTCAACGCCGATCAACGGTGGTCAACGATGGTCAACGTTGGTCAACGACGGTCAACGGTCAAAGTCAACAGGTCAACGGGTCAGACAGGTCGAACCGATCCTCCCAGCACGTGCGAGGATGACGTCACGATGACATCAGCTAGCGCGTGTCGCACACGCGCTAGTGACCTCACACGTGCGTTGCACGCGCCTGGCATCAAAACAGCATGTGCGACGCACGCGCATGAGGCGAGACCAAATCGGCATATGTGTTGCACGCGTAGGCGAGTTTGAAGTTAATCGCAAGGATGCCATGAAGGTAAAATAAGTTACAACCATTGCAATGAGGAATAGCATAAGCGGTAGCCTGATGGGGAGATCTTTGTTGAGGCAAATTATCATCTGGACAGATAGAAAGAACCTGAATGTGTTGCCGCACATGAAGAGGCCATACACCACGAGCTCGACATTACTTGGAGGATTGCCATAACTTAAAGTAATTCTAGTCACGTTATAGTCATAGTTGTTCTATTCAACTTCCTTGGAATTTTTGTCATGGACAATTTCTATGATTTTTAGAGGCTGAAGCACGGATTGGTACATCGAGCTCACAATCAGCGCAGTGACGACCAGCACGACGTTGCATATTTCACCCAAGGACTCTCCCCGTTGGTTTCATTTTCTAGATGTTGAACTTGATGATGATTAAGGAGCATTTGTGACTGGTTCCCCATCTGATTGGTGACCGTTACCTCTCTCCATATCGTCATCGTCCACTGAGACTGGTGTTGAAGCGAGTGAGTTTGATCATCCTCCTCTGCGCACAGCTCCGGCTTATGTGAGAATTTCTCTGATCTCTCTATCTCGTCCTCTCCTTGGCGAGGGAGTTGAGACATCTAGAGGTGTCAAGCCGCTCTCGTTCAAGGCGTTCACCTCGACGACCTCAAACTCCAAAGCATGTCCACGAAGCATGAAGTCGACCACCTGCAACTCTTTCGCATCTTTGTTTTACTCCCATTGATTTTCAGACATTTAACGAGACATGCTATATTTCCGTGATGATCATATAAGTTCTTTGCTAAGAAGATTTTTGCATAAGATAAGGACACAAAATAGTACCCTCACTAAAATAATGCACAAAGAAAAGTGCAAAAAAATAAGGCAACCGCATTCGTGCTTCGCACGCACCTGGCACCGAAACGGCACATGCGATGCACACGCCCGGGGGGAGATCGAATCGGCACGTGCGTTGCACGCGCAGGCGAGTTTGAAGTTAATTGTAGGGATGTTGTGAAGGTAAAGTAAGTTACAACCATTGCGATGAGGGATAGCATAAGTGGTAGCCTGGCGGGGAGATCTTTGGTGAGGCAAATGTTCATCTGGACTGATAGAAAGAACTCGAATGTGTTGCCGCACAAGTTGAGGCCGTACACCACAAGCTCGACATTACTTGGAGGAGTGCCATAACTTAGAGTAATTCTAGTCACATTATAGTCATAGTTGTTCTGCTCAACTTCCTTGGAATTTTTGTCATTGACAACTTCTACGATTTTTGGAGGCTGAAGCACAGATTGGTACGTTGTGCTCACAATCAGCGCAGCGACAACTAATAGGGCGTTGCGTATTTCACCCAAGGACTCTTCTCCTTGGTTTAATTTTCTAGATGTTGAACTTGATGATGATTGGGGAGCATTTGTGACTGGTTCCCCATTTGATTGGTGACCGTTACCTCCCTTCATATCGTCATCGTCCGCTAAGACTGGTGTTGAACGGCTGAATTTGATTGTCCCCCTCTGTGCACAGCTCCGACTCGTGTGAGAATTTCTCTAATCTCTCTATCTCGTGCTCCCCTTGGCGAGGGAGTTGAGACATCTAGAGGTGTCAAGACGCTCTCGTTCAAGGCGTTCACCTTCACGACCTCAAACTCCAAAGCATGTCCACGAAGCATGAAGTCGACCACCTTTGATTTGCAGGCATTTAGATACTGCAGAAATTTTTTTGACATAAAAGAGACATCCTATATTTCCATGATGATCAAATAAGTTCCTTTGCTTAGAAGATTTTTGCATAAGATAGGGACCCAAAATAACACCCTCACTAAAATAATGCACAAAGAAAAGTGCTATAAAATAAGAGAACCGCGAGTCTTGCCTCGAAATTTTCGCTGGCGACAGCAAGATGGAAGGCAATGTCACCTTTGTGGTCCTTCCAATTGATTAATTGCTCCTTCTTGTGCCGCATCAGATGCTCCACCAACCGAACCAGCACTTTAAACTGGTTGTTTTACATGGCTAAGATGACGTCAACTGGCACATGCCACGCGCGTGTGCGGCTTACGTCACAATGACGTCAGTTGGCGTGTGTCGTGCACGTGCCAGCTATCACGCTCGTGCGTTGCACACGCCTGGCACCGAAACGGCACATGCGACGCACACGCCCAAGGGGAGACCGAATCGGGACGTGCAATCGCAAGGATGTTGTGAAGGTAAAGTAAGTTACAACCATTGCCAAGAGGGATATCATAAGCGGTAGCTTGAGGGCGAGATCTTTGGTGAGGTAAATGATCATCTAGACTGACAGAAAGAACCCGAATGTGTTGCTACACAGGAAGAAGCCGTACACCATGAGCTCAACATTACTTGGAGGAGTACCATAACTTAGAGTAATTCTAGTCACGTTATAGTTACAATTGTTTCGCTCAACTTCCTTGGAATTTTTGTCATTGACAGCTTCTACGATTTTTGAAGGTTGAAGCACGGATTGGTACGTCGCTCTCACAATCAGCGCAGCGACGACCAGCACGGCTTTTCTGATTTCGCCCAAGGACTCTCCCCCTTGGTTTAATTTTCTAGATGTTGAACTTGATGATGATTGAGGAACAGTTGTGACTGGTTCCCCATCTGATTTGTAACCGTTACCTCTCTCCATATCGTCATCGTCCTCTGAGATTGGTGTTGAAGTGGGTTAGTTTGATCGTCCTCCTCTGCGCACAGCTTCAGCTCGTGTGAGAATTTCTCTGATCTCTCTATCCCGTGCTCCCCTTAGCGATAAAATAAGAGAACTGTGAGTCTTGCCTTGAAATTTTTGCTGGCGGCAACAAGATGGAAGGCAATGTCACCTTTGTGGTATTTCAAATTGATTAATTGCTCCTTCTTGTGCCACATCAAATGCTCCACCAACCGAACCAGCACTTTAAACCGGTTGTTCTGCACGGCGAGGAAGACGTCAGCTGGCACGTGCCACACGTGTGTGCGACTGACGTCACGATGATGTCAGTTGGTATGTGCCGTGCACGCACCAATGACCGCGCTCGTGCATCGCACATGCTTGGCACCCAAACGGCACGTGTGACGCACGCGCCAAGGGGGAGACCAAATCGACGTGTGCAAGCGAGTTTTAGGTTAATCACAGAGATGTCGTGAAGGTAAAGTAAGTTACAATCATTGCAACGAGGGATAGGATAAGCGGTAGCCTGACGGGGAGATCTTTGGTGAGGCAATTGATCATCTGGACTGATAGAAAGAACCTGAATGTGTTGCCGCACAGGAAGAGGCCTTACACCACGAGCTCGACATTACTTTATTGAGTGCCATAACTTAGAGATCTAGTCACGTTATAGTCATAGTTGTTCTGCTTAACTTCCTTGGAATTTTTGTCATTGACAACTTCTATGATTTTTGGAGGCTGAAGCACGGATTGGTACGTCGTGCTCACAACCAGTGCAGCAACAACCAGCACGACATTGCATATTTCGCCCAAGGCCTCTCCCCCTTGGTTTAATTTTCTAGATGTTGAACTTGATGATGATTGAGGAGCATTTGTGAGTAGTTGCCCATCTGATTGGTGACCGTTACCTCCCTCCGTATCGTCATCTCCGCTGAGACTGGTGTTGAAGCGGGTGAGTTTGATCGTCCTCCTTTGCGCACAGCTCCGGTTCGTGTGAGAATTTATTTGATCTCTCTATGTCGTGCTCCCCTTGGCAAGAGAGTTGAGAC
Source organism: Eucalyptus brandiana (assembly GCA_014182725.1). Lineage (NCBI taxonomy): Eukaryota > Viridiplantae > Streptophyta > Magnoliopsida > Myrtales > Myrtaceae > Eucalyptus > Eucalyptus brandiana. The sequence continues at coordinate 21,699,074 of CM024672.1, read as the reverse complement.
ATCTAGAGGTGTCAAGCCGCTCTTGTTCAAGGTTTTCACCTCCACGACCTCAGACTCCAAAGCATGTCCACAAAGCATGAAGTCGACCAGCACGGCATTACATATTTCGCCCAAGGCCTCTCCCCCTTGATTTAATTTTCTAGATGTTGAACTTGATGATGATTGAGGAGCATTTGTAATTGGTTGCCTATCTGATTGGTGACCGTTACCTCCCTCCGTATCATCATCTCCGCTGAGACTGGTGTTGAAGCGGGTGACTTTGATTGTCCTCCTTTGTGCACAGCTCCAGTTCGTGTGAGAATTTCTTTGATCTCTCTATGTCGTGCTCCCCTTGGCGAGAGAGTTGAGATATCTAGAGGTGTCAAGCCGCTCTCGTTCAAGGTGTTCACCTCCACAACCTCAGACTCCAAAGCATGTCCACGAAGCATGAAGTCGACCACCTGCAACTCTTTCCCATCTTTGTTTTACTCTCATTGATTTTCAGACATTTAGATACTGCAGAATTTTTTTGACATAGACGAGACATCCTATATTTCTATGATGATCAATAAGTTCCTTTGATTAGAAGATTTTTGCATAAGATAGGGACCCAAAATAACACCCTCACTAAAATAATGCACAAAGAAAAGAGTGATAAAATGAGGAAATTGCGAGTCTTGCCTCAAAATTTTTGCTGGCGACAGCGAGATGCAAGGCAATGTCACCTTTGTGGTCCTTTCAATTAATCAATTGCTCCTTCTTGTGCCGCTTCGGTTGCTCCACCAACTGAACCAGCACTTTAAACCAGTTGTTCTGCACAGTGAGGATGATGCCAGCTGGCACGTGCCACACGCGTGCACGGCTGACATCATGATGACGTTAGTTGGCGTGTGCCATGCAAGCGCCAATGACCGTGCTCATGCGTCTCACGCGCCTAGCACCGAAACAGCACATGCGACGCATGCATCGAGTTTGAAGTTAATTGCAGGGATGTTCTGAAGGTAAAGTAAGTTACAACCATTGCGATGAGGGATAGCATAAGCGATAGCCTGACAGGGAGATCTTTGGTGTGGCAAATGATCATCTGGACTGATAAAAAGAACCCGAATGTGTTGCCGCACAGGAAGAGGCCGTACACCATGAGCTCGACATTACTTGGAGGAGTGCCATAACTTAGAGTAATTCTAGTCATGTTATTCTACTCAACTTCCTTGGAATTTTTTTCATTGACAACTTCTACGATTTTTGGAGGCTGAAGCACAGATTGGTACGTCGCGCTCACAATTAGCGCAGTGACGACCAGCAGGGCGTTGCGTATTTTTCCCAAGGACTCTCCTCCTTGGTTTAATTTTCTAGATGTTGAACTTGATGATGATTAAGGAGCATTTGTGAGTGGTTCCCCATTTGATTGGTGACTGTTACCTCCCTCCATATTGTCATCGTCCGCTGAGACTAGTGTCGAAGCGGGTGAGTTTGATCGTCCTCCTTCGTGCACAGCTTTGGCTCGTGTGAGAATTTTTTTGATCTCTCTATCTCGTGCTCCCCTTAGCGAGGGAGTTGAGACATCTAGAGGTGTCAAGCCGCTCTCGTTCAAGGCGTTCACCTCCACGACCTCAGACTCCAAAACATGTCGATGAAGCGTGAAGTCAACCATCCGCAACTCTTTGCCTTCTTTGTTTTACTTTCATTGATTTTCAGGCATTTAGATACTGCAGAAATGTTTTTGACATAGACGAGACATCCTATATTTCCGTGATGATCAAATAAGTTCCTTTGCTTAGAAGATTTTTGCATAAGATAGGGACCTAAATAACGCCCTCAATGAAATAATGCACAAAGAAAAGTGCGAGAAAATAAGAGAACCGCGAGTCTTGCCTAGAAATTTTTGCTGGCGGCAGCGAGATGCAAGGCAACATTGCATTTGTGGTCCTTCCAATTGATCAATTGCTCCTACTTGTGCCGCTTCAGATGCTGCATCAATCGAACCAACACTTTAAATCGGTTGTTTTGCACGGCGAGGTGAAGCGCGGTCTCCTCTCGGGTGGTCGTCTCTTCAATAGACTCAGGTGAAGTGGATAGTAGTATCTCCATGACATCAACCTCCCCGTTAATGACGGCATAATGCAAAGGGATTCTTCCTTCCCATCCCTTCACGGAGCACAGGTGTGTACCCACTTTCAAGAGCTCCTCCACTATCTCAACATCACCACGAGCTGCCGCGATATGCAGCGGGCTGAAACCACGCGGGTCCGCTTTTTCCGCAAGCTTCGGCATATGGTTCAAGAGCTCTTGGATGAAATCCAAATGGCCGCCCACACAAGCAACGTGCAGCGGCGTGTGGCCAACTCCTTCGAGAGCCGTCTCCTCGAGGATTTGCTTATTGCTGCTGATCAAGTCATTCAGCTGATGGATATTGCCCTTCCAAGCTGCTTCTAGCACCCTTCGCTCCATTTGATCGGAACTAATAATGATGGCCTCTCTCTCTCTTCTTAAGACACCTTTGGGCTTGGACATCAATTAAATAATTGATCCATTATAAAGAGTTTTACAAGGATCAAGAAGCTCATTGGTGAATGATGAAGCAAAAGCTGCAAAAGCAAAGTTCCATTCACGGCACTCGTACAACTCAACTTTTCAGTAAAATAATGACAATATCGAAGCACAGATCCAACCAGTAGCACGTGTTAAAGGAAAACCAGAATTGGAATCGTGGGACATTCGTTTGAGGCTATTGTGGAAATTTACTTCTTATTGCTAATAATGAGGTTAATTCATGTTTACCCAAATGACTATATTATCTTAATACTTGTCATGGTAATTTGCGTTCTTAAGAACATGTTAATTCCTGTAAGGAACTTGTATTTCGATGCCAATGATCTTATTTACATTGTCATGCTCATCTCTGTATTAAGAGGATGGCACGATTGAAATTGATGAACTCCAAAGAAGCATCAAGAGAGGAAAATAAAGAGATTTGGACAAAGAGCATCTTTTTCCCTTGGTTGTAGATTTATGTGATTGGAAATATTCATAAATTAAGGGTCCATTTGTTTGAAGAAAAATTATTTTTTAAAATTTTTCGGTATTTGGATGATGGAAAACTAGCCGATTCACATAAAACATTTTCTGTAGACTGAAAATAAGAAACTTATACTGGGAAAACGACTTTTCTTGAATTACCAAACAAGTGAAAACTAATAATTTTTTTTAAGTGATTTTCATGGTAATATTTCCCTGTATAAAGAAGTCTTCAGTGAGACAAATGCACGCAAATTTAAATCTCTATTGTTCTCATGACCAAAAAGAAGTCCGGTTGCTTCTTACATGAACATTATGAGGAAGACAAATTCTCGCCATTTCTTTTTCTAACTGTTGGAGTTGAAGGGATTTGGACGAATGAAGATAATGTTACTCGGGTTGATTGTGTGTCGTCTTACACTTACGATCCAAAGATCTCAATCATGCTACCCCAAAGGTCGAGAGAAAATAAGAGATGGAAGACCACACGTGGGATTACTTGGCTGATTTCACCAAGTACTTAAAGCTCCGTTTATTTTGCGCAAAATAAATGATTTATTAAATATTTTTCCTGAAAATGAATAATTGTATTGTTTGAAACATTTTGTCAATGAAAAATGTTTTTAGTTTCAACAACAATTTTCATTTAAATATTTTTATAAATAATGAAATTAATTTTTACCTTATTCATCTTTTTCAGTTTTATTTCGTAAAGGCTGAAAAAAGAGGAGACGAGAGTTAAATTTATCCATAAGTGCCAGCTCCTATATGAGGAGACGAAGAAAGAACAGTGGCGTTCGATACTTGCAGATCGAACAAGAATCTAAATTGAGAGAGCTTTCGGCGGGTTGGTCTTTGAATTTGGGCCGCCCGTGATGGGCTTGACCCGAGCCCAACCCGTTTCTCTTTTGGACGTTCCCACGGAAGGATAGAATTTAATCTAAGTGGGCTTTGATTTTTTAACGTAAACTGCCCCACATTCATTGTTTTCGTTCCGGTAGAATAATATATTGAATTAATGGTTCTGAACGTTAAGCAATTTGTGATTCTTAAGACCTAAGTCTAAAGAGTGGTGAGAAATATTTTACCTTAATGTTCTTATACTCTAATACAATTTGAAAATTTTTGCGAGACAATTGCCAATTTTTTTTTAAAAAAATTTAAGCTATTAGATGAATGCGTAGTTTTTATATTTAATTATCTTAACAGTGCAATTAAAATTCGAAACATTTTAATTGTTTCGCAGCCTTTACGTGGGGGTGACTCCACCATTGGCCACCATCGCCCAAGGGTTGTCTGGCCTCATGAGGGCTACTAGGGGTGAAGGCAACCTGTGCTCACCCATGGACAACAAAATGGGGGTAGCGACCGCAATTCCAATAAAAAATAGATCACCATCCTTTTTCTTTTTTCAATTGTAATTTTAATTTTTGGCTTTATTTTTCTAATTTTTTTTTTTTTGAGTTTTCCTAATATGCAAATCTAGCTAAGTGGTCTTTGAGAGGACTTGATTATACTGGTTTAAAAATATATAGGAGTTGATAGGATTTGATGTTTAGGATTGTGGTGCAATTTTCACTAGATTCTAATCTATTATACAAATGTATCTTACTTTAATTTTTTTCATTTCATTTTTCATCTCTAACTTATTTTAAGAATCCATTTACACTCTTACATGTGAGGAAAATTAATATGTTATACAAATATTATTACTCCGCTTCCTAATCGTTTAAATTTTTTAAAAAGAAGGATTTGCCAACATCCTTATCTTTTTAACATTTACCTAGGTGCTTCTCTAGCATTCGATCATGTTTGATTAATATTGCATCTCTATTAATTTTGAATCAGAAGATGAGAACAAAATCTATTTAATCTAATACCCAAGAACTTGAAACAACAAAAATTGAGTGGACCTCAAATAATTCACTTTATTTTGCGTCCCTAATTAAATAAATTTATAAAGTGCATAATCATGTACGTATATGCATACGCAACCCATGTATCTTTTCTTCATGATATATGCATAAATTAGTAATGAGCTCGTAAAGATATGTAAATTATTTTATGGAACCGAACAAATTTAAATTTGCGCCGTCGGTACTAGTGGTGGAAACCCACAAAATTTGGCCCAAAAAAGCCAACAGATCAGCTATCGAGAAGAAAAAAAACATAATAATTGAAAAGTAAACTCACCTACTAGTTTTTTTGACCAAAACACCTACTAGTCAAAACGCATAGGTATTAATATTAGGTTAACTTTAGATCCAAAATTTACGAAGACTTGTCAATTCGTGTCGAGCTATTGATTTTTCATCTAGATGTTATGTATTGGAATTTATAATTTGATATTAGGCAATCTGAAGATGGATTTAAAAAAAAATGGAAATTTGTTAATAAAAAGAATTGACATCTCAATTGTTTATTAAATTTGACTATCAAATCTCGCAATAAAGAATTGATTATCATTTTTTCAACATTTATCCCATTGAAAGTCATTGGAGGTGGTCCTTGTTCCCATAGTCTCTTGATGTGGTTGGGCAATTTGCATAAGATTTTACTCCAATGCGTTTTGGAGCTCCCTTGATTACAATTGTAAATTCCCAAGCCGCTCCTTGGTCTTAGAAAGTTGTGGCGTGCCTATGCCATAGGTTTTGTTTGTACGCCAATTGTACAGGCACTTCTGCTCTATCCCAACTAGCCTTCAATGATGCAGTTGTAAGGAGCTCACTTAAAATAAATAATAATTATAACTCAAATCGAATATTTCGATCATAAGTGTACAACTTTGCTAATGACATACGATTACTCTTGCTCCATCTTAAGTTATATCCGACGATGCGAAGGTAAGAAGCTCACTTAAAAAGAGCAATAATTATGACTCAAGTTAAATATTCTATCATAAGTGTGCAATATTAGTAATGATGTCTAAGGAGGTCCTTGCTAATCATCCCTTCCCATTTTTCTTTATAATAAAATCTCTTTTAATCTTGTACACAAAGCATCAATCATTTTTTTAAAGAAAAAGAAAAATATAATCGAATTAGTACGAAAGTTGTTATAGGAGTGGAGTATATACACTAAAATAAATCTAAATTATTAAAATTGATGCAACTCAAGTAAGTCTCAAGTCAGTCCCACTAAATTTAGGTATCGTGATTCAATTTTGCATATCTCATCAATCACTTCTTGGGTCCGCAATCGAAATGGGCAAAATGTCAAATCGTACTATAAAATTGCACCGACTTGTTGATAAAATTCCGTAATGCAATAGTTTGGGCGGGATCTATTTTATCAAATCTAATCACCAATAGGCTTTTGTGGGTGGGGGGCGGGGCGGGGCGGGGCGGGGCGGGTGCCCCTTCGAAAGTCAAAGAAGGAGACAAAAAAGGAGATCCATTCAAGATCTTCAAACAATTCATTTGCCTCTTTAGTTTAGTGTTTCGTCTTTTGCTACTTTCGACAAGGCTTGGTTCACTTTTTTTGATAATAAAGTAGAGATGGCAACGAGACAGATGGGTATTGGGTGGGAGGTGCACCTCCACATCCCTCATGATAATTAGTGATGTTCCATGTCTATCTAAGGCTAGATTTTATCATGGACTTGATAGTTTATAGGTCCACCTAGGCTCCGCTCGAACCACAGTGATACGAAAGGCACCTTTAAGCGTGTTTGGACAAGACTTCTAGTTATACAGGCCCAACCCGGCCAAAAATGTTAATCTTAAAAATTTGGAATATTTTTACTAAAAATCTTAAAAATTGTCACAAAAGTATAATTAAGCTCTAAAATTTGAAAAGAGTACAATCATGTCTTAAAACATATCAAATTTGTGCAATCAAATGCTAAAATTAACACCATCAATTTGACTAATGAAAAATGATGACGTGACATTTTTATGAATTTTTTATTCAAATTTTAAATTATATTTAAAAATAAAAAGGAAAAGCTAAAATTTATTTAAAAAATAAAAATATATAATTAAAGGGGCATGGTCACCAGTGGACACTTTTGCCATTGCCACCCAATGCCGGAGGGGACGGTGACGACGCACAACCTTGGGCAAGGGTGCCCAAATCTAGTCGATGACCATCGCCCACCTTGGGAGAGGCCTCGCCAACCCCAAGTGAGGGTTGATGACCTTGCTAGCCCTAGTGAGGTCTCGTTGGCCCTTGCTTGGGCCTAGCAAGGCTCGCTAGATCTAGGTGAAGTGTCGCCCCTTCACCTAAGATCTAGGCAGTCTCACTTGACCTTAGTAGGGCCTTGCCTTGGGTGGGTGAGGCCTTGCACCCTCACCTAGGGTTAACGACTGTTGTCAGTCCCTCCAATGATGGGTGGCGGCAGTGGAAGCACCCATAGGTGAACCTGTCTTTTTTTTTTTTTATATATAGTTTTGTTTTTAAAATAAATTTTAGCATTTCCTTTTTAGTTTTTAAATCTAATTTAAAAGATTGAATAAAAAATAATAAAAATGCCACATGGACACTAAAAGTTAAATTAAAAATGCCACGTGAAAAATAGAAATTAATTTAAAAATGCAACGTTAGCATTTTTCGTTTGTCAAATTGATGGTATTAACTCTATGATTTGATCACATCAATTTGAAAAGTTTTAAGATTTTATTACACTTTTTGTAAGTCTTTGCACATTCATAATAAGTTTTAGGACTTCCAGTGAACATATCTCTAAAAATTTATGTGGATAAGATTTGGCAACACTTTAAGCCTGACTTATGAGCTCAGCCTAACTTGAACGGGCTCATTGATCACCTCTATTTGCAGCCCATGAGAAGTTATATTATACCTCATCCTCATGTGGCAGAAGAGGATCCTGACTTTTGTTGTCCCATCTTATGTTCAACTTAATCCTAATTTTCATTAAAAAAATTTGTCAAATGTCAGTGTTGTGTAGGACATATAATCCTTCAAAAGGTAATCTTATAGAAAAAGGCGATCAAAAACCATTTAATAAAACTTATCATACAAGGACGAATTTTATTGTGTCAAAGATACCGCCTCCCTTAATGTGTAAGCCAACATATTCAGTCCTCAATTTCTACACAAAATTCCGGTATCAACGATTTTATCCACTCCATTAGAGATGGGGCGATTCGGGTACGTATTAGAGCATGTCGAATTGTTACTCCTAACTATTTGGGACATAGTATACACTTAGTATTTTTTCCTTTTTGATTTGAGTATCAACCCGTTGGCCAAAAAGCAAATACCTTAGACAGAGTAGCCCATCACATCACCTCTCAAAGCAAGTTGAGCCATAAATCACGAGAGAATGATGACGAACCAATGATACCGAGTGCCATATCACTATATGCTTAATCACAAGAGAATAAGCGTGTCGAGAAAGTCTGATTGATTGGGTGATACCACACGTTATCCAAGAATGCCAAAAGTAGTAGGCATAACGTGCAATTGCTTCGTGGAGAACCTATGAATTAGGGGAAAAAAATCTGGACTGTGACACAAAGCAATGTTCAAAAGTCAACCTTTTGGGACAATATGAGAGAATTTTCCCTATCAAAGCTGGTTCATGTGAAGATATGATTCTTAGTTGACGAAAATTGTCGAGTTTGGGCAGTCTTTTAGTCCAAATTGGCGCAAAAACTCCAAGATTGACTATTCTTTTTTCTTGTGCCGGCAAACCCCAAAATGATGGAAGTCTACAAAAGATGCCAAATCTAGGTTACTCATGAAGTTGATCGAGGTTGTTAGATGCAGTTAGCTCCCATCATGCCACTTTCGGTTCAAACTTAATATGCTAACTGTAATTTTTTGCATGGACCTAGATCCGCTGCACCGGATTGATCTCCATTATTGGTTTTGTCAGCTCTACACGCGAAACTCACGTAATCAACGGTGAAGATTAACCTGATCCGTTATGGACCCAAGTCCAGGGAAAGACGGGTTCGATGTTGACAAGGGACTTAACGATGGCAAGATTCAGACACGCGTTAGAGCGGATTGGATACTGCTGCACGTATTTTCACTTTATGTATAAGTTAGAATAATAAAAGGATAGATGCATTTTACCTCCAAACAGTTGCAGTGTCGCGTGATATTAAGTTGTTGCGCGATGTTTTTCTTGTCAGTCTATTTATGTGGTTCTCTCATTTCCTAATTTTGTGTAAGATGTGGTTATTTATGTGTAAATCCTACGTTTTAATTGAAAAGCTCGTTTAACATGCAAAATGTGTGTTTAAAAGTATGTTTAAGATATAGCATAAGCTCATTTTTGACAACTTAGGGTATGTATGGTAACAATTTTGTTCTCCCAAACAATTTCTATTTGGAAATAGTTTTTTTCAATTGCTAATCCTTGGACAAGTTTTTCAGCAGAAGGATGTGTTTCGTAACTACACAAAAAATTCTATTCCTAGAATAGAAAAATAATAAAACCTGTATGGTAAGACCATAATTCCCAATATTTTCATAATGTTAGTGGAGACTTACATGAAATTAGGATTTTTGTAAGGATTTAACTTATCAAAATATTCTAAAATGGCATCAGAAAATCCAATATAATAATTAGTCAAAGATGAATAACTGTAAATAACAATAGAGAATCCCACAATTTATAACTCACAATATGATAATGTTGATAGTAAATCTTTGGGCATTATAGTAAAAGTGCATAGACATTTTGAGCTATTTGCAAGATAAAGAGCAAACATTGCCTAATGGAATGAGCAAGGATGAAACAACTAAGGATGGGGGCAATCCTTAAGTTAGTGTGCTTATTTGCACAATCTCATCAAACCTTTAATAAATGATATCGGAAATTCATGGAGCACAGACTTATTTGAAATACAAGACAAATGGCACTATAAAAGACTTGTTCAGAGCCATTAACAAATTTGCAATTGATTTTAAAGGATGTCTCCAATATAATTTTCTATTTTAATTGCAAGATAAACAGCAAACATTGCTTGATGGAATGAGCAAGGATGAAACAACTGAGGATGTGGACAATCCTTAAGTTAATGTGCTTATTTGCACAAACTCATCAAACCTATTGGTAATCCATGGAGCACAGACTTATTTGATTACTATGAACACAAGACAAAAGACATTGCAAAAGACTTGTTCGAAACCATATAATTTTCTATTATAACAAAATTGCAATTGATTTTAAAGAATGTCTCCAATAGAATCTTGAGAGAAAAAGATGTCTTCTCTCAAAGGTGTCAATAAGCTATTGTGACCTAGCATTGTCCCTAAAAGAAACATACATTAAAAAAATCCATATTATAAAAGTCTAAGAGCTTATTCAATTTTGAATCCAATTTTCATTAAAAGATTTTCGCATTTTTTATGCTAAACTAACTCTAAACTACAATTAACACTAAAATCTAGTAAAATTACGCAAAATCTAATTTCTAATTTTTTTCCTAAATTTATGAGTTTTTTATTCCAAAAAATGGGGACTTGGATTGGGTTAGGAGACCTAGACCAGATGTAAGTCTCATTTGGACCTTGTGTCGATTGTATAAAGATGAACATTAGGTTACATTGAGCTCGTTTTTCTTTTTTAGCATGACACTATTTATTTTTTTGTTCCTAGGAACAAAAAAATTGATTTTTTTACTTCTTATTTTTGTTTCAAATCTATTCCCTATCCACTTATCTGTTTTAGGGAATAGAAAAATTAGCTGACATACATAAATGGATTTCCATTCTTTTTCTACTCCGGGGACAAAAAAGCATATAAACAAAAAATAAAAATGTTACCAAACATGTCCTTAAGTTCATGAGGTTGAGATGTGTCTAATAAATTTATGGCCTTATTCCCTTTTCTTTCTTTTTTCTTTTTCCTAAAAATACCTGATTCAATTTATTAAACCAGAATTTGGTGAATGATTTTGTCAACCTTAACAAATGAAGTCGACGAATCCGGGGATTGACGAAGCGACGCAAACTGCTGAAAAAATGGACAAGGGCAACAGACATTTCTTTTTTTGGGTCAAATTTGAATAATTTTCAATGATTAAAATCGGAATTTAGGATCATTTTACATATTTGTTTTCTTTTACTAAGGAGCATGATCATTTTTTGTGTCAGAAATACTTTCTAATTATTAAGTATATTCCATATCACTAAATTGTGTGGCATAATGTGCCTTAAGAGATATAGGGCCCATTTGGTTCGGTTTTGGGGAAATGCCATTGGGAGAATGCAAATACCTTTGAGGTAAAGGGGTTTTCCGAAATGCTAAACTATTTGGTAAACTATAACTAAAAAATGCTTTAGAGAAATGCAAGACTGTTTGGTAAACATATATTTGAAAAGCCCTTTAGTGTGACCAAATTAAGTTTTTTAGTTTTAGTGTATTTAAAATTGCAAAAAAGAAACAATGACTATATAACATTTTACATTTTCATGTTGAGAGTAATGTAAAAGATATATATTATTAAATTTATTTAAAAATTTTATTAAAAGAATTTGATTATAGATTAGATGCAAAGCTCAACTTTTGGCCTAGGGTTCTTTTAGGTTTGTTTTTAACTTTGAATAATTTTTTTTAATTCTTGTAGTATTAATCATTTTCATTAATTAATGATCATTCTAGTGTATTGATAAAAAGTTGAGTTATTGATTGTCAAAAGATAAAAATGAAAAAAAAAAAGGTGAACCCAACATTTGCAAAGGGGTTTTATTATTTTTTTAAAAAATAAAAATAAAATCCGATGAAACTCGTCGCCGATCAACGGCGGTTGGGGCGTGGGGAAGATGATCGGTTTTAAAAAAAAGAATGAATAGTAGAGATGGATTTGCATTTCCGAAATGTTGAAAACACAAAACAGGTCCCCACCTGCTTTAGGCTTTTAGCATTTCAAAGGCCAGCATTTGGACAATGACACCTCCAAATGCTGAACCAAACACCTAATTTTTTTCCCAAGGGGCTTTCGGGGCCTAAAGCCCCTTGGGAATGCTGAACAAACGAGGCCATAGTCTTCCTTCACTTAATAATTTAAAATCTTGGGAAAATTTTTAAGGTACTCAGGTCTAGTCCTAATTTTTCAAGTTGGACTTCAATATGGTATCAGAGAACGGATCAATAATTCAAATCCCTGCACTCTCCTCTCGAGCTCGTTCTTTGGTTATGGGTTCACACTAGTTGACTCATGTAAAACACGAGTTGCGCCCATTACACAATAACTGAGCCAAGTTGTGCACATGCAAGGGATTTGCTTACACGTGAGGAGTGTTAAGCAATCATACATTGGTTAGATATGTAATTATAATATGTCTTATATACATATAATTTTCCTCCGCCTTAGAATTTTCGAGTAGTGAATTCTTACACCAATCTTTTATCCCTTTTAAAATAGTAGAGCTTTATCAACAACTGTTCCTCCTCTCGTTTAGAGAGGGGAAGAGGGAGGAAGGGAGGGAGGGAGGGAGGGGATATAGGTTCATCCAGCCAAAATGCTTGAATTGGAGAGTTCAAATGCGATTGGCTAGAAGAATTTTGGAGCTAATTTCAAAAGTAGGTATCCGACCTCCTCATCACAACTTTTTTCATTTTTTTTTCCCTTTTCATCATGCACACCGAAATGGGAAGATCCCTGTTTCTGGACAAAAATTTGGTGTAGACCATGCATCACGTATGGTTTTGATGCCATGCCAAGCATATCAAATCACAGGTCTTTTATAATATGGTGAAAATTCAATGGAAGAGTTTAATGAGACTGCATTTGTGGCAAGTTTTTATAAAACCATCATCATGCGATTCATGCGTGCTTTTGATAAAGCATGATCTAAAACCGCAATGTCTTAGAGAAATACAACGAGGCATTCTCGCAGCGAGAGCTTTAGAACTTGAAGGTCTTATTAAATACCACCCTTCGCCTCATTGCCATCTTCACGCTTCCTTCCATGACTTGACACTTGATTTCCCTCATTAACTCGACAAGCTGGTCCATGAAATTGTCCACAATATACTTTCAAAAGGATGTAATGTGGATCATTTTCAGTATAAATTCTCTAACATCCATAGCAACATCATACTTCATGTTCGTTAACTCACTTGGCAAGTTCCCAGTTTCAGCCTTATTTGAGACTCTATATCTTTCTCCCACTGCTTTAAGGAACTGTTGGGCATTCGTATCTTTCGGCAAACCACTAATGAGATGCTCAGCAATTGACCTTTTCATAACAATGAGGCTTAGTCGGTTAGATTTTTCCCATCTAGCATAATGAGCATTTTGATCTGTAGTACTTTGATCATAGGGTCTGGCAAGTTCATCCTCACGTAGAACCAAGTCCATATCAACGATGCCTAAAGCAAACTCTATATCTTGCTTCTATCTCTTAAAGTTTGATACAATTAACATTTCAACCGTGGTATTATTGTTATTTACAGCAAAGGTAACTGTTTGTCATACATAATGCAATAAAATCAATTATGGGCAGTAAACAATTCAACAAAAATAATTAGTTCATCATAAACTCTCCTTTGAGCAGATCATTATTTTTCCCAACATGAAGTTTATAAAGTAACAACAATGAGAATTACATATAATTGTCAAGAATCCATCCCCTTTGGGCAAACAAATCATTTAAATTATACATCTCCATAATATCAATATAAAATGCAATTACATATAAATTTCAAAATATTTATCCTATTTAGGCAGATAAATATTTTTCAATTATACATCCCCATCTTTTAAATATGGGAATTAAACTTCATGCTATTTTCCAATTAATATACACAATAACTTCCTTTGGGCGAGTAATTATATATACTAACTTTTATCAAAAGGGAACTCCAAAATTTATCCCCAAAATTCATCAAACAATATAAAACACTTTACAACATGTGCTTCCAAAGATCATATTGCATTTTTTTAAACGACAATTCTGCCACAATTATTTTTAATTATTATTTAAATATTAATTTAATATTTCGGATTGTTGCGGGCCTAGGACCCGCAAGCAGCCCTAATCTGACCACGGGCCAAACTCGCGAGTCCTAAACCATCATGCGGCCCACTCCTTTTAAATTGAAAAAAAGGCCCATGAAATGGGCTGTTTAAAAAGCCCACGAAATTAAAAAAAAAAAAAAAGAATATGGGTGAAAGCCCATATTTAGGCCCGGGCCCGGCTAGAGGGCTTCTTCAACCTCTAGCCGGGTCACAAATTTGCAACAAACCGGGTCGTACTACGCGGTTTCAACCCAAAGCTCCAACGACACAAGTTAACATAATTTTTTTTTATGAAATTTCCTCATAGGTTTTGCATATAACATCAATATGACTAACTATAATGAATTAAACGAAGAAAAATCGAGTAAATCTACCACATACAAGCTTCAAAGTTTAGGATCTTAACCTCCCATGGCCGAATTTCGAATTTCTTATGTTTAAGCCCTAAAAACTTACTTTGATACAACAAAAGGATGCTAAAACATATACATACATGTATAAATATACAGACTGTGGCATCCCTCGACGGCCCTCGATCCGATTAGGGTCACCACAGTTCGCTTACCATTCACTTTGATTATTAACATATCACTCTGATACCATTTCAATTGTAGCGGGTCCATACAACCTGGGGGTTTACATCTTTTAGATCGGTCCCTTGCGCAATTTAAATACGGAAGCACATCCAACAAACTCCCTTCCCTATATTTAGAAAACGATGCACACCTACTAAACATCTTATATAAGTTAAAGCCGAACACGTTTATTTACATAAAGCAGATGGACATCTTTAGTCAGTACATCGAAATGCCAATGTTTCTATACTCGGCTATACTTCAAAAGATGACCGACATCTCCTCCCACAATCGTATGCTTAAGGTCCATCAACTAGTGTCGGCGTCCAAAGGTTCCCTCCTTATGCTATCCTTCTCCTTGCGGTCATATCCAACCGCTTAAACCATCTACTAATCTGAAATGTTATTCCCCAAAAGGGGTAAGTACAACCACTCAGCAGGTAAAGGAATCCAATAACCACTCAATGCATCATACAAGGCATACATGCATTGCAGGCATTACTTACCTTGAAGCCATACGTATACTATCATGCATCATCATATTATACATGTCATCATCATCATGGCATCATTATATCATACATGTCATCATCATCATGACATCATCACATCACTCAAGTCATCATTATCATCATCTTCATGCATATCATCATGCATATCATTATGCATATCATGCCACGGGTGATCATCATTATTTCACATCACATATCATCATCATCATCATCATCATCATCATCATCATCATCATGCATATCATTATGCATATCATGCCATTGGTGATCATCATTATTTCACATCACATATCATCATCATCATCATGCATATCATCATGCATATCATCATGCATATCACGCCATGGGTTTAATTTCCACTTTTAGCTTTCAATTTGATCACCACATCACCCATTTCTCAAATCATCAATTTCATCATCCCCTCGGGCAAAGACCTCCGAGGCTTCCGGCATTCAGCCTCCCAGGCCACCGGGCATCCGGCCCCCCACATTCCGAGCATCTCGCATCCCAACTAGCATCACGAGGCATTCCCTTAGGGCAGAAACCTCCGACAGGGCTTCCGGCATTTACACTCCCTGGCCGGGCATCCCGCACCCCAATCCTGGCATCGCGAGGTATTCCCTTCGGGCAGAAACCTCCGACAGGGCTTCCGGAATTATGTACCGACATACCACCAGGCCTCCCCTGGAATTACGTACCGTATACCACCGGGCATCCCGACACTCCTGGGGCATAATCATCCGCCACAAACGGTTTCCTCATTCATTATTATCCATGGTCACCAATTTAGTTCTCAACTCATCATGGCACACAATATAATGACCAACAAGATCATATGCAGCACTCAATTTATACATGCATCTCAATTCATAGTCATGCATGCATCTCAATTCATAGTCATGCATGCATCAATACATCATCATCCAATCCATACAAAATTCCAGCAAATACCACTTTCAGAAAATATTTAAATTAAATATTCATATGATTCTCGAAAATCATGAAATTAAGGCTAGTGGTAGACAAGTCAATAAGATAGCAATTTCATGAAAGATACATGCCCAATCGTATTCCACACATTAAGGTACAATTCACACAAAACAGCATGTAAATTCGGATAGAAGCAGAATGCACAGTTTCCGAAATAATTCGATTAAAATATCCATATGACTTCCGAAAATTATGAAATTTTTCTGAATTATAGCCAAGACATTTTCGTACATCTTTCATGAAGACTTCCAAGTCAGTTCTTTTCTAGATTATTTTCTACAGTCACACGAAGCTTCTGGATCCATTACCGCAACGTCCAGTGCCTCCATCTCCGAAATATGAAGTTTTAACCTACCTATTCTCTTTAGTTTTCTCTGAAATTTGGATATGTTATGCATCAAGATATCCTTTACAATTTTCATGAGAGATCTAGGTCAAATAACCAGAATATGGTCACCATTTATGTCTTTGAAGTCTCGGGTGTCTCAGAACACATCACCAGAATCATCGTCTTCAAGATCTAGTCGATTTACTAAGCTATACTTGTTCATTTCTCTTCAAATTTGAGTATGTTGTATTTTAATATGTCCCCTACAACTTTCACGAAGAAATCGAAGTGATATTCTCAACAAAAACCAACATGTAACCATGAATCCAGCAAGAGGTCAGTAAAAACTTTCCAGATCTGAGGTCTCCGTAGGATGAGACTTTAACCCCTCAAATATCTATCATTTTCCACGAAATTTTAGTATGTTTTAGTTCAAGATGTTAGCTACAACTCTCATGAAGATATCACAGCCAAAAGAGAACTCTAAACATGCATGCAAGCTCTCACAACATTCTGACTCAAACAGTTCATACGAAAATATTCCAGATCTAGCATCTCCGTAGGATGAAGGTTTGACCCCTCAAATCTCCATCATTTTCCACGAAATTTAAGTATGTTATAGTTCAAGATGTTAGCTACAACTTTAATGAAGAAATCGAAGCCAAAATCGGACTCTAAACACACATGCAAGCTCAAACAAGTTTCTGATTCCAAACAGTTCATGCGAAAACATTGGTGCAAGAGTAGAAAGTGGATTCCCAACTTGCCTCTAGACCTCACGAACAGCACGAGCGGACGGACGGCGACTCCTTCCTCTCGGCTTCTCCTCCTTCTCGGCCTCACTCTCCCTCTCTCGCACAATCTTTCTCTCCCTTTCTCTCTTGGCCGAATGGCTAACCAGCCATTCTCTCTCCTCTTCTTCCCTTTTATTTCCCCAAATTCTCATCATTAGCTTGCCTCCCCAACGGCCAATGCATGCCATCCCTCTTGCCACTTGTCACAATGCATGCATAATGGGCTTGGGCTTTTGGGCTTGGGCCTCCTTTGTGGCCAACGGCCACACCTCCTTGGGCCTCAATTAGGCCAGCCAACTTGGCCCATTAAAGCTTAGGCCAATGGGCCTAAGGCCCAACCTAAAAATTAACCTTTTCCCCTTTTTTAATTTCTTTTGAATTTCTTCTATAAATATTTTAAACTTTAAATTTTCCACATGGCCAAAGTCTTATAACATTTCACTTATTGAAATTTAACTTATAAATCTTATGGCCAAGCATAGATTATTAATCTATCAAATTTAAATTCTCACAATCATATGCACAAATCATCTAATTAAAAAGACTAATGGCTAAAGCATAAGCCATGGAAAATTTTATCACCTAATTAGAGACTTTAACACACCTTATGGCTTGGCTCTAAATTTTTGGGATGCCACACATATACATATATATATACACATATATATATATATTTATTTATTTATAACAATACCCATGCACCGATTTATAACGAATATCAATCAATTGCAAGCAATATGAAAATTCTAGAACTTTTTCGTGTATAAACCCTAGAATTTCAAATTTAAAAATCTATCTCAATTCTCAACGAAATTATGCAAATTATATATGGTTAGAAAAATCTCGACATGTAGAACAAAAGCCCTATAATTTTAGAATCAATCAAGCAAAAAATCCACACGAATAAATAATGCCCTATATTCTGCTCAAAGAGGAAAATTTCGAATTTTTCCATGAAAAAAAAATTGGGTTTTATAATCATATATGACAAGCTCTAACACCACATGTAGAAAATTTATTCACATAAAAAATTCATCAATAAAATAATAAAAAAAAGGATCTATATATAATTGTAAAACATCGAGATCAATAAATACAGCAGAATTAAAGCGTACATGTTTGAACCATTGCTTCACCTGAAGAAAAGTAGATCAATCTGATATCAGATAACCAATGATCTATCGGAATGCCAGGTCTTCTTCTCTATGACCTATTTCGATACAGTAACTTTCAATGGGATTAAAGCAACCGATAGGTATAAACTACCATTTTATAGGCTAGAGAGGAGATCTAGAAAATCCTAATCAATAGCATGTCATCTAGGCCATTCCCATTACGGGCTTCAGTTAAACACAATTGCCTACACTTTGCTGTTCAACTAGGCCCGTTATCAATAAATGCCAATACCCAATTTAATCAGATTACTGTAGGGTTCAACAAATATTGGAATATCCATTAACCCGATTATTTAAAATAGAAAATTAATTAATTAATGTAAGCCCATATTATAAAAAATTTCCAATAGTTTGGAGATTAGTTTGTAGATATTTAGAGTCAAAGAAAAAATAATGATAAAGTATTTATGATGTTTCAACCCTAATTAGGCTTGAATGATATGTATTTATTGGAGTGGTTAACTATAGAAAGTGTATCGATAGAAATATAATCGCAAAAACATCCTATAATACATATAAGATACACATTATTACTCCCCCTCAATCTAAAGTAGGTGTAACAACTAAGAGATTGGATCTCAATAGCATGTGACACAGAATAGGTAGTCCATTGGTTAAGGTATCTGCCAACTAATCTGCTATAGACAAGTAGTGCACATGTAGATCACCACAAGCAACCTGTTCTAAAAAAAAATGGTAATCTAATTCAATGTGTTTGGTGCGAGCGTGAAACACAAGATTGATAGCAAGATAGGTGGTAGAGATGTTGTCACAATAAACGGTGAGAGGATTATAAAGGGGGACCCTGAGCTCACAATGTAAATGATGAATCTTAATAGTCACAGTAACATAGTGAGCAACAAGATGATACTCAACCTTTGTATGAGAATAGGCTATGGTGGGTTACTTCTTAGTACTCCATGAAACAAGATTAGTGCCTAGAAAAACACAAAATCCAAAGATGGACCGTCGAGTATTTGAGTATCCGGCTCAGTCTACATCTGCATAAGTAGTCAATGAAATAGAAGAACAACGCTCAATGAACAATCCATGGGTGGAGGTGCCAACTAAATATCGATATATACGTTTAACGGCCTGGAGATGAGGTAATCTTGGTTGATGCATAAATTGACTAACCAAGTTCACAATAAAACTGATATCTAGTCTAGTCATAGACACATAATATAGAGCACCAACCATTTGTTAATACAACATCAGAAAAGCGAGAACCTCACCATCATTAGCAAACAATAGAGTCTTCGAGACTAGAGGAGTAGTACAGGCTTAACCTTACCAAGGTCAAACTTGTGCAAAAGGCTAGCAACATATGGCTTGAGATAAAAGTGTACCATTAGAGCATTGATGAGCATCAATGTCGAGGAAATAGTTAAGTGGTCCAAGATCCTTCATAGCAAATTCCTGTAAGAGTCGAGCAAATAGAGACCATAATAACTCTGGAGTATCATCAGTGACGAGAATATCATCAACACATAGCAGAAGATACAAATGACCCCAAGAAGAAGCATAGATGAATAACGAAGGATTGGCCTTACTCACCATGAAACCTGAAGATAATAAAAAGATACTAAAATGATGAAACCATGCACGCGGAGCTTATTTTAAACCATAGATGGCTTTCTTGATTCGGCACACGTGATTTGGGAATTCAGAATGAATGAAACTAGGAGGTTGACGCATGTAAACTTCCTCACAAAGGATGCCATGCATAAATGCATTCTTAACATCAAGTTTACGTATGACCCATCTTGAAGATATCGCAATAAAGAGAACAACCCAAATTGTAGTGGGTTTAACAACCGGGCTAAATGTATCGTCATAGTCCAGTTCAGCTTGCTACTTAAATCCTTATGCAATGAGTCGAGCTTTAAAGTGTTCCACAGTTCCATTGGATTTTTTTTCTTAATTTTAAAACCCGTTTATAGCTGACTAAATTCTTAGAAGGATTAGGTGGTACAAGATCCCATGTGTGATTGGTGACCAAGGCATTGAATTCATCTACCATGGCTACTTTCCAATGAGGGTCAAGAATGGCCTTAGAGTGGTAAGTCAGTGCCTCTTCATGAAAAGAATGAGAGATTAAAAATTTTCCTAGGTTTTGAAAGCCCAAATTTGGCACAAGTCTACATAGGATGAGTTGAAAGAGATGAAACGAAAGCGGAGGAGCTAGATAGAGAAATAGAGGGGATTTGCAGGTATGTTATGGGAGGAATTTGACTAGGAGAGGAGTGATGTGGGGACGCAGTGAGTGAGTTTGATGGGTGGGGAGGTGGAGGCAAAAAGGAATTGAAAGTAGGTTGGGTAAGACAAGAGGAGGAAAGAGACAAGTTGGGAGATAAGGCTAGAGAAGAAGAAAAAGGCGGATGAGGAGCTTGAGGGCCAAAGTAGGTAGAAGGAAGAATAGATTGATTGGAGCAAACAAAAAGTAAAGCAGGTAATGTGGAACAATGGGTTGTGGGACTAAGATTGGAAGGTTTTGATGAAAATGGAAAATCCTCATCAAACTGAACATGATAACTGATAAAAAAACGATCACTCGACTAATCAAGACAACGATAGCCTTTGTGATTCGATGCATACCCTAGAAATACACATGACACCGGATGAGGTGCAAGCTTATAAGACACATGAGATAGAAAAGAGGAATAAAGAGCACACCCAAAAAACTTGAACGAATGAATAATAAAATTTGAACCCAATTAAACAATAAAAAGGAGAAATATCATATATGACCAGAGTGGGAAATCGATTAATAGTATAAACAGTAGTGAGAAGAGCATCAACCCAATATAAAGGAGGCACATGAGCATGGATTAATAAGATTCGAGATATTTTGACCAAGTGTCTAATTTTGCATTATGATGGATCATTTTGAGATGGGGTGTCTGGACAAGAAAAACGTTGAATAATACCATTTTCACATAAGTATACTTGGAACACATTACTGGTATATTCACCTTCCTCATCAATTTGTAAAAAGATTTTCAATAAAACAACGAAAGCAATGAAAGTGTGCAAGCAATTTAGATTTATTTTTCATTTGGGAAGACCTAAGTGAACCACGGATAGTAATCAATGAATAACACAAAATATTTGAAACCATGATTAGATAAAATTGGACTTGTCAATACATTAGAATGAATTACAACTAAAGAAAAAAATGCACAATGAATAACATATTCAAAAGGCAATCGATAAGATTTGCCTACAAGACATGACTCACATGATGCCGACTTACAACTAGAATTGCAGACACAACTCATAACTTGTTTATTTGGATGGTCAAGACGAGCATGCCAACAAGCGAGTGAAGTAGAGGAAGCCACGATAGGATGCAAGTGAGATGACACCATTGAGTTGGGAATTGGATAAAGACCATGAGATGAATCAACTTGAAGGAGAACTTTCTTGGTTTGTTTGCCTTCAAAGAAAAGGATGAACCATTAAAATCAACACCACAAGAATTTTTACAGCAAAGTTGAGCAACTGAGAGGAGATTGCGAGCAAGATTATGAACATGATAGAAAGGAGATAATAGTAAAGATCGAGAATCAGTATGTACAAAGGCTGTATGAACTTTCTTAACAGACAATAAACAACTATCGCCAATCGAGACTTTAGTCAAATCGTAAAAAAGTCTAGGATTAAGGATGTTATCAATATCACTAGTCATATGTGCCGATGCTTTGCTATCAAGATACCGAGTTGAATAAGAGGTCTCCCCAACTGATAAAGCAAAGAATGAGTCCAACAAATCAGTAGTGGCAAAAGCATGGTTGAATTGTTGGCGACATTGTAGCACGGTGCACCCGACTCTGTTACAGATTTGACAAGTAAGATGAGGCCTAGATCCGAGGATACCTCCCTGTGTGAATGGAGAAACATAGCATTTCGAACCACCACAAGATCAACCAGAGGAGGGGGAGGAGGCATAGGAGATCGAGAAATAATTGCGAACTAATCCGATCGAATTTTACATAAAGTCTAGTGAAGACACTATACTTTATGTAAAATTCGACTGAAACAATGTATCCCCTTTGTTTTGTTATTTTCTAAATATTCTTTCGCTTTTCACTTTTCTTCCCTAGTGATGGGAATAATGTAAGAAAGAAGGGGAACAAATCGTTGTTGAATGTATATTGTAAAGATAATTGAAGTCTCTTACTAAAGATTAAAAATGTCAAAATGTCCGGTAGTCCATGCTCGACAGCATCTGGGGAGGGTAGATTGTTACTCTGAATTAGAATAAGCGAACTCACCCTCTAAGTAAATGTTACTTAGTTTAAGATTTACTTCGTTCATATATTAATTATTTAGTAAAAAATATAGAGAATTTGGATGCTTGTTAATCCAACAATTCTCACGTCTCCAGCCAAGAATTTGTGAATGGATTGGTACACGTTAATCTGTTTACATGATTGAATCGGATTGCACACCGAACAGATGGAGTGTGGCCTTGAATTGTATATGTAAAATTCAAATCATCTCACAATAATCAACTTTTTGACTTAACGGCAGCTTTTGAAACTTCAATGTTAAGCGGGTGAGAGTATTACTAGGACGGAGGACGTTCTGCAAAAGTGTCTACCTATACTCCTGGAAAAGTGTCATTGAGCACGAGTATAAATCGAATCTGTCGTTGTTTATTATGATTCATAGAGTTGCCTTCTCAAGTTTGGGTAATTGCGACGCACTTGTTGCTTTGGAATTCTTTTTCGTTTGATGAGTTTAGGACAAAATTAGGGTGACGAAGCACAATGGCAGACAGGTAGAGAAAGGAAAGTGCATCTCTCTTTGGACAGCAATTGAACGTTTGGTTCTTGTATATTGTGTTTTTCTAGGTGTACGCAGTTTACCTCGACGTCTTTTTTTTTTTTTTTTTTTTTCGACAGGTGAAGCTACTGGGGAAATTTACTTCTTATTGCTAATAATGAGGTTAATTCATGTTTACCCAAATGACTATATTATCTTAATACTTGTCATAGTAATTTGCGTTCTTAAGAGCATGTTAATTCCTGTAAGTAACCTGTATTTCGGTGCCAATGATCTTCTTTACATTGTCATGCTCATCTCTATATTAAGAGGATCGCATGATTGAAATTAATGAACTGCAAAGAAGCATCAAGAGAGGACAATAAACAGATTTGGACAAAGAGCATATTTTTCCCTTCCTTGTAGATTTTACGTGATTGGTAATATTCATAAATTAAGGGTCCATTTATTCGAAGAAAAACTATTTTCAAAAAATTATTTTTTAATTTTTCAGTATTTGGATGATGGAAAACTAGCTAATTCACATAAAACATTTTCTGTAGACTGAAAATAAGAAACTTAGATTGGGAAAACAACTTTTCTTGAATTACCAAATAAGTGAAAACTAATAATTTTTCTAAAATGATTTTCATGGGAATATTTCCTTGTATAAAGAAGTCTTCAGTGAGACAAATGCACCCAAATTTAAATCTCTATTGTTCTCATGACCAAAAAGAAGTCGGGTTGCTTTTTACATGAACATTATGAGGAAGACTAATTCTCGCCATTTATCTTTGTAACACTTGGAGTTCAAGGGATTTGGACGAATGAAGATAATGTTTTTTTTTTTTTTTGGTCAGTAAAACACCAATATATATTAATACGAGTAACCCATACAACCAGTAGCTATAGCATCCGCACAGAGCAAATTCATGAGAGGAAAGGGCGGAAGAAGAGCCCAACTACGAGTCAAAGGAGTTCTATTATGGGCCTTGCAGGCCCAGTCGGCTGCCGCGTTTGCCTCCCTTTGATAGAACCCTAGCGAGAGATTAGAGAAAAGGGTTAACAGGAAGGCTGCCTCAGAGAAGAGGGCGCGATCCGTCCATGGCGGCTGTGTCCGACGATTCAACGTTTCCACCAGAGCGAGATTATCAGATTCCACCAGGAGCGTTGCCTTTTGGAGCCCCTGATCAAGAAGATGCCGTAGCGTCAAGGAAAGGGCTTGGATCTCAACCTGCATAGCGGAGGACGCAGCTACGCCTTTGGAGAAACCATCAGTAAGTCTGCCCTGGTGATCCCTGCAAATACAAGCTATTCTACCTTCGTTGCTACCTTGTTGATAAGATCCATCAATATTAATCTTCAGAACCCTTGGATCTGGGGGACGCCAGAGATGTTCTCTATTTTTGACCAGGAGAGCCTTTTGTGTGCAGGAGGGCATAGACAACCGATCGACCTGGGTATGAGTCAGTGCTGCCTCTGCAACCTGGATCGGATCTGGAAAAGTTCCTCTGAAAAGGAAACCATTCCGAGCTCACCAGATCTGCCACAGTACATTAGAGATAATCACCAGTCGAGGTAATCGGTTACTATTCCTTACAGTGGACACAATCCATGAGTCCAGACGCTGGATATTGTTGGGATTGATGGGGATACTGATCTGGGGGTGAGGCCACACCTTGTGAGTCCACGAACAGAGTAAGAAAATATGTTCTAACATTTCTGGGACCTCTTTTTTACACAGTGAGCAATAGGGGTTGTCAATAATATGCCGTCGATGCAGGTTGTCTCTCGTTGCTAAAGAGTTGCTGCAAATGGACCAGAGAAATATTCGGATCTTGGGAGCTGCAGGCATCTTCCATAGGTTGCGCCAAAACCAGGTAGGAATTTGATACGATGTAGAAGCATCGGTTGTTGGAATACCTGATGTAGTCTTTGTGATTGCATGATATGCTGATTTGACCGTAAATGTGCCTTGATTAGTAGCTGTCCATATGAGTGCATCTCTAGTGAAAGTAGGTCTGATCTGAATGTCTGTGATTTGTTGAATGATCGGCAAGTCGAAAAATTTGTGCAGTAAATCTATCTTCCATGAGCTGGTAGACTGATCAATAAGATCAGCTATAGTAGGGGTTCTTCTTGGGCCTTTGGTCCACCTAGAATGCCCATAGGTGGCCATCTGTCTTCTCTAATGTAATACATTTTCCATCCCCAATTGACCAACGAATGTTGGTTATAATGGCTTCCCTCCCGCTCAAGAGACTCTGCCAGCCCCAAGATGGGCGAGAGCCCTTGACAGCTTTAAAAAAAGTGGAGGAATGAAAATATAAACCTCTAAAAAACTTTTCCCATAAAGATAAAGGTTGTTGAAGAAGGCGCCATGCTTGCTTGCCAAGCATGGCTTGATTGAAACTGATCAAATCTCTAAAGCCTAAACCCCCTACTTCCTTTCAGTTTTGTAGCCCCTTCCAACACTGCCAATGAATTCCAGGCTTGCTTGTATCATTGTTCCACCAGAATTTAGCCATACGCTGTTCTATAACTTTGCATAATGAAATAGGAATCTTAAAAACAAACATGGCATATTGAGGAATAGATTGAATCACAATCTTAAGCAAAACTTCCTTCCCTCCCTTAGATATGAGTTTCTCCTTCCACCCCTCCAATTTCGATTGAATTCTACTCATAAGCCAAGAAAACATATCCCTTTTAGAGCGTCCCCAATCAGTAGGTATCCCTAAATACTTACCACATTGCTGTAAAACAGGTACCCTTAATTCACGAGCCAAATTATCCTGGAGAGAAATAGGACAAGATGGACTGAAGAAAATTCCAGATTTGTTTCGATTGATAGTTTGTCTAGTGGCCAAATAGTACTGGTTTAATATATTAGATAGATTCTGGCACTCCATCAAGGTACCATCAAGAAAGAACACAGCATCATCAGCAAAAAATAAATGTGATAAAGTAGGACACCATTGATTCAACTTAATGCCTTTGAGTAAGCCCATATCCATAGCATTCTGGATTAGAAAGGATAATAGGTTGGCAATGAGAATAAATAAGTAAGGGGATAAAGGATCACCCTGCCGAAGCCCTCTTGTGGGATGAAAATTCTGTAAATACTCACCATTCATTTTGACGCACAAAGTTGTTGTTGAGATGCACTGCATAATTAACTAGACCCAGTGAGAATGAAAGACTAATTTGAGTAAATAATTCTGAAGAAAATCCAATTCAATACGGTTATACACTTTCTGCATATCTAATTTAAGAACAGCCTGAAAATGACGCTTCCTTCTTCTGGTCTTAAGCTGATGAATGATTTCCTGAACTATTAGAACATTGTCTTGAATCTGTCTTCCGGCAACGAAAGCACTTTGTTCCTCAGAAATTAAGGTAGGCAGCAGAGGTTTTAACCTATTAGCAAGTGTTAGAGAAATCCCTTATGATGTTTTGAAGATGACAAAATAAATCAAAGGCAGTAACATGTTTAATGGTTAAGTAATAGACCATGCAGATGATAGAACATGTAAAGGATATTGTCAAAGTGTGAAGACAACCAAAAGACTGAACGTAACATATGCCCAAAGTATATTCTGAAGATTTCCAGACTTCTATGTCGAAGTCTGAAGACTACCAGACTTTAGTGTCAAAATATGTTCTACATCGAAGTCCATTTACTCGACAAATTCCGAGGCGAACGAGAATGAAGAACCGAGAAGACGGACTCTATCTTTGAAGCCGAACCGGGTACGAGATCTTAAAGCTAAATCTGTTCAGAGGCAGAATATGTTCAGACTCAGATTGCAAAGTCTATCGCACTCAGACTCAGATTGTAAAGTCTATTGCTCTTAGACTTTACATCCAGATTCGATAGAACTCAAGCCCAATCATATAATGGCTAGTGATCTGGTTTGGATTCCATATCAAGATTGATTTGATTGATTCAATCTAATTGATTGACGATTGGATCTTGAAGACAAGAACTTTCTATACGAAGAAGCTTTACTTATGGAAACCAAGATTCCGTTTGTATGGGCGATCGGAATCAATTTGGGATTCTACCTTTGTCACTCAACGGCTACCAAATCTTCTAGATACAGAGCTGTCCAATGGGTATATTGGAAGACGATTCTCCGGGATACTGTCCAACGGCTAGTTTGGAAGTGGAGGAGTATTTAAGGAGATGAAAGACCAATGAGCAAGTAAGAGATAGAGCGTAGAATTTATAATTCAAAAGTCTGAGCGACCTTCGATCATACACTTGTCTTTGGAGAGCTTAAACGTTTGTGATCGTGAGAGAAGTACCAAAAGAGTGACTTAATGAGATAGTGTGATCTACTAAGTGTTTGCACTCGAAGTTGTAATCTCTTGTTGATTGCATAGTGGAATCCAGCCAAGAAGGTTTGTTAGCGTGGGAGAGTGGACGTAGGCTTGGATTAAGCCGAACCACTATAAATCTTGTGTTCTTATTCTCTTCCTTAACTCATTTATTTTACTCGAAGTTTATTTTATTCCGCATATATTTGCCAAGGTTTATTTTATACACCTATTCACCCCCCTCTAGGTGTTCATACTAGCACTCTCAGCAAGCACTTTAGAAAAAATCTTATAAGCATAGTTGCACAAGCTAATGGGACAATACTGATGCAAGCTTTCTGGATTTGGGGTTTTGGGAATCAAAGTAATAGCAGTTCTATTTAAAGCTAAAGGTAATGATCCGGAATTAAAAAATTGTTGAACTGCTCGAAAAATATCCACTTGAAGAACATCCCAATGAGAGTGATAAAATAGTCCATTCAAACCATCCGGACCTGGGGCTTTTGAAGCACCTAATTGAAATGTAGCCTCTTTTACTTCTTCAAGTGTTACCTGTGCTAGAAGCATTGCATTCATTTCTGCATTAACCACCCGTGGACACTGCTGTAAAATCTGTACATAACAGCGAGGGCCTGAAGTGGTATAGAGCTGTGAAAAATAATTGGTAGTCATGTCTTTGAGCTCTCCAGGATCCCGAACCCATTGCTGATGTTCATCATGCAATACATTAATACGATTACTTTGTCGTCTTTGAAGTGTAGTGGCATGAAAGAATCTAGTATTGTGATCTCCCCATTTTAACCAATTTATCCGAGAACGCATCGCCCAAAATTGCTCTTCCCTCTGCCATACTTTGTGAAGTTCCTCTTTTAAAATTCGTTGCCGTGATTGATTTGATGAAGTAGGATGCTGATTTGTCATAATTTCTAACTTATGCTCTAATTCGATTGCCTATTGTCGGTTATGGGAGAATTTCTTACGACTCCAAGTGGATAAAGCAGCAGCAACTGCGCGAAGCTTGGCTGAGAGAGGAGAGTCTTGCCTCGAAACAGAGTGCCAAGAGGTTTGAATGACGGAGCGACAGTCAGGATCCTGATTCCAGAAAGCTTCAAAGGTAAAATGCCTCTGTCGTCTAACCGCACAGGGTATAGTATCTAATACAAGTGGACTGTGATCTGATCCTACTGCAGGAAGAGCAAACACTTGAGCATTCGAGAAAGTGACGCGCCATTCAGTAGTACATAAAGCCCTGTCAAGACGCTCCTTCACTAAAGCATCCCCATCTCGGTTATTGGACCATGTGAAAGCGCAGCCATGAGTAGGGAGATCCAACAAACAACAATCATTGAGAACATCTCGAAAAGAAGACAGACGGTAAGAGTCAGCAGGCCTAGATCCCATTTTCTCCCAACGGTTTAGAATTTCATTAAAATCACCAAGGCAAACCCAAGGTAAAACATTATAACTGCTAAACTGCCGCAAAGTCTACCAAAGATACTGACGCTTGTGAAAACTGCAGGTGCATGAAGGCAAGTAATCCGCATGGTTCTGCCCTCCGAGATATCCTGGCAGATAAAGTCAAAAAGATGAGGATTGGAGGTAATATCAGTCAACCTTAAGCCATCATTCCAAAAAAGGGCTAAGCCACCTGCAGAGCCAACAAGGCTGAACACTTGAAGGTGCAAAAACGCAAGGTACATTTTAGGCGAAATAAAACTTCATCGCCATTCTTCGTTTCAATCAAAAATACCAGGTCGGGCTTTTCTTTAGCCACTAGGGCTTTTAAAGCTTGGACTGTTAGGGGATTGCCCAAACCCTGACAGTTCCAACTGAGAATTTTCATCTTTGAACAGGTGGCTGTTTAGGGCCAGCCACCGTCGCCCACAAACCATCTTCACCCGCCTCTACAATTGGCGTATCCAACAAGAGAGAATCATCATAAGCAACCGGATGTCCTCCAGGTATGTCATCTGGGGTATAGTGTCGTGGTTTTTTAGCAAGGCCTATTTTAATACTCTGACGAACACTTTTTCCTTTCTTTGCTTGAGGAACCGAGGTTTGCATTTGCACTCCTTTTAGCTTCTCTTCAGCAGGAATTAGAGCAGTATTGATATCGTGGTGAGTCGAAGGAGCAGAGCCTAGTATATCATTACAACCCTTTGATATGATGGAAATAGCCTGCTGTGGATAAGCGGGTACTTTGGGGGTAGGTGGTGGTAGAAGAGGGATAGGTTGAGCATTGGTGGGAGGCGTTTCAGGTATGGTTTCCTCCCACTCCTCCTCCATAGCTGATTGTTCATAATAGAATTTCCAGTAAGGGCTATATTGTTGTACTTCTGCTTTTAACCAGGGGCCATAAGGTGTTTTCCCAGAGTCAGCCATCATATTCTCCTCAAAAGGTACTGACGAACAGGAGTCAGTGTAATGGCCCAATCGGCCACAGGAGTAACAGTAGTGAGGTAACCGCTCATACTTGAAATCCAGCCAAAGAGTTTGATTTTTGAATTTAATTAGTCTACCTACCTTCAACGGTTCCAGTAAAGCCAGCTCTACTCTTGCCCGGCCTACTCTCAGAGTGGAACCAATTACAAAATCAGATTTTACTTGCAAAACATCACCTACCGTATCTACTGCCTTGCGAATCATGTCATATGTACAACATTCTAAGGGCAGACCAATCACCTGGACCCAGAACGCACAAGTAGAGAAATCATAACAGTGAAGAGGGGTGTTAGCTACCCAAGGTTTAAAATTAATAAGATGTCCTGAGAATTGCCAAGGTCCAGTTTCTAGAACTCTCTGTTTTTCGGATTGAGACCGGAATTTTGCTAAATAAATAGCCGCTTCTCTCTGCAGGATATCAACTTGCTCCGACCTCCATGCCCTCTTCAAGACCGATTGAAAAGCTTGGAAATTAAAGGAAGGATTGGAAGGGACTTTACCGATTAACGTTAACTTGCACTCCTCAACTGCTTCAGGTGCGGGTTCAACATGCCATTCTTCAATTTCCTTTTCTGAACATAATTGGCCTAATTTTTGACAGAGGGCAACAACTCGAGATGCATCAAGATCTTCATCGCGAGCCATTACAAGAGTGGGGATGTCGCCTTAGAAGATCAAGGTCTTAAAATAAGAAAATGGCGACATGCAGACGAAAATCCCGTAAGGCAGGAGGAATGAGATTCAACAAAGGAAACACTGTGGGGAGACTGGGTTAAGGTGTGGAATGTGGGAAAGCTATGCAGAGCCTAGGATTGAAGAAGAAAGGAAGATGATGAGGAATTGCAGCCTTCATGTCTACCACAAGATGTTCGAAACTGAGAAAGAAACGGGTTTGAAAGAGAAGAAGAACTCTACCCGGCTGATAGAGAGAAAACTCGACAAAACGAGAAAAGAGCCATAAGCGGCGAATGAAGATAATGTTACTTGGGTTGATTGTGTGTCGCCTTACACTTACAATCCAAAGATCTCAATCACGCTACCCCCAAGGTCGAGAGAAAATAAGAGATGGAGGACCACACGTGGGATTGCTTGGTTGATTTCACCAAGTACTTAAAGCTCCGTTTATTTTACGGAAAATAAATGATTTATTAAATTTTTTCCTGAGAATGATTAATTGTATTGTTTGAAACATTTTGTCAATGAAAAATGTTTTAGTTTCAACAACAATTAATATTTAAATATTTATAAATAATGAAAATAGTTTTTAGCTTATTCATCTTTTTCAGTTTTATTTCGTAAAGGCTGAAAAAAGAGGAGACGAGAGTTAAATCTATCCATAAGTGCCAGCTCCTATATGAGGAGACGAAGAAAGAACCGTGGCGTTCGATACTTGCAGATCGAACAAGAATCTAAATTGAGAGAGCTTTCGGCGGGTTGGTCTTTGAATTTGGGCCGCCCGTAATGGGCTTGACCCGAGCCCAACCCGTTTCTCTTTTGGATGTTCCCACGGAAGGATAGAATTTAATCTAAGTGGGCTTTGATTTTTTAACGTAAACTGCCCCACATTCATTGTTTTCGTTCCGGTAGAATAATATATTGAACTAATGGTTCTGAACGTTTAGCAATTTGTGATTCTTAAGACCTAAGTCTAAAGAGTGGTCAGAAATATTTGACCTTAATGTTCTTATACTCTAATACAATTTGAAATTTTTTGTGAGACAATTGCCAATTTAAAAAAAAAAATTAAGCTATTAGATGAATGCGTAATTTTTATATTTAAATATCTTAACAGTGCAATTTTTATATTTAATTGTCTCGCAGCCTTTACGCGGGGTGACTCCACCATTGGCCACCATCGCCCAAGGGTTGTCTGACCTCATGAGGGCTACTAGGGGTGAAGGCAACCTGTGCTCACTCATGGACAACAACATGGGGGTAGCGACCGCAATTCCAATAAAAAATAGATCACCATCCTTTTTCTATTTTTAAATTGTAATTTTAATTTTTGGCTTTATTTTTCTAAATTTTGGTTTTTTTTTAATTGAGTTTTCCTAATATGCAAATCTAGCTAAGTGGTCTTCGAGAGGACTTGATTATACTGGTTTAAAAATATATAGGAGTTGATAGGATTTGATGTTTAGGATTGTGGTGCAATTTTCACTAGATTCTAATCTATTATACAAATGTATCTTACTTTAATTTTTTTCATTTCATTTTTCATCTCTAACTTATTTTAAGAATCCATTTACACTCTTACGAATCCATTTACACTCTTACATGTGAGGAAAATTAATATGTTATACAAATATTATTACTCCGCTTCCTAATCATTTAAATTTTTTAAAAAGAAGGATTTGTCAACACCCTTATCTTTTTAACATTTACCTAGATGCTTCTCTAGCATTCGATCATGTTTGATTAATATTGCATCTCTATTAATTTTGAATCAGAAGATGAGAACAAAATCTATTTAATCTAATACCCAAGAACTTGAAACAACAAAAATTGAGCGGACCTCAAATAAGCCACTTTATTTTGCGGCCCTAATTAAATAAATTTATAAAGTGCATAATCATGTACGTATATGCATATGCAACTCATGTATCTTTTCTTCATGATATATGCATAAATTAGTAATAAGCTCGTAAAGATATTTAAATTATTTTATGGAACCTAACAAATTTTAATTTGCGCCGTCGGTACTAGTGGTGGAAGCCCACAAAATTTGGCCCAAAAAAGCCCACAGATCAGCTATCGGGAAGAAAAAAACATAATAATTGAAAAGTAAACTCAACTACTAGTTTTTTTGACCAAAACACCTACTAGTCAAAACGCATAGGTATCCTGTTCAAAAAAAAAAAAAAAAAAACGCATAGGTATTAATATTAGGTTAACTTTAGATCCAAAATTTACGAAGACTTGTCAATTCGTGTCGAGCTATTGATTTTTCATCTAGATGTTATGTATTGGAATTTATAATTTGATATTAGGCAATTTGAAGATGGATTTAAAAAAATGGAAATTTGTTAATAAAAAGAATTGACATCTCAATTGTTTATTAAATTTGACTATCAAATCTCGCAATAAAGAATTGATTATCATTTTTTCAACATTTATCACATTGAAAGTCATTGGAGGTGGTCCTTGTCCCCATAGTCTCTTGATGTGGTTGGGCGATTTGCATAAGGTTTTACTCCAATGTGTTTTGGAGCTCCCTTGATTACAATTGTAAATTTCCAAGTCACTCCTTGGTCTTAGAAAGTTGTGGCGTGCCTATGCCATAGGTTCTGTTTGTGCGCCAATTGTACGAGCACTTATGCTCTATCCCAACTGGCCTTCAATGATGCAGTTGTAAGGAGCTCACTTAAAATAAATAGTAATTATGACTCAAATCGAATATTTTGATCATAAGTGAGCAACTTTGGTAATGACATACGATTACTCTTGCTCCATCCTAAGTTATATCCGACGATGCGAAGGTAAGAAGCTCACTTAAAAGAGCAATAATTATGATTCAAACTAAATATCCTATCATAAGTGTGCAATATTAGTAATGATGTCTAAGGAGGTCCTTGCTAATCACCCCTTCCCATTTTTCTTTATAATAAAATCTCTTTTAATCTTGTACACAAAGTATCAATCATTTTTTTAAAGAAAAAGAAAAATATAATCGAATTAGTACGAAAGTTGTTATATGAGTGGAGTATATACACTAAAATAAATCTAAATTATTAAAATTGATGCAACTCAAGTAAGTCTCAAGTCGATCCCACTAAATTTAGGTATTGTGATTCAATTTTGCATATCTCATCAATCGCTTCTTGTGTCAGCAATTGAAATGGGCAAAATGTCAAATCGTACTATAAAATTGCACCGACTTGTTGATAAAATTCCGTAATGCAATAGTTGGGGCGGGATCTATTTTATCAAATCTAATCACCAATAGGCTTTTGTGGGTGGGGGCGGGGCGGGGCGGGGCGGGGCGAAGCGTGCCCCTTCGAAAGTCAAAGAAGGAGACAAAAAAGGAGATCCATTCAAGATCTTCAGGCAATTCATTTGCCTCTTTAGTTTAGTGTTTCGTCTTTTGCTACTTTCGACAAGGGTGTATGTTCACTTTTTTTTTTATGCTAAAGTAGAGATGGCAACGAGACAGATAGGTATTGGGTGGGAGGTGCACCTCCACAGCCCTCATGATAATTAGTGATGTTCCATATCTATCTAAGGCTAGATTTTATCATGGACTTGATAGTTTATAGGTCCACCTAGGCTCCGCTCGAACCATAGTGATACGAAAGGCACCTTTAAGCGTGTTTGGACAAGACTTCTAGTTATACAGGCCCAACCTGGCCAATAATGTTAATCTTAAAAATTTGAAATATGTTTACTAAAATTCTTAAAATTTGTCACAAATGTGCAATTAAATTTTAAAACTTGCAAAAAGTATAGTCAAGTCTTAAAACATATCAAATTTGTGCAATCAAATACTAAAGTTAACACCGTTAATTTGACTAATGAAAAATGATGACGTGGCATTTTTATTATTATTTTATTCAAATTTTAAATTATATTTAAAATAAAAAGGAAAAGCTAAAATTTATTTTAAACAAAACTATAAAAATAAAGGGGCAGGGTCATCTGTGGGTGCTTTTGCCACTGCCACCCATTGTCGGAGGGGACAGTGATGGCGCATAAGGCGTCCAAATATGGTCGATGACCATCGACCACCTTGGGAGAGGTTTCGCTAGCCCCAAGTGAGGATTGATGACCTTGCTAGGCCTAGTGAGGTCTCATTGGCCCTTGCTTGGGGCTAATAAGGCTTGTTAGATCTGGGAGAGGTGTCGCCCCTTTGCCTAGATCTAGGTAGTCTCGCCTAACCCTAGTAGGGCCTTGCCTTGGCTGGGTGAGGCCTTGCACCCTCACCTAGGGCTAACGACTGTTGTCGGTCCCTCCAGCGATGGGTGGCGGCGGTGGAAGCTCCCATCGGTGAACCTGCATTTTTCTTTTATAGTTTTATTTTTAAAATAAATTTTAGCTTTTTCTTTTTAGTTTTAAAATCTAATTTAAAAGATTGAATAAAAAATAATAAAAATTCCATGTGGACAATAGAAATTAAATTAAAAATGCCACATGAAAAATAGAAATTAATTTTAAAATGTGATGTTAGCATTTTTCGTTTGTCAAATTGACGGTATTAACTTTACGACTTGATCACACCAATTTGAAAATTTTTAAGACTTTATTATAGTTTTTGTAAGTCTTAGGACACAATTGCACATTCATAATAAGTTTTAGGACTTCTAGTGAACATATCCCTAAAATTTTATGTGGATAGGATATGGCAACACTTTAAGCCTAGCTTATGAGCTCAGCCTAACTTGAACTTGCTCATTGATCACCTCTATTTGCAGTCCATGAGAAGTTAATTTATACCCCCATCCTCATGTGGTAGAAGAGGATCCTGACTTTTGTTGTCCCATCTTATGTTCAACTTAATCCTGATTTTCATTCAAAAAATTTGCCAAATGTCAGTGTTGTGTAGGACATTTAATCCTTCAAAAGGTAATCTTATAGAAAAAGGCAATCAAAAACTATTTAATAAAACTTATCATACAACATACAAGGACGAATTTTATTGTGTCAAAGATACCACCTTCCCTTAATGTGTAAGCCAACATATTCAGTCCTCAATTTCTACACAAAATTCCGGTATAACCAATTTTATCCACTCCATTAGAGATGGGGTGATTCAGGTATGTATTAGAGTATGTCGAATTGTTACTCCTAACTATTTGGGACATAGTATATACTTAGTAGTTTTTTCATTTTGATTTGAGTATCAACCCGTTGGCTAAAAAGCAAATACCTTAGACAGAGAAGCCCATCACATCACCTCTCAAAGCAAAGTTGAGCCATAAATCACGAGAGAATGATGACGAACCAATGATACCGAGTGCCGTATCACTATATGCTTAATCACAAGAGAATAAGCGCGTCGAGAAAGTCTGATTGATTGGATGATACCGCACGTTATCCAAGAATGCCAAAAGTAGTAGGCATAACATGCAATTGCTTCGTGGAGAACCTATGAATTAGGGGAAAAAATCTGGACTGTGACATAAAGCAATGTTCAAAAGTCAACCTTTTGGGACAATATGAGAGAATTTTCCCTATCAAAGCTGGTTCATGTGAAGATATGATTCTTAGTTGACGAAAATTGTCGAGTTTTGGGCAGTCTTTTAGTCCAAATTGGCGCAAAAACTCCAAGATTGACTATTCTTTTTTCTTGTGCCGGCAAACCCCAAAATGATGGAAGTCTAAAGAAGATGCCAAATCTAGGTTACTCATGATGTTGATTGAGGTTGTTAGATGCAGTTAGCTCCCATCATGCTACTTTCGGTTCAAACTTAATATGCTAACTGTAATTTTTTGCATGGACCTAGATCCGCTGCACCGGATTGATCTCCATTATTGGTTTTGTCAGCTCTACACGCGAAACTCACGTAATCAACGGTGAAGATTAACCCGATCCATTATGGACCCAAGTCCAGGGAAAGACGGGTCCGATGTTGACAAGGGACTTAACGATGGCAAGATTCAGACACGTATTTGAGCGGATTGGATACTTCTGCACGTATTTTGACTTTATGTATAAGTTAGAATAATTAAAGGATAGATGCATTTTACCTCCAAACAGTTGCAGTGTCGCGCGATATTAAGTTGTTGCGCGATGTTTTTCTTGTCAGTCTATTTATGTGGTTCTCTCATTTCCTAATTTTGTGTAAGATGTGGTTATTTATGTGTAAATCCTATGTTTTAATTGAAAAGCTCGTTTAACATGCAAAATGTGTGTTTAAAAGTATGTTTAAGATATAGCATAAGCTCATTTTTGACAACTTAGGGTACGTATGGTAACAATTTTGTTCTCCCAAACAATTTCTATTTGGAAATATTTTTTTTCAATTGCTATTCCTTGGACAAGTTTTTCAGCAGAAGGATGTGTTTCGTAACTACACAAAAAATTATATTCCTAGAATAGAAAAATAATAAAAACCTGTATGGTAAGACCATAATTCCCAATATTTTCATAATGTTAGTGGAGACTTACATGAAATTAGGATTTTTGTAAGGATTTAACTTATCAAAATATTCTAAAATGGCATCTGAAAATCCAATATAATAATTAGTCAAAGATGAATAACTGTAAATAACAATAGAGAATCCCATAGTTTATAAATCAAAATATGATAATGTTGATAGTAAATCTTTGGGCATTATAGTAAAAGTGCATAGACATTTTGAGCTATTTGCAAGATAAAGAGCAAACATTGCCTGATGGAATGAGCAAGGATGAAACAACTAAGGAAGGGGGCAATCCTTAAGTTAGTGTGCTTATTTGCACATTCTCATCAAACCTTTAATAAATGATATCGGAAATCCATGGAGCACAAACTTATTTGATTACTATGAAATACAAGACAAATGGCACTACAAAAGACTTGTTCAGAGCCATTTACAAATTTGCAATTGATTTTAAAGGATGTCTCCAATATAATTTTCTATTTTAATTGCAAGATAAACAACAAACATTGCCTGATGGAATGAGCAAGGACGAAACAACTGAGGATGTGGACAATCCTTAAGTTAGTGTGCTTATTTGCACAAACTCATCAAACCTATTGGTAATCCATGGAGCACAAACTTATTTGATTACTATGAACACAAGACAAAAGACATTGCAAAAGACTTGTTCGAAACCATATAATTTTCTATTATAACAAAATTGCAATTGATTTTAAAGAATGTCTCCAATAGAATCTTAAGAGAAAAAGATGTCTTCTCTCAAAGGTGTCAATAAGCTATTGTGACCTAGCATTGTCCCTAAAAGAAACATACATTAAAAAAATCCATATGATAAAAGTCTAAGAGCTTATTCAATTTTGAATCCAATTTTCATCAAAAGATTTTCGCATTTTTTATGCTAAACTAACTCTAAACTACAATTAACACTAAAATCTAGTAAAACTACGCAAAATCTAATTTCTAATTTTTTTCCTAAATTTACGAGTTTTTTATTCCAAAAAATGGGGACTCGGATTGGGTTAGGAGACCTAGACCAGATGTAATTCTCATTTGGACCTTGTGTCGATTGTATAAAGATGAACATTAGGTTACGTTGAGCTCGTTTTTCCTTTTTAGCATGACACTATTTATTTTTTTGTTCCTAGGAACAAAAAAATTGATTTTTTTACTTCTTATTTTTGTTTCAAATATATTCCCTATCCACTTATTTGTTTTAGGGAATAGAAAAATTAGCTGACGTACATAAATGGATTTCCATTCTTTTTCTACTTGGGGGACCAAAAAGCAGATAAACAAAAAATAAAAATGTTACCAAACATGTCCTTAAGTTCATGAGGTTAAGATGTGTCTAATAAATTTATGGCCTTATTCCCTTTTCTTTCTTTTTTCTTTTTCCTAAAAA
This sequence comes from Eucalyptus brandiana, assembly GCA_014182725.1. NCBI lineage: Eukaryota > Viridiplantae > Streptophyta > Magnoliopsida > Myrtales > Myrtaceae > Eucalyptus > Eucalyptus brandiana. The sequence goes on along the minus strand of CM024672.1, from coordinate 21,660,743 downwards.
TACTTGATTCAATTTCATTAAACCAGAATTTGGTGAATGATTTTGTTAACCTTGACAAATGAAGTCGACGAATCCGGGGATTGAAGAAGCGACGCAAACTGCTGAAAAAATGGACAAGGGCAACAGACATTTTTTTTTGGGGTCAAATTTGAATAATTTTCAATGATTAAAATCGGAATTTAGGATCATTTTACATATTTGTTTTCTTTTACTAAGGAGCATGATCATTTTTTGTGTCAGAAATACTTTATAATTATTAAGTATATTCCATATCACTTAATTGTGTGGCATAATGTGCCTTAAGAGATATAGGGCCCATTTGGTTCGACTTTGGGGAAATGCCCTTGGGAGAATGCAAATACCTTTGAGGTAAAGGGGTTTAGAAATCTTTAGATTGTTTGGTAAACTATAACGAAAAGTCTTTAGGGAAATGCAAGACTGTTTGGTAAACATATATTTGAAAAGCCCTTTAGTGTGACCAAATTAAGTTTTTAGTTTTAGTGTTTTTAAAATTGCAAAAATATACAATGACTATATAACATTTTACATTTTCATGTTGAGAGTAATGTAAAAGATATATATTAGTAAATTTATTTAAAAATTATATTAAAAGAATTTTATTATAGATTAGATGCAAAGCTCAACTTTTGGCCTAGGGTTCTTTTAAGTTTGTTTTCAACTTTGAATACTTTTTTTTAATTATTGTAGTATTAAGCATCTTCATTAATTAATGATCATTCTAGTGTATTGATAAAAAGTTGAGCTATTGATTGTCAAAAGATAAAAATGACAAAAAGAAAAAGAAAAAAAAGAAGGTGAACCCAACATTTGCAAAGGGGTTTTATTATTTTTTAAAAAATAAAAATAAAATCCAATGAAACTTCGTCGCCGATCAACGGTGGTTGGGGTGTGGGGAAGATGATCGGTTTTTAAAAAAAAAATGAATGAATAGTAGAGGTGGACTTGCATTTTCGAAATGTTGAAAGCACAAAACATGTCCCCACCTGCTTTGGGCTTTTAGCATTTCAAAGGCCAGTATTTGGCCAATGACACTTCCAAATGCTAAGCCAAACACCTAATTTTTTTTTTTCCAAGGGGCTTTCGAGGCTGAAAACCCCTTGGGAATGCTGAACAAACGGGGCCATAGTCTTCCTTCACTTAATAATTTAAAATCTTGGGAAAATTTTTAAGGTACTCAGGTCCAGTCCTAATTTTTCAAGTTGGACTTCAATATGGTATTAGAGAACGGATCAATAATTCAAATCCCTGCACTCTCCTCTCGAGCTCGTTCTCTAGTTGTGGGTTCACACTAGTTGACTCATGCAAAACACGAGTTGTGCCCATTACACAATAACTGAGCCGAGTTGTGCACATGCAAGGGATTTGCTTACACGCGAGGAGTGTTAAGCAATCATACATCGGTTAGATACGTAATTATAATATGTCTTATATACATATAATTTTCCTCCACCTTAGAATTTTCGAGTAGTGAATTCTTACACCAATCTTTTATCCCTTTTAAAATAGTAGAGCTTTCTCAACAACTATTCCTCCTCTCGTTTAGAGAGGGGAAGAGGGAGGAAGGAAGGGAGGGAGGGAGGGGATATAGGTTCATCCAGCCAAAATACTTGAATTGGAGAGTTCAGATGCAATTGGTTAGAAGAATTTTGGAGCTAATTTCAAAAGTAGGTATCCGACCTCCTCATCACAACTTTTTTCATTTTTTTTTCCCTTTTCATCATGCACACTGAAATGGGAAGATCCTTGTTTCTGGACAAAAATTTGGTGCAGACCATGCATCACGTATGGTTTTGATGCCATGCCAAGCATATCAAATCACACGTCTTTTATGATATGGTGAAAATTCAATGGAAGAGTTCAACGGGACTGCATTTGTGGCAAGTTTTTATGAAACCATCATCATGCGATTCATGCGTGCTTTTGATAAAGCATGATCTAAAACCGCAATGTCTTAGAGAAAAACAACGAGGCATTCTCGCAGTGAGAGCATTAGAACTTGAAGGTCTTATTAAATACCACCCTTCACCTCATTGCCATCTTCACGCTTCCTTCCATAACTTGACACTTGATTTCCCTCATTAACTCGACAAGCTAGTCCATGAAATTGTCCACAATATACTTTCAAAAGGATGTAATGTGGATCATTTTCAATATAAATTCTCTAACACCCATAGCAGCATCATACTTCATGTTCGTTAACTCACTCGGCAAGTTCCCAGTTTCAGCCTTATCTGAGACTCTATATCTTTCTCCCACTGTTTTAAGGAACTGTCTGGCATTTGTATCTTCCGGGAAACCACTAATGAGATGCTCAGTAGTGGACCTTTTCATAACAATGAGGCTTAGTCGGTTAGATTTTTCCCATCTAGCATAATGAGCATTTTGATCTATAGTACTTTGATCATAGGGTCTGGTAATTTCATCCTCACGTAAAGCCAAGTCCATATCAACGATGCCTAAAGCAAACTCTATATCTTGCTTCCATCTCTTAAAGTTTGATACAGTTAACATTTCAACCATGACATTATTATTATTTATAGCAAAGATAACTGTTTGTCACACATAATGCAATAAAATCAATTATGGGCAATAAGCAATTCAACAAAAATAATTAGTTCATCATAAACTCCCCTTTGAGCAGAGTGTATAATGCATCATTATTTTTCCCAGCATGAAGTTTATAAAGTAACAACAATAAGAATTACATATAATTGTCAAGGATCCATCCCATTTGGGCAAACAAATCATTTAAATTATACATCTCCATAATATCAATATAGAGGGCAATTACATATAATTTTCAAAATATTTATCCTATTTAGGCAGATAAATATTTTTCAATTATACATCCCCATATTTTAAATATGAGAATTAAACTTCATGCTATTTTCCAAATTAATATACAAAATAACTTCATTTGGGCGAGTTATTGTATATACTAACTTTTATCAAAAGGGAACTCCAAAATTTATCCCCAAAATTCATCAAACAATATAAAACACTTTACAACATGTGCTTCCAAAGATCATATTGCATTTTTTTAAACGACAATTTTGCCACAATTATTTTTAATTATTATTTAAATATTATTTAAATATTTATTTAATATTTCGGACTGTTGTGGGCCTAGGACCCACAAGCAACCCTAATCGGACTGCGGGCCAGACCCGCGAGTCCTAAACCCTCACGCCGCCCACTCCTTTTAAATTGAAAAAAAGGCCCATGAAATGGGCGGTTTAAAAAGCCCACGAAATTAAAAAATAATGATAATATGGGTGAAAGCCCATATTTAGGCCCAGGCCTGGCTAGAGGGCTTCTTCAACCTCCAGCTGGGTCACAAATTTGCAACAAATCGGGTCGTACGACCCGGTTTTGACCCAAAGCTCCAACGACACAAATTAACGTAATTTTCTTTTTATGAAATTTCCTCATGGGTTTTGCATATAACATCAATATGATTGACTATAATGAATTAAATGAAGAAAAATCGAGTAAATATACCACATACAAGCTTCAAAGTTTAGGATCTTAACCTCCCATGGCCGAATTTCGAAGTTCTTATGTTTAAGCCCTAAAAACTTATTTTGATACAACAAAAGGATGCTAAAACATATATATTTATAACAATACACATGCACCGATTTATAACAAACAGCAATCAATTGCAAGTAATATGAAAATTCTAAAACTTTTTCGTGTATAAACCCTAGAATTTAAAATTTAAAAATCTATCTCAATTCTCAATGAAATTATGCAAATTATATATGGTTAGAAAAATCTCGACATGTAGAACAAAAGCCCTATAATTTTAGAATCAATCAATCAAAAAATCCACACGAATAAATAATGCCCTATATTCGGCTCAAAGAGGAAAATTTCGAATTTTTCCACGAAAAAAAAAATAGGGTTTTACAATCATATATGACAAGCTCTAATACCACATGTAGAAAATTTATTCACATAAAAAATTCATCAATAAAATAATTAAAAAAACGGATCTATATATAATTGTAAAACATCGAGATTAATAAATACAGCGAAATTAAAGCATACCTGTTTGAACCATTGCTTCACCTGAAGAAAAGTAGATCAATCTGATATCAGATAACCAATGATCTATCGGAATGCCAAGTCTTCTTCTCTATGACCTATTTCGATATAGCAACTTTCAATGGGATTAAAGCAACCAATAGGTATAAACTACCATTTTATAGGCTAGAGAGGAGATCTAGAAAATCCTAATCAATAGCATGTCAACTAGGCCCTTCCCATTACGGGCTTCAGTTAAACGCAATTGCCTACACTTTCTTGCTCAACTAGGCCCGTTATCAATAGATGCCAATACCCAATTTAATCAGATTATTGTAGGGTTCAACAAATATTGGAATATCTATTAACCCGATTATTTAAAATAGAAAATTAATTAATTAATGTAAGCCCATATTATAGAAAATTTCCAACAGTTTGGAGATTAGTTTGTAGATATTTAGAGTCAGAGAAAAATAATGATAAAGTATTTATGATGTTTCAACCCTAATTAGGCTTGAATGATATGTATTTATTGGAGTGGTTAACTATAGAAAGTGTATCTATAGAAATATAACCGCAAAAACATCCTATAATACATATAAGATACACATTATTACTCCCCCTCAATCTAAAGTAGGTGTAACAACTAAGAGATTGGATCTCAATAGCATGTGACACAGAATAGGTAGTCCATTGGTTAAGGTATCTGCCAACTAATCTGCTATAGACAAGTAGTGCACATGTAGATCACCACAAGCAACCTGTTCTAAAAAAAATGGTAATCTGATTCAATGTGTTTGGTGCAAGCGTGAAACACAAGATTGATAGCAAGATAGGTGGTAGAGATGTTGTCACAATAAACAGTGAGAGGATTATAAAGGGGGACCCTGAGCTCACAAAGTAAATGATGAATCTTAATAGTCATAGTAACATAGTGAGCAACAAGATGATACTCAACCTTTGTATGAGAATAGGCTATGGTGGGTTGCTTCTTAGCACTCCATGAAACAAGATTAGTGCCTAGAAAAACACAAAATCCAAAGATGGACCATCGAGTATTTGAGCATCCAGCTCAGTCTACATCTACATAAGTAGTCAATTAAATAGAAGAACAACGCTCAATGAACAATCCGTGGGTGGAGGTGCCAACTAAATATCGATATATACGTTTAACGGCTTGGAGATGAGGTAATCTTGGTTGATGCATAAATTGACTAACCAAGTTCACAATAAAACTGATATCTAGTCTAGTCGTAGACACATAATATAGAGCACCAACCATTTGTTGATACAACATCAGAAAAGCGAGAACCTCACCATCATTAGCAAACAATAGAGTCTTCGAGACTAGAGGAGTAGTGCAGGCTTAACCTTACCAAGGTCAAACTTGTGCAAAAGGCTAGCAACATATGGCTTGAGATAAAAGTGTACCATTAGAGCATTGATGAGCATCAATGTTGAGGAAATAGTGAAGTGGTCCAAGATCCTTCATAGCAAATTCCTGTAAGAGTCGAGCAAGTAGAGACCGCAATAACTCTGGAGTATCACTAGTGACGAGAATATCATCAACACATAGCAGAAGATACAAATGACCCTGAGAAGAAGTGTAGATGAATAACGAAGGATTGGCCTTACTCACCATGAAACCTGAAGATAATAAAAAGATACTAAAATGATGAAACCATGCACGTGGAGCTTATTTTAAACCATAGAGGGCTTTCTTGATACGACACACGTGATTTGGGAATTCAGAATGAATGAAACTAGGAGGTTGACGCATGTAAACTTCCTCACAAAGGATGCCATGAATAAAGGCATTCTTAACATCAAGTTTATGTATGACCCATCTTGAAGACATCGCAATAAAGAGAACGACCCAAATTGTAGTGGGTTTAACAACCAGGTTAAATGTATCGTCATAGTCCAATTCAGCTTGCTACTTAAATCCTTATGCAATGAGTCGAGCTTTAAAGTGTTCCACAGTTCCATTGGATTTTTTTTCTTAATTTTAAAACCCATTTACAGCTGACTAAATTCTTAGAAGGATTAGGTGGTACAAGATCCCACGTGTGATTGGTGACCAAGGCATTGAATTCATCTACCATGGCTACTTTCCAATGAGGGTCAAGAATGGCGTTAGAGTGGTAAGTCAGTGCCTCTTCATGAAAAGAATGAGAGATTAAAATTTTTCCTAGGTTTTGAAAGCCCAAATTTGGCACAAGTCTACATAGGATGAGTCGAAAGAGAAGAAACGAAAGCGGAGGAGCTAGATAGAGAAATAGAGGGATTTGACTAGGAGAGGAGTGATGTGGGGACGCAGTGAGTGAGTTTGATGGGAGGGGAGGTGGAGGCAAAAAAGAATTGAAAGTAGGTTGGGTAAGACAAGAGGAGGAAAGAGACAAGTTGGGAGATAAGGCTAGAGAAGAAGAAAAAGGTGGATGAGGAGCTTGAAGGCCAAAGTAGGTAGAAGGAAGAATAGATTGATTGGAGCAAACAAAAAGTAAAGCAGGTAATGTGGAACAATGGGTTGTGGGACTAAGATTGGAAGGTTTTGATGAAAAGGGAAAATTTTCCTCATCAAACTGAACATGACAACTGATAAAAAAACGATCACTCGACTAATCAAGATAACGATAGCCCTAGAAATACACATGACACCGGATGAGGTGCAAGCTTATAAGACACATGAGATAGAAAAAAAGAATAAAAAGCACACCCAAAAAACTTGAACGAATGAATAATAAAATTTGAACCCAACTAAACAGTAAAAAGGAGAAATATCATACATGACAAGAGTGGGAAATCGATTAATAGTATAAACAGTAGTGAGAAGAGCATCAACCCAATATAAAGAAGGCATATGAGCATGGATTAATAAGATTGAGATATTTTGACCAAGTGTCTAATTTTGCATTATGATGGACCATTTTGAGATGGGGCGTCTGGACAAGAAAAACGTTGAATAATACCATTTTCACATAAGTATACTTGGAACACATTACTGGTATATTCACCTTCCTCATCAATTTGTAAAAAATTAATTTTGGCATTGCATAGATTTTCAATAAAACAATGAAAGCAATGAAAGTGTGCAAGCAATTTAGATTTATTTTTCATTTGGGAAGACCTAAGTGAACCACGAATAGTAATCAATGAATAACACAAAATATTTGAAACTGTGATTAGATAAAATTGGACTTGTCAATACATTAGAATGAATTACAACTAAAGAAAAAAAATGCACAATGACTAACATATTCAAAAGGCAATCGATGAGATTTGCCTACAAGACATGACTCACATGATGCCTACTTACAACTAGAATTGCATACACAACTCATAACTTGTTTATTTGGATGGTCAAGACGAGCATGCCAACAAGCGAGTGAAGTAGAGGAAGCCACGATAGGATGCGAGTGAGATGCAACCATTGAGTTGGGAATTGGATAAAGACCATGAGAAGAATCAACTTGAAGGAGAACTTTCTTGGTTTGTTTGCCTTCAAAGAAAAAGGATGAACCATTAAAATCAACAACACAAGAATTTTTACAGCAAAGTTGAGCAACTGAGAGGAGATTGCGAGCAAGATTATGAACATGATAGAAAGGAGATAATAGTAAAGATCGAGAATCAGTATGTACAAAGGCTGTATGAACTTTCTTAACAGACAATAAACAACTATCGCCAATCGAGACTTTAGTCAAATCGTAAAAAAGTCTAGAATTAAGGATGTTACCAATATCACTAGTCATATGTGCCGATGCTTTGCTATCAAGATACCAAGTTGAATAAGAGGTCTCGCCAACTGATAAAGCAAAGAATGAGTCCAACAAATCAGTAGTGGTAAAAGCATGGTTGAATTGTTGGCGACATTGTAGCACGGTGTACGCGACTTTGTTACAGATTTGACAAGTAAGATGAGGCCTAGATCCGAGGATACCTCCCTGTGTGAATGGAGAAACATAGCATTTCGAACCACCACAAGATCAACCAGAGGAGGTGGAGGAGGCATAGGAGATCGAGAATAATTGCGAACTAATCCGATCGAATTTTACATAAAGTCTAGTGAAGACACTATACTTTATGTAAAATTCGACTGAAACAATGTATCCCCTTTGTTTTGTTATTTTCTAAATATTCTTTCGCTTTTCACTTTCTTCCCTAGTGATGGGAATAATGTAAGAAAGAAGGGGAACAAATCGTTGTTGAATGTATATTGTAAAGATAATTGAAGTCTCTTACTAAAGATTAAAAATGTCAAAATGTCCGGTAGTCCATGCTCGACATCATCTGGGGAGGGTAGATTGTTACTCTGAATTAGAATAAGCGAACTCACCCTCTAAGTAAATGTTACTTGGTTTAAGATTTACTTCGTTCATATATTAATTATTTAGTAAAAAAATATAGAGAATTTGGATGCTTGTTAATCCTACAATTCTCACGTCTCCAGCCAAGAATTTGTGAAGGGATTGGTACACGGTAATCTGTTTACATGATTGAATCGGATTGCACACCGAACAGATGGAGTGTGGCCTTGAATTGTATATGTAAAATTCAAATCATCTCACAAGAATCAACTTTGTGACTTAACGGCAGCTTTTGTAACTTCAATGTTAAGCGGGTGAGAGTATTACTAGGACGGAGGACGTTCTGCAAAAGTGTCTACCTATACTCCTGGAAAAGTGTCATTGAGCACGAGTATAAATCGAATTTGTCGTTATTTATTATGATTCATAGAGTTGCCTTCTCAAGTTTGGGTAATTGCGACGCACTTGTTGCTTTGGAATTCTTTTTCGTTTGATGAGTTTAGGACAAAATTAGGGTGACGAAGCACAATGGCAGACAGGTAGAGAAAGGAAAGTGCATCTCTCTTTGGACAGCAATTGAACGTTTGGTTCTTGTATATTGTGTTTTTCAAGGTGTACGCAGTTTACCTCAATGTCTTTTTTTTTTTTTTTTTTTTTGACAGGTGAAGCTACTGGGGAAATTTACTTCTTATTGCTAATAATGAGGTTAATTCATGTTTACCCAAATGACTATATTATCTTAATACTTGTCATAGTAATTTGCGTTCTTAAGAGCATGTTAATTCCTGTAAGTAACCTGTATTTCGGTGCCAATGATCTTCTTTACATTGTCATGCTCATCTCTATATTAAGAGGATGGCATGATTGAAATTAATGAACTGCAAAGAAGCATCAAGAGAGGACAATAAACAGATTTGGACAAAGAGCATATTTTTCCCTTCCTTGTAGATTTTACATGATTGGTAATATTCATAAATTAAGGGTCCATTTGTTCGAAGAAAAACTATTTTCAAAAAATTATTTTTTAATTTTTCAGTATTTGGATGATGGAAAACTAGCCGATTCACATAAAACATTTTATGTAGACTGAAAATAAGAAACTTAGATTGGGAAAACAACTTTTCCTGAATTACCAAATAAGTGAAAACTAATAATTTTTCTAAAATGATTTTCATGGAAATATTTCCCTGTATAAATAAGTCTTCAGTGAGACAAATGCACCCAAATTTAAATCTCTATTGTTCTCATGACCAAAAAGAAGTCCGGTTGCTTTTTACATGAACATTATGAGGAAGACTAATTCTCGCCATTTATCTTTGTAACCCTTGGAGTTGAAGGGATTTGGACGAATGAAGATAATGTTACTTGGGTTGATTGTGTGTCGTCTTACACTTACGATCCAAAGGTCTCAATCACGCTACCCCCAAGGTCGAGAGAAAATAAGAGATGGAGGACCATACATGGGATTACTTGGTTGATTTCACCGAGTACTTAAAGCTCTGTTTACTTTGCGGAAAATAAATAATTTACTAAATATTTTTCCTGAAAATGAATAATTGTATTGTTTGAAACATTTTGTCAATGAAAAATGTTTTTAGTTTCAACGACAGTTTTTATTTAAATAATTTTATAAATAATGAAAATAGTATTTAGCTTATTCATCTTTGTCAGTTTTATTTCGTAAAGGCTGAAAAAAGAGGAGACGAGAGTTGAATTTATCCATAAGTACCAGCGCCTATGTGAGAGTGCTCTACCTGCGAAGAGGGCGAAGAAAGAACAGTGGCGTTCCACTCTTGCAGATCGAAAGAGAATCTAAATTGAGGGAGCTTTCGGCGGGTGGGCCTTTGAATTTGGGCCGTCCGTAATGGGCTTGACCCGAGCCCAACCCGTTTCTCTTTTGAATGTTCCCACGGAAGGATAGAATTAATCTAAGTGGGCTTTGATTTTTTAACGTAAACTGCCCCCACATTCATTATTTTCGTTCTGGTAGAATAATATATTGAACTAATGGTTCTGAACGTTTAGCAATTTGTGATTCTTTAGACCTAAGTCTAAAGAGTGGTCAGAAATATCTGACCTTAATGTTCTTATACTCTAATACATTTTGAAAATTTTTGTGAGAAAATTGCCAATTTTTAAAAAAAAAAAAAATTAAGCTATTAGATGAATGCGTAGTTTTTATATTTAAATATCTTAACAGTGCAATTAAAATTCGAAATATTTTAATTGTCTCGCAGCCTTTACGTGGGGTGACTCCACCATTGGCCACCATCGCCCAAGGGTTGTCTAGCCTCATGAGGGCTACTCGGGGTGAAGGCAACCTGTGCTCACCCATGGACAACAACATGGGGGTAGTGACCACAATTCCAATAAAAAATAGATCACCATCCTTTTTCTATTTTTAAATTGTAATTTTAATTTTTGGCTTTATTTTTCTAAATTTTGGTTTTTTTTTTTTTTTTTTTTAAATTGAGTTTTCCTAATATGCAAATCTCGCTAAGTGGTCTTCGAGAGGACTTGATTATACTGGTTTAAAAATATATAGGAGTTGATAGGATTTCATGTTTAGGATTGTGGTGCAATTTTCACTAGATTCTAATCTATTATACAAGTGTATCTTACTTTAATTTTTTTCATTTCATTTTTCATCTCTAACTTATTTTAAGAATCCATTTACACTCTTACATGTGAGGAAAATTAATATGTTATACAAATATTTTTACTCCACTTCCTAATCGTTTAAATTTTTGAAAAGAAGGATCAAGAAGGATTTGTCAACATCCTTATCTTTTTAACATTTACCTAGGTGCTTCTCTAGCATTCGATCATGTTTGATTAATATTGCATCTCTATTAATTTTGAATCAGAAGATGAGAACAAAATCTATTTAATCTGATACCCAGGAACTTGAAACAACAAAAATTGAGTGGACCTCAAATAATCCACTTTATTTTGCGGCCCTAATTAAATAAAAATTTATAAAGTGCATAATCATGTACGTATATGCATATGCAACTCGTGTATCTTTTCTTCATGATATATGCATAAATTAGTAATGAGCTCGTAAAGATATTTGAATTATTTTATGGAACCTAACAAATTTTAATTTGCGCCGTCGGTATTAGTGGTGGAAGCCCACAAAATTTGGCCCAAAAAAGCCCACAGATCAGCTATCGAGGAGAAAAAAAACATAATAATTGAAAAGTAAACTCACCTACTACTTTTTTTGACCAAAACACCTACTAGTCAAAACGCATAGGTGTTAATATTAGGTTAACTTTAGATCCAAAATTTACGAAGACTTGTCAATTCGTGTTGACCTATTGATTTTTCATCTAGATGTTATGTATTGGAATTTATAATTTGATATTAGGCGATGTGAAGATGGATTTAAAAAAAATGGAAATTTGTTAATAAAAAGAATTGACGTCTCAATTGTTTATTAAATTTGACTATCAAATCTCGCAATAAAGAATTGATTATCATTTTTTCAACATTTATCATATTGAAAGTCATTGGAGGTGGTCCTTGCTCCCATAGTCTCTTGATGTGGTTGGGCGATTTGCATAAGATTTTACTCCAATGTGTTTTGGAGCTCCCTTGATTGCAATTGTAAATTCCCAAGTTGCTCCTTGGTCTTAGAAAGTTGTGGCGTGCCTATGCCATAGGTTCTGTTTGTATGCCAATTGTACGAGCACTTCTGCTCTATCCCAACTGGCCTTCAATGATGCAGTTGTAAGGAGCTCACTTAAAATAAATAGTAATTATGACTCAAATCGAATATTTCGATCATAAGTGTGCAACTTTGGTAATGACATACGATTACTCTTGCTCCATCCTAAGTTATATCCGACGATGCGAAGGTAAGAAGCTCACTTAAAAAGAGCAATAATTATGATTCAAACTAAATATTCTATCATAAGTGTGCAATATTAGTAATGATGTCTAAGGAGGTCCTTGCTAATCACCCCTTCCCATTTTTCTTTATAATAAAATCTCTTTTAATCTTTTACACAAAGTATCAATCATTTTTTTAAAGAAAAAGAAAAATATAATCGAATTAGTACGAAAGTTGTTATATGAGTGGAGTATATACACTAAAATAAATCTAAATTATTAAAATTGATGCAACTCAAGTAAGTCTCAAGTCGGTCCCACTAAATTTAGGTATTGTGATTCAATTTTGCATATCTCATCAATCGCTTCTTGTGTCAGCAATTGAAATGGGCAAAATGTCAAATCGTACTATAAAATTGCACCGACTTGTTGATAAAATTCCGTAATGCAATAGTTGGGGCGGGATCTATTTTATCAAATCTAATCACCAAGAGGCTTTTGTGGGTGGGGGGCGGGGCGGGGCGAAGCGTGCCCCTTCGAAAGTCAAAGAAGGAGACAAAAAAGGAGATCCATTCAATCTTACCAAAAAAAAAAAAAAAAAAAGGAGATCCATTCAAGATCTTCAGGCAATTCATTTGCCTCTTTACTTTTTTTCTTATGCTAAAGTAGAGATGGCAACGAGACAGATAGGTATTGGGTGGGAGGTGCACCTCCACAGCCCTCATGATAATTAGTGATGTTCCATGTCTATCTAAGGCTAGATTTTATCATGGACTTGATAGTTTATAGGTCCACCTAGGCTCCGCTTGAACCACGGTGATACGAAAGGCACCTTTAAGCGTGTTTGGACAAGACTTCTAGTTATACAGGCCCAACCCGGCCAATAATGTTAATCTTAAAAATTTGAAATATGTTTACTAAAATTCTTAAAATTGGTCACAAATGTGCAATTAAATTTTAAAACTTGCAAAAAGTGTAGTCAAGTCTTAAAACATATTAAATTTGTGCAATCAAATACTAAAGTTAACACCGTCAATTTGACTAATGAAAAATGATGACGTGACATTTTTTTTATTTTTTATTTAAATTTTAAATTATATTTAAAAATAAAAAGAAAAGCTAAAATTTATTTTAAACAAAACTATAAAAATAAAGGGGCAGGATCATTGGTGGGTGCTTTTGCCACTGCCACCCATTGCCGGAGGGGACAGCGATGGCGCACAAGGCGCCCAAATATGGTTGATGACCATCGACCACCTTAGGAGAGGTTTTGCTAGCCCCAAGCGAGGGTCAATGACCTTGCTAGGCCTAGTGAGGTCTCATTGGCCCTTACTTGGGGCTAATAAGGCTTGCTAGATCTAGGAGAGGTGTCGCCCCTTTGCCTAGATCTAGGTAGTCTCGCCTGACCCTAGTAGGGCCTTGCCTTGGCTGGGTGAGGCCTTGCACCCTTACCTAGGGCTAACGACTGTTGTCGGTCCCTCCAGCGATGGGTGGCGGCGGTGGAAGCTCCCATTGGTGAACTTGCATTTTTTTTTTTTTTTTTTATATAGTTTTATTTTTAAAATAAATTTTAGCTTTTTCTTTTTAGTTTTAAAATCTAATTTAAAAGATTGAATAAAAAATAATAAAAATTGCACGTGGACAATAGAAATTAAATTAAAAATGCCACATGAAAAATAGAAATTAATTTAAAAATGTGATGTTAGCATTTTTCGTTTGTCAAATTGACGGTATTAACTTTACGACTTGATCACACCAATTTGAAAATTTTTAAGACTTTATTATAGTTTTTGTAAGTCTTAGGACACAATTGCACATTCATAATAAGTTTTAGGACTTCTAGTGTACATATCCCTAAAATTTTATGTGGATAGGATTTGGCAACACTTTAAGCCTGGCTTATGAGCTCAACCTAACTTGAACCTGCTCGTTGATCACCTCTATTTGTGGCCCATGAGAAGTTAATTTATACCCCCATCCTCATGTGGTAGAAGAGGATCCTGACTTTTGCTGTCCCATCTTATGCTCAACTTAATTCTGATTTCCATTCAAAAAATTTGCCAAATGTCAGTGTTGTGTAGGACATTTAATCCTTCAAAAGGTAATCTTATAGAAAAAGGCGATCAAAAACCATTTAATAAAACTTATCATACAAAATACAAGGACGAATTTTATTGTGTCAAAGATACCACCTTCCCTTAATGTGCAAGCCAACATATTCAGTCCTCAATTTCTACACAAAATTCTGGTATAACCAACTTTATCCACTCCATTAGAGATGGGGCGATTCAGCCATCAGGTATGTATTAGAGTATGTCGAATGGTTACTCCTAACTATTTGGGACATAGTATATACTTAGTAGTTTTTCCGTTTTGATTTGAGTATCAACCCTTTGGCCAAAAAGCAAATACCTTAGACAGAGTAGCCCATCACATCACCTCTCAAAGCAAGTTGAGCCATAAATCACGAAAGAATGATGACGAACCAACTATATGCTTAATCACAAGAGAATAAGCGCGTCGAGAAAGTCTGATTGATTGGGTGATACCACACGTTATCCAAGAATGCCAAAAGTAGTAGGCATAACATGCAATTGCTTCGTGGAGAACCTATGAATTAGGGAAAAAAATCTGGACTCTGACATAAAGCAATGTTCAAAAGTCAACCTTTTGGGACAATATGAGAGAATTTTCCCTATCAAAGCTGGTTCATGTGAAGATATGATTCTTAGTTGACGAAAATTGTCGAGTTTTGGGCAGTCTTTTAGTCCAAATTGGCGCAAAAACTCCAAGATTGACTATTCTTTTTTCTTGTGCCGGCAAATCCCCAAATGATGGAAGTCTAAAGAAGATGCCAAATCTAGGTTGCTCATCAAGTTGATTGAGGTTGTTAGATGCAGTTAGCTCCCATCATGCCACTTTCGGTTCAAACTTAATTTGCTAACTGTAATTTTTTGCATGGACCTAGATCCGCTGCACCGGATTGATCTCTATTATTGGTTTTGTCAGCTCTACACGCGAAACCCACGTAATCAACGGTGAAGATTAACCTGATCCATTATGGAATTTTGGGTCAATCCAACCCTGGACCAACCCCGTATATTATATTATATTATATTATTTATAATTATTTTATATATTCAAACCTAAGTAAAATGTCTGTTATATTATATTATATTGAGATGTTCTATCAATAGCACTAATAGTAATTTCAATTTAAAAATTTTGTTGAGTATTAATTAAGTGTCGTTTGTTTTGTTTTTAGGTGTTTAGAAATTCAAGTGAATTAATAAGATGTGAAGTTATATAGTCATGTTTATATTAAGTATTTTGAACTTTTTATGGTTTAATTGTATTATACTAATGTGAAGTGGTGTGAAGAGTAGACTAGTACTGCAGTTGCTACGGTGATTTGCTAGTCAAGTGATGTGAAGCTCATTTTTTGGTTAAATGGACTCTCCATGATTAAATGCAGGAAAACACTTTTGCATATGGTGTTATGAATATTAAAGATAGATGATTACAAGAACATTCCATCTTATCCCATATCTCGATAAGCGGTTAGCAGGTACGAAATTTCTATTATTGTGTCATTTTAAATTTGCTAAATATGTATTGGTATTTATAATTTAGTTGCACAATGCTGCATTGTCGATAGATGTGTAATTTGAATTTGTAGGTTTGCTTTTTTAGGGAATATAAAAAATAAGACGAAAAAAAATTATCGATCGGTCCCGGGTTAACCCTGGAATCAGACCGAACCCATTGGGTCGGTCCGGTCCTTGGTCCCAGGCTCAATAGGGTCGGTCCTCGGTCCTAAAAATTGAGGACCGACACTGTACGGGTTAGTCCTAGGGTTAGGGGGTGGCCCGGACCAACCCGGACCATGCTCACCCCTAATTTTACCTCCAAACAGTTGCAGTGTCGCGCGATATTAAGTTGTTGCGCGATGTTTTTCTTGTCAGTCTTATTATGTGGTTCTCTCATTTCCTAATTTTGTGTAAGACGTGATTATTTATTTGTAAATCCTACGTTCTAATTGAAAAGCTCGTTTAACATGCAAAATGTTTGTTTTAAAGTATGTTTAAGATATAGCATAAGCTCATTTTTGACAACTCAGGGTACGTACGATAACATTTTTGTTCCCCCAAATAATTTCTATTTGGAAATAATTTTTTTCTATTGCTATTCCCTGGACAAGTTTTTCAGCAGAAGGATGTGTTTTGTAACTACACAAAAATTCTATTCCTAGAATAGAAAAATAATAAAAATTTGTATGGTATGACCATAATTCCCAACATTTTCATAATGTTAGTGAAGACTTAGTAATTCATGTTTGAATAAAACCAGACGTTTGTAAGGATTTAATTGATCAAAATATTCTAAAATGGCATCAGAAAATCCACTATAATAGTTAGTCAAAGATGGATGACTGTAAATAACAATAGAGAATCCCACAATTTATATAACTCACAATATGAGAAGGTTGATAGTAAATCTTTGGGCATTATAGTAAAAAAGTGCATAGACATTTTGAGCTATTTTAGTCGCATGATAAAGAGCAAATATTGCCTGATGGAATGAGCAAGGATGAAACAACTAAGGATGGGGGCAATCCTTAAGTTAGTGTGCTTATTTGCACAAACTCATCAAACCATTAAATAAATGATATTGGAAATCCATGGAGCACAAACTTATTTGATTACTATGAAACACAAGACAAATGGCATTGCAAAAGACATGTTCGGAGCCATATAATTTTCTATTAAAACAAATTTGCAATTGATTTTAAAGGATATCTCCAATATAATTTTCTATTCTAATTGCAAGATAAAGAGCAAACATTGCCTGATGGCATGAGCAAGGACGAAACAACTGAGGATGGGGGCAATCCTTAAGTTAGTGTGCTTGTTTGCACAAACTCATCAAACCTATCGGAAATCCATGGAGCATAAACTTATTCGACTACTATGAACACAAGACACGGAACCATATAATTTTCTATTAAAACAAAATTGCAATTAATTTTAAAGGATGTCTCCAATAGAATCTTAAGAGAAAAAGATGTCTTCTCTCAGTGGAGTCAATAAGCTATTGTGACCTAGCATTGTCCCTAGAAGAAACATACATTAAAAAATCCATGTGATAAAACTCTGAGAACTTATTCAATTTTGAATCCAATTTTCATCAAAATATTTTCACATTTTTTATGCTAAACTAACTCTAAACTATAATTAACACTAAAATCTAGTAAAACTACTCAAAATCTAATTTCTAAATTTTTTCCTTAATTTCTGAGTTTCTTATTACGAAAAATGGGGACTCAGATTGGGTTAGGAGACCTAGACTAGATGTAAGTCTTATTTGGACCTTGTGTCGATTGTATAAAGATGAACATTAGGTAACCTTGAACTCGTTTTTCTTTTTTAGCACGATCCTATTTCTTTTTTTGTTCCCAGGAGCAAAAAAAATTAATTTTTTTACTTCTTATTTATGTTTCAAATCTATTTCCCTATCCACTTATCTGTTTTAGGGAATAGAAAAATTAGCTGACATACATAAATGGATTTCCGTTCTTTTTCTACTTCAGGGAACAAAAAACAGATAAACAAAAAATAAAAATGTTACTAAACAGGTCCTTAACTTCATGAGGTTAAGATGTGTCTAATAAATTTATGGCCTTGTTCCCTTTTCTTTCTTTTCTCTTTTTCCTAAAAATACCTGATTCAATTTCATTAAACCAGAATTTGGTGAATGATTTTGTCAACCTTGACAAATGAAGTCGACGAATCCGGGGATTGAAGAAGCGACGCAAACTGCTGAAAAATGGACAAGGGCAACAGACATTTTTGTTTTTTCGGGTAAAATTTTAATAATTTTGAATGATTAAAATCGGAATTTAGGATCATTTTACATATTTGTTTTCTTTTTACGAAGTAGCATGATCATTTTTTGTGTGTCAGAAATACTTTCTAATTATTAAGTATATTCCATATCGCTAAAATGTGTGGCATAATGTGCCTCAAGAGATATAGTCTTCCTTCACTTAATAATTTAAAATCTTGGGAAAATTTTTAAGGTACTCAGGTCCAGTCCTAATTTTTCAAGTTGGACTTCAATATGGTATCAGAGAACAGATCAATAATTCAAATCCCAGCACTCTCCTTTGGAACTCGTTCTCTAGTTGTGGGTTCACACTAGTTGACTCATGCAAAACACGAGTTGTGCCCATTACACAATAACTGAGCCAAGTTGTGCACATGCAAGGGATTTGCTTACACGCGAGGAGTGTCAATCAATGACACATATGTTAGATACGTAATCATAATATGCCTAATATACATATAATTTTCCTCCGCCTTAGAATTTTCGAGTAGTGAATTCTTACACCAATCTTTTATCCCTTTTAAAATAGTAGAGCTTTCTCAACAAAGGTTCCTCCTCTCGTTTAGGAAGGGAGGGAGGGAGGGAGGGAGGGAGGGGATATAGGTTCGTCCAGCCAAAATGCTTGAATTGGAGAGTTCAAATGCGATTGGTTAGAAGAATTTCAGACCTAATTTCAAAAGTAGGTATCCGACCTCCTCATCACAACTTTTTTCATTTTTTTCCCTTTTCATCACGCACACCGAAATGGGAAGATCCTTGTTTTTGGACAAAAATTTGGTGCAAATCATGCATCACGTATGGTTTTGATGCCGTGCCAAGCATATCAAATCACAGGTCTTTTATGATATGCTGAAAATTTAATGGAAGAGTATAACGGGACTGCATTTGTGGCAAATTTTTATAAAACCATCATCATGTGATTCGTGCGTGCCTTTGATAACGCATGATCTAAAACCGCAATGTCTTAGAGAAATACAGCCAGGCATTATCGCAGCGAGAGCTTCAGAAATTGAAGGTCTTAGTAAATGCCACCCTTCACCTCATTGCCATCTTCATGCTTCCTTCCATAACTTGATGCTTGAGCTCCCTCATTAACTCGACAAGCTGGTCCATGAAATTGCCCATTTTTTCAGAGGACACGATTTTAGGAGAAATATTACTAAGAATGGAGCTCAGATTGCGTCGAATATGGGTCCCTACGAGTTAAACGGGTAAATTTTGGTCATACCATTTTCAACCCGATTCATCATTTTATGCATTGCTTATATATATAGGAATACATTTCAATTTTATGAACTAGATATTTCATGGATACGGGAACTTAATTACGCTATACTAATCTTATGCATTTTCAGTATCTTTTCTCTTTATTACAAAAATGTTTTGTCTGCAATCTTGATCAATTTTAATCCTAAACGAATAATATGTGAGGGATGGTCATATTACTGGAGAAACATCCCAATGAACTTTGATGATTTCAAAAAGACAGTGCTATGTCCACCCCCTATATAATTAAATCCACTTAATTTTCACCAGAAAGACAAAATTACCCTCTATCATTCAATTGCAATTTAAATTGTGGTCCGAAATTTATTTACTTTCCTTTTTTTAGTATTTCTATATCATTGTAGGATTTTCTTACCATGATTAATAATTTCATGTATTTGGTTTTTGTTTATCATAGATTTTCCATGTATATTAAAGGTACTATGTTTTTTTCTTGTTTGATATTACTTCCATAAGAATTTGTCTTGTCAAAAAGAGAAATTTCCAACAAATCTAGTTCTTTTCTGTTTTATCAATCAAATTTATAGATAAATTATTAAGTAGATGAAAGTTAATTAAATGAAAAGATTGCATAAAGTAATTTCTTTATATTTTAAGTGAAATATCATTATTTTGGATCGAAAAAGTTACTGTCATCAATGAATTATTTACACAAAAATATGAAGATACGTCATTGTGCATAATGTTTTTAGTGTACTCCTAAACATATCTCTAACATCTTACATATATGAAAGTATCTCGTCAATATAATAAGGAAAAAAGATAAATTCTTTCATATAGTAAATAAAGAGACTTGATATATATTTTTGACTAATGAAATTAATAAGAGTATCAACAAGAAAGTGAGCTATTGAGATAAGAGGAACAAAAAAATAGATAAATTGCTATAAAATCAATGATAAAGAAGAGACTTTCAGTTTTATACTATATATATATTAAAAAAAATCCCTCATAAAACACGGAGCATACAAAATGTTGAGACTGCACTTTTCTTTAATATGCTAAAAAAATGTGAGATGCAGGGTAACTATCCTAAATATAACAGGAAAAATAAATTGCAATTGAAAAATTGAGGATAGTTTTGTCTTTTTAATGTAAATGGGAGTGGATATAGTTATTTAGGGAGTGGAAATAGCGCTGCACTTTCAAAACTATCCTTAATATAATATCTATTATGATAGGTGCAAATGTCCATGATGATACCCAAGAAAAAGTGATGATATCCTTAATGACTAAAACTTAGTACAAGCTAGCATAAATGATGAAGATCTGAATTAGATATAAATAAGTTCAATATGATGTTGTGTTCAAAAGAATTTGGAGATTTCATGATCATTATTCATTGTCAATGATGTCTCTAGTAGCTGATTAATTCAGTTGTCGGAAATCAGATCTCTTATCACGTTTGTACAGCTTGTGTGAAAACAGCATCGAGTGATAAGCAATTACTTACACCTGGTAATTATGAGAAATAGACATGCAGATATCAACTCACTAATGTTGCCAGTGTAACGTTCGTTTGAGAACGATCATTAGAAATGAAATTATAGTCATTGGCAGCTGGAACAGCACAGTAGCGGAAATCGTTAAGAGGACTGGAAGCAACTTTTGTCAAAGGAGCCAGCGATGTGACAATAGCGATATAATCGAGGTACGGACACCTGAAGTGTCAAACTTGGCACGGAAGGACACTTAAGTGCCAAAATTTTGAAAATATACACTTAAGTGCCAAAATCAGAGTAAGATAGATCACTTAAGTACTACTCCGGCCAAAATCTGACCAAATTGTTGATGTGGCAATTTTCCGGCAAGGTTAGTGCAAAACAATGTCGTTTTTGCACGCCGATGTGATTAGAAAATGCAAAAATGACGTCGTTTTGTGTTTGATGTGTAAATAATTAATATAAAAATTAATTTAATTTAATTTAAACTTAAATTTATTTAAAATATTCTAAAAAATTAAAAAACTTAAAATTAAAAAAATTAAAATTAAAAACCTTAAAATTAAAAAGGGAGGGGGCGAAGGAGAAGGCCGAGGGCCGAGCCCTCGCCGCCGCCGCCTTCCCGCCGCCGTCAAGAAGGGCTAACGACGGAGGGGGAGGGTCGGTCGGGGTGGTCGGCCCCGGCCGATCGGCGGGAGGGCCATGAGGGCCCGAGCCCTCATCGCCTCCCCGCCGTCACCGGGAAGGGGGGCGACGCCAACCGGCGGCGACGAGGGCCCGCGAGCCCTCACCGAAACGGGTGAGGGCCGTGACCCTCACCCAGATTTGGGCGAGGGCTTGTGGGCCCTCGTTGCCGGTCGGCGGTGTTGCCGATCGGTTGGCGTCGTCGGCCCCCGGCCGGGCTCGGCGACCCCGGCCGATCCGCCCCAACCGTCGCCGGCCCTTCCCGACGACGGTGGGGAGGCGGCGAGGGTCGCGGCCTTCGCCCAGATCCGGTGAGGGCTCGTGCCCTCGCCGCCGGTCAGCCTGGGGCCGGCCACCCCAACCAACCCTCCCCCTTCGTCACACGGCCCTTCTCGGTAGTGGCGGGAGGCGGCGGTGGCGAGGACTCAACCCTCGGCCCACCTCCTTTGCCCCCTCCCCCTTTTTTTTAGAACATTTTAAATAAATGTAAGTTTGAACTTAATTTAATTAATTTTTATATTAATTATTTACACATTTTTATTTTTTAGAATATTTTAGCTGGTAGTTTAATTTTTATTTTGCAGACAACGTCGTTTCGGGTGAATTTGAGCCGAGTCAGCTCTCCGGCGAGCCACATAGGCAAGCAAAATTAATAAATATTGCCACGTAGGATTTCCGGCAAGGTTTGCCGGGAGTGGCACTTAAGTATTCCATTTTTCAAAGAAAGTGACATTTAAGTGTACATTTTCAAAGTTTTGGCACTTAAGTGTCCTCTCATGTCAAGTTTTGGCACTTGGACTGTACTTCTGCCCGACATAATCTATTTTAGGAAACCTTGCTGAACTTTGTGATAAAAGGCTTATGAGCCACCTAATTTCAGAGTAGCAGTTCCCAATGAATCCCAACGTCTCTTTGCTCTTGGGACAATGTCAAATGGAAAAATTGAAGACGTCTATATAAGAGGAAGTCATTATAGACAAAAAGGGTTGGACGGAAATGGAACAAACTAAAGTATTTATTGCTACTTATCAAAATTCTGATTCATTCTTCTGAGTCTTCCACTGCAATGTTTTTGTTGCATTGTAATCATAGAGAGATCCAGTGCATAAGTTAAGGTTGGATAGTATGATTTATCATTAAATAGGATCAATAATTGCTTATTGTAATTTATCTTGATGATTACTAGTGCATTTAGGCTCAAGTTGTGACTGTTAGTTTAGAGAGTGAATATAAGTTTGTGAATAAAGTTGAAGCACTATATATTGTTGCATGCTATCCTCTTATCTGTCATTATTATCTCTGTTGGAGTGATAGCATCACTTGAACCTCATATTACCTACATCTCTTGATTTTTGAGTGTCAAATCTGTCAAAACAACCTATTCAACCCATTTGAGTTGCTTAGGCTTTGTTTGGTAACGTTCTTTTTTTTTTTTTTTTTTGTTCTTTTGTTTTCTGGAATAATAAAATAACAGAAATTCATTTAGTAATATCAATTAATTTTTTTATTCCTCATAATAGAAAAATGGCCATAAAATAGATTTGAAACAAAAATAAGAAATAGAAAAACGATATTTATTGTTCTTGGGAACAATTTTTGGACTAAGTCATTTTCTTTCTTTTCTTTTTTTTTTTTTCCTCTTCTAATTGGTATGCCGCTTGTTGCTTGCCACTGGCCATGGATGACCAGCTAGAGAAGGAATAAGAAGAGAGGAAAAAGGAAAAGTTAAAAAGGAAAAAAATCTCAAAAAATTATTAAAAATTAAAAGAAATTCTACGTCATCCAAAAATTTGTAAGTCATACCAAATGCACTCCTATTCTTTTTATATCTCGGGAATAGAAATTTTGTGAAGTTATCAAATGCGTTCTTTTACTTAAAAATTATTTCAAGAAATAGAAATAGAAAAAAATATATTTTCGTAAAAAATTATTCCCGAGACAGAAATATTATCAAACGCACTCTTAGTTAGCCCAAATAATTGGTATCAAATTTTTCGTTATTTGTTATTTGAAATATGTTACTTCTGAGCATAAAGATATTCATTTATGGCTAACTTTAGGTTTTTTTGTGCAAGTGATTCACAAGCTCCAAGCTAGCTGCCATACTTTGATGGCAACAACTATGGCTACCGGAAGCAAAAGATGGGAGCGTACATTAAAGTAACTTATCTTCTCATGTGGGACGCGATTCAAAATGGGATAGTAGCGCTAGCTCGAGCTCTTGTTCATTAAGAAGGAGAAAATGTGCAAACTGCTACTGTTGCGGCTCAAATAGACGAAGCTTAGAGAAGAACTACACAAAATGCTAAAGCTAAACATCGACTGCATTGTGCATTATCTCCATTCGAGTTTAATAGAATGTTTTCTCATGTGACAGCTGAGGAAATATGTGATCGACTCTTGCTGACATCTGATTCTTAACAAATGTTTCTAATCAAAATCTAAGGTCTACGGATCCAATTATGCTTGGAGAAAGGCTAGCATCGACCCAACACGGCCTTTTCAGCACCATATTTCTTGCTTTGATCTTTGACATGCAATTACCATAATCCCTTTCATGTGGTTAATTCACATAATGTATCGTGCATGTGAGAATCGACTTACATGCTTACACGTGAAGGGATATGCTATGGGCCAATTCTTGCTGCGCTTTCAAACAAATTCAAATTTTCAGGAGAAACAATTTGTCTAACATCCATATTTTCCTAATATTTACTTAACTAGGCACTAGGGCAGCATCCGATCATGTTTAGTTTAATATTGGATCTCTATAACTTTTGAATCACAAGAGAAGCACAAAATCTTCTTGTTTTGATACTCAAGCTACTCGAAACAGCAAAAATTGAACCGACGTCAAATAAGCCACTTTATTTGCCCCCTACTTAAATAAATTTATAAAGTGCAATATCGTGTATATATACTTATATGCATATGCATCTATTTTAACTTTTCATCATGATGTATGCATACAATAGAATGGAGCACGTAAAAATTGTTGAATAATTTTAAGGAACCTGACAGTTAAATTTGTGCTGTCAAATACTTATAGTGAATGCCCACGAAGTTCCCGAAAAGGCCCACGGAGCATTTATCGAGGAAAAAGCTCAGAAAAACAAATAACCCAATATCGAAAATGCATAGGTATTACCATAGGCGAATCAGATTTTTTAAAGTGGAAGCAATTGTCTCCCCCTCTCCATTCATTGCTTACATCCAAAATTTACAAGGACTTTTCAATTCGTATTGAGCTATTGATTTTTCATCAAGATGTTGTCTATTGGAATTGATGATTTGATATTAGCCAATGTGAAGATGGACTCCTTTTTCTAATTTTTATACTGATAAATTAGAGATCTGTAAATTAAAAGAATCCACATCTGTTATCCGTTATCTGATTTGACTGTAAAATCTCATGGCAAAGAATTAATTATCTCTTTTTCGACATATATCATATAGAAGGTCATAAGAGATGATCCTTGCTTTCATATTTTCCACTATACGATTGATGTGTTGGGCAATTTGGATAAGATTTACTCTAATATGGTGTGGAGCTCCGTTGATTACTAGGGTTGAGGATAGTCCTAGTCCAACTCGAGAATTGGACTGGATCGGCTAGTTCTAGGTGGTTCTTAGTGTTGGAAATATATGGCTTCGAAATTAGTTGAACAATGAAATCGGATCGAGTAAAATAACTCGGATTTTGAGGGGTGATATCACTTTCTTTAAGGATTTATTTGCCCCACAACGTTGCTAATGGTCACCGGAAAAAATCCTCCAGGATACAACAAAGTCTCGGATGATAATGCTAGATAACAATTATAGTATTTCTCCAGGGTCTCTCTAGGAAAACAATCGAAAAATTGGCTGCAGTTTTTTTTTTTCAGAAAGAAGGCTCGAAAATGACCATACTTTTCTTCCAAAAATTGACAAGTATATATATGAAACAGTCTTGCAACTTTTCGTGAAAATTGCCAAAGAATAAACAATCATGTCATTTAGAAAAATTGTTCGGATAAACAAATGCGACTCTTCGAAAAAAGTCGAAAACAAACAATTGCAACCCTTCGGGAAAAGTTAAAACCGAATAAGTAATTTTCCAAATGTTGTCTTGAAAAGACACAAACAAAATAGAATTTCGAATTTTCATTTTATATTTTATTTCCGAAATTCTCAAAATAAAAGACAACCTTTGAATTTACTAAAAATTAATAAGAATAATAATAAATAACAAAGGGATTAGTGTTAATTAAATCGCGGGCACGCAGGCGGGCAAAGTGGGCCAAATAATCACGCACCCGCACGTGGGTATGGTAGGGTTTAGCCTCACCCAATCATTCTTTTAAGAATATAAAGAAAAACCCGTACTTTTAAACTAGCCCACTCCTTCCCACTTTTTCTATGTGGGACAAAGAAAAACACTCTGTTTGTTTTAACAAACAAACCTCCAACACTTAGTTCCACACAAGGAACTAATCGACCAAACCAATATGCATTATTCTTTTTTTTTCTTTTATTTGCTAAACTAAAGCTAGAGGCAAAACAAAATCCTAGCACATCCTACGCCTCTCTCGCTCTCAATAGGGTTGCTCATATTGTTTAAAGCTTTCTCTAATTTTTGCCAAAAAGATGTTTGTCTATTGGACCTCATCTAGTGAAATTTATTGACAAAAGGATGTTCCTTTAAACTTCCAATCAGCCAAAGACTAAAGAAACGTACACTTGTTGTTGCAGGTATAATTATTGGAAGGTAAAAAGGTTTGTAATTGGTTTCCATCTAACATAAGAACTGAAACGAGCTTGTTTGATTCCATGGTGGACAGGGTCAATTCCCTATTTTGCGAATGGAGAACAGGTGATATCTAGTATGATTTTTGGTTTCAAGGTAGAAGGCAATCCACCCTAAAGCCGATCGCCTGTTGATTACAAGTTGCTCTTGCTCTTAGAAAATCGTGATGTGTCTGTGGCTTAGGTTCTATTTGTACACCAAGCGTACAGTCACCCTAACTCTATCCCAAATTGCATCCGGTGATGTAATGGTAACGAGCTCGCTTAAAATGAACTATAGTAATGACTCAAATAAAATATTCCGATCAATCAAATGTGCAACATTGATGATAATATCTAGGGAGATTTCCGATGGTCGTCCCTTCCCACAATTTTTGTTTATAATAAAATCTCTTGTAATCCTATACATGATGCCATTTTTTTCCCTTTTTCTTTAAAAAAGAAAAATATAATTCAATCAGCATGAGAAATTGTTAAACTAGTGGAATATATACACTAGAACTAAATCTAGGTTAATAAAATTGATGGCTCTCACATGAATTTCTCGGGTTGGTTCTAATAAATTTGATTATTTAGATTCAATTTAGCATATCACATCAATCATTTCTCTCGTCAAAGTGCGAAATGTGCAAAATGTCAAACTGCAATCTATAAAATTGCACCGACTTGTTGGGGGATCTATTTTATCAATCTGATCACCTACAGGCTGACGTGAGATTTTTTTTTTTTTTTTTTTTTGGGGAGGGGTGGGGGCGAGTTGTAATGGGGTGAAGCGAAGCGTGCCACTCAGAAAGTCAAAAAGAGGGACAATGACACCTCGAGAGATCCATTCGAGATTTTCGAGCAATTCCTTTGCTTCTTTAGTCTTGTGTTTCGTGTTATGCTGCTTTCGACGAGACTAAGTTTCCTTTTTCTAGACTATGGCAACGACGCAGACGGGTATTGGGTGGGGGGTGCATCTCCACAGCCCTCACGATGATTAGAGATATTCCATA
The DNA here is from genome assembly GCA_014182725.1 of Eucalyptus brandiana. Taxonomy (NCBI): domain Eukaryota; kingdom Viridiplantae; phylum Streptophyta; class Magnoliopsida; order Myrtales; family Myrtaceae; genus Eucalyptus; species Eucalyptus brandiana. The sequence goes on along the minus strand of CM024672.1, from coordinate 21,633,470 downwards.
TCTATCTGCAGCTTGATCTGATCACGGACCTGACACCTTACAGGCCCGCTCAAGCCGTAGCGGTCCGTAAGGCACCTTTGAGCGAGTTTGGACGAGACTTTTAGTTATGAAGTCTCAAATCGGCCCAATAATATTATAGATTAAAAATTCATGGTGAGCAAGTTTGGACAACATTTTAGGCTTAATCTATAAGCTCGGCCTAACTTGAACCCGTTTAACGATCACCTCTACTTGAGGCCAATGAGATGTTGGTTTATACCCCCATCTTCATGTGGTATAAGAGGATCCTAACTTGCGTTACCCATCTTATATTCATCTTAATCCTAATTTTAATTCAAAAAAAATTGCCAGAGGTCAGTGCTGTGCAAGACATCTAATCCTTCAAAAGATTAAGAAAAAGAATTGCCAAAAAGTAATCTAATAAAAAGAAGGCAGTCAAGAAACATTTGATAAAACTCACCATTCGAGGACTATCTTTAGCATGTGGAAGAATTACCCCCTCCCTTCACGTGTAAGCTAACATATTCGGTCCTCAATTTCTACCGAAAATTCGGGAGTCACGGGTTTTGTATACTCCATTGAAGACGGGTTGATGCCAGCTGCTTATTAGAACGTGTCAAATTGTTATTCCTAACCATTTGGGACATAGTCTACTTAGTATTTATTTCAAAATGATTTGAGTGATACGTAGGTTCAGTACTTGGTCAAAAACCAAACACCTTAGACAGAGTATACCTATCATATCACCTCAAAGAAAGTTTAGCCATAAGTCGCGAGAGAATAACCACGCACCAATCATATCGAGGGCCTTATTATTATAATATCATCCTGCCGCTCATATTTTCAAAGTTATCGACGAAATGTCGTTAAGGAAAGTTATATCAGCACATCGAGACAGTTTGATTGAGGGTGATACCACGTGTTCTCGAGGAATTCCAAAGGTAGGTAAGCATAACATGCAATATGCTTCACAGAAAACCTATGAATTAGGAAAAAGAAAAAAAACTCTGGACTGTGACATAAAGCAATGTTCGAAAGTCAACTCTTTGGGACAAAATGAGAGAATTTTTCCTATCAACGTAGGTTCATGTGAAGACATGATTCTTAGTTGACGAAAATTGTCGAGTTTGGGCGTTCATTTAGTCCACATCGGGGAAAACTCCAAGGATCGACTATTTTTTTCCCTTGTGCCGCCAGACTCCAAGATGATGAAAGTCTAAAAAAGATGCCAAGTCTAGGTTACTCATGAAGCTGATTGAGGTCGTTAGATGCAGTTAGCTTCCATCATGGCGCTCTCAGTGCGGACTTAGATCTGCCGATTTCTGTGAAATTTTTTGTATGGATCTAGGTTCACTGAACTAGATCAATTTCCATTTTCGACCTTTCCGGCTGCACATGCGGAACTCTTGTAATCCATGATGGAGATTGACTTGATCCATGTGGATCCCAATCTAGAGAAGACTTGTTCTATGCTAACGTTGGGTTAATCGAAATCGAGATACTGACCAGACGTTTCTACTAAAGAAGGCCCGCCCCTGTAAAACTAGGTTCCATATCATGTATAGTTTAGAAGAATAAAAGGAGAGAAGCATTTTGTCTATTCAAATTTGAACACTAGGTTTTTGCACGATGTGTTGCTTTGGGTCAATAGAGTCTGAATCCTGTGTTCTTTTTCTGATAGAAAACAGTCTCCCTAGCTCACGTGCTTGTGTTCCCTAGTTTTCTGTCTGATTTTGTTGTGTATATAAATCCTATGTTTGAATTGAGAAATCGATTTACGTGCAAAACATGTGTTGAAAAACGTGTCTGAGATGTATCGTGAAGTAATTTTTTTAACAACTGAAACGAATAAGACTCGTACTTTTCAAATAGGTTTATAGCCTTTTAACTTGTTTTGTTTCTTTCCTCCTAAACATGCCTGAATCATGAAAGTCGGTGATTGTAAAAACGACAGAAACTGCTGAAATAGTGGACAAAGGTGAAACACATTTTTTTTTTTGTAGGGAGACAAAGGGAGATTTGACCAATTTTCGAGGAGTAAAATGGAATTTAAGATCATTTATGTACTAATTTCCTTTTACTAAGCAAGCAAGATGGTTTAACATATCATGTAGACTTTCTAATTATTAAGTATATTCCACATCACTTTTTTTTTTTTTTTGGTCTGATATTCCACATCACTTAAATGTTGGGTTATAATACGCCTTACTTACATATAATCTCCCTCCCCCTAATAGATTAAATTTTTGGTAGAACTTTCTAATATTAGTCAATTCCCTCAATATATTAAATTGGACTTTTTAATATGGTATTAGTGCACACATCGAGAATTTATATGCCAAAACACTCACCTTTTCTCTCAAACTTATTGCTCATTGTGAGTTCACAACAACTAACTCATTTAAAATAAGAGCAGTACCCATTTTATAATAATCGGGCCGAGCTGTGCGCATGTTAGGGGTTGGCTTATACGATAGGAAGAGTATTAAGTATAATTTAGCATCACTTAAATGCGTGATTATATGTGCCACACAAACATATATATATATATATGTAGTTTCTCTCCACCTTAAGTTTTTGAGTTGCAAATTCCTAAAATAATCTTTTTATCCCCTTTAAAATTGTCTAAGAGTTTCGGTTTTCTTAACAGTGGTTGAAAGAGATACCTAACTGCTCTCAATCACAGCTAGTCAGATTTGCACTGTCAATATAGTTGAAAAGGGAAGGAATAGGTTCGTCCAATAAATTGTTGAAAGGAAAGTCTGGATGCTTTTGTGTTGAAGAATTTCGAAACTAATTTCAAAAGTAGTTAATTGAGCTGCTCGTTTTGCACCTTTTTTCTTATTTTCCTTTTAGTGTACTCTGAAATGGGGTGTTTGAAAACACAAGGTGGCATTAGACGTCAGTGTCATTTTATTTATATCATTTATACATGCATTGCAAGTTTTTCAGAAAAATTATCCAAAATGTCCTAAATCTATTACATTTTATCAATTCGGTCTAAACCTTTGAATTTTGTCAATTAAGTCTCAAATCTTTTCACGTTTTGCTAATTGAGTGCATCTGGCTAATTTTGACTGAAAATCACTAACGTGAATGCTAAGGTCATACATGACGTGACTAGCGTGGATGTGGACACCAGGCATCCCACGTGATAAACACTAACGTGGATAATTTATAGTAATCTTAATATTTTCTAAAAATTTTATTTAGTTTTTTCTTTTTTCTTTTTTTCCCTTTTTTCTCTAATCGGTCATTAAACCTTAGCGATGGTCAGCCGTTTGTGGTTGAGCTCGCCTGTTGTCAATGGGGGCAAGCTTTGCTTCACATCAGCACATGTCACACCAAGTCAAATAGTTGGTGTCCAAGTCAATGATTTCCAGCCAAAATTAGCTGGATATACTCAATTGGTAACACTAAAGGGTTTAAAATTGAATTAGTAAAAGTGCAATAAATTTATGATCTTTTTGACAAAATTTTCAAGTTTTTTCGATAAAAAATGAATAAACATATCTCAACTCACAACACTTTTGAGCTAACTATGTTGAGTCGTGTTCAAATTTCTTTTAGTGAATTCCAATCATGTCTAAGTTGTGATCTCATGTTCTATCAAGACCTGTTGTCTCTATTCGAACGTACGGTGGAAATAAGTCACATTCTTATCTAGGTTGAAGCTTGGCCTGGACCTGTAGACTCAATAATCGAGCTATTCATGCGCTCATAAATTGGGTTTTTAATAAAATAGACACCAAATCCTCTTTTCTTTTCCACAATCTCCTATCTAGAGTTAGAAATATAGCATTAATGGAGTCGTTCTAGGGTAGGTACTGCATACAATTTGTAATGTTTTGTTTTGAAATGAAATGTTTACTTCTAGCCAAAAAAAAAAGAAAAAAAAAAGGTCGCATTCTTATTGGATCAGCACATACAGTTAGAATATAATTCTAGTAACACAATTTGTCACAAAAAATTCAATTTGAGATCATGACTAATGCTAGGCTTATTGTTATTGATATACAATCGGGTTATAATATCCTCTATTCCTAATTAGATGAAAATCCTCCAACCATACATTGATTGGCGGGTTCCAAATTTTCAAAGGTTCCAAATTTTCAAGAGGTGTCATAGCTCTTACCTTTCGTGGCGAAGAATAAGAGGTATAGGTTTTAAATGGAAGGGTCTTTTAATCCCAAATTTTCATTCTTTTAATCTGAAACAAAAGAATATATGGTAAAATTAATTACAATTCCAGAGCAGTAAATAAGTTATATGAGAACAACATTTATATATATTAAATATGCTATATACAGTTCGATTTTTCACTATTTTGATTTCATTTCGAGCTTATTTTAATTCAATTGAGACATAGCAAATAAAAAATATATATATATAACTATGAATAATTTATGCTAATTTACCATTTTAATGTTTTCATAAATAATTGTATCATATTATTAAATCAAGTAAATTAAGAATAATTTTTCAGGCAATGGAGTGATATAATTTTTAGTATGCTAACATTTGGTTGGGTAGATTCATCTATTTATCTTATATTAATATTTTAATTTTATAAGTTGAATCTTCAACTTAATTAATTTAATTGTCAAAGATTCAACTTATAAAATTAATTGTCATTATTAAATAGAGCTAGTTTATTTGTTAACTAAATTGCATTGTGTAATGAAATAAAATATATTTTCAGTTAAAAATAATGTAATGAGAAATAGTAATTTCTATTTACTTGTGTTGAGGTGCGTGCACAATCATCAGAGAACGGACATAAGAGGATTTTTACTTATAAAAAATTGTTTTTACCTTTAAAAATAGAATTGTTTATGTGAGTGTAATAAAACGACATCGAAGAGTTGCGTGTTCCACGCATTGCTCTGGGAGAGTCGAAGTCCTATCCTACCCAAGTTATTAATGAATTTTATTTGACTAGTTTCCAGCTATATACATTTGACAGATTTTGTTTATGTCCTTCTGGAGGACGAAGTGAATTATTCTTTTCATGCTAGGTGCAGACGGAAAGCAAAAGGAATGATTTGAAGTAAATTGAGATTAGAAATTGCAGCGATTTATGGATTTTTAATCTGCCCAAAAAGGTGCTACTGATTATCCACACACGCGTAATCAAAATGCAAGGCTTGCTTGATCAATCAACTCAAAAAAAGAAGACTCGTTTTAGTCAAAAAATAGTGTGAACGTAAACTCCATCCTTAAGGAAAAGTGATGGCGTTTTCTTCTTTTGGCTCCCAAAAGTGACCGGTGATATGTACTCCTACAACAATAAACATATCGGAACTTTTGCTAAGAATCAAGGACACCCAATAAAGGAGAATAAACAAGCATTATATACGGCCTGGTAACGTGTTCTTGCCACTCGCCAACGTTGAAAAAAACAAAAAACAAAAATCCATGACAAGGTGGATCTATACGCAACACACTTTGTTTCATAAGTGCACAATCCACTATAATTATATAATATTACTCACATTGGTAAAAAACGAAGAAAAGCTATATCTACATCGAGGTCAATAGTAAATAAAGACCCTTTCAGAAAATAAAAACCGTGGGTGAGTGGCCTTCACCCCATCGTCCTAGCACGGATGCTCAGCCGTCATACTCTGAGGCGGCGCCGCCTTTCTACAACTCATGTGGGATATACATCGAATTGAAATCTAAGATTTCTTCAAAGGAAGGAAAAAAGAAGAAGAGAAGGAGAAGAAAGGGGTGGTTTAGAATCATAGGCTTCAAAGTATATTTCGTATATGGCTGATTTAGAAAATGGTCAACTTCACCAGACTGAGTCTCCCAGGTTAGGTTGGTCCACCATCATGTCCATATCAAAAATGGATTTGCCATGGGAGGCCATGAGCCGCGATGAGGGTGACCCGCTGTTGCTCGGGCTGGTCGGGCTCGGGCCATGGTTAGACAGGGTCGCGTTTTGCCAGACACGGAGGTGCACCACCTCAGCCCTGGCCTGGGCGAGCTGGCTCTGAAGCATGTCGATTTGTTGCTGGAGAGACGAGATGGCCCCGACGCAGCCGTAGACCGGGTCCCGTACGCGGGCGTTGGCTTCATAGACCATGCTACTCACGGCGTCTCCACGTTGGTGCACTGGCAGGTCCTGGAAAAGTTTCTCACACAAGTGGGTCAATGATCAGATGTGCTTGGTGACGCGCTAGGATGCTTTAGAGAGCTTGATTAATTTGAGTCAAGTTTGTAACAATGTAATTTTATGTTCTTTTAGAATTGTTTAGAGAACTAGCATATCTCATACATACATCAAGACAACCAAAGAATTGCATGACTTGGAATATATTTACTAGTTAGATAATTTGTCATCTCCTGATTCTCTTAAGACAATGTTCAACTTTTAAATCCAAAGAAGATGGTTGTAGTGTATCTTATAGAATTACCTTATAGAAGTCGTTTTAATTTTTTTTTTTTGAAAAATTAATCTAAACTTTGTAAAAATTACAGAAAAACAGCACTTGCATCGATTCCATGGGTAGCAGCAGAGTAAATCTAAAGAGTACACTTAGATGGAAATTGAGGTTGAATAGAATCCACTCGATGAACTCATCCTTAGACAGATCTGTTTATTAACTTGTAGTGGATTCTGTTGTCTACTAATGACTTTCACCTTCGAACGACAAAATCACTTTCAACTTTACGCAAAAAATTAATCAAAAATCTCACGACGCTTGAAAAATGTTATTCCTTTAAACAATTCGAGCACTAATTGAAGTCATATAAATAAATAAAAAATATCTTAAACAGACCCGTAGCCATCCGAAGGCTCTCGCTTTCTTTATTTTTACCTTCTTTGCTCTGTTTCTTGTCGAGAAAATCGAGGGTTTTTTTGAACTGCGGGAGCTTCCATTTTGCAGAGAGTGGGGGCACAGACTTTATGTCGGGAAATTCTCGAGTGAGTAATGGAAGTATCTGTTCACAAATAACTTATTTTACAGTAATTTTCCTAATTTACGAAAGTAACTATTAAAATTGAACTCGTGACCCCGCAAATTCAATGGTCAATTGTTTGTACATTATTCTACACAAGAGAGACTAATTTAATTTCACTCATGTCAGGCCCACACCACGTGTAAGTGTCTACTCAAAAGTTACTCTCTCTGATTTTTATATATTGATAAAATGGGACCCAAGAGAAAATTCTAGAAGTAGAATGTCTGATTTTCTTGAGAAAATACTATAGTTTTTTGGTGATAAACAACTTCACGTGATCCCAAAAAAATTGTGAAATTGGAGGTAGGAAAAGGGTAGAATCTTGAGAAACCAAATTTGAATATTTTACTAGTATAGATGGACCGACTCTTTTTCTACGTCGTCTTTGTGCTCTTTTTCTCAAAAAAGGGTGACCTCGCAACAAACTGTCAAAAAGGTTAGGGTTAACAATGAAATGGACATCAAAGATGAAGACACATAGTCAGTCCTGAAACTTCTTTTAATGTACCTGCTTTGTCATGAGTGTGTACAGCTTTAGGCATTTTCAAAAAAGCTTATCCCCAACAGGATAAAAATGGGTTTTCTTTCCCCTTTTTCTTTTGTTGGTATGCTGGTATTTTCTCGCATTTTTGGTAGATAAGAATAGACTGAAAAAAGAATTGCTGCCGGTCAACTTTTATAACACTGCTATCAACTCTTGAAAAACACTTGAATTGTTAGATGAACTTGTGATTTAAATTACTATTAATCTAATGTTTTTTTTTTTACTCATAAACTCAATTATGATCTTACACCAAGTATAAAAAATATATAATTCTCTAGACAAATAAGGAATCTAAAAAGATTTGAATTTAGAATTTATCCTCTAATATAGTGTAAAGTTTTGTAGGACTATTTCTAATTATTCTAAAAACTTTAAGTTGTTAGATGAAAATGTGACATGATATTTAAATATTCTAACATTGTTGATCTATATTTGACTATAAAGTGGGTGAAATCATGTTTTCCAAAAAAGAAAATGGAACGGTGGGAAAAGAAATGAGATTAAAGTTGTAGAGAGAGAGAGAGAGAGAGAGAGGACTTTGAACCCTTTTATTAAAATGACGCGAGCGAGATGATTATATCTAAAGATTTGTTGAAAAAAGCTTGATGCGAGTGGCATCAAATGTGCTTATGTGGACCTTGGTACGGAAGCTAGCTATTAAATATGATGTCCGGTTTTACTGGTTGGGCAAGAAACACAACTTCTGTTACGTGTTAAGCGGTAGGATAATTCTTTTGATAGATATTTTTCAATAAGATGGTATATATTAAAGTGCTTCTTAATGCTTGCCCGTGAGGTTTAGATAGTGCATTATATGTACGTAGTTTTCTTTCATGGCTTAAATTTTCAGATAAGACATTCAGATGGTATCATAACTTGATTTTTTGTATGTGAGACTCCACTTTCATCAATTACACATATTGTTCACAGTCCATTTTGCAGTGCGAGGGGCAATCGTTTGTCTAAGAAGTTCATATTTTACCTTATGTATAGTTTAATTTAATTGAATGGCAAACTTTCAGTTTGGGCATTCTAATACAACATGAAATTCAAGCACTTAATTGTGGTCTTTTTTCTCAGTAACTGACCTTAGAATTAAGTTCAAGGCGACTCTGCTCTAAGATGGATCTCTCTCTGTCTCTCTCCCCCTCTCCCTCTCCCTCTCCCTCTCCCTCCTGCTGTGTTTGTGGAAATTTGTTATCCTATCCGCCTAGCTTGAGGACTTTTTAGTGCGCCTACTCTATGTCCCTTCTGGCTACTTCTTTTTTCTTTTTAAATTATTAATAGGTATAGATTTAATCTCTCAAGTTATAAGATGCAAATCAATCCCTTTCATGTCTTAATCTTTTAACACGAGGAAGACATTACCAAACCTTGTAAGAATTATGTATAAGAAAAAAATAATTTGGTTTGAGATCATTGGTTGTCTCTTCATTCACCACGTAGCACCGCCATAAAATATTAGGAGAAAAGTGGACCATAAGGGGAAAAAAGTTATTGAATATACTTTGTGTATGTAACTAATCCTTATAAAAAGCAATGCAGGAAGCAAGAAGCAAGAAGCAAGAAGCAAGAAGCAAGAAGCAAGAAACTATACTAATAGCTCAAAGCTTCACGCTAACCATCTGCTTAAATAAATCCAAGACACTTCACCGATGGTGTGGAACAAATAAAACATGATCTTGTACAGAAGAAGAGATGAGGTGCATTACTCGACAAAGTTAAGAGAGTTTGAGCGGAGTGGGGAAAAAAATTTGCTGCAAAAAGAGGAAGGGGGGGGCTAACCTGTAACATCTTGTTGACATTGCTGGCGCCGAAGACCTTGTGGACGTTGGCGAACTTGTGGGGCTCGTCAGCCGGGAAGTAAGGGGCGAACACGCAGTCCTGCGCGCACCTCCTTCGCAGCAGCTTGCACGCCGCACACGGCGATGGCGTTCCTTGCTTCCGGCTCCCACCGCTTTCCTTCATTTCTCTGCTTCTTCTCTGGTTGAAGCGAGCGCTGAGCTTTGCTTTGCTGGGTTCTGTGTCTCTGTGTGTGTGAGAAGGGTTTGATTTGTTTTGCCTTTTAGGATTTGTCAAAGGAGCAAAGACAAATGTGAAGCGAAGGAAGCCAAAAAAAAGGGGGAAAAGAGCGAGGGGAGAGGCGTAGAGGGAATGTGAAGGAGAGAGGCGGAATTTATGACGTATATATAGGAGGGTCACCTGAGGAGTGGCCCACTCACCACCTCTTAAGCAATACAAAAGAGCAAAGATGAGTGGCGCAGCGGGAGAATTTTGTGTCGACGATGATATAGGGCACAGCCGTGACACCTTTTGACAATTCTTCTTTGGTGATATAATGACTTTTACCTCTCTTTTGTCGATGTTTTGTCCCACACTTTGGATTTTCTTTCTTTTGTTTTTTGGTTTTTATTTTTTTCTCTTTTTAATTCTTTTCGCAATTGACTGGGAACGGCGGGTGCTGCCCGAAGGAAGAGAAGAGGAGATAGAGAGAGAAAGAGATGGTTGAGGTGACTTGACAACCATGCCCGATCTTGCGTAAGGAGACTCTCATCTTGTTGAGGTAAATATTGTGTAACTCTAGTTTAATTTAATTAAGATTCCATTTTTTTTTTTGTGAAAAATAAATGATTTAGAAAAAAATTTCCTAAACATGATCACTTATATAATTTATACAAACAAATGAAAGAAATTTTTTTTATCACCTACGAAATTATTAAGGTATAAACTGTTATTGATAAAAAAATCAATATGTTAAATTGATTAATTTTGCCAAAAAAGAAAGAAAGAAAGCAAAGAGCCTAAGTTGAGGGTTTCGATACTATGAATTGATTGATCTTGTCTCCTATCCCTCTATTCTAACTCAATATCTTAACTTGACATGTGTTTATTTGTACCATAAGATACAAATGGTGAAAAAAAAATTAACTAAGTACTATTTGTTCCTATTTCTCTATATTATAACATAAACTCCGTCGTTGATCCAAAAATTCAAGATTGTTGGCAAAATCTCGTTGCCTTTAACTATATGGACGATGTCAACTATTCAATTATTGTGCTTTGAATATGACATGAGACAAGACCGTTCATGTCGGAAAATTCATCGATCCTTGCCCAAGCCATGGTTGGGGTTGTCATCCTCCTCTCTCAACTTTTATTTCTCAATTTTATTTTCCCTTTTATTTCCAGAGTTTTCTAAATTATTGATATCAGTTGTTAGAATATGTTTGATTTTGATGATTACCCCCGTTGACTTATTGCTAGCCAATGGAGGACTAGATATAAGAGAGTTGGAGAATCTAACGAAGTGAAGGCTTAATAGCCTCAGGCTAGGGTTGTCGAATCTTAGTGCTTCCTCCTTTATTTATTCTTATGATTTTTCCAATCAAAAGGCTCTTCTTTTAATCACTCTAATATTGACTTTTCATTTAAAACAAATGACACTTGAAATGACCTAATCCGTCAACCAATCTCTCTCCCTCCCTAGCGGTGTTTAGGGCAGAAATTTTCCACTGGAGAATTATTCAAGAAGTTCTAAATCTACTATACAACCTCCAATTTAGTATTGAATTTTCCAATTTGATCAATGAAGTTTTAAAACTTTCCATGATTTTTCAATATAGTCTTTCTAATCAATTTAGGCTGGAAATTGTTGACTTAATGTCTAGTTAGTGCTAGCCATTCTATATAGCACAACCAACGATCTGACATATTCGATATGGCTCAAACGCTGTCCTTTTTTTTTTCTTCTCAAAAGTGGCATCATTTTGCTCACAAGAAGTTGTCCTCTATTGCCTTGCTGATGTGTCTATGGTACACGTTAGCATTGTTAATCACATCAAATGCCACATCATCTTTGAATGGAGGGGAAACTTGAAGGTCCATTTTTGTGTTCCCCAAGCAAAAGCATTTTTTTTGGGTAGGACCTTTGAAAATTGGGAATGTTTTGGTCCTGCAGTTACAGATTTACGGGTTTTTTTTTTTTTTTTTTTTTGTTCTAAATATTTGGGCGAGAAGAAGATGACCATTGTTGGTGATGTTTATACTTTTCATCTTTATACCTTTCAATGGTCTAAAATATACGGCCTTCCATCATTATGTAACAGAAATGGAGCTGAAATTAAAGAATGCTCTGCAAAGGCATGCATGCGGGATTTGTTTGATCACGCACATTATCCTTTAAGGAGAGAGAGAAAAAAAGGGAATTTAACATCATTATTAGTTGTTAGGAAAAGGGAAAAAATAAATTAAGAAAAAAGGGATTTCCAGGGGACAAACTACCTCATAATGATGAGGTGCTCGATGGCATGGGTCATGGGATCCAAATCAACAATCATTGTCTCAGTCAACCTCTCCTGCGTTTTGGTCAATCAATGTGCTTCCCCCTCTTGCACCAGTGAAATCGATTTGCTCTCCCACTCGTTCAAAAGATGTAACAACCCCTCATGATGATGGCAAGGAATTGCCAAAGATCGATAGGTGAAGAAGGAAGAATAAATACTTGAATAATAGGAAAAAGCTCATGTGTCGGGAGAGTCCATGCACAAGATCTTTTTCCCTTTTAGAAAAAAAGGCGTTGTTAACGAGTTCTCCAAAAAAAAAACTTGTTAAATAAATCTAACAATAATATGTTTTTCATTTTTGATGCATTAATTTTGTATAAAAAACGTCGTTTTTAAAAATGCCAAGCTCTTTGTTTAAATATTTAACAAAAGCCTTTACTATAACTTGTCACAAAAATCGCAGTTAAAAATCTTGTGAAAGTTGGAAATAGATTTGTGGGGACCAACCTTTATACTCAAGTGGTGGCCTTCTAGTAGTCGAGAATCTTGTGAACATGTGGACTGAGTTTATCCCTCTTGATGAGTCTAAGTTTAGCTTGGGATTGACAGATGTTTGTGATGGTTGAGTGCCCCTCAGTGCATTGGGAGGGTCAGTGTGATATATGAAAACTAGGACTTTGTTACAGATGTCGAGCTGGGATGGAGAATCGTCAAATCATTTCTCTAGTTTGAGCCCATGAACAAAACTTGTTTCGAAGCTCAGTCATGTGGTTTAAATTAAAAAAAGTCTTGATTGGTACTTTTAGTTAACTAAACACATGAAACAACAACAAAAGCCTCGTTGGAGTTGGATTCCAAGTTTGAGTCAGCTAAAAGGGGTTTTCTACTTTGGATAATGGTGCGGGCAAAGTCCTATTTTGCGCAACCAATGAGATACTTCAGGGCTTATAATAGGTTGGATTTCTATCCTAGCAAGTTAGGTTTATAGAATGATTTCTTCCACACCTTGTGGTAACTGATCAATATGGTATCAGACCCATTCCTTTGACGTCCACCTTCTAGCACTTTATTCTTGAGGTTGCGGTCCTTTGGTGGTGGCCTGAGGCTATGTACCCCGAGCCCATTTTGCATGGTCGCAGAATTCTAAAGAGGGGGAGAATGATGCAGACAAAGTCCCCCATTGAGCAACTAAGGAGATGTTTTGAGTCTTATAATGGGTTGGTTCACTATCCTAGCACGCTAACTTTTCAGGATGAGTTCTTCCACCCCTTGTGATAACTCATCAACACGATATCAAAGCCATTCCTTGGACACCCACTTCTAGCACTTTATCCTCAAGATTACAATGCCTTGGTGGTGGCTCAAGGTCACATCCTTCAGATCATTTTGTGAGGTCACAAAATCCTAAAGAGTGGGAGGATGATGTAGATAGAGTCCCATATTGAGTAACTAAAGAGATGTTCTAAGAGTTATAATGAGTTAGCTTCCTTATCGTCGCAAGTTAGCTTTTCAAGTTGAGTTCTTTCACCTCTTGTAACGTATAAGATATACAAGTAAATTTTAGTTTCAACACATCGAACCAAACAAGAGAAGTATTATTGCTTTTTTTCTGAGTGAGTTCTTTGTAAGAGTTTATAAAATAATGCTTGTGGGTTTTGCATTGGGTGTAGTTCAAGGTTGCCAAATACTTGAAAGATTGTAACTCTGTAATATTTCGGATTCATAATAGATTTTTTTGGTTATTGGCTCTCACCGTGAATTAAGTACCAAAATTTGGGCTGAACAATTTGAAACTCCAACGTTCCTTACAATTCCTCGTTGATTGTATTATCAGCTTCCCTGTTTTTTTTGCAACTATCCCCGTTACTTAATCTCAATTTTTTCATAGAACTAAATATCAAAAAGGGAACGAAGGACAAATATTAATATTAGTTTCCATCTACGTCATCATCGTCGGGCAACGGGACTGCAGTGACGAAGCTCGAAGTCCTCAACACGCAGCCCCTCTCTTATGGTTATTTTAAATTATCTATTATTTGCACATACAAGTTGCTATATTATTTTCATCATATTTACCATCGCGATCCCATCCAATGTGGACCAAACACACGTGTAATATATGTCGGCAGCCGGTTCCTTATAAAACATCTTCTTCTTTTTTTTCTTATGGAACAAAATCTACCATAAACTCTACACTATACTCACTTGTTTTTTTTTCTGTAACATCAAAAATTCCAAACTTATGTCTATGTAAGACATTTACCTTCCATCAAAATTTTGTCATTATTAAAAATTTGTCTATATAGACATTAGATAGCAAATAGTATTAACATGATGCCAGTATAGCTTAAGTGAAATAAAAACAATATTATTTTGATCTAAAATCATCTAAAAGAACCTTCATGGAGGGTAAAAGTATCACATAGGTATAAGTTTGATGTTATTCATGTCATAAGAAATTTTTTTATATTAAATGTGTCACAATGGATATAATTTGATATTTTTGGTATCGCAAAATCAAGTTGAAGGTAGATGTGGGGCATAGTTTAGGGATTTTTTTGTGATTTTTTCCCTTTCTTATATTATCTCGTTCTATCCAATATGAATATACATATGACCACACAAATTTAACGAATTAAAGGTTTTTTGACATCATATTTTGCTGTTAGCATTTATTGGTTTGGCGTAGGAAAGGTGACGAAATTTGAATCAAATGAGTGCCACGGACTTAGATAGGGGCAAGAGTGAGAGAAGATTTTCTTTTTAAAATTTTTTACTAGTAATGTTCTCTCTAGAAGTCCTTATCTTATTACCAATCGAGATGAACATTATTTAATCAATCCTAAACCTATTGTGTAGATCCCAATTCAGTCATATTTATGTGAAATTGTAATGTAATCCTTTTGGTTAATTTTTGCCGATATGATCATGTATCACGTAGGATGACCGACAATAACTGAATTATCACGTTAGTGATTTCTAGGAAAAATTGACCGAAATCACTATATTAAAATTTCGCATAAAGATTTAGGACTAAACTAGAAAAATTGGAAACTTTATGCCTAAATCAATATCCGTACAATAAGTTTAAGATTGATCAAGTCAATTTTCCCAATTAGTTGGACTTAGAAGAAAGTTAGGGCTACCCAAAACGCATATTATTCCACACCAAATCATAGTTATAAAGCATGTGCGAATTATGTCATCAACCTAAAAACTTGGCACTTCCCATGATCTTCCATGATTGTGTAACATGCCGTGGAATTGGACTCCATCCCCTTAATCAGCCGACAAAAATAATTCAAGAAAGAGAAATCTTACCTCTTTTCTATGAGACAAGCTCGAAGTCAATTTTATTTTTTCTTTCGGAGGTGTGACCACAGAAGAGTCTAAAAGACATGCAATCGAACGGGGGCATGCATGTGTAGCTCATGTGCAATATTGACAATGATTTAGCGGGTGAATTAGGTGAAGCAATCATGCAAATACTTTCATGTAAAAATTGATTCAATTTATATTTTTCTTAAATTCTCTAATACCTAATTTTGGTCCCCCACCCTCGTCGGTCGGTCAAAATTGTCGAATTAAGGAAAAGGAAGGAAAGAGATAATTGGCGAGTTCAATGATTTTTCTTGCGGTTGTCGTACGGTTATAATGATGGCTTGAGAAGATAGTCAACGCCGCTCGGCACAGTTTCTACCGTTGGGTCTTTTGGTTGGTAAGGAAAAAAAAAGGGAGGGAAAGCACGAAGCTCCAACCTCCCTTTTCTTTTTCTTTTTTCTTTTTTTTCTTTTTTTCATTTATTTGCATGTAAATATTTTAGAAGATCAAAGTTCAAAGTGAGGGCGGCCCACCAACATTCTTTTTATTTCACAATATATTTTTATATTAATTATTATAAAAGTATTATATTTTTGGCCCAATGGAGACCCGACCGGTTGGGAATTTGTGGCTTCTGGGTCCCTACACGACGATGCTTTCCCAACAAAACCCAGACGCATTGCGGACATATGAAATCATTTCATATAGTATAGTTTTTTATTTATTTATTTGTTATGGATTCGTCGTAGATACATCAGCTGAGTAAAATATTGCTTAGGGGGTTTCATTTTCTTCGGTTGAGCTGTTGGTTAAGCCGTTGATATAGTTACACTTTTGGCGACTGCCTATATTTCAAGATCAATGGTTGCAGATCTAATTTGGTAAAGGGTCTTTTGAGCAACGGCAATCCCGCCCTTTAGGGATCACACTCTTGGAATTTTGGATTCTCCCGATTTACTTGTTCAAAGAATGCCACATAAGAAGTACAAATCAGATGATCAATGTTCATCGATATCATCAAATATTCACAAATATGAATCCAACCAACTTGAGGTTTTTATCTTGTGGCTCAAGTTTTAGCTAAAATTTGAACAAGAATCTACAGGGACATAAAGATGTCCAAAAAGACTAGGCTAAAATACTTCATTAATTAGTAAAAAATTCTTCGCAATCAACTCCTTGTTGAGGCATTTACATTAGAACCAAATCACATATATCTGATGTCGTTATCATTCTCTGATAGTTTTCCTGTTAATTCATCCTCTCACGTTTGATACTGAATTTGACGTTTTGTTAGTTTTTGTGCTATATTACAACAAAGGGTCACCTAACATGTAAACTGTTCTAAGTCACGGCCATTTTACATAGATCAATGATTTTGACTTCATTGGTTCGTAGAACTTGCAAGATATCTCATAGGCCTTTAGATAGTAAAGTATCTACACTAATGCTCCTGAATTATTAAGAAAAAGAAGAATTATGACCAATCAATTACACACAAAATATCTAACTCTAACAAGCTATCTTAAATTTTTAGCATGGTATGAAAAGGAAATTTGAACATGATTCAACACATGAAAATTTAAATTGAGAGGAAAGAGAGAGGCGTGTTCTTTTTTCCTTCCAATATTTGACTAATTTTTTGGCCAATTTGATCCACGTTCCAACAATGAATTGATTTTATTGAATTGGATAATTTACTAGATATGTACTCTTCATACCCTTGTTTTGCATTGTCTATATTTATAAATCCTCTGACTATAAAATTTGAAACAATTCCATGATACACATTCATTAGTAAGTTTTTGGCTACCAAAAAAGAGTGATCTCTCTCTCTCTCTCTCTCTCTCTCTCTCTCTCTCTCTCTCTCTCTCTCTCTCTCTCTCTCTCTCTCTCTCTCTCTCTCTCTCTCTCTCTCTCTCTCTCTCTCTCTCTCTCTCTCTCTCTCTCTCTCTCTCTCTCTCTCTCTCTCTCTCTCTCTCTCTCTCTCTCTCTCTCTCTCTCTCTCTCTCTCTCTCTCTCTCTCTCTCTCTCTCTCTCTCTCTCTCTCTCTCTCTCTCTCTCTCTCTCTCTCTCTCTCTCTCTCTCTCTCTCTCTCTCTCTCTCTCTCTCTCTCTCTCTCTCTCTCTCTCTCTCTCTCTCTCTCTCTCTCTCTCTCTCTCTCTCTCTCTCTCTCTCTCTCTCTCTCTCTCTCTCTCTCTCTCTCTCTCTCTCTCTCTCTCTCTCTCTCTCTCTCTCTCTCTCTCTCTCTCTCTCTCTCTCTCTCTCTCTCTCTCTCTCTCTCTCTCTCTCTCTCTCTCTCTCTCTCTCTCTCTCTCTCTCTCTCTCTCTCTCTCTCTCTGACCATCTATCTAGAAAAAACGCATCTTAGAGTGCACTAGTACTTCGTCTCAAAGCAACAATTGCTCCAAGCATCAGCAAAGAAAAGTTAGATCTTAAGCAATTAAAAGCTGATTTTTCTTTTTTAATAAATATTCTTGAGTCACAAGCGTCAGGATCCGACTATTTGGATGTCCATAAACAACTTTCCAGCTCAATAAACGGGTTAAGTCCAAGGCTGGACCTTAAGCTTTTGGCTCATGTAAGTTGTCTTGATGTAGAGCAGTTTGTATATAGTTGATGAAATCTAAACAAATGACCTGAATAAACTGGTTAAGTTCAAAGTTGGACCTTAAGCTTTTGGCCTATGTAAATTGGCTTGATGTAGAGTAGTTTGCGTGTAGTTAATGAGATTTAAACAAGTGACCTTCAATTCTTTAGCCGAAAATTTTCAATCATCCCACCAATTATGTTGACCATGAGGGGTTTAAAAGGTCATTTTAGGTGTTTTTGCAGCTTTTATGATTATAATGATTATGCCTAGAGGTTTCGTCTGAGTGAAAATTTTATTTTCATTCTTACTTTTTACAAGAGGAAAGCCCGTTCTAGGTAGATAAATCTCAAAAAAAAAAAAAAAAAAAAAAAAAAATTGTGTCAAATAACATATACATACTTCCAGTTTAGTGGGCCTTAATCTTTTAGTTTCCTCGGAAGTTTAAGTAAATTGTGCCCTGTGAAAAATCTGATTCCATGCCATGCTCGCATAAATTCGAGCCATGAAGCTCATTTTATTTGTCAAACTTATTTATGTCTTATCTAGATGCGTTTTTACGAAAATATTAAAACCCTTTTAATGCTTGAGGAAATGTTATACCACCTAGCTTTTTGACTTTAATGTTAAAGGGTTCACATGCGCTTCATGAGGTCTTGAGTTTGATTCTCATCGTGAGTGGACTTAAATTCCATTGCCAAAATTAGCTTATTGGAGCACCCCAGATCGGTATATCTTGTGTAAAGAGACTTCTTGACTATTAAGATCTTGGTGAGAATGACTGAAGGATTTACAAATCTCAGACTTTCGGGTCGTAAGTTATGTAAAGTAGTGATGGCTCAAATTAAATATTTCATAGCAATTATAAGATTTTTATCACATCACTCGAAGAAGTTCGCTAGCAATAGTTGTCTTTTCCAACCATTTTCCATTTGCTATAGAAATGTCCAGCATCACTAAAGAGACTTCTTGACTATTAAGATCTTGGTGAGAATGACTGATGGACTTACAAATCTCAGACTTTCGGGTCGTAAGTTATGTAAAGTAGTGATGGCTCAAATTAAATATTCCATAGCGATTGTAAGATTTTTATCACATCACTCAAAGTTCGCTAGCAATAGTTGCCTTTTCCAACCATTTTCCATTTGCTATAGAAATGTCCAGCAAAATATTGTAAAGCCTCAAGCTCCACATGGAGTGACAGAGAGGACTTACTTATCTTTTGGCACATAAGGTTCAGGCTTAAAAGATATCACATGTCAACTTCTTTTCAAGATATTGCCAATGATTATCTCGATTTCAAAACCTGAAGATGCCAATTCTATTGGGTGTAAGGCCAAATCGCCGCAGCGATCACAATTTCAAAGTTCTCACTTGTGTTTCAACATAAACCCAATTGGGCGCATGAGAAGTTCGTTGAGATAGCTGTTTTTGACGTTTGACGGATTGGCCGATGGTGAATCTTCTTATGGGTAAACCTTTTTCGTGAAATACTTTGCCAGGTTGCTTTTGTAGAGAAGAAAATAGTTCATCAAATGTTGATGCTTGTGAGTTAAAGAGAGAGAAGAATACGCAAGCAGATAAATAGTGGTTCGCTCAATTTTTCAGACGAGCTTCACTTTCCTAGACTAACAGCCAAGAATTAGGCCGGAAACCCTAGTGATCTTTGGAAGGTTAGAGATAGTAGCAGATGCTTTTTTCACCCGAAACTTAGTAGATAAGTTCGATCAAACTAAATGACCGATATTAGAGTACAAAGCCTAGCAATAGTTTGAGAGAATGTAAAATCGATATACAAACAGTAATCATACTAAAGAGCATGAGAGTATTCAAGACGAGATAGAATAAAATCTTTCTATTTCCTGCCGCTTTCTTAGCAATAGTTGGGCCCTTTTATAATCTCCCGAGCGTTAATTTAACCGTTGCAAGTCTTTTCTAGGAGTAAGCATCCGTTGGATCCAAGCCTCTCCTTAGTTGCCTGCCGACTGCACAATCAGTTTTCTATCCCTGAGCCAACAAAGGAGATTTTTAGAAATAGAGGTTTTTGCTTTTGTCCAATGGCTGACTGTCCAAATTCTTGCACAAAAAGAGAAATACTACTCTAATTTTCTCTAGGTTAATTTCTGTGGACTCCAAACCCTGAAACTAGTCATCAACCTCTAATTTGAATTTTAAATCAAATCAAAAGAGATCTAAATTCTTTCATTCAAGTAGTAGACACCTTGTACATCCAATACCTTGATCACCCTTAATAGAGGCAAAGCACTCGTAGCTTTTGATGATCTTGTGAAGACACCCTTTACATATTGCTTGTGCATCTAAAACACGGCACTAAACTAATAAGACACACATCCGTAGCTTTTAAATATTTTGTCATCTTCAAAACAATATAGAGAATTTTTCCAACATGTGATGATGCTATGCAAACTACTCACGGTGATTTGTTCATGAATGAACAAAGCATATCTTAGAAGGATTGTCCCTTCACCAGATAATGTCGGGAACTAAACCGCACTCCATATTTCCTCCGCCGATCAAATTGTCGAGATCCTCACTGTCAAGGCCATGTACACAAATTAATTTCCAAACTTTATTTGATTTCTCTACAACCACCCTCAGTGGGAGGGAACTGTCAGATAAGATATTTAGTTCGGCTATGTTGTATATTTGAATTGATACGTCGCCATCCAGATAGATATCTTCCACGATTTACAAAATCTCCCGGTAGTCAAAATATCGTGTCCAGCTTTCATATTATTGTTGTTAGGTTCATGGTAGTATCTTTCATCTGTATATATTAGTTTGGAGTATAGTTCAATCCAATTTTCACAACGTTGGAATTAAACATAATTAGATTTCGGGGGGACCATCTAAGCCTTGCTTTAAATACAAGAAAGTCAACGGTGCCGGAGATCATTGCTTCCGCATCCCACTTTTCACTAATTATTCCTTGATTAAGAGAGGGTCGAAGTGGAAATCCTGGAGATCGCCATTGCTAGATCCTGCCTGGACCTTGACATCAACAAGATCAAGCATCGATGTGATCCCCCTGATCTCAAATCGAACTAAATTAAATTAACAGGATTCAAATTATATCAATCCAAAGCTATAGAAAAATGGGCAGAAAAGTTGAAACCCTTCTTTTGATTGGAGAGGGTTCCCTCCCCAGCATCTTCAAGATGCCCCACTCAATGATCTTGGAAGCTACCATCATTGATGGCGATGCCTGCCTTAATCTTGAAGCAAATCCTTTTTGGTCTAACGCCCCATCATCCACTAATTAGAACTGATTAAGACACCTATAATCCATTTTATAGTTTAAAATTCACCATCTTTTATAATAGTGTTGGGATACGATAAGATTCTTTTGCATGCCTCCAACACCTACTTTTCGTAACACATTGGGGACACGACCTTTACTGTCACCACATAAATCCAAAGATTTTTATCTATTGGAACAAGCAATAGGAATATTTTCAAATAAAAAAGGTAAAATAGTGTGACAAAGAAACCTCATCTTGTTTGTATGAATAATGGATGAGTGCTTATGCGCATGGGAAAAAAAAATGGTCGGAATTGATCGGAAGCTCGTGGTTTGGACTATGATCTTGTACTTACTTTGGCTTGTACGTGCACGTGCAATACCATCCATTTGTCAATGTTGTTACGTATATGTCGAGATTTTTCTAAAGAAGACAAAGGTATGGGGACAAACTGGAGTGTCTTTAATCATTCTATTGGACCTCACTTGCCTTTATTCTTGTGGACAAAGAACACCAACACTTTAATAATGTAGTACTTCTTAGGTTGTTGCAAGGCATGGAAAATGTCTCAATAATGGCACGAGAGTTTTGACTTCTCCAAGCTCCACTCACTTTGCATGAACCGTTTTTCTACACAAGAATTTCCACGAGTGGTTTGTAGAAAATTGGGATAATGACAACACAAGTACATGAATCTCGTGTATTTTAGAGTCCAATACCACAAAAACTTTTGTGTTCCATTTAGTACCTCAACTGTTGGCTCAATATGAGGCATTTGGTGAATAAATGACCATGTCATGCAATTTTGTTACCGTGGCTCACTTACTCAGTAAAACTGAACACAATTGCTGACATGGCTCCCATACTCAACCAAAATAATATCATCTCCATTTATATGTTGGGTGATGAGGAGAGAGGGAGTGTGTAGACTTGGATGATAGTTGGTGTCCAATATATCTCTTTTGATGCAACATCATCTCACGATGCTATATGGGATGCCAATATAGTCGGTTAATGACTATTTGACGACATTGGTATACATGGCTGTTTTTGTTCTCAATTTTAATATTGAAAGGTTCATGTACTTGATTGGTCAAAAAAAGAAATTTAGGTACTCAATTGTAAAATGCAAAAATATTCATATGCTAGCAAAGTTATCCCAACGAGAAAGAAGAGATGAGAAAAGAAAAGAAACTTACCTTACCAATTATTGTGCTAGATATTCAAGCAAAAACAAAATAACCTATCAAAGGGATACCAAACAAAATGGAAAACACATATGAGGTTTGTTTGTTGCATGGAAAATGAAGGATTTGGAAAATGTTTTCCTAAAAATGATCATTTATATCATTTACAAAAATGAATGGATGAATAATATTATTTGATACTTCCACAAAAATATTTAAACATAATTGTTGTTAGCAATGAAAAAATTCTTTATTAATTAATTATTTCAAACGATATAAGAGATCATTTTTAGGAAAATATTTTTCAAATTATTTGTTTAGCAAAATAAACGAAACCTAAAATTTAGTGTAGTCTTAAGAGATATGCCTATGACCCTTGTAGAGGAGCCTCACCCATATATATGTATAAAGTGAGTCTCTCTTCCTCAAGAAAATTTTCCAAAAGGTCTTAAGCCTATAGGAACTTTTCAATTTTAAACATTTGTCACATTTTGTTAGTTGAGTCTATCAGGCCAATTTTAGCTGAAAAATACTAACATGGATATCACTCATCTTTTGTGTTGTCCTATGTAGCATTGTCGGCGCTAATGTGTATAATTTCTAATAATATTTTAATTTTTTTCAAAATTTTAATTATTTTTTCATTTTTCATTTTTTTTTTTTTCTAACCCTAGGTCTACAAGGTTGCGGAGGCCCTTGTCTAGGCTAGGTGAGGGCCTCACAACCCTTGCCAACCAAAGGGTGAGGGTTGTGGCCCTTGCTTGGATTTGGGCAAGGGCAGTGGTGCCCTCGTCTAGACTAGGCAAAGGGTAAGCCACCAACCTCGCTAGCCAAAGGTTAAGGGGAGAAAAAGAAAGAAAATTAAAAGAAAATTAAAAATAAAAATAAATTTGAAATATATTAAAATAATATTGAAAATTTCCGCGTTAGTGCCGACGATGTCATATAGGACAACCGGCCTCCACACGACAGTGTTTTTCAACTAAAATTGGCTAGATAGACTTGATTGGCAAAACTTGAAAATATTTAAGAATCAATTGATAAAATTGAAAGTTTTAGAATTAAACTGGTGAAAAAGCAATAGGTTAAGAACCTTTTGGACACTTTCCCCTCTTTCTCCCTTACCACAACTATAGTGAAAGTCTATTTGTCATTTGTAGAAGTAGTTTTAGATTGTAACTTCCTTTGGTTAGTGCGAAAATATTTCGATTTTAATCGAGGATCCTATACTCTGTGTATGTATGGTAAAACGTTGGACACGCTTGATCCTATATCAAACCCTACGTGGATCTTTCGTTTAAATTTAGATACCTGCAAAAGCCAATCGTCATTCTCACCACCTACTCTCTTCTCGGTCTCCCTCCTCCAGGTCACAGTCTAGCACGTAATCTGAACCCCAGCGCCACTAGCTTCCGGCCAGGGTCACCACCACTACACGTGCCTTCGCCTCAACCACATCTAATTTGTCTGCGAACTCCATGTGTTATTTGTTGGTGTGTCCACATCGAGGTCGGGGGTGAGGAGAGAGAGAGAGAGAGAGAGAGAGAGAGAGAGAGAGGCGTGATTGATCAGACGGAGGAAAACCCGGTAACATCGGCGATCACAGGACCGGGACAAAGTGGGGGACGCCTGCCTCCGACAGTTGCAGTCTTAAGAAAGACAGGTATTCGGTTTAAGTTAGCTGAGAGAAGGGTCGTGTCGGGTAGGGGCCTACAGATCTTTAACCATGTTTTACATATCTTTTCTGATGAAGTGTTTTGAGATCCTGCAGGTTTTTGCACCCCCAGCCTTAGCACCCGATGACGCAGCCTTGACAATGGGGAGTAGCCGATGAAGATGTTGGATGGAGAAAAGCTAGGATGTAACAAGTGCCCTACGCCATTAGCTTTTGAATATACATAATAAGTTAAATACAGTAGAAAGTCTGATTCTCAATGCTGCAGTTATCATGCAAAAAAAAAAAAAAAAAAAAAAATTAAAAAAATTAAAAAAATTTGTGGAACATGAGGGCCCAGGTCGGCGGGAAAGGGCATGCGCCTGCAAGGACAAAAGAAGCAGGCATGGCCAACAAGAAGATCATAATTCTCGTCACCAAGGGAAGATGAATAAAAGAAATGGCATGATTGAAAATGGCTTTACATCAGATGCAGCCAAGCTCTGTCTTGTCCATGTCCGAGCCATTGCACGCTTGGCTTCAACCCCTCAACAGTATCTTTTTGTTTTTGCCCTAAGGATTTATGTTTTTCTTTGTGTCTATTTTTTGTAAAGATTAAGCCTACCCTAGTAATAGGGAAATTCCAAACTCGTAAAGTACCCCCATATATCTGATGGATTGGGTAAAAGACGCGAACATAAGCTCCAAAGATGGCTGTAATATGACATGTTTGCACTTGATGATGTTGGGTAATTGAACTTGTGTTGTCATGCGCCTGATTCATATACTCATAAATTGGATCATCAACTGCTAAGCTATAGCGGAAGCCCTAATATGCAATTCTTTGTATTTGGGTGGTGTGGGCAACAAAACTTATGTCATCTACCTAATCGCCTAATCAACACACAAGTCAAATGCTCAAATACTAAGATTAATTTCAGGAGGTTCAAATAAAATCCAATATAATAAATTTTCAATTCATTTAGCAAGGCATAAGCAGGACCGAGTCTTAATTAAGCCCCATACCTTTTTCAGTTGAAATCAATCTCGAAAATTAAACTCAACCATTTCTATGAAACCTAAACTACACTATGGAATTGAGTTCATGAGAATCCTTAGGAATTCTGATGGCGGTTGGAAAACTAATTTAGAGAAAAGGGGGAAATTACCGTGATACTTGCTATATCCCGTACCTACAAGATTTCTCCGTCACTTAACTACGATGATACTACACAGGCGATTTACTAATCGTCAAGAGATAGCTACTCAATTAGTTGCTTTCTTAAAGTGTGCTTCCTAGTTTCTCAAAAGATGATCGAACCATAACATTTTAACTCAAAGCAATCACCAGAGTATCGTCCCCTTCTTCTTTCCCTGTATTTCAATGCCGAGATATTGCAATATATATCGAACATTCCAATCTTGTTCATTCAGTCAGCATCAGTTAACTTCATAATATGCCAGATCAGGATGTTGCAAACCCCACATATATAGCAATGAGGGTTTAAAAGTCGACTCCCATGACGTCGCAAATTGTTGGTTCTAGGTTAGAACTTCGTTGTTACTCTTTGATATCCTGTTCTGGCACTAATTGTATCGTCCATTTTTCAAGCCGTATCCCCTAAAGAAGAACTTGAATGGTAACCATTTGAAATGGACCGGCAGATTAACTATATACCAGTTGAATCACTTCTCCTAGACGCAGACCGGATAACTAGCTACTGACAATGTAATTCATTGAGAAAACTAAAAGATCACACTTCTAAAATTAAGACCAACTAACAAATCAGAGTACAGCTACTAGGAACCATTTAGACTTTCTAATGTTTTGTTTTTACATCTGCACCGTGTCTTGGATAAAACACGTTCAGATAAGAGAGCAGCGGATGCAGGTACATGACAATTTTTTAAATGGTCATAACGTTCATGACATAGCATGGTTCGTATGGAGCGGGACAAATCCCACGATCGGAAGGCACACATCCCATTCTTAGTAATAAAACAGCAATCAGAAGAACGAGAACAATGTGGGGATGTGATAACTAGGGAATAGTTGAATGGGCCAGAGAGGAAATACTGTTGAGAATCTGAATCATCATCCCTTGCACATTTATCCAATTCTCATGTGCATGCGCTCATCTATTCACTTGTAAGTAAATTTCCCCAAAATGTTAGTTCCATTGTAATCAAAAGTCAACCACCACCAGGGTCATACAAAGATACAAAGAAGCATATGCTAGCACAAATATGTATAAAGAGGTGCATTTCCGCCAGATGACATACAGATTTCTATGTAAATGCCTAAAGCCCCTTGAATGTCACAGCTCGACCACACTCAGAGATCTCAGTGAGGAGAGACTACGACAAGCTCAGCAAGCATGAATTAAACAATGAGCACACCAACTATTGGTAATTTCAACGCTGCTCTATCCATGACAAAAAGGTCCCTTGATTAATTAATGTCACAAACATATTACAGTCATGACAATGTACATGCTAGAGAAAATCGCCTGCACTACTTTCTTTACCGCACAGCTTCAGAAATGGGGAGTGCAAATGACAACTGAGATTTGCTGATTTGTTGTGTATGTTGAGTATGTACCAGTGCCTGAAAGCGATTCAGAGAGGCAAAACTGATCAGAGAGAATTGGCAAAGTAGGGAAAAGAGCTAGCAGAACAGAAGTATTTATGAGAATGCCAGAACCATACAAGCAACAGAGGAAGCATCAACTGTTTAGAAAATCTTCTAGTTGTCCCCTTGAATCGATGAGGTCTCATAAACTTCTACATTTCATCATCCTGCCTTTTCTGCTTTGGCATCACTTCTTCGCGTTGCCTTGCATGAACAAAAAGAGGAAAGATGTATAGACTTCCAATATCGATGGTTTGTCAATATGACATGCTGACAACAACAAACCACAAAAGGAGTTTGAGATGACAAAGCAATTCAACATGTTAGCATGCATGCATAACATAGCTGCTGGATATTAAGAGGAGGTTTTCTTTTCTATATATTCCCCTTGTAAAATTTATTTTCTATCCATTGGTGCATGGAACACGTTCTAGAAATCTCTTGAATTGTAGGAGAAGCCTCATAACCAAATACAGGTAATTGTAAGAAAACCTCTTTTACTATGACAATAGACAAACTTCTATTACTTCAAGAGTAAAATTCTAGCATGACGATACTCCACTTGGAAGTCAAGAACCACAACCATTAATGTTGCTAATGAGAAGATTATGTCAATGACTTACATTATGGCATATGAGAATTTTTACTTCTCGTTAACTGTTGTCATATACCTTTTTTCTGCTATTGTCAATCAAATCAATCTACTTTGCGACCTTCCAATCAGATCATTGATTATTCTTTATCTTTCCGGTGGAATATTGCTCTTCCAAATAACAGAGAGCGAATGTGAGAAGTCAAATTTTAATACAATGTCACATCTCCTGTAGCCACAAACTAATGCCAACCACACTTTTGCCACCATAATTCCAGATTAATCTCCTTCTATTTTAATTTTGACCCATTTCAACCTTTTAAAAAGCCAATCAATTTCCAGAACTCAGCACTGGATTAGTAGCAGAGTAAAAGCAACTAAAACCACAAAATTCTGGAGAATCAGTCCATAAGAGACATATCTCCCCAATAAATTAACAAGGGCATTACGTTGTTAAGCATCAAGGAAAATATTGCACTCGGTTGCTTTCTTTATAACAGAAGTCTGACTGAGCGGCTTCTCCTTCAAGTTGCCAAAGAGATAATTGGTTTAATCTCCTTCTATTCTAATTGGTTTAATCCTTCCAAGTGCAGCAATGAGTGCTTATGGCTTAAATCAGATAAGATGTATGGCAGGTAGCTCATTGTAAGAGATGCCATCTTTACTTCAACATTTAATTTTAAGTCGTTTTTAAGCTCTACCACGTCAGACAAAGCCCCCTGAATAAAGCATACTCCATTGACGATCGTGAGAACAAATTAGACTGAAAATAACAGGTATAAGAATCCAGAAAAGGCAAAGAAATCTGACCACATCCTACACTTTTGTGCATTTTGTTAGTGTGGCTTGAATAACTCAATGTAGCATACAGATACCATCACCAAATTATTTTTTTACAATTATAAAGCAAAGAAAAGCTTATACTTTCGCATGAAAATGCTAACATATACAATATCTCAATCACAGTATCCTTGTCAGTTAGTTTTAGTGCTTCACCCTAAGGCACAGTAAGACATACTTCCATAATCCTAAAGCAATACCCCAAAAAACAATGCAAAAGTACTCAAAAAATAAAAGGACATTGTAAACTAACAATAACTCTGATCTTTCACAATAGGCTAATCCACTATAAAATAAATATAATAAAAATAATAGAGGCTTAAGTTACAGGACTCAGTACATATTCATAAAAAAAGGATCTACCTCTTTAATTGTCCTTTCTTCAAATGAGTATTTAGACATGCCTTTATGTCCTCAAGTGTCATAAAATTCTCAAGACTCGACTTCAATAGATTGGATGCATCTAGATGTGAGGCAGACCCAGCAAAACCAGGGATTCCTTCCAAATCCTTAACCTTCCCTTTGAGATGCTCCATCAAAATCATCCCTATCAAGCACCAGAAAAATTAAATTAAATAACTAAGTCAGAATGCATATCTTGAACCAAACATTCATGCATATGAGCTACAAAACTTATTAAAGACAGCAAGAATGGAGACATATGAACGACCCATTTAAGTCAAGGCCCACAACAGCAACATAGCGTGTAATGTCAGAGAGCACCTGATGCAGGAACATAATTCAACTTTTTTCGTATTCAAATGTATTATTTTACTAAGTCTTTTATCAATTTATTAAGTTAATAAGCAGTAATGTAGTAGTCATGCAACTTTTAATGAGCTGCAATGATTGAGATTAAAAGTTATTATGTTAGATCATGGGTGCAAAATAGGTCTTCTACTCACTTTATCATTAGTTTTTCCTCATTCCTTAAACATCATTGATTTTTATAAATCCTAGTATAACCGTTCTATGTTCCATCTTCAAGTTTGTTTTAATTCTTGTTGCTATCTTTCCATTCTCTGACCTCATGAAATCGTATTAGATCCCCTTGTTATGGTTTTCCTTAATCAATTGGCATCAGAGATAATAAGATCCTAAATTAAAATTGCCTTTTTCATTTCGACATGATGGTTGGATGTGGAAGAGGTCATGGAAGAGGCAATCAAGCTCAGGAGATGGCTGAGATGTGATGCATGATGAAGACTTGTTGTGGGCTTTTCAAGCTCTGCTGTGACAGGAACCTGTGAAAGCCCATATGGAGAATCCAGAAGGTCACTGCAGTCGTGGACATACTGGAAGGTGGTCTTGTGGATGATAGCAATGACGGGTTTTAAAAAAATCCCTTTCATGATGCCAGACCACAGAACGGTGGATTGGAAGAGCTGCTGCATCATGCCTTAGATCTTGATGAAGAGATCTATCCTTTCCGTGAAGATTTTGAAGATGAAACACCGACAGTTACATGAGATAATGACAAAGTCATGCACCCGTTGTTCGGGATGACTATGGTGATCAAGACAAAGTGTTTGCAATAAGTTTACTGGCAGAAGATGGAATTGTTGAAAGTATTGATGGTTCAAGTGAGACAGGGAAAATTCTTTTTAAACAGTCTGATTCAATTACTTATCAATATGCATTAGGCATTAAAGAAGAAGATGAGAAAGTACGTGAAGCAAATGCTGGCCAATTTAAAGATGTATAGTGAATATTGTTCATGTTCATGATTAATTTTGTTATTTGAGCTCATTTTGAGGGTTTAAGTGAAAGTTATTGGCAAGCTTTCGGGATGCAAGAAATCTTTGATTGCTTTGATGATGGGATTCGATTAGTGATGATTGGAAGGAATCCTTTACATCAAAGCCAAGTTTTCTCCAATTGGAGAAGAGCGACGCTTACTAGGAATGGTAATATGGATGGAAAGTTCCTAATGAAATGGTTGGGTAAATCTGGTACCTTTCTACATGGATTTTGGTAGAGGATATGAAGAAGATTGATCTAGAGACATGCTTAGTTTGTCAAAGTTTTCAACACTAAGCTTGACTGTTTCTAACCCAGGGAGAATGATGTAGGAGCAACTCTTTTTGTATTTTAAGTGTTTTGTTCTTTATTGAGTCTTTGAATATGTTATTAGGCTAACAAACACTCAAGCACCAGTCATGTGACTTTTAATGAGCCCCAATGGCATAGATTAAAAGTAGTTATGTTAGATTAATGGTGTATAAGTAGGTCTTTAGTAACTTTGTCATTAGTTTTCCCATTCAATAGTTCATTATTTTGGTTAAATCGTCAATCAACTCTATTTTAGCGCTGTTTTTGTCCCTTTTGCTTCTCCAACTACAGCTATTATATCTAAGTAAACTCTAAATGTCTCTAGCAATTAAAGAACAAAGTAGAAGGACATAGCATGTGCAATAAGCATCAATGTAATGGTCCCTGCCCAAACCTACAAGGAGAACAAATTTTAAGAAGTGCAGAAGAATAAAAACTCCTCCCTCCCTACCTATAAGCACCTACATAATGGTGCCTACCCAATCTATGAGAAGCACAAATTTTAAGAAGTGCAGAAGGATGAAACTTCCCCTCACTCCCTCCCTCTGTCTTTTGCTCAGCACAATTTTGCATCTCATTTTCAGTTCTAAGACGCATATTACTCACTTTAACTTAGAACCAACATCCATCCACAGCTCATAAGCACCTAGAGTAGCCCATATATACAAAAGCATAGATAGCATGTGGTTTAGGGAGTTGTGAAACTAGTTGCTGATGTGTGAGAAAATAAGAAACAATCTTGACAACAATGGATGCAGACTAGCCCATATATACAAAAGCATAGATAGCATGTGGCTTTAGGGAGTTGTGAAACTAGTTGCTGATGTGTGAGAAAATAAGAAACAATCTTGACAACAATGGATGCATGAATATCCCTAACATATAAATGATCAAGACATGAACTTTGTCAATCAATGATATCCCTACCTAGCTCCCTATTTATATAAAGACTTGATACTAAGATCTAAGATCTATCGATATTGCTGACAGAATGGGAATGTGACAACAGGAAAACATTGCTGACAGACTCAAGAACCCAGCATCAACAAATCATTGAATAGACAGTCAGTCCCACTTCGAATAAACATTTCGAAACTTCTTCAAGTAAGCTTTTGACTTGATATGAAGCAAGGAGAAAATCCACTACTAGACGATGACAGAAGGCTACAAAAAGTGGTCATCTTTCCAGGAACTACTAGTACAGTTACAGAGCTGCACCCCACAATCTTAAAACACCACAACACGAGCACATAAAGGATTAGGAACTTCTCGTGAAACAACAGGATATTCCATAGAAGCTCATGCACGTTGGTCATTGTTTCCTTGAACCAAAAACACGGACTGACATTACTTTGGATGCTCAGGAACTATATTCGGAGACCATAACACCACGCATTCACATCATCAACTATGGCCATTAAACGACATTCAGCCAAAGTTTTTTTTTTTTTTTTTTTTGATGCTGAGGATCTGGCCTATCTCACCTTACGGAAGCACAATACCGACTATACCTCGTGAGAGACTAGCCCAGCAACCCACCAGCCAGGGCCCCCACTTAAGTCACGGAACGGTTCTGGACATTCAGCCAAAGTTAACCTCGATTCATTCCATCAAAAGAAATTCGTCCATTATATGGCCAATCAATTCCCTAGTCGGCAAAGAGGAAACAACAGGGGCCAGAAAAACTCCAGAAGATTGATGTAAAGGGACAAAAAAATAAAAATAAAAATTCCTCCTTTCGGTCGCAGAGGAAGATATCAGTACCTCCCAAAATAACTCATCAGAAAACCCAATTCACTTAAAAGAGAGGAGAAACAAAGTAGTACCCATGGCTCGGAGCATCTTCAGATTGAACTTCTCGGCTGAAGCGCCAGCGTCTTCAAGCTCATCAGCATGTCCTGCAGAAACAACACCACCCCCCGGGGCGGGGGGAATCCCTCGTTAAGATCATCGCAAACGAGGCGAAACGAAAACTAGAATTTTGGGAAACGGAAGACAACGCACGAGCTCCGATTCCGACAGGGAACAGAGCCAGGCGACACCTTCGACGCTGTTGTTTCCCAGGACGTCTTCCTCGGAAGCCATGGACGCTCCTTGGACTGAGCGACGGACCCAAAACCAGTAGGAAACAGTCTTGATCATAACAGTAAGCGTAAAGGGCTTGGTTGATATCCAAAAACACTGAAAAATAAAAATTAAGCATTTAATGATACAAATTTGTTTGATAATCTTATGTAAAGTTGACCTAATAGATAATCAATCAAGTCAAAAATTCACACTGTTTGATAAAGCTTAAAATTGAGTACTGAATATTAAATAATGAAAGTAAAAACATAATATTGTGTTGACAATAGCCAAATATTGAGTATTGAATAATATTACCTCCTCATGAAATATGCAAATTGACCTCAACCATACTTAGGAAATTAAGTGATTTTTTTTCCTCATATGAGTCAAAACTAGTTATTACTATAAATTTATTGGAGTTATCAAACTAGAATTTAATAAGGGAGGGAGGGATTACTTAGTTCATTCAATTGATTAATAATATATTGTTATAGAAATCTTTCCATGTATAATATACTCTATCAATAATGGTTATTTCTCTACTTTGGTAAAAGGTTGATTATACTTTTTTGCGACCTCTCTTTTTCATCCTAAGGGAGGAAAGACAGATTTAGAGGTAATGCTTAAAATGTGAGTCTATTACTCTTGATTAGGCACGGACTCTCTTGAACTTATACGATTCGTTTTAAGTTTGATTTAACTTAAAAGGTTTTAAGTAAGACAATAGTCATCACTAGCCATTTAGGGTGGCTAGAAATCAATTGACATGAGAAAGTGTCATCTCGATTCACCTAAGTAGAGATTCTAGTTCAGGGACTTGACTATGCTAATGTCTATTAACACCCTTTAAGTTATATAAGTGATCATAAAATCTTGATCATCAATTATGATTCTAAATATATCAAAGCCACTAAATGATCATGCACATGTTCTTGAGATTTTTGTTATGATCCTAATCTAGTCCTAATCAATCTTGAAAGGAAATTAACAAACAATGTATTGAAATGGCCAAGTGATAATAAAACAATCAAGTATTTGAAAAGCTTGAAATAGAATTGTAGAAATGAGAACCCGATACTCATCGGACAAAGAATACACATGGCCATATTCTAAGCTTTGAGACATCCCTTCCATAAACTTGGTTAAAATTGAGTTCAATTTCTCATCTAAATGACTAATCTACTAAGGTACTCATTAAAGTATCTAAACTATTTGTTGCTAAAAAAGGAAACTAAGCTAAATCCAATGCTAAAGCCACACAACTAGGTCAACATATCTATTTCTAACCATTTTCTTATTTTTTTTAATATCTATAATTTTTAAAACCATTTTTTTTTTAATATCTAACCATTTTGATATTTTTATTTTTTAATTCTAAAAATAAGGACTCAAGTTGGGCCGTAGGGCCCAGTCTGAACATGGGCTGAACTTGGACTCATATTCTAAGCTAAAGGGCGCAATTAAGTTCATTATCAAGCCCACTCCAACTCTAACATTTTTAAGCCCAAAATCCATCAAGTCTAATTGAGCCCAAAGCTTCTCCTCTATCTTTTCCAAAAGCAGAATAAATTGAGTTTTTACTTTTAGGGTTTTCGTGACACAATGACAAGTGTTGTGTCTACAATGGTGAGGAATTGGGCCATCAAAGAAACATGTCATGCTCTAAATAGTTCATCGACTTTATTTTATTATTAATTATTACATGTATTATTTTTATCGAACACGAGTTTGTTAAATTTCAACACCCATAAATTGAATGCCTAAGAAATGGATTAAAAACTAATGAAATTCTAATTTCTCTTTTTGGATCAAGAGACGAGTCGCGTTGTGATTGGGGATCTCGAATGTCAAATTTTTCTAACTTAACCATTGAGAAAAATTAGGTGTCGACATACTTACCTCTCAATTTCCAATTATTAGCAAACAATTTTTTGTTCATAATTTTGACATCTATAAACACTTAAAATTCTATACATGATTTTTTAACTTAACTTTTCAATTATATCTAATAGGCCAGCATAACTAGCTAGGGTTAGGTGAGCCAAGCTATGGGACCTATCAATTAGTCGACCTCGTTACTCATCAAGATTAAGCAAGGTCTAGTTGGGCCAGCCTTAATTGAATTTTATCCTAGCCCAAACTACCATTTAGGGCTTTCCTAGGCCCAAAAGTGGGCCTGCCCCAATAGAAGATAAAATGGCCCCCAATGAATGAGTGTAATGAGGTTTGAGTAGATACTAGCTAGGTCTAAGCCTAGTTATACGTCAACCGAGATTAGAATGGTCTCCCATGAATAGGTGGGTGAGTGATCAAGCTCATGAACAATGTCTTAAGT
Source organism: Eucalyptus brandiana (assembly GCA_014182725.1). Taxonomy (NCBI): domain Eukaryota; kingdom Viridiplantae; phylum Streptophyta; class Magnoliopsida; order Myrtales; family Myrtaceae; genus Eucalyptus; species Eucalyptus brandiana. The sequence goes on along the minus strand of CM024672.1, from coordinate 21,599,138 downwards.
TTGAACTAACCAAAAGAGACCACAAGGCTTGGAAATCTAGGTAGGATTATAATACATGAAGAATCAAACTAAGCAAGTAAATATAGGGTGCATTTGGTTTAGCATTCCAAATGCTAGTACCTACTAGCATGTAATCGACATAGATGATGCTTTTGACAAGGTGTGACTGTCGAACAAAGGTTGTTGTAGCTATCAAGTATGACAAGGTACAAGTTCGATCTTCTAATAGATATGATTGCAACAATGATTTTACTTCATCTATGGTAAAGAAGGTTATGTCTAAAACTTATTGTGGAGTAGCTAAAGGTGCAAGTGGAGTTGGTGCCCTGATAAAATACAGGATTATGGAAAATTCAAGTGTGGCTTGAACTTGGGAAATATTTGTAGTAGTTGAGCCCATAAAAAGCTGTAGGGGAGTATAAGCAAAGTTGAAATTTTAGTGAAGTGATTGTGATTTAGCTCAAATATCTAGTTATGATTTCAGTTTGAGCAAGCTGAATAAAACCTAGTTGAATAAAGTAAAGTACATGGATTTCTGAGGTGCATAAATTAAAAAAGAAAAAGGGGGCATGCAAATTAGTTCTCAAAGTTAAAGTCGGCCAAAGAGAATAAAAAGGGAAAACTTCCAACTTTGACGGAATTTGGATGTTTACGTGGATTTCCTTTCTTTACCTTGTAAATCGACAAAGCAAGGCAGTCTCCACATTCACATATAAATATATTATTTTCTTGGGTGTTATTGGTATGTAGGGTTCGGGTGTTCCAAAGGAAGCACTATTACAAAGTTAATGGTTGATTAATTAGTGCTTGAGCAAATTCTAAATTCATCAATTGGGCACACATTTGTGAATTACATGTTGAAGCAATTTTAAATTGTTGAAATCAATTAAATCTTGTGGGTATGATTTGTATAATTCCTTCATGAGATTCATAGATTTTTCTTTCGTAAAAAAATTGTGAGGATTAAACACTATGTGAGTTATTTGATGTATTGGGATTTAGAAAACACTAAGGGTGTTTAAGTGACTCAGGTATGGTTGTAATTTTCATTGCATCACTTAACCTGTAGTTGAATTCTATGTTGCTCTCTCTATGGATGTCAGTCACACTCATCGAACTAGATATGTTTGGTGTCAAATTGATTTATTTTTTCTATTTTACTACTTGATCGCTTACTTTTCTATAACAAAGATGAATCATTTGTAGTCAATTCACTAGCAGAAGATGAAATAGTGGAAAGTAGTAATGGTTTAAGTGAGACGGGATTTTCAAAATAGTTTGACTCATGTACTTATCAATATAAATTAGGTATTAAAGAAGAAGATAAGCAAGCATGTGAAGGAAATGCTTACCAAATTAAAGTTGAAGAGAGTATTGTTCATGCTAATGATTGATTTGGTTATTCATAGTCTAACTTTAGTGTTTGAGTGAGAGGTTCAATTGGTAAGTGTTTGTGAAGTAAGAAAACTTTGACTAGTTCAATGATGCAATTCAAATATTAAAGTTTGTTTGTTTGAGTAAAAGCATTTTCTGGAATTAGTTTTCTTGACTTTCACGTGTTTGATTAGTCGAAAATGAGTAGTCAATTGAAAACATTTTACAATTGATGAAATATTCTTATTAAAAATTAGGAAAGTGAATTTCTAAATCTGAAAAGGTGAAAACACTTTCTAGGACTACTTTTCCCCTCTTTTGTACTTGGAGATTGTTGAAGTGATAGTAAAATTGACTTTTGTTGATAATGTATCCTATCAATAAATGATAGAGGACAAAAGGCAATCAAGAAAGTTATGATTTACGGTGGGTTGCATGTTCTCTACAAAATTCGTGAATTAAAGTTATTGAAAAATTCTGTTACTTTGTTTATTGTGTGTTTAATTTACGCTTATCATAACTGTGTGTGGGGATTTTTCTTTTCTTCATTAATTCCTCATCATTGACATTTGTGAGGTTTGGCTTCTATATAGAGCCTCCAACTTAAGAGTTGTAAGTAGAAAACCAAAAAACGAAAAAACATTCTCAATAAGAAGTTCTCTCTCCAATTTATATTTGTGCTCTTATTCCATATTTTCAAAGTTCATATTAATTTCTTGGTTTCAACATTTGGTATCAAAGCTAGGAATGGCATCCACTAGTTCCGTTCAATTGCAACTTCCAAAGTTGAATGAGAGGAATTTCAATAACTAGTTTGTCTAGATTAAATATCTTTTGAAATTGTAAGATTTGTAGAATCTAGTGGCGAATGGCTACACCAAAGTGGTTGATGCTGAAGAATTCAATGCTTTGAGAAAGAAGGAGAAAGAGTTTTTCGTGGAGTACCAAAATAAAGATTAGAAAGCATTGTTTGTGATATTCCAAGCCATAGAAGAAACGATATTTGAAAAAAAAAATATTGAGGGTAGAGACCACGAAAAAGCGATAATCATGTCAAACAAGTGTGGCTCTAAACATTTTGAGGAGATTTCGTGTCTTTACAAATAAATGATTCTAAATCAATCTCAACGTACTTCTATCATGTGCAGGCCATTGTTAACCAATTGAGGGTTAATGGCAAAAAACTTTAAGATGTGCTAGTTGTAGAAAAAATCTTGAAGTCTTTGACTGAAAAATCTGACTAAATTATCACAGTGATAAAAGAAGGGCATGATGTGCCAACCATGACATTGGAGTGGTTGTTGGGTTCATTATGCTCACATGAGTGAAGTATGAATTAAAAGTTTGACAATTTGAATCCAAAGCAAGTATTGCAGAGTCGAGTCATTCAATCAAGCTGGGAAGGTTATCAAAGTGGCCAAGGTCACAGAGGTAGTTGAGGACACATAGGTGGTATTTGAATTCCACCAAAAAATACAAAATACTTGACAAATCAAAGGTCAAGTGATTTTAGTTTAACAAATTTGGACATCAAAAATCGAAACATCTAGAAAAAGTGGCATATAAGCAAGCAGAATAGGCACATGCCATTGATGCTAATGAAAGCATGGTGCTAGCATACAAGAAGGATGGTGCTAGCATCGTGGACAGTAATTTCTAGTACCTTGATATCAAGTGTAGTAATATGTCTGGCCAAAAGGAGTTGTTCTCACTGATGGTGATCAACATGCCTCAGATTGACAGTCCAAATCACCCATGCGAAGGAAGTATTGTTGGAAAACAATATCAAGAATCATATCCAATTGGGAAAGCCGGAAGAGCAAAATAACTTTTGGAGACATTTGTAGACCTACTTAGGTGGAAAATCATTTGGAAAAAAAAAAATGTACATGTTAATTTTCTATAGATGATTTTACCCAAAAAAAAGGGGGTATATTTCTTGAGACAAGAATCTGAAGTTTTTGCAAATTTAAATAATCTAACGTCTATGTTGAAAAGCATAATGGCTTTAACCTGAAAACATTAAGATCTAATAAAAAAAAAAAAAGGAAAATTTACTTCAGAAGAATTTGACAAATATTGTAAAATTCATTGAGTGAAATGTTGGTTGATTGCTAGCTATACTCCTCAACAACATTCTATACTAGAAAGAAAGAACATGATAATTTTTAAAATGACAAAAAGTATGCTAAAGGCCAAAAATTTACCTAAGAAGTTTTGGGCAAAAGCCGCTGCATGTGCCTTATTTGTGCTAAACAAATGTCCAACAGAGAGTGTTCTTATAAGAATCCCAAAAAAGGCTTAGAGTAATTCACCAAATGTTTCATTCATATGAGTATTTGGGTATGTGACATATCCTCATGTACCATATGAATGGAGGAAAAGTTGGATGACAAATGTTAGAAGTGCATTTGCATCGGCTAGACTAAGGATTATAAGTTATACAAAGTCACTATGAAGGCAATCATTGGTAGGAATGTCTAGTTTTCAGAAGATGAAACCTAGGACTAGAGCCAGAAGATTGATTGAAAAAGCATCATTCTCGAACCATTGGTGGGAGAGACAAAAAAATCTTCAACTAAAGATCCATCATCTTTTCTTGTGTTGGGAGCCAACAATACAACCTAAGGAGGGTGAATAGATTATTTTAAAAAACTTGACAATCATTTATGAAAAATAGCTAACGCTAAGTAAAGATTTGGTCAATGTGATGTTTCAAAACTCGTGATTATATTATTTACTTGTGAGAGTGATAAGAGAGAAAAAAATTGCACACAATGATATATATTGATTCGACTTTATCCTCAAACTTACATTCATTGTTAAGACTAATAGCCATAAGTTGGATTGGATTGCACTAGTAATCTACTCAGAAAATTGCAATTGGGAAACACTAATCTTATCACACAATAGATCACACTATCAAAACTCAGTTGCTACTTTTACTCTCATACACTTAATATTTAGCATAATTACTAAAACAACACGAATATAATACTCAGAGGAACAATCGAAAGAAAGCGTATCGCTTAGAATGCAGGTATAAGCAAATCTTTAGATCTTGGTATGTCACTCTCTCTCTAACATTTGGCTTCAGAGATCTTCTTTTTTATAACCTTCTTCAATCTATCCATTAGAAGTGAATTGGAGAAGCAAAGAGTTGTTAGATTTACCGTTGAACTACTATTCAAAGATAGAACTACCCATATAGTCATTTTCTCATATATTTGTAGGCTATTTGAAAATAGCATCGGCTGTTATCCTTTCGCTATAGTTTCTAATAGATTTGTTAGACTATGTAGCTTCTTGATTATTGTTTCCATATACATTCTGGTATTGTGAGAATCCAAAGTCACAATGGCTATTTTACTGAACAAATGAACATTACCAAAATGTACGTTGTTGCCACAGTACCAATGACCCAATATTAGCATCATCAACATGAACATCATCACAAGCTGATTTTTTAGCTCCATCAGTACTATTTATGGAAAATCATATCAATACATGTTGTAATTTTTATCTACTGGATCACACCATGAATATTACGTAGTCATTTGTTACAAACATTTGCACTTATTGTTGTAAATATTATACTAAGGATAGTTCGAGCATCATCAAAATCACTTAGAGTTGTTTTTTCAACAATATCTATCTTTTTGATGATAACAAAACTATCCCATGGATAACAGTTTGCAGGGAAAGTAAATAGGATGCTCATAAAATTTTAAAAGAAATTGGAGACAAGGTTTAGGTGATCTTTTTGGAGTAAAAGTGAAGAGTTTAAGATCTTCTAAATAGTATGAATCATCAAAAAGAGGTTTGAGGATGATATCACAGAATGATCCCCTATTTTGATGATCCATTTCCTGATAAAAAGAGATACGTATAAGATATGTGTAAAGTTAACAAGATATCTACGATGTAAACAAATATTTTACATCCCTATCAACTCACTCTCCCCTTTTTGTCATCAGCGAAAAGAGTGGAAAACAATAGATAATCAAGTCATTTCAATACATCGCGCTAAAAGATAAATGGGACATGATCAACAAAAGAAAAACACGAGCACATAACAAAGTAAAGATTTTGAGTGTAAGGGCGTTTGCATTGTTAGGAGGAGGTTGGAAGTTCAAGTATAGATTTGTCATGTTCAGGGCGAATGAGGTTACAGAAATTTAGGCCGAGGAGCGCCCATTCAATTTTAACTAAATATTTTGTCAATGAGGAGAGAGTGGTCTTGATTTCTTGAACATCAACTTGAAGTTATGCAAGCCCGACAGTAGGAGAAGTAGATGTCTCCATAAGAGGTCTCTTAATGTTTCTAGTCTTGGTGGATGATGGGTCTACCTTTGTACAGGTGCCCTAGCTTTCTTCTTCCTTTCTTGCTCGGCAATTTCAGCCAATCTTTCTCTGAGCTTGGCCGGTGTCCTTTCCCATCACCGTGTTCTACAAGGATAATTTTACCTTTCTAATTTGCCCATCTATCAAGAATCATTCTCAACATCATCTTGTTCAGTGTTTTCTTCCCAATCTCCACATTCAACATACTCTGAGGAGTAGCATTAGAGAAGTTGATCTTTAGGTGCTTAAAGATACGAGTGATGAGAGCACCATAAGGCAGCTTGCCTGTCTTTCTCTTTGCTGTTTGATACATGTGAATGAAGATCATGTGAAAGAGGGAGAAATCATCAAACTTTATGAGAATGGCTTGGATAATTCTTGCCTCATAACAAGGTACATCGTTAGTAGAAGATGTTTTGGGATGAAGGCAGAGGGTCGAAATATTTTAGATGAAATTTGTTTTGAGGGGCAGTAAGCTCAACGGGACTATTTCTTTGAAGCCACGAGTGAAGTTTGGAGTCTCAAGCACAAAGTTGTAAGCCCCATCAAGTTTTATTGGAATTTCTTCAAAAACGTTGCACTTGGTCTGAATAATGTGAGCTAGTTTGCTAGTTCATCTAGGGTGACAACATAATTTTTTTTTCGAAAAGTGAAAACAAATAAGTCCCTATTTGAAAAATGCAGATTTGAATAAAACAATGCCACGGGGGCAGGATGAACTTCTTCATTGATGGAGTAGAAAATCTCCAATATAATTGCTTCTAAGAGTTCGGAGAGGACGATGCCATAGGCATTAAGAAAGTCAATCAAAAAAGCGATGTTGAATTGTGCCTCGATCATAGTACGCTTGATTAGCGTCTTGATGATCTTTAGAGAAAAATATTTCTGAGTCAAAAGAGGGGTCAAGTCTAGAGGTGGAAGTAGGCTCAAAACTTTAAAATATCTAGTCATTGATCTTCGCATTGTTTGTCCCTTGAGGTTTTTTTCCATTTCCGTTTTGACTTCACTTTGCTCAGGCTGAGCAATGAGTGATTATGACACAATTTGTTCTTGTGGTGCTTCAAACTGTTTAACGATCCGCTTGCCTTTATCCTTGACTAGTTCAAGTTCAACAAGAACATCCTCTTTTGTAGAGGATTTTTGTGGGGAAGGTTGAGGCTTTAGTTGAGAGGGTTCACCAACTTTTGGTTCTTGAGATCCGATGATATCTTCAAGCGCCTAGTTTTTTTCTTCGGCAGTGCCTAATTCGTAGGCTTTCATTAATGCAGATCTATGAGCCTACATGATTTTTGCTAGTAGTTCTATGAGGAGCATCCGTGCTAGGATTTTCTTTGATGAGGTAGGAAGTTGTAGCGGTGAGACAAGAAGTACAGCTATTATCTCCTTTCCACGGTATATTGTGGACTTAGGTGTCTTTGCCATAGGCATCACTCCTTCTATGGATGATGGTAATTCCGTGCTTGCAATTAGCGAACTATCAACTTGTTGAGACTAGGCAAAACTTTGGTTTTGTGTTACTTTAGTGGATCCTTCTAGTTTATTGATGAGGTCGACATGTGAGGATCCTTCTTTAGAGGCTCTGGCTATCATGGCTGCAATTTGAGAGGATTTCCTAGTTGGTTTATGTGAGGGGCGAGGTTTGGGAGCCATTTTGGTCGAGAGAGTGAAGTGTGTGAGAGTAGAATGAGAAGGAGAGAGTATTTAGAGATTAATAGGGAGTGAATTGTAAGAGAATACATAAGCACCACCTCCATATAAATAGGAGCAGTTCAGTTACTTTTGAGAAAACTATCTGTTATGCAGTAATGATAACTTTCTTATTCATTTTCATCAGATGTACGAACTTAATCAACCAAGAAAAATATTTAGAGAGATATTTATACTAGCAATTTCAAGAGAATCGCAGAACAAATCATGAGTGAGGTGATTGTGTGTCAAAACGGCTATCAGGTGGAGAGAGAAATAGTATAACGGTACTCAATATTTGCAATTGTCATAATCTTTGGTAAAATGAAAGTCTAGTTCAAACATTAACTGAGAGATGCCATTTGAGTGCATTGCAAATTCCTAGTTCTCCTCTGATACACTCGGAAGCTTGTTTGTCCAGTGGCTTGGTGAAAATGTCCGCTAATGGATATTTTGATTCAATGAATTGTAGATAAACATCTCCATTACTAATACGGTATCTAACAAAATAATGTCTTACCTCGATATGCTTAGCTCTTGAGTGTAGGATTGGGTTCTTCGTTAAGTTTACAGCACTGTATTATCACAAAAAATTGGAATATTCCCATTTTCTTCTCCAAAGTCGGTTAGCTATTACTTCATCCAGATAAGTTGTGCATGACAACTTCCAAGAGCAATGTACTTAGTTTCAGTAGTTGAAAGAGCAACTAAGCTATGCTTCAACACAACTCAATTGCCATTAACAATATTCGTTTTCCAAATACATGTGTGTCAAATAAAGGAGAAGGGGACAACACAAAATTAGGTTATGCAATGGTCAGATCATAGAACGATAACTAGAATATACGATAGTATTTACCGATTTCTGACGTTTTGTTAATAAAAACTCAAAAACATCATAATCAAATACATTACTTGCATAAAATATTCAAAAATTAATTATCATTATATATTTATTCTATCATCAACGAAATACTATAAATCAATCATAAAAGGGGGCAAAAGATCATAATAAAAATTATAACCATGTTCATGCATTGAATAAACCAAAGATCTGATACCACTTGTTAGAATAAAAAGATCTTTCAATCACATGAATATGATATAAAATTAATAAATATAGCGTATTTGAATCAAATGTAGCCATTATTGATCCAACAAGTGAGAAGATGTCTTCCCATGGGTATGAATCTTCACCACTCTTCTCTATGATTTTGTGATGGATGTGTATTTTTCCGTCAACAATTTGTGGAAATAGCGGAAGCGCGATAATAGAATATATAAATTCTCCACTGAAAAAAGATCTCATATAGAGGGAGTAATGAGACCAACCTTAGAGCAGCCAAAGCTCAACCTTCCATCAAGGTTTAAGATATAGATTCTACATGCCCAATTAGATGTCACAATATATTGCTCATAATATACTTAACTAAACTGGACATATATCAAATATTAAATAATAGACTTGATAAGTCACGTAAATGGGTTGGATCTCATCAAGTCCAACATTACAGCCCGAGTATTATTATTGGATACGGAAAATTTAGGATGTCACATAAGGCATACACTCTAAGTTGAAATATATAACATCTCCCAGAATGAGAAATGGATTTGCTTTAAGAGGCCATGAGCCGCTAGTGGGGCATCCCGCTGTTGCTCTGGGCTTACGAACTGGGGCTGCGATTAGACTGCTCCGCCTCCAGCAAGACTTGAAGGCGCTCCACCTCAGCAATCTTGTCGGCGAGCTGGCTCTGGAGAGCCGTTATCTCCCCGACGCAGCCATTGACCGGGTCCCGTAGTCGGGCGTCGGCTTCGTAGACCAAGCTACTCACGGTGTTTGCTCGCTGGTCTTCTGGTAGTTCCTGGGAAGTTTCTCGCCCAAGTGTGTCAATTATCACATGAACTTGGTGATGCATGAGGATGCAGAGCTTACGAGTCAAGTTTGCGGCTACATAATTTGATGTTTACTTAGACTTACCTGGAGAACCAGCATGTCCCCCAAAAGAAGATGACGACAGTTCATTCGTAAATTTCTAAAAGATAAATCTAAACCTCAAACAATTATAAAAATAAACACTAGTGTCAAAATCAAGGGGGAAGTAATGGGGAAATTCCAAGAAAGTTTTTTAACTTACTGCATTTGTGCTAATTTAATCATAAACATTTTAATTTGTCCAATTGAGTTCTAAACATTTTGATGATTTGTTAATATAGTCCATTTAACCACTTTGGGATGGAAATCACTAACGTGAATGCTGGCCATCCCGTGTGGCACAACTGGTACCAACAAACAATTTTTACAATTTTTAAATAACTTTCTTTTTCTTTTCTTTTCCTTCTCTTTGCTAATGGTTGGTCTTCGGTTGCCGGTCGCCAGCCATAAAAAAAGTTCGGCCATCTGAAGGACTGGCCTTGCTTGGGGGAGGATTGCCCCACTTACCAAGAAAGTCAGTTTAAAGTCTTTTTGATAAGTTAGTCTAAACTTCATGAAAATTACAAAAACAGCACTTGTATCAAATTCCGTGGTTAGCTACAGACTAAATGTAAGGAAGAGACTTTGATGGAAATTGAAGTTGAGTAGAATCCATATGCACTAATCTTTAGACAGACGGGTTTATTAACTTGTAGTGGATTCTGACGTCTACTTATGACTTTCGCCTTAGAACGAAAAAATCACTTTGACCTTTACAAAAGAATAATTATTTAAACGATGCTCGAAATAATGCTGATAATCTTATTCCCTTAAACAATTAAGCCCTAATTAAAGTCATATAAATAAAATATCCTAAACAGACCCTTATTGATTAAGTCCAGGAAAAGTTCGGCCATCTGAAGGATCTTACTTTCTTCCTTTTTTTTTTCCTTTTTCCCTCTGTTTCTTGTCGAGAAAATCAAGGATTTTTTGACCTAGGGGAGTTTCCATTTTGCAGATAGTGGACACATGCCTTTATGTCGGGAAATTGTCGAGTAAGTAATGGAAGTATATGTTCTCATAAATCTTATTTATAGTAATTTTCCTAAGTTACGAAAGCATATATACTAAATTGAGCTCGTAACCCCGTAGATCTTCTACTCGGTTATTCGTACGTCATTATATATAAGAGAGTAATATAATTTCATTTATGTCAGGCCCACACCCGTGTAAGTGGCTTCTTAAAAGTAATACTCTCTAATTTTTATATTCATAAATTAAATGGGACCCCAACAAAAAAGCTAGAAGTGAAATGTCCCATTTTCTTGCCAAAATACCATAGTTTTTCGTGACAAACAACTTCACGTGATCCAATAAAAATTGTGAAATTTGATGTAGAAAAGGTGGAATCTAGAGAAACCCAGTATGAATTATTTTACTAGTATATGCGGACCCACTCCTTCTCTACGTTCTTTTTGTGCTTTTTCTCGAAGTGCGCATGTCCGGCGATAAACTGTCAACAAGATTAGGATTAACAATGAATAGACAACAAAGATGAAGACATATAGTCAGACCTGAAACATCTTTTAATGTACCTGCTCTGTCATGAGTATGTATACCTTTAGGCGTTTTCGAAAAAGCTACCCTAATGAGTGCGTATACCTTTAGGCGTTTTCAAAAAAGCTATCCTAACATGATTTAAAAAAAGGGTTTTCTTTCCCTTTTTTATTTTCCTCCTTTTGATTAATATGCCGACATTTTCACATTTTCGATAAGTAAAGAGCAGATCAAGAACATAATTGTTGCTGTTAGATTTTGTAAAATCACTGACAACTCTTCTAAAAATATAAATTATTAGATGAAGACATAATCTAATTATCAAATATTATAATATTATCTTTTATGCTTAAGTTGAACTTTGACCTAAGGTTGAGCATGAAGATGTATAATACAGTAAGCAAATAAGGAAAAGATTTGAACTCATGACCTTTGCGTTGATAATGTGTAAAGTCTTGTGGGACTACTTCTAATTATGCTAAAAGTTTTAAATTGTTAGATGAATATGTGATTTGAAATTTAAATATCTTTAGAATTGTTGGGCTACATTTGACTATAGGGTGTGTGAAATCATGTTAAAAAAATAAATAAAAATTGAACAGTGATAGAAGAAATTAAAGTTGGAGAGAGAGAGGACTTTGAACCCTTTATCAAAATGACCAGAGCGGGATGATTATCTCTAAAGATTTGTTGAAAATTGTTTATGCAAGTGGCACCAAATGTTTTCTTAAGTTATAGAATCTCCCTAAGTTTACTAGTTGAGCAATGTTAGAGACTTTTTAATAAGAAGGATCACACAACTTGTACTACTAGTTAAGTGTCACAATAATTCTTTTGATATTTGAATAAGTCACATCTGTAAATAAGATGATATATATTAAAGTACCTCTTATTGCTTGTTTGTGGGGTTTATATTGTGCATCATATGCATGTAATCTTCTTTCACCTAATGGCTTACATTTTCAGATTTGATGTTCTAAAATGATCCATAATTTGATTTTCACATGTGAAGCTAATCGTTCATCAATTACACATGCTGCTCTCAATTCATTTTGTACGTGGGAGATCGTATTAAATTATTTTAAACCGTTTGTCTATAAGATCTATATTTTAACAAATCTATATAGTTTTCTTTCGTTTAATAGCTTAAACTTTTAGTTTGGAAATTTTATATGTACACTTATTCAACCACTTAATTGTGGTCACTTCTCTTAGTAACTAACATTATATTTAGACTTAACTTCAAGGTGACCCTTCTCTCTCTCTCTCTCTCTCTCTCTCTCTCTCTCTCTCTCTCTCTCTCTCTCTCATCTGGTAAGTTAGTGGAAACCTGTTATCCTATCCACCTAGCTTGAGGAGTTTAGTGAGCCTACTGTATGTCCATACTACCTACTAATTTTTTATAGGTATAGATTTAATCTCTCAAGTTATAAGATCCAAATCAATTATTTGGTATATGATCATTGGTTGTCTCTCCATTAAACACGTATTACCACCATAAAATATAAGGAGAAACGTGGACCATATGGAGTAAAAGTTATTGAACAGATCTAATGTAACTAATCCTTATGATGAGCAATGCAAGAAGCAAGAATTATAATAATAGCTCAACGCATCACGCTAACCATTTGCTTAGATAAATCTAAGATACTTGAACAATTGTATGGAACGAGTAACGTATGATCTTATATGGGAAAATCACCAAAGAAGTTATAATTCTAAATTTATTTTTTGGCCAATTGAGTTCTTAATGTTTTGCAATTGTCTCAATTTAGTTAAGCTAGCTAAATTTGGTCGGTCAACACCAACTAACAATTTTTTAATAATATTTTAATTTTCGAATTTTTTATTAATTTTTTATCTTTTTTTTCCCTCCCTCCTCCTTCCTTTGGCTCCGATGACTGGCTAGAGGTGAGGGTCAATCACCAGATTGAGGCAGCTGGCCAGTGGCAAGCTAGGCGAGGGTGAGCCGGCAAGGGCTCACCTCACTAGTGGCTAGGCCAGCTCTACCTCGCTAGATCTAGCAAGTGCTCACCTTGCTAGTGGCTGCCAAGCTTCCCCTCACCTAGCGATGATGACGTCAAGTTTCCCCTTCCATTAGCAAGGCTCTCCCTTGTCCAAATCCAGCGAGAGCTTGCTAGCAAGGGCTTGCCTTGCTAGTGGTTTGGTGAGCTTGCCCTTGCCTAGTGACGGCAAGGGGAGCTCGCCACTGGCCATCAATTGGCTAGGCAAAGCTTGCCCTTGCTAGTGGCTAGCAAGCTAGACCTTGCCCAGCAATGATGAGGCGAGCTCACCACTGGCCGACGATTGGTCCTCCCCTCTAGCTAATCGTCAAAAGGAGGAGGAAGGAGAGAAAAAAAAAGATAAAAAAAATTAATTAAACCATTCAAAAAATAAAATATTATTAAAAAATTATCGACCGTGTCAATTAGCATCCACGTGAGTGCTAGTTGGGAAATTTTGGCTTGATGAAATGAATTGGCACAATTACAAAAGATTTAGGATTTAATTGCCCAAAAAAATAAGTTTAGAACTAAATTGGCATAATTACAATAGGTTTAGGACTTTTTAGTAATTTTCCTGATTTTATACATATGAGGAGATGAGGTGCATGACTTATCACATTATATAAACAAGGTAAAATTAGAGAGTTTGAGGGGAGTGGGGAAACAAACATGCTAAAAAAAGAGAGATGGGGGGTGAACCTGTAACATCTTGTTGACATTGCTGGCGCCGAAAACCTTGTGGACGTTGGTGAACTTGTGGGGCTCGCTGGCTGGGAAGTACGGGGCAAACACGCAGTCCGGCATGCACCTCCTCCGCAGCAGCTTGCACGCCGCGCACGCCAACGGCGTCCCCCGGTTCCTCCCCTCGCTGCTCTCCTCCATTGCTCTCCTTCTTCTCTGGTTGAAGTGAGCGCTGAGCTTTGCTTGCCGGGTCCTGTGTGTGTGTGTGAGAGAGAGAGAGAGAGAGAGAATGGGGTTGGTATGTTTTGCCTTTTAGGCTTGCTTAGTCAAAGGAGCAAAGACAAATATGAAGTGAAGGAAGCAAAAAAAAAGGGAGAAAGAGTGAGGGGAGAGACGTGGAGGGAACGTGAAGGAGAGAGGCGGGATTTATATTGTATGTATAGAAGGGATCGCCTGACGAGAGTGCCCCACTCTCCACCTCTCAAGTAATACAAAAGAGCAAAGACGAGTGCGGAGCAAGGAGAATCTTTTGTGTCGACAGTGACATAGGGCACCGCCGTGACACCTTTTGACAATTTTTGTTTGGCGATACACTGACTTTTCCCTCTCTTTTGTTGATGTTTCGTCCTACACTTTGAATTTTCTTTCTTCTTTTTTTATTTATTTTTTTATTTTTTTCTCTTTTTGATTCTTTTGTGATTGACTGGGAAACCGCGGGCGCTGCTGAAGGAAGAAAAGGAGAGAGAGAGATGGCTGAGGTGATCTGACAACCGTGACTGACCTTGCATGAGGAGACTCTTCTTGTTGAGGCGGAGGTTGTGCAACTCTAGTTTAGTTTAAATAATAATTCATTTATTTCGTGAAAAATGAATTATTTAGAAAATATTTTCCTAAATATGATCATATATATAACTTGTAAAAATGAATGAATGAAAAAAAATGTCTTCATCCACAAAATATTAAGGCATAATTATTATCAATGAAAATACCAACATGTTAAATTTACCAATTATTTCAAACGATAAAAATAATTACTTTAAATTATTTATTTTCCACAAAACAAATGGAGCCTAAATTGACGGTTTCGATACTATGGATTGATTGATTGTCTCTTATCTCTCTATTCTACCTCAGTATCTTAACTTGACATGTGTCTATTTGTACCACAAAATACCAAAAACTAAAAGAAAAAATTAACTAAGTACTAATTTTTCCTATTTCACTATATTATAATATAACCACCGTCACTTATCCAAAAATTCAAGATTGTTGGCAAAATCTCGTTGCCTTAAACTATATGGAGGGTGCCAACTCTTTGCTATGAATATGACATGAGATAAAGACCATTCGTATCTAGAAGTGAGCACCAATCTTGGACCGACCCAACCCCGCCGGTTTTGGTTCGGTCCCTAATGAAACTAGGTCAATCCTTAATCCTAAGACCCCTAGATCCCGCACTGTATGGGTTGGTCAACCTAGGCCAACTCTATACATAATATATTATATATTATTATATGTCTAATATATTATATACTATATGCTTTTGTCTAATTTAAAATTTAGCACATCTTCATCTATTCTCTTTACAGTTCAATTCGTCATGTAAATTAGAAAGTAGAAAGACACCCATACCGATTTCGATAAAAAAAGAAAAGAAAAGAAAAGAAAGAAACCCTCTTCACTTGCCTTAGCCTTGCTCATATGCCTTGGCCTTGCTCGCCTTGGTCACAACCCGCACCTCTTCACTTGCGTCACTCACCTCGTTGCTCGCCTATGTTCACTCACCTCACTGCTTGCCTTTGTTCTCTTGTCTTGCATGCTTGTTTTTATGGTTTGTTGCTATTAGCAAGTGTAAGTTTTTAAAGTTATTTTATCTTATATTTATGTTTAATATTTATTGGTGTTCATAATTCGGTTGCCCAATGTCACATTATTGATAAATTATGTAATTTGAAATGGTACGTTTGTCCTTTTAAGGAACATAAGAAAGGCAATATATATATATATATAAAATAAGTGATTGGTCTCGGGTTGGACCCATAGGGTAGATTCAATCCTCGGTC
This sequence comes from Eucalyptus brandiana, assembly GCA_014182725.1. Classification (NCBI taxonomy): domain Eukaryota; kingdom Viridiplantae; phylum Streptophyta; class Magnoliopsida; order Myrtales; family Myrtaceae; genus Eucalyptus; species Eucalyptus brandiana. The sequence goes on along the minus strand of CM024672.1, from coordinate 21,583,515 downwards.
CCCAGCTCAACAAGATCAGTCCTCGGTCCCAAAAATTGAGGACCAACATTGTGTGGATTGGTCCCTGATTAGATGCTGGATTGGTCCAACCCAAACCATGCTCACCCCTGTTCATATCAAAAGATTCATTGATTCATGCTCAAGCCATGGTTGGGGCTACTATTAGGGGTGTGCAAAAGAATCGAAAATTGGTTGGAACCAAACTGGAACTGGCAATTCCCAAGAGAATTGATCTAGTTCTTGATTCCAATTTATTAGAAGTAGCAAGTGCTAGCTAGTTTCCTGGTTCTAGGTATGAAATTGTCCACCCACCCACCTGCTCGTCTGGACCAGACCGGTAATATATAAATATATATTTAATTTTAAGGAAAATTTTCAATAAAAAATTTAAGAAAAATGAAAACTCTAAAATCCCTAATTTGAAATTGAATACCCATTAACTGAGTGCTTGTCTTGTCTCATTCTTATCTCATATGAGTTGTCTCTCTATTTCTCACTCACGGTCTTGACTCTCAAGCTCAATGCCCATCGACTATGTCAACTCTCAACTTTTAATATGAATCCAATATTTTTACTAATCTTGCAGTAAAGAATATAGAAGTTCTATGTTTTTTACTTTACTTTGGCTTGTAAAAAAAATGTTGTATTAACTACGTGAAACTTGATGGGATCAATTCCATGGACTCACCCAAGAACTGGACTGGAGTGGCAGTTTGGTTCTCAGGTGGATCTATAGAACTAATAAGTAGTTCCTAGTTTAAATTTTCAAAACTAGTGCTTAGTCTACAGTTTCTGGTTCCAAGGTGGGAACTGTCCACCTGAACTATGCTCACCTCCGGTTGTCATCTTTCTCTCTCAACTTTTGTTTCTCAATTTTATTTTCCCTTTTATTTCCAGAGTTTTCTAAAGTATTGATATCAGCTGTTAGAATATGTTTGATCTTGATGATTACCCCTGTTGACTTATTGCTAGCCAGTGGAGGACTAGATATAGAGAGTTGGAGAATCTAACGAAGTGGAAGCTTAATGGCCTCAGGCTAGGATTGTCGAATCCTAGTGCTTCCTCCTTTATTTAATCTTATGACTTTTCCAATCAAAAGGCTCTTCTTTTAATCACTCTAATATTGTTTTCCAATTTAAACCAAATGACACTCTAAATGACCTGATCCATCAATCAATCTGTCTCTTTCTCTCCCTAGTGGTGTTTAGGGTAAAAATTTTCATGGGAGAATTATCCAAGAAGTTCTAAACCTATTATAAGACCTCCAATTTAGTGTTAAATTTTCCAATTAAATCAATGTCGTATTAAACCTTTCGATAATTTTTTAATGTAGTCCTTCCAATCTTGACATCCAATTAGCACTGGTGTACAACCACCAATATGACATATTCGATATGGCTCAAATGTTGTCCTTTTTTTCAAAAGTGGCATCATTTTGCTCAGAAGAAGTTGCCTCTACTGCCCTACCAATATGTCTATAGTACACGTTAGCATTGTTCATCACATCAGATGCCACATCATCTTGAATGGACGAAAAACTTGAAGGTTCATATTTGTGCTCCCCAAGTAAAACTTTTTTTTTTTTTGGTGGTAGGACCTCTGTAAATTGGGAATGTTTTGGTCCTGCAGTTACAAATTTATGGTTTTTTTTTCCTAAGTATTTGGCCGAGAAGAAGATGTCCCTTGCTGGTGATGTTTATACTTTTCATCTTTGTACCTTTCAGTGGTCTAAGATATACGGCCTTACATCATTATGTATCAGAATGGAGCTGAAATTAAAGAATGCTCCGCAAAAGCATGCATGCGGGATTTATTTGATCACGCACATTTATACTCTGAGGAGAGAGAAAAAAAGGGAACTTAACATCATTATTAGTTGTTAGAAAAAGGATAAAATAAATTAAGGGAAAAGGGATGTCCAGGGGACAAACTATCATAATGATGAGGTGCTCCATGGCATGGGTCATGGGATCCAAATCAACAGTCATTGTCCCAGTCAACCTCTCCTGCGTTTTGGTCTTCCCTCTCTTGCAACAGTGAAATCGATTAGCTCTCCCACTCGTCCAAAAGATCTAACAAACCCCTCGTGATGATGGCAATGAATTGCCGAAGACCAATACGTGAAGAAGGAAAAATAAATATATTAATAAAAGGAAAAAGCTCATGGGTCAGGATAGTCCATGCACGACATCTTTTTCCCTTTTAGAAAAATGGCATTTTTTTTTTTTTTGATAACTGAGGGAAACTCGTAAGCCGACAACCAGGTGGGTGAAACCCAGGGCGCAGGAGAACCTACCCTCCCGTGAAGTGGGTAAATCCACTTGCGACGTGCAGGAGATTCGAACTTCTCCCATTCGTGAGAGGAAAAAAGCCCGAAGCCAGCAGTGCCACACGAATTTTTCGAAGAAAACTTATTAAATAAATCTAATAATAATATATTTTTCTTTTTTGATGCATTAATTTTTTATAATAACATTGTTTTAAAAATGCCAAGCTCTTTATTTTAAATATTTAACAAATACCTTTCCCTGTCACAAAAATCGCGGTTTAAAATCATGTGAAGGTTGAAATTAGATTTGTGGGGGACCAACCTTTATATTCAAGTGGTGACCTTCTAGCAATCGAGAATTCTGCGAACATGCGGATTGAGTTTATTCCTCTAGATGAGTCCAAGTTTGGCTTGGGCTTGATAGATGTTTGCGATGATTGAGCGCCCGTCGGTGCCGTCGGTGCATTGGGAGGGCCGGCATGAATTATGAGAACTATGGTTTCGTTACAGATTTCAAGCTGGGATGGAGAATTGTCAAATTATCTCTTGATTTTGAGCCCGTGAACAAAACCTGATTCAAACCTCAGCCATGTGATTTAAATTAGGAAAGTCTTGATTGGTACTTTTGGTTGACTGAACATATGAAACAACAACGAAAGCCCTGTTGGAGTTGGATTCCTATTTTGAGTTGGCTAAAAGGGGCTTTCTACGTTGGATAATGATGTGGGCAAAGTCCTAATGTTGTGCAACTAATGAGATATTTTGGGGCTTATGACAGGTTGGGTATCTATTCTGGCGAATTAGTTTTACCGAATGACCACACCTTGTGGTAATGGGTCAATATGGTTTCAAAGCCATCTCTTTGATGCCCACCTTCTTTTACTTTATTCCTATGGTTGTGGTCCTTTGGTGGTGGCCCAAGGCTATCCTCGCGGGCCACGTTGCGAGGTCGCAAAATTCTAAAGAGGAGGAGAATGATGTGGGCAAAGTCCCAAGCAACTAAGGAGATGTTTTGAATCTTATAATGGGTTGGGTTCCCTATACTAGAAAGCTAACTTTCGGGACAAGTTCTTCCATCCCTTGTAATAATGCATCAACACGGTATCAAAGTCATTCCTTGGACAACTCCTAGCACTTTATCTTCGAGATTATAGTCCCTTGGTGGTGGCCCAAGGTTATGTCGCTGGGACCATTTCATGAGGTCACATAATTCTAAAAAGTGGAAGGATGATGCAGGCAAAGTCTTACATTAAGCAACTAAGGAGATATTATGAGGGTTATACTGGGCTAGCTTCCTTATCATGACAAGTTAACTTTTCGAGATGAGTTCTTTCACCTCTTGTAACGTACCAGATATAGAGGTGGATTTTCGTTTCAATACATCGAACTAAATAAGAGAAGTATTAGTATTTTTCTGAGTGAGTTTTTTGTATGAGATTATAAAATAATGCTTGTGGGTTTTGTTTTGGGTGCAATTTAAGGTTGCGAAATACTTGAATGATTATAACTTTGTAATTTTGCGGATTGACGAAAGATTTCTTTTTTTTTTATAATTATTTTGGCAGTTGGCTCTCACCGTAAATGAAGTACCAAAATTTGGGCCGAATGATTTGAAACTTCGATGTTCCGTATGATTCCTCGTTGATTTTGTTATTAGCTTACGTGTCTTTTTTTCCCGCCAAATATCTCCGTTACTTTATTTCAATATTTTCATGGAACGAACTAACAAAAGGGAACGGAGGACAAGTATTAATATTAGTTTCCACTTTCCATCTACGTCGTAATCGTCGGGCAACGGAACTGCAGTGACGAAGTTCAAAGTCCTCAACACTTAGCCCCTTTCTTATGTTTATTTGAAATTATTCATTATTTTCACATACAAGTTGTATATTATTTTCACTATTTTAACCATCGTGATCCCATCCAATGTGGACCAAACACACGTGTAATGTATGTTGGCATCCGGTTCTATATAAGAAATCTATTTTATATGGCTAAACCTACCAGAAACTCTAAATTAGACCTACTGTAATATATTTACTCTAAATTTTTTCTACAACATAAAAAGTCTTAAACTTGTACCCGCATGACATATTTATCCTCCATCAAAGTTTTCTCAATGAGAACTATAAAAAATTTGTCAACATGAATGCTATAAAGCAAACGGTGTTAATATAATGCTCTCATGACTTAAGTGAAATAAAAACGATGTTATTTTGACTTAAAAATTATCTAACGGAACCTTGACGGAGGGCAAATATGTCACATATTTATAAGTTTAAGGTTTTTTATGTCACAAGAAAAAAGTTTATTATAAATATGTCACAATGAATATAGTTTTGAGTTTTTGATATTGCAAAAATAAGTTCAAGGTATATGGAGCATAGTTTGGGGATTTCTTGTAGTTTTTCCCATTTCTTATATTATCTCGTTCTATCTGATTTGAATACACATGTTACCATACAAATTTAACAAATTAGAGGTTTTTTGAAATCAATTTCGTTGTTAGTATTTATTGGTTTGGTGTAGGAAAGTTGACCAAATTTGAATCGAATGAGTGCCGAGGACTCAGATAGGAGCAAAAGTGAAAGAAGAAAGAAATTTTGTTATTTTTCTTTTTAAAATTTTCACCAGCAATGTTCTTTCTAGAAGTCCTTATCTTGTTACCAGTAGAGATCAGTTTAGGGGACATTGTTTAATTAATTATAAGCTTATTGCACGGATGCTAATTTAGTCATAAATTTTTTAATTTTGTCAATTGAATCATAAACCTTTGTGCCAAATTCCAATGTAGACCTTTCAAACAATTTTCATCGAAAATTTTTTTATGCGGCCGTCTAACCATCATTGGACTGTCACCCTACATGGCACACCACTATGTCAACAATTTCCGATTAAAATTAACCGGAATGACTACATTGGAACTTTGTGCAAAAACTTATAGCTAAATTGGCAAAATTGAGAACTTCATACCTACATCTGTACAATAAGTTTAAGACTAATCGAGGCAATTTTCCCAATTAGTTCGACGCTGAAGAAAATTAGCGGTGCCCAAGACCCATATTATTCCACACCAAATCATAGTTATAAAGGATGTGCGCATCATGTCATCAACCTAAATATTTGGCACTTCCCATGATCTCCCATGATTGTGTAACATGCCGTGGGATTGGACTTCATCCCCTTAATCAGCCGACAAAAGTACTTCGAGAATGAGAATCTTGACCTCTTTTTTATGTGACAAGCTCGAAGTCAATTTTATTTTTTCTTTGGAGGTGTGACCACAAAGGAGTCTAAAGACAAACACAATCGAACGGAGGCATGCATGTGTAGCTCATGTGCAATATCGACAATGATTTAGCGGGTGAATTAGGTGAAGCAATCGTGCTTTTGACTTAAAAATTGATTTAATTTAAGTTTATTTTATTGAATTCTCTTAGACGATACCTGATTTTGGTCCCCCACCCCTCATCAGTCAGTCAAAATTGTCGAATTAAGAAAAAAGAAGGAAAGAGGTAATTGGCTAGTTCAATGATTTTTCTCGCGGTTGTGGTACGGTTGTAATTTTGGCTTGCGAAAATAGTCAACGCCACTCGGCACAGTTTCTACCGTTGGGTCTTTCGGTTGGTAAGGAAAAAAAAAAGGGGAGGGAAAGCACGAGGCTCCAACCCTTCTTTTTTTTTTTTCATTTTTTGTTTTGCAAGTAAATGACTATTTTAAAATCAAAGTTCAAAGTGAGGGCGGCCCACCCAACATGCTTTTTATTTCACAATATATTTTTATTAAAATTTTTATAAATTATTGTATTTTTGGCCCAATGGAACCGGTTGGGATTTGTGGTTTCTTCGTCCCTACACAAGACGATGCTTTGCGAACATGACCCAGATGCTTTGCGGACATATGAAATCATTTCATATAGTGTAGTTTTTATTTAATTATTTGTTATGGATTTGTCGTAGATACACCAGCCGAGTAAAATATTGCTCAAGGGGTTTCATTTTCTTCAGTTGAGCCGTTGATATGAGTAGTTACACTTTTGTCAACTACTTACATTCCAAGATCAACGGTTGCGGATGTAATTTGAGTAAAGGGTCTTTTGAGCAATGGCAATCCCAACTTTTTGGATCACATTCTTGGAATTGTGGATTCTCTCTATCTACTTGTTTAAAGAATGCCACATAAGAAGTACAAATCAGATAGTTAGTGTTCATCGATATCATCAAATATTCATAAACACGAATCCAACCAACTTGAGGTTTTTATCTTGTGGCTCAAGTTTTAGCTAAAATTTGAGCAAGAATCTACTCAAGGGACATAAAGACGTCCAAAAAGACTTGACTATTCTTCTCCATTAATTGGTAAATTCTTTGTGATTGGCTCTCCACATTGAGGCATTGACATTTGAACTAAATCACATATATCTGATCTCATTATCAATCTTTGATAGTTTTTCTGGTAATTCGTCCTCTCCTATTTGATATTGAATTTGATGGTTTGTTAGTTTTCGTGCTATATTACAATAAAGGGTCACCTAACATGCAAACCATTTTAAGTCATAGCCATTTCACACAGGAATGATTTTGACTTAATCGGTTCATAGAATTTGTAAGATGTTTCATAAGCCTTCAGATAACGAAGTATCTATACTCATGCTCCTGAATTATTAAAAAAAAATTATGACTAATTGATTACTCACAAAATATCTAACTCTAACGAGCCGTCTTAAAATTCTAGCATAGTATTAAAAGGAAATTCAAACATGATTCGACAAACGAAAATTTAAAAAGAGAGAGAGAGAGAGAGAGAGAGAGAGAGAGAGAGAGAGAGAGAGAGAGAGAGAGAGAGAGCAGAGAGAGAGAGAGAGAGAGAGAGAGAGAGAGGCATGTTTTTTTTTCTTTTTTTCTTTGACTAATTTTTTGGCCAATTCGATCGTCCAACAATGAGTTGATTTTATTGAATTGGGTAATTTACTAGATATGTACACCACATGTTTTGCCTTGTCTAGATTTGAACACATCCTTCCTTGTCTAGATTTGAACACATCCTTTGACTATAAAATTTGAAACAATTCCATGATTCACATTCATTAGTAAGTTTTGGCTACCAAAAAAGAGTGATCTCTCTCTCTCTCTGACCACCTATCTAGAAAAAAAAAGGGCATCTTAGAGCGCACTAGTACTTCTCCTCAAAGCAACAATCGCTCCAAGCATCAGCCAAGAAACGCTAGATCTTAAGCAATTAAAAGCCGATTTTTATTTTTTTTAATAACAATCTCAGGGCACAAGCTTCGGGATCCGGCTATTTGGATGTCCATAAAAAACTTACCAGCTCAATAAATGGGTTAAGTCCAAGACTGGGCTCTAAGCTTTTGGCCTATGTAAGTTGTCTTGACGTAGAGCAGTTTGGATTTAGTTGATAACATCTAAACAAGTGATCTCAATAAACGAGTTAAGTTCAAAGTTTGACTTTAAACTTTGGCCTATGTAAATTGCCTTGATGTAAAGCAGTTTGCATGTAATTAATGAAATCTAAAAAAATGACCTCCAATTCTTTAGCCGAAAATTTTCAATCACCCCAACCAGTTGTGTCGACCATGAGGGGTTTAAAAGACGATGTTTTTTGGTAGTCTATAGGTGTTTTTCCAGCTTTCCCGATTATAGTGCCTTATGTCTACAAGTTTCTTCTAAGTGAAAATTATATTTTCATGCTTACTTTTTACAAGAGGAAAGCCCATTTTAGGTAGAAAAATCTCGAAAAAACAAATTGTATCGAATAGCATATACATCCTTCCAATTTAGTGGGCCTTAATCTTTTAGGTTCCCCATAAGTTTAAGTAAATTCTGCCCGGTGAAAATTAGATTCCATGCCATACTCGAATAAATTTGAACCATGAAGCTCGTTTTACTTGTCAACCTTATTTTTGTCTCATCTGGATGTGTCTTTAAGAACATATTAAAAACCTAATAATGCTCGAGGAAATATTGTACCACCAAGGTTTCAGACCTAGTGTTGATGGGTTTAAATGTCTTTCACGAGATCTCAAGTTTAATTCTCATCATGAGTGGACTTGAACTATGTTGCCTAGTTATGGCATATGTCAAGTAAAAAGACTTTTTGACTATTAAGATTTTGGTGGAGATGACTGATGGCCTCGCAAACCATGGATTTTCAGGTCGTGGGTTATGTAAAATAGTTATAGCTCAAATTAAATATTCCGTAACAAGTATGAGATCCTTATGGTAACACTTAAAGATGTCATTAGCAATGGTCGCCTCTTCCAACCATTTTCCATTTACCAGATAAATGTCTAGCAAAATATTGGAATGCCTCAAGCTCCACATTATGTGACGGAGAGGACTTACTCACCTTTCGTCACATAAGGTTCATGCTTAAAAGATGTCACATGTCAACCTCTTTTCAAAATATCGCCAATGATGGTCTCGATTTCAAAACCCTAAGATGCCAATTCCATTGGGTGTAAGACCAAATCGCCGCAGCGATCACAATTTCAAAGTTCTCACTTGTGTTTCAACATAAACCCCATTGGGCGCATGAGAAGTTCGTTGAGATAGCTCTTTTTGGCGTTTGATGGAATGGCCGATGGTGAATCTTCTTATGGGTAAAACATTTCGTGAAATACTTGCAAGATTGCTTTTGCAGAGAAGGAAATAGTTAATCAAATGTTGATGCTTATGAGTTAAAAGAGAGAAGAATATGCCAGCAGATAAATAGTAGTTCGGTCAATTTTTTAGACCGGCTTCACTCTCCTAGACTAACAGTCAAGAATTAGGCCGCAATCCCTAGTGATCTTTGCGAGGTTAGAGATAGTAGCAGGTTTTTTTTTTTTTTTTTTTTCACCTGAAACTTAGTAGATAAGTTTGATCAAACTAAAGGACCAATATTAGAGTACAAAGCCTAGAAATCGTTTCAGAGTAATGTAAATCGATATACAAACAGTAATCACACTAAAAAGCATGAGAGTATTCAATACAAGATAGAATAGAATCTTTCTATTCTGCCGCTTTTCTTAGCAATACTTGAGCCCTTTAATAATCTCCCGAGCGTTAATCTAACCGTTTCAAGTCTTCTCTAGGTATAAGGATCCGTTGGATACAAGCCTCTCCTTAGTTGCCTGCAAACTGCACTATCCCTGACCCAAGAAGGGGATTTTTAGAAATAGATGCTTTTGCTTTTGTCCAATGGCTGACTCTCTAAATTATTGCACACAGAGAAATGCTACTCTAATCTTCTCTGGGTTAATTTCTGTGGACTCTAAACCCTGAAACTGGTTATCAACCTCTAATTTGAATTCTCAATCAAGTCAAAAGAGATGTAAATTTTTTCATCCAAGTAGTAGAAGCACATCACACTTCTTCCATTTTTTCAATCGCTTCCCAATCCCTTCATGCTTCTCACTTAAAGTGACTATCACTATCTATCCTCTGGTCCTTTCAAGCATGTTGACAACTCTAATTCTACTAAGCTGTTCACCTTCAATGGTCCATCCAAGTTTCACCAACTCCCTGTTTTATGACTCATTCACCTTCTACTCAGGTCCACCATCTTTTAGACACCTTCTACATCCAATACCTTGGTCACCTTTGATAGATGGCAAAGCACTCTTAGCTTTTGATGATTTTGTGAAGACACCACTTACATATTGCTTGTGCATCTAAAACCTGGCACTACACTAATAATACACACATCAGTAGCTTTTAACTATTTTGCCATCTTCAAAATAATATAGGGAGTTTTTCCGACATGTTATTGTGCTCTTCGAATTACTCATGGTGATTTGTTCATGAACGAACAAAGCATATTGCAAAAAGATTGTCCCTTTGCCAAATAACATCGGGCACTAAAACATGCTCCATATTTCCTCCGCTGATCAATTGTCGAGATCCTCACTATCAAGGTCATGTACACAATTTGATTTCCAAACTCCAATTGATTTATCTACAACCACCTTTCGTGCGAGGGAACCGTCAAATAAGATATTTGATACGTTGCCATCTAGATTTCATATTATTGTTGTTAGGTTCATGATAGTGTGTATCTTTCATATGTATATTTTAGTTTGGAGTATAGTTCGATCCAATTTTCACGATGTTGGAATTAAACATAATTAGATTCGGGGGGCCCATGTCTTGCTCTAAATACAAGAAAGTCAACGGTGCCGGAGATCATTGCTTCTGCATCCCACTTTTCACTAATTATTCCTTGATTAAGAGAGGGTCGAAGTGGAAATCCTGGAGATCGACAATGCTAGATCCCGCCTGGACCTTGACATCAACAAGATCAAGCATCGATGTGATCCCTCTGATCTCAAATCAAACTAAATTAAATTAAAATGAATCAAATTATATCGATCCAAAGCTATAGAAAAATGGGCAAACAGTTGAAACCCTTCTTTTGATTGGAGAGGCTTCCCTATCCAGCATCTTCAATATGCCCCACTTGATGATCTTGGAAGCTACCATCATTGATGTTGAGGCCTGCCTTAATCTTGAAGCAGATCCTTTTTGGTCTAACGCCCCATCTTCCACTAATTAGAACTGATTAAGACACCTATAATCATTTTATAGTTTAAAATTCACCATCTTTATAATAATGTTGGGATACAATAAAATTCTTTTGCGTGCTTCCAACACCTACTTTTCGTAACACATTGGGGACACGAACTTTATTGTCACCACGTAAATCCAAAGATTTTTATCTACTGGAACAAGCAACTGGAATACTTTCAAGAAACCTTATCTCGTTCATATATATAATGAGTAAGTGCTTCTGCGCATGGAAAAAAAAAATGGTCGGAATTGATCGGAAGCTTGTGGTTGGACTACGATCCTGTACTTACCTTGGCTTGTACGTGCACGTGCAATACCACCCATTTGTCAATGTTGTTACGTATATGTCGAGGTTTTTCTAGAGAAGACAGAGGTATGGGGACAAATTGGAGTGTCTTTAATCATTCTATCGGTCCTCCCTTGTTTTTATTATTGTGGACAAAAAACCTCAACACTTATAATAATGTGGTACTTCTTAGGTTGTCAAGGCATGGAAAATGTCTCAATAATGGCATGAGAATCTTGACTTCCCCAAGCTCCACTCACTTTGCATGAACCGATTTTCTACACAAGAATTTTCATGAGTTGTTTGTAGAAAAAAGGGATAACGATACTACAAAAATAAGAATCTTGTGCATTTTGCAGTCCAATACCGCAATAACTTTTTGTGCCCAATTAAGCATCTCAACTTTTGGTTCAATATGAGGCATTTGTTGAATAAATGACCGTGTCATGCAATTTTGCTACCGATGGCTTGCTTACTTTGTAAAATTGAGCATTTTACTGACATGGCTCCCATACTGAACCAAAATAATACCATCTCCATTTAAATGCTGTGCAATGAGGAGGGAGAGAAAGCATGGACTCAGATAGTATTTGCCATCTAATATGTCTCTATTGACATGGTATCTTCTCAAGATGCCATATTGGATGCCAATGTAGTCGGTTAATGACTGTTTAACAACACTATTATACACGTTGGCAGTTTCTATCCTCAATTTTAATATTGAAAAGTTCATGTACTTGATTGGCCAAAAAAAAGTTTACGTACTCGATTGTAAAATGCACAAAAATTCATATGCTAGCAATGCTGTTATCCCAACAAGAAAGAAAAGAAGAGGAGAAAAGAAAAGATACTTACTTTGCCCATTATTGTGCTAGATATTCAAGCAAACACAAAATAACCTATCAAAGGAAGATCGAACAAAATGGAAAACACATCTAGGTTAATTTGCCATGTGGAAAATGAATGAGTTGGAAAATATTTTCCTAAAGGTGATCACTTGTATTACTTACGAAAAGGAATGAAAGAATAATATTTTCATCATTAACAAAAATGTTTAAACATATATTGTTGTCGGCAATGAAAATATTCTTTACTAATTAATTATTTCAAGCGATATAAGATATTATTTCTAGGAAATTATTTTTCAAATAATTTCTTCAACAAAATAAACAAAGCCTAAAATTTAATGTAGTCTTAAGAGCTACCATATCCCCTTGTAAGAAGCCTTACCCAATATATACGTATAAAGTGAGTCTCTCTTCCTTGGGAAAATTGTTCAAAAAGTTTTAAACCTATTGAACTTTTGTTAAGTTAATCATAAATCTTTTAATTTTATCAATTTAATCATAAATATTTTTATATTTTGTCAATTGAGTTCATCCGACCAAATTTTAGCTGGAAAATGCTAACGTGATTGTCGACCATCTCGTATAGCACCACTAGCGTTGATGTGAAGAGTTTTAATAATATTTTAATCTTTTCTTTTCTTTTCTTCTTCTAACCCTTGGTTGGCGAGGGCATCTCAACCCTTGCCGGCCACAGTGAGGGTTGCAACCCTCACTTGGAATTGGGCAAGGGCAACAGTGCCCTCACCTAGACTAGGCAAGGGTCAGTCAACAGCCTTCCTAGCCTAGGATTAGGGGGGTAAAAAAGGAAAAATAAAATAAAAAATAAAAAATTCATAATAAATTCAAAATGATATTAAAATAATATTAAAAGTTGTCAATGTTTGTGTCAGTGGCGCCACGTAGGACGGCCGGTATCCTCATCAACATCTTCTACCTAAAATTGACTACCTAGACTCAATTAACAAAATGTAAAAAAATTTAGGATTCAATTGATAAAATTGAAAGCTTTATGACTGAATTGGCAAAAGTGTAATAAGTTTAAGACTTTTTAAACAATTTTTCCTCTACCTCTCACTAGAACTATAATGAAAGTCTTTTTTCATTCGTAGAGGTAGTTTTAGATCGTAACTTGCTTTTGTTGGCGCAAAATATATCGATTTCAATCGAGGATCTTATTTCTCCGTGTATGTATGGAAAAACGTTAGGCACGCTTGATCCTACATCAAACACTACGGAGGTCTTTCGTTTAAATTTAGATACCAACCGTCATTCTCACCACCCACTCTCTTCTCCATCTCCCTACTCCAGATCACAGTCTAGCACGTAATCTGAATCCCAACGCCACTTGCTTCTACAGGTGCCTTCGCCTCAACCACATCTAATTTGTCCGCGAGCTATATGTGTTGGCGTTTCCCCGTCGAGGTCCGGGAGAGAGAGGGAGAGAGAGAGAGGATGTGTGATGGTCGGCCAAAGGAAAACCCAGTAACATCGGCGATCTCAGGAATGGGAAAGCGGCGAGGGGGGACCACCTCCCTCCGACAGTTACGGTAGTAGGAAAGACAGGTATTCAGTTTAAGTTGGCTGAGCGAACGGTCGTGTCGGGTAGGGGGCCTACAGATCTTTTATCGTGTTTTACGTATCTTATCTGATGAAGTGTCTTGAGATCCTGCAATTTTTTTGCATCCCCAGCCTTGGCATCCGATGACGCAGCATTGACAATGGAGAGCAGCAAATGAAGATGTTGGATGGAGCGAAGCTATGATGTAACAAGTGCCCTAGGCCATTAGCCTTTGAATATACATAATAAGTTAAATACAGTAGAAAGTCTGATGCTCAATGCTGCAGGCATTCATGCAAAAAAAAAAAATGATTTTTTATTTTTATTTTTGTGGAACATGAGGGCCCAGGTCGGGGGGAGAGGGCATGCGCCTGCAAGGACAAAAGAAACAGGCATGGCCAACGAGAAGATCATAATTCTCTTGTCACCAAGGGAGGATGAATAAAAAACAGAGCATGATTGTAAATGGCTTTACATCAGATGCAGCCAAGCTCTGCTTGTCCATGTCCAAGCCATTGCACGCTTGGCTTCAACCCATCAACGGCAGCTTTTTGTTTTTGCCCTGATGATTTATGTTTTTATTTTTGTCTATTTTTTGTAAAGATTAAACCTACCCTAGTTATAGGGAAATTCCAAACTTGTAAAGTACCCCGTATATCTAATGGATCGGGTTAAAGACGCGAGCATAAGATCCGACAGACAGCTGAAATAGATATATTTGCACTTGATGATATTGGGGAACTGAACCTAAATTGTCATGCGCTTGATTCATGTACTCATAAATTGGATCCTCAACTACTAAGTTATGGCAAAAGCCCTATATGCAATTCTTTGTATTTGGGTGGTGTGGGCAACAGAACCTATGTCATCTGCCTAATCACCTAATTAACATGCAAGTCAAATACTTAAATCAATTTCAGGAGGTTCAATTGAAATCCAATATAATAAATTTTTAGTTCATTTAGCAAGGCATAAGCAGGACCGAGTCTTAATTAAAACTCAGCCATTTCTATGAAACCTAAAACCATGGAATTGAGTTCGTGAGAGTCCTAAGGAATTTTGATGGCGGTTGGTAAACTAATTTGGAGAAAATGGGGAAATTACCCCAATACTCGCTATATCACATACCTACAAGAATTCTCCATCACTTGACTACCATGATATTACAAAGGCGATTTACCAATCGTCCGAAGATGGCTAGTCAATTCGTTGCTTTCTTAAAGTGTGCTTCCTAGTTTCTCAAAAGATTATAGAACCAGAACATTTTAACTTAAAGCAATCACCAGAGAATCGTTCCCTTCTCCTTTCCCTCTATTTCGATGCCGAAAAACTGAAATACATTTCGAACATTCCAATCTTGTTCGTTCAGCTAGCATCAGTTTAACTTCATAATATGCAAGATCAGGATGTTGCAAACCCCACATATATAGCATTGAGGTTTAAGAGTCGACTCCCTTGTCAGTTCTAGGTTTGAACTCAATTGTTATTCTTTGATATACTGTTCTGGCACTAATTGTATGGTCCATCCATTTTCAAGCTGTATCCCCTGAAGAAGTACTTGAATGATAACCATTTGAAATGGACCGGCAGATTAACCATATACCAGTTGAATCACTTCGCCTAGACGCAGACCGGATAACCAGCTAGGGAATAGCTGCATGGCCCAGAGAGGAAATACTGTTGAGAATCTGAATCATCATCCGTTGCACATATATACAATTCTCATGCCTGCGCGCTCATCTATTCACTTGTAAGTAAATTTTCCCACAATGATGGTCCTATTGTGATCGAAAGTCAACCACCACCAAGGTCATACAATGATACAAAGAAGCATATGCTAGCACAAATATGTATGAAGAGGTGCATCTCTGCCAGACGACATATAGATTTCTATGTAAAGGCCTGAAACCTCTTCGAATGTCACAGCTTGACCACACTCAGAGATCTCAGTGAGGAGAGACTACAACAAGCTCAGCTAGCATGAATTAAACCATGAGCACACCAGCTATTGGTAATTTCAACGCTGCTTTATCCATTACAAAAAGGTTCCTTAATTAATTAAAGTCACATACATATTACAGTTGTGACAATGTATATGCTAGGGAGAATAACCTGCACTAGTTTCTTCACCACATAGCTTCAGAAATGCAGAGAGCAAATGACAACTGAGATTTGCTGATTTGTTTCGTATGTTGTGTATGTTACCAGCGCCTGAAAGCAATTCAGAGAGGCAAATTGATTAGAGAGAATTGGCATAGTAGGGAAAAGAGCTAGCAGAACGGAAGTCTTTAAGAGCATGCCAGAACCATACAAGCAACGGAGGAAGCATCTACTGCTTAGAAAATCTTCTAGTTGTCCCTTCGAATCGATGAGGTCTCATAAACTTCTACATCTTATCATCCTGCCTTTTCTGATCTGGCGTCGCCTCTTCGCAATGCCTTGCATCAACAAAAATAGGAAAGATGTATAAACTTCCAATATCAATAGTTTGTGAATATGACATACTGACACCTACAAACCACAAAAGGAGGAGTTTGAGATGACAACTCTCAACTCAAAAGTGATTCGATAGCAATTCAAAATGTTAGCATGCATGCATAGCTGCAGGATATCAAAAGAAGGTTTTCTTTTCCATATATTCCCCTTGTAAAATTTATTTTCTATCCATTAGTGCATGGAACAGGTTCTATAAATCTTTTAAATTGTATCAGAAGCCTCAGAATCAAATAAAGGTAATTGTAAGAAAACCTCTTTTACTACGACAATAGACAAACTTCTATTACTTCAAGAGTAAAATTTTGGCATGACAATAATCCACCTGGAAGTCAAGAACCACAACCATTAATATTGCTAATGAGAAGATTATTTCAACAACTTACATTATGGCATATGAGAACTATTAATTCTCGTTAACTGCTGTCATATACCTTTTCTTTTTTTGCTATTGTCAATCAAATCAATCTACTTTGTGATCTTCCAATCAGGTCATTCTTTTTCTTTCTGGTGGAACATTGCTCTTCCAAATAACAGAGAGCCAATGTGGGAAGTCAAATTTGAATGCAATGTTACATCTCCTGTAGCCACAACAACTAGCGTCAACCGTACTTTCACCACCATGATTCCAGATAAATCTCCTTCTATTCTAATTTTGACCCACTTCAACCTTTCAAAAAGCCAATCAATTGCCAGAACTCAGCACTGGATTAGTAGGAGAGTAGAAGCAACTAAAACCACAAAATTCTGGAGAATCAGTCCATAAGAGACAACACGTCTCCCCAATAACAAGGGTACTATGTTGTTAAGCATCAACGGATATATTGCACTCAGTTGCTTTCTTCATAACAGAAGTCTGACTGAGCAGCTTCTCATTCAAGTTGCCAAAGAAATAATTGGTTTAATTCTTGATATTGTCAAGTTCATTCCAAGTGCAGAGATGGGTGCTTATGGCTTAAATCAGATAAGATGTATGGCAGGTAGCTCATTGTAAGAGATACCATCTTTACTTCAACATTTAATTTTAGGTCATTTTTAAACTCTACCGTGTTTGACAAAGCCCCCTGAATAAAGCATACTCCATTGACGATCGTGAGAACAAATTAGACTGAAAAAAACAGGTATGAAAATCCAGAAAGGGCAAAGAAATCCAACATCATTCTACGGTTTTGTGCGTTATGTCAGTGTGGCTTCAACAACTCAATGTAGCATACAAATACCATCAACCAATTGATTGTTATATAATTATAAAGCAAAGAAAAACTTATACTTTCGCATGACAATGCTAACATATACAATACCACAATCACAGTATCCTCGTCAGTTAGTTTTAGTGCTTCACCTAAGGCACACTAAGGCATACTTCCACAACCCTAAAGCACTAGCCAAAAAAAAACAATGCAAAGTATACGGAAAAAAATAGGACATTGCAAATTAACAATAACTCCGACCATTCACAATAGGCTAATACACTATAAAATAAATACAATAAAAATAAAAGAAGCTTAAGTTACAAGACTGAGTACATACTCATTAAAAAATGATCTACCTCTTTAATGGTCCTTTCTTCAAATGAGTATCCAGCAATGCCTTTATGTCCTCAAGTGTCAAAACATTCTCAAGCCTCAACTTCAATAGATTGGATGCATCTAGATGTGAGGCAGACCCAGCCAAACCAGGGATTCCTTCCAAATCCTTAACCTTCCCTTTGAGATGTTCCATTAAAATCATCCCTATCGAGCACCCAAAAAATTAAATTAAAAAAACTAAGCCAGAATGCATATGTTAAACCAAACTTTCATGCATATGAGCTACAAAACTTATTAAAGACTGCAAGAATGGAGACATATGAATGATCCATTTAAGTCAAGGCCCACAATAGCAACATAGCATGTAATGTCAGAGAGCACCTGATGCAGGAACATAATTCAACTTTTTTAGTATTTAAATGTATTTCTTTTTATTGTCTTTTATCGAGTTATTAGGTTAATAAGCAGTAATGTAGTAGTCATGCGACTTTTAATGAGCTGCAATAATCAAGATTAAAAGTTATTATGTTAGACCAAGGGTGCAAAATAGGTCTTTTACTCACTCTGTCATTAGTTTTTCCTCATTCATTAAACATCATTGATTTTTATAAATCCTAGAATAACCATTCTCTGTTCCATCTTCAAGTTTGTTTTTATTCTTTTTGCTATCTTTCAATTCTCCAACCTCATAAAATTGTATTAGATCCCCTTGTTATGGTTTTCCTTTATCAATTGGTATCAGAGATGATAAGATCCTAACTTGCAATTATGGTTTTCATTTCAACATGATGGTTGGACGCGGAAGAGGTCATGGAAGAGGCAATCAAGCCTGACAAATAGAGATGGCTGATATGTAATGTATGATGAAGACTTGTTGCGGGCTTTTCAATCTCTACAGTGACAGGAACTGTTAAAGCCCATATGGAGAATCCAAAAGGCACTGCAATCCTTGGACATGCTAGAAGCTGGTCTCGAGGATGATAGTAATGATGGGTTTAAAGAAAATCCATTTCATGATTGGAAGAGATACTGCATGATGCCTTAGATCTTGATTTAAGAGATCGATCCTTTCCGTGAAGATTTTGAAGATGAAACAACAACAGTTACCTAAGATAGTAACAAAGTCATGCAACAATTGTATGAGATGACTATGGTGATCAAGCCAAAGCATATGCAATTAATTTACTGGCAGAAGATGGAATTGTCGAAAGTATTGATGGTTCAAGTGAGACAAGGAAAAGTCTTTCTGAAGAGTTTGATTCAGTTTCTTATCAATATGCATTAGGTATTAAAGAAGAAGATGAGCAAGCGTGTGAAGGAAATGCTGGCCATTTTAAAGATGAAGAGAGTATTTTTCATGATGATGATTGATTTTGTTATTCCTGCTCAATTTGAGGGTTTGAGTGAAAGTATCAATTGGCAAGCTTTCAGAAAGCAACAATACTTTGATTGCTTTGATGATGGAATTCGAATATTTGCGATGATTGGAAGAAATTCTTTAATGAAGGCCGTGTTTTCTCCAATCAGAGAAGAACGATGCTTACTGGGAATCCTTTAATCAACACCTTTGATCAAGGCCATGTTGTCTACATGGATTTTGGTAGAGAATATGAAGAAGATTGATCCAGAGACATGCTTACTTCAGCAAAGTTTTCAACACTAAGCTTGACTCTTTCCAGCCCAAGGAGAATGATGTAGAAGCATAATTCAACTCTTTGTATTTTGAGTGTTGTGTTCTTTATTGAATCTTTGAACATGTTATTAGGTGAACAAACACTCATGTGCCAATCACGTGACTTTTAATGAGCTCCAATAGTATAGATTAAAAGTAGTATGTTAGATCAAGGGAATATAAATAGGTCTTTAGTAACTTTGTCATTGGTTTTCCTCACTCAACACACATCATTCATTTTATAAACCCTAAGAATAACCTTTCTCTGTTCCATCTTCAACAACTCTATTTTAGGCCTGTTTTTGTGACTTTTGCTTCTCCGACTACAGCTACTATATCTAAGTAAACTTTAATGTTTCTAGCAATTAAAGAACAAAGGAGAAGGACATAGGGTGTGCAATAAACATCTGCATAATAGTCCCTACCCAAATCTACAATGAGCACAAATATAAAAATGCAAAAGGATGAAAACTCATTCCTTACTCAAATTTGCTCAGCACAGTTTTGCATCTCATTTGCAGTTCTAACACGCATATTACTGACTTTAACTTACAACCAATATCCATCCACAACTCATAAGCACCTAGAATAGCCCATATATACGAAAGCAAAGATAGCATGTGGTTTTAGGGAGACCCAAAACTAGCTGCCGATGTATGAGAAAATAAGAAACAATCTTCACAAGAATGGATGCATGAATCTCCCAGACATATACATGATCAGGACAAGAACTTTGTCAATCAATGATATCCCTACCTAACTCCCTATTTATAGATCCTACTAAAGACTAAGATCTATCAATATTGCTGATGGATCAGGAATGCGACAACAGGAAAATATTCCTGACGGATTGGGAACGTGACAACAGGAAAACATTGCTGACGGATTGGGAAACTCAAGAACCCAGCATCAACAAATCATTGAATAGACAGTCAGTCCCACCTCGAATAAACATTTCGAAACTTCTTCAAGTAAGCTTTTGACTTGATATGAAGCAAGGAGAAAATCCAATACTAGAGGATGATAGAAGGCTACAAAAAGTGGTCATCTTTTCAGGAACTACTAGTAAATAATAGAGTTTCACCCAACAAACTTAAAACACCACAACATGAGCACATAGAGGATTAGGAACTTCTCCTGAAACAACAGGACATTCTATAGAAGCTTGTGCGGATGATGTGTCTGTCATTGTTTCCTTGAATCAAAAATACAGATGGACATTAGTTTGGATGCGCAGGAACTATATTTGGAGACCATAACACGGCACATTCGCATCATCAACTATGGCCATCACACCAAGATTCAGCCAAAGTTAACCTCGATTCAATTCCATCAAATCAAGGGAGAAAAGCATGAAGTAATATCTGCACTACAGCCCAAAAAGATTCATCCATTATATGGCCAATCAACTTCCCAGCCGGCAAAGACGAAGCAACATGGGCCATAGAAACTCCAGAAGATCGATGTAAAGGGACAAAAAAAAATTCCTCCTTTCAGTCGCAGAGGAAAATATCCGTACCCCCAAAATAGCTCATCCCAAAACCCAATTCACTTAAAGAAGATTGATGTAAAGGGACAATTTAAAAAGAAAAAAAAAGAAAAAGAAAAAAAGTCCTCCTTTTGGTCGCAGAGGAAGATATCCGTACCCCCAAAATAGCTCATCACGAAACCCAGTTCACTTAAAACAGAGGAGAAACAGGGGACGTAACGTCTTCAAACCCATCAGCAGATCCTACAGAAACAGCCCCCTCAGACCGACCGACCGACCCAGAACTGAAAAGGGTCGATTCAGAGAGAGAGAGAGAGAGAGAGAGAGAGTCGGTCGAGTTCTGGTGGTTTACGAAGTTCCTCCAGTGGTCGTTTGCCGCGAAGCCGCTCCTTCCTGGTTGCCCATGAGAGTAACTGCTAGGGCTTGTTTAAAATTGAGAATTTACCGATACCGTTTATTTGACAATGTTAAATGAAATTAACTTGAAAGCTACTTCTTCTTTTTTTGGGAGCCCGACTTAAAAGCTACCTTTAATCGTTTAGACTTCTAATTAGGATAGGACTAAATTAAACAATATCAAACTCAAGAAGTTTTGCTATATCTTATACAATACTCAGTAATTATAGTAATAATATAGGACATATTCAGATCATATTATAAATATTATTTTGTATAAATGATATATCAATATAATTGAAATACAAATTACATATGGAGCTAATAAAAATCTCTTGTAACATTTTTATCATTTTATTTGCTCTTTTATTTTATTTTCCTCTCTTTTTTAATTTATTTCTTTTTATTTCTTTGTCCCCCTTCATCATTCTCTAATAACATTTTATTGAATAGACAATATACCTAAAATACTAAAGCACCTAAAATATGTAATAAATATATATTTATATATGTAATTTATATTATAAGAGAGAATTAAACTCAAATATATAAATAAAAATAATATTAAATTAAAAATATAAATTGTTATTTTTTATTATTTTGAATTTCTTATATTAGATTTCAAATATTATTTATATTGAAATACAATTTTAAATTTGTTAATTTCAGAAGTTTGTCATTTGAGAAAAAACTTTCCTATTATGCATATCAAAAATCATATCTACATTTATTACACTTCCCTGGAATAATTTTATCCATCCCACATCCATTTTATATTCGACTTTATCATATCTTAAGCATATACTAAACGTAGGATAGGATAATTTTATACCGATTGGCAAACATAGCAAAAGAGATTTAATTGAGTAAAAAATTCACCATAGCTTGATAAAACTTAAAGGGAAAAATTCCATAATGGTATCGAGTGTTATCATTTTCTCAAACAAAAGTTTGAAGTGAACATTATTTTAAATAAGAGTCTGGAGTGCCTTTATTTTCTCAAATACAGACCTAAAGTGAACCTTATTTCAAATAAAGACTTGAAGTTGATATATTAGTCTAAAAAAAAAAAAAACTTGACTGGTGAGGGCAATTTTGTCTTTTTAAGTTTTAAAATATTTCCTTTTTTATTTTTTTAATTCATAAAAAACTAAAACTTAAAATATAAAAGGAAAAATACAAGCCGGAGGGCCCTCCCGCTTGTAGGCATCGCCCCATCATTTGCCCTCACCCAATTTTCGGCCATCGCCACTACCTCACTAGTGATGGGGCAGTGACCACAGGCGCATGAGGGAAAGGGAAAGGGGGAGGGAGGGAGCCCTCTTGCCCATTTTTTTCTTTTTCTTATATATATTAACTAATTTAATTTAAATTTAAATTGTATTTGGACAAAAATATCTCTAATCAACCGCATTTTTTGTTGGCTAGTAAGGTTAGGCCCTTATTTGAAGTAACCATAACCATTTAAGATCCTTTTTTAAAACTCATATGGTCACTTTAAGCTCTTATTTGAAACAAAGTACATTTTATACCTTTATTTGGAATTTTTCCAAATTTAAATTTAAGTTTTTGAATTTTAAGCACTAAAAAATAATGGGTGCCACTATTTCCCACCAATTGTGTTACTAAATTCATCCCATTTTCATTAAAAAGACAGACACAATTGCCGTTAATTATTCACTTGCAATTTAAAGTGGTAGCTCCCAATTCATTTACTTTCTTTCTTTGTCAATTTTTCTATTCCTACGTTGGATTGAGTTGCTAAAACCGAGCATATCAAACGTTTTGTGCTGTTTATTTTGGATATCCCATGTATATTAAAGGCATCATTTTTTTTTTTAGATTTTACTTCCATAAAAATTAATTTTTTCAAAAAAAGAAATTTCGACAAAACCTAGTTATATTCTACATTGTCAAGCAAATACATGGATTAGCCATTCAGTAAAATCTAGAAATTTTTTAACATAGATAACTTTTTAACGCAATCACGTATTTATAGACTTTTATATCTTTGTTGTGCATGTCGCCATCAACTCTTTTTTATTAGTTGTCTTTTATATACATATACATATTATGGGATGATTGGATGAAACCATACATACCAAAAAAAAAAAAATCTTCTTTAAAGCTTTTCTAAGAAAAATCATAGTTTTGTTCCCGTTCATAAAACTTCAATAGATGGAATTTGATTATATCAAAGCTTTGCATAAGGGTTAATACCCTGAAAAACCCCAAACTGGTACATTTATGACAAATTTACCCCAAACTATTTTTTTGACCATGAAAAACCCAAAATTGGTAAACTTGTAACAAATTTACCCCGACTGACTATAAAAAACCATAAATTGGTACATTTATGACAAATTTACCCAAAACTAATTTATTCGACTGCAAAAAACCCTAAACTAGTAAATTTGTGATAAATATACTCTCTGCTAAATTAGATTAATACCACAAAAAATCATAAAAATTGTAAACTGTGACAAACGGAGCGTAAAATCCTAAATTGGTATATCGGTTAATTGTCATGTGTCATTTAACTTAATAATTTGAGAATAAAATTTGACGAAAACTAACATAGAGTAAATTTGTCACAAGTGTACCAATCTGGGGTAAATTTGTCACAAGTGTACTAATTTGGGGTTTTTAGGGTATTAACCCTTTGCATAAAATAAGAATTTTTTTGTAAAGTTCTTGAAATTTTATTAATTTAGATTGACAGAAAATAACATCATTCCCGAAGTACAAACAATATGAAGATGACTCATTGTGCTTAACTTTTTTCATGTCAATGTTTTTAGTGTTTTTCTAAACACTCTTATAACATCCTATATGCTTTGTAGCAAAGCATCTCACCAACAGTAATTGAAAAAAAAAAGACAAATTCTTTCTTATAGCAAATATAGAGACTTAATATATATTTTAGACTTGTGAAATTAAAAATAAAAAATTCACCTAGAAAGTAAGGTTTTGAGATAGGAGAGATGAAAAATAGATAAGTTGTTACAAGAACTAAGGGTGAGTGTGGTTCCGAGATAGAATCTGGAATTGAATAATTGAATCAACAGGAACTTATTTGATTCTAAGTTCCAAGATATATAGGATAGGTTGCAGGTTCCAAAAATTGAGAACCTATTTCAAAGGGTAGGTTTTAGATTCTAGGTAGGTAGAACTTGAAACCTAGAATCTAGAACAAGTTTTTGTGTTTTTCTCGATCCATGTCTTTACATGATCCTATGATATTTCATGGACGCATTTAGAACCACAAGTCCAAGCCTCTATTTTAGGACAAGGGCTTTTACTTTTTTGATGTTTCATATTATTCATTTGTTTAAATATCAGTTGTGGTCAGTGGATTGTAACAATAAATGATGATCAATAAATGCGGTAATTCACTGCAATCGTTCAATGATTCACTACAAGTCGAACTTCGGTAGAACCTGCAAGTTTGCATGATATGTTTCTAGTTTTAAAAAATAAGGAATCTGTTCTAGTGGGTGGGTTCTAGGTTTCAAGTAAAACATGTACGGAATTTGAAACTGCTCACCTCTAATAAGAACAATGATGCAAAAGAGGCTATTTTTTATTTTCTAAATAGCAATAAGTTCAAATTTAACTGAAAACCATAAACAAAACAAGCATGTAACATTTTTAATTGGGTTAATACCCTAAAAATCCTAAACCGGTATGTCGTGACAAATTTATTCTAATTTTTCTTTTTACTAACAAAAAACCCAAATTGGCATACCTTTGACAAATTTACCCTTTGTTAGTTTCCGTTAAATTTTATTGTCAAATTACTAACTTAAATGATTTACAATAGTTGACTAGTGTACTGATTTGGGATTTTACTCTCCATTTGTCACAGTTATATAATTTTTGTAATTTTTTATAGTATTAATCCAATTTAACGGATGGTATATTAGTCACAAATGTATCGTTTAGGATAAATTAGTTTAGGGAAAATTTGTCATAAACATACCGCTTTGAGATTTTTTATGGTCAGTTGGGATAAATTTGTCACAGATGTATCAGTTTGGGATTTTTTATAATCAAAAAATTAGTTTGGGGTTTTCCAGGGTATTAACCCTTCTTAATTATGATAATTAAATCCAAGAATGAAAGTAAATTAATTTGGAACACCTCTTTAGATTGCAATTGGAACTCAGAATAATATTGTCTTTTTAGTAAAAATGAGGGTCGATTTAGTTACATAAGGAGTGAAAATAGTATTGCCCAAAATAAAATTATAATGTCGTGTCAACAATAGTTAAATATCGACTATTGAATTATATAACATTATTACCAATTACAGAAAGTGACCCCTACCTTACTTAGCAAATTAAGTGATTTTTTTCGACTTAATCAAATCGTGTATGTCAAAACTGGTTATGATTGTCAAACACGATGCAAAATGTATCAATTTTTTAGTGCCCGTTGAGTTATCAATCAGGAATCTAATAAAGAACGGGGTTATTTAGAGTGAGTTTGTTTCGGGAAAATAAATGATTCGAAAAATATGTTCTTAAAAATACTTGCTTTTATCACTTACAAAAATAAATAAACAAAAAATATTTTTATCATTTATGAAAATATTTGAACATTAATCATCGCCGATAATGAAAATATTTTTTATTAACTAATTATTTTAAGTGGCACTGACGATCGTTTCTTTAATAAAAAAATTTCAAATTGTTTATTTATCTTGTAACAAGTGAAACCTTAATTAGTTTGATAGAATAGTAATTTATAGTAATGAAAATCTTAGCTGGTATGTTGAAAAAACCTACCAATTACCGTTGTTTTTCTATCTTTAGTAAGAGACTAATAATATCTATCTATCAAATTTCAATTATCATCTGACAATTCTTTGTCCATGATTTCAACACTTATCAATGCTTAAAATTTTACACTTAGATTTTCCTAACATAAATTTTCAATTTTACCAAATTGGCCTAGTGGATTGTACACACGGGTTGGGTTCACTTCGCTGGGCTGCGAGGTCTGTCAATCAATCAATCTCATTGCTCATATGGAGTAAGCATGGCTCGGACAGGCTGGTCTCAATTGAACTTTAGGCCCAGCCCAAGCTGTTATGCTGGGCGAAGTGGGCCCGCCCCGATCGGAGATAATATGACCCGCAACAAACGAGCATGGTTAGGTCCCGGCCGGGCAGGCCTGGCCTACACCTGTTTATAATTTAACAGAAGAAAGATTGTGCCCTGTGCTGTGATGAGATAGGTGGGTGATCAAGTTCATGAGCAGTGCCTTGAGTTTGAACTTATTTGCCTAAAAGAGACGAGTGACCAAAAGGCCACAGGGCTTGGACATCTCTGAGTAGGACTAATACCGATGCATAACAATGCTGCTCATTCCTTGAGCCTCAGTAGCCACTGCTGAATCAATAGTATAGACTGGTGAAAAGGAAAGCGGAGCTTTTATCTGAACTACATACAAGAAACGTGTAATTTTTGCTGCTATATTCTTGTGTTAAAAACGAAACTAGAATATGTATAATCTCGAGCGCAGTTTCTCCAGAGAATTCTGAGTAACTACGGCTATTGGAACAGTGGGCTACTTCTCAGTGTCCTGTAGATAGGGCTGTTGGTGAATGACCTGTAGATTGATGCTATCCTCTGCTGTATAGGTTCCTTCAGATGATGTATTTTCGTGTCGACTCTGGCCGAGAACCCGACTTGCATCGTTCTCTTCAAGTTCCGCTGCTCTCTCAACCACATCTGCTTGTCGAAGATGTCCTTCTTGCATTGCTTCGACGACATGGTCGTCCAATGGGCAAAATGTCCTTTGCAGGACCATGTGAATGAAGTACGGAAGCAGTGATGCAACGACCACAAGCAGAGTGATGATCCAGAAGCTAGGAGCACCTCCGATGGCCTCGGTCAGCACATGAAATTCCGTATTTGAGAGGGAGGGAGGGAATGCACCGTAGGCAAGCAGGAAAATGTACCCCAGCAATATGCTTCCCCAGATGGACAGGTGCTGGATCCAAGTGAAGTGACTGATTATGAGGGCGATTTGGCAATTCACTGTCACTATCACGCATGTAAATGTGATCGTGCCTAGGTGTGCAAAGTCAGCAACATTGCCCTTCCCCGGGAAGGCGACTGTAGAGAGTGCGTGTATGGTTAAGAGGACGATGATCAAGGAAGTGACAGCGCCATTAAGTAGCCAGCCAATGATTCGCTTCCAAGAGAAGCATATGCCTTTTTGACCCTGTTTATAGAGGGCAGGAAACTGCAGAGACAGGCAAAGCTTGCTAAGTATTTAAGCTGTAATGAATCAAGAAAAGAAAGAGAAGAAGACAGATAATATTTGCAGAACTGAGAATTATATATACTTGCCGCAGTACTTGGAAGTAAACCAGCGATTTGTGGATTTTTTTAGACTCTACCTGATGACACACATCTGATGGAACGTCCTGCTCAAGAACTCCCAAGGATATGACTGGCAACGATGTCAACAGGATGTTGAATGCCAGCATGTACCTGTCATCATATAGTACCTGGCCGGAGAACAATGTGTAGAACTCGTAGAAGAATAGCGTCAAGCCGAACACGACATTCTTGTATATGAAGTAAAGGATCTGTTGCACAAAATGCAACATATTAGAGATAGAAGTTTGCTGACATTTGTCCTTTAGAGTAGAATCTGGACAAATTAATACCATCTTGGAGATTCTCACGTAACACCAGTGTCCGTGCACGATCAGGAGTCGCTCAAGGAACCGAAACTGGGGCAACGAGAAGTCGCTAGCCATGACAGCCTGCAGCATAAATAAACAAATAAGTAAATAAACAGCATGTCATTGTTCAGCTTTCAGTGAGGGTTGAATTAGAATTCAGAAAAGATTGCTTAGTCAAAAGGCGACATGAAGTGACACTAGTCTTCACCTGCATGCCTTCCATGCCACTGATCCCAACTCCAATGTCAGCTTCTTGAATCATGCTGACATCGTTTGCGCCGTCTCCTATTGCCAGGGTAATCTTGCCAGTGAACTCCTTCACCAATCGGGTAATCTGAAAGTTCCTACTTAGTGTCACTACTTGCTATGGTTGTGAAAAGAAAATCTTATTATGGCAAAATAAGTTGATTTTCTTTCTAACGATAGTACTTAGAAGTAAAACTCAAATCTTACTAGGGCTTTCTGTTTTGGTGACACGCGGCAGCATATAACAGAAGCACACTCGACAGCCAACTGTAAGAATTGATCCTTCACATCACTTCTTAAAGCAATCTCGAGGGCCTGCCCATCCACCACCAGAGCAAAGGGCATATCCTTGTTGTGCTCTTCGTTTATTTCTTGCAAAAAGCTTTCGATTTGGCTTACTAAAGCCTTTTTTGCTACCTGAAAAGACGATAAACTGCACGTCATCACCAGCCTCAAAAAAGAGGAGGATCTCTTGCATTTGAAACGTCTTCTAGAACAAATTAAACAATTGTTACAAGGCAACTGTCATTACTTGATTGCATTTACTATGCTCAAAAACCTATGTTTTGCCCGTTTGCATTTGATGCTTATTGCCTTCACTTTTCTTATCTTGACATAGATATTCGATCATCCAGAAAAGGAAAAACAATTCAAATTGATATATGATGGAACCAAGTCACTGACTCGTACTATTTTAAATAGATTGTACTGCAAATTCTTGTATGATTAGTAGATTTCATTATGCACAGTATTGTCAAGCATTTGAAATTTCTCATTTCTATCACATTGACATTATAACAGCACTAATTATTCATGTGTCAGAAATCTTACAAGTACCACCTCCGACTGGCTGCTGCATCCCGAGTCCATGACGGAACTCAAATGAAACTGCCTCATATCTTGTCGAAGCAAGCTGCACGTGAATCTAGCAGGGCAAAGACAAAAAAAGATGAATAGATTAGCTTTTTAAGAGATTAAGATGGTCAT
This sequence comes from Eucalyptus brandiana, assembly GCA_014182725.1. Classification (NCBI taxonomy): domain Eukaryota; kingdom Viridiplantae; phylum Streptophyta; class Magnoliopsida; order Myrtales; family Myrtaceae; genus Eucalyptus; species Eucalyptus brandiana. The sequence continues at coordinate 21,554,472 of CM024672.1, read as the reverse complement.
AACCATTGGTCCATACTATAAAATGATCAAGTATCATTATAGCTAGCAAGTTTCAGAAGATGAGACACACCCAATGTTGATTGCAGTCTCCTTCTTGTCACCAGTAAGCAGCCAAATCTTCAAGCCCGCTTGAGCAAGTTTATCTATGCATTCTGGAACCTGGGCAAGTCAAGAAAATGTGCTACCTTTCATATCCAGATTGAGAAGCTCTACTTTGTAGAGGTTAAAGAAGTTTATGTCCCTTTTTATCCAAAAACTTTGTACAGCAGTTACATGTCAGATGCTTGATAAGCATCTCGATGATCAATGGTGATGTATTAATTACAAATAACTGATTTATTGACTTAGTTCTGCAATAACACCGGAGTATCGCTTCGTTTTTGTTGAGTAAGAGTGGAAGTATTATACCTACAGTCGAAAGGAAACAGACAGAATCATGTTTTTGTCAGCAATATTAGTTCTTCAATGCATGAAAACCAGAGAAACTGACACTTTATCTACCTTTTACTTTTCCAGCTTTATGTAACTGGTTAGGTTCCAATTAAATCGGAGAAGGACCTAAACTAAAACCAAAGATATAGAAAATGAAAAACTAAATGACATCGAGAATTAACTAACCCCTTTTTGTAATTTGTCCTCGACGGCGGCAACCCCCAACAGAACCATGTCCTTTTCGATCATTTCAGATGCACTCTCCAGCAATTCATCCCTTTCGGGACCCACTGTGGTCTTAGCTTTCATGAATATCGAGTTCCAGTGTTCGTACTCAGCCCTTTGGACTCTACGATACGCAAAGGCCAGAGTTCGAAAACCATCTTCAGCGTAACACGAAAGATGCGAACTTGTCGCCTCCTGGTATGACCTCCCATTATCGGCGAGCCTCTCAAAAATGATGCTGGGAAAGCAAATCAAATAGACTTATGAGATTCAGGATTCCCCAAAAACGCAAATAACATTTGGATCTGATTGATTCTTTCAAGGATCAGCGAATACCTGTCTGCTCCTTTGCACAAAAGAAAAATCTGGCCTTCTTCGGTGCTCACAATCACAGACATCCGCTTGCGAGAACTACTGAACTCCAACAGGTTCAAAAGCTTGTACTCCCTGAATGTCATTATTAAATTAATATCTCGAGTTTGAATTCGGATAACGATTTGTTAAACCGAATTTTGTTGAGGAAGATTTTCAAAGCGAATTACAAATCGGATGAAAATTTTTTCTTCTTACTGGACTTTCTTTGGGACGTGCAAAATAAGCAATGAAACAAGGGGATATGTTTTATCATTAGAAGGCAAAAAGAAGCGGCACATTATATATTTTATTATCTATTTATCTTTAAGAGGGATAGAAAAAGAAGGAAACTCCCTTTGTAGAAGAATCCTTGTAGGCATGGGTTTTTGTTAAAGTAGTGGGGTCCAAGGTCAAATTTTTTACTTTGGGGCACACACATAAAATGCCTAGGGTTTTCTTTTCCCAATTTGCATGTCCATGTCTGCTTGAGAGAGGAGCCTCAAGTTTTGAAGTCACGCGAAGCCTTGAAAAGGAACGTGAAGACTTACTTATGTGGAGAAGATGAAGTTCTTGATTTTGGCGTACATAGTGCATTTCTGTTTTGAGCTTGAACGTGTGGCAATTTTGTGTCGTGAGTTTATGTTCGAGTGAGTTGTTTATTTATAAACAGTTTGGATTTGATGTTAAATCTAGGTGTGGGAAACACTCGAACGTGTGAGCGATTGTAAACTCTGATTCTTCAATTATAGTGGATTATTTGCTGTTGGCTCTTCCCGTGAACGTAGGTACCGATACTCGGACCAAACTACGTAAATTTCTAGTGTTCTTATTATTTCTCGTTTATTTCTATGGAGTTTGCACGTTGACATAAATTGTAAGATTCTGTCATTTCTGCGTATTATATTTCAACAATTGATATCAAAGCTTGGAATCAAATTTCTTGATTGTGATTTAGAGTTTTTACTTGTATGATTATTATCTAGAAATTATATTATTACAGTTATGTCTAAGAGAAAATCTAAAATTGAGAAGCTTAACAGGAGGAATAATTTTGGGTTATAGAGCATTAAGATGTGGGCATTATTGACAACCCAATATTTGGCCAAGGCACTGGATGGTGAAGATGAGTTGCCTATTATAATGAAAGCCTCAAAGATGGTAGAGCTAATGGAAAGAGTAAAGAGCACAATCCCGTTGAATTGGTCGGATGAGGTTTTAATAGAGGTTGCTAAAGAGAAGGATGCCACAGCATTATGGATAAAACTTCAAGCACTCTATGTGAAGAAAAGGTTTGAACAATCGCTTATATATGTTGAAAATCATATTTCAATTTAGATATACTGAAGGTACATCCATCAAAATCCACCTAAATGAATTTAATAAACTCATAATAGATCTGAAGAACATCAGTAAGATACTTGATGATGAAGAATATGGCATGATGTTGTTAGCCTCTTTACCAGAGTCATGAGAACACTTTACTTATTCACTATTGTAGAAGTGTACTATAATTACCTCAGAAGAAGTAAAGTCTGCCTTATTCTCTAAGGAGTGGCAGAGAAAGTTGCGAGATGACGATCTGGCGTAAGGAGTAGCGCAAACACTAATGATTTGAGGTAGAGAATAGCATCGAGGGTCTAGTAGCAGCAGAGGTAAACACATATCGAAATCATGCCATAGAAAGTCCAAGGAACGCGTAAAGTGTTTTGAGTGTCATGAGGAGCACATTAGGAAAGATTGTCCAAAGTGGAGAAATAAAACTGATAGGCAAAATACTATAAACAGTGTGGCAAATGTTGCCGAGGGGAGCAATAGTGATGCATAAACTGTTTTATGTGTGACTACTACTTCGTTAGGAGACGAATATATGCTAGATTCAAGGTGTTCTTATCATATGTCATTTCATAAAAACTGGTTTACTACTTACCAGACTGCAGATGGTGGTAGAGTTCTTTTGGGGAATAACGCAGTCTATAAGGTTGTGGAGATAGGGAAAATTCGGATTCGAATGCATGATGGGGTGGTGCGCACATTGACAGATGGGAGGCATGCACCGGAGCTCAAAAACAATCTTATTTCTCTAAGGACACTCAATGACATTAGGTGTAAGTACACTGCTGAAGGTGGAGTACTGAAAATCTCTTGATGTGCCATGACAGTGATGAAGGAAAAGAAAGTGAATACTCTCTACCATCTACTGAGAGAGACCGTCACTGGAACCACTGCAATTTCATCAAATGAGTCAGACTCTAACTTAACTCAGTTATGTCATATACATTTATGGCACATGAGCGAGGCAAATATGACGATGCTGAGTGAAAGGGAGTTATTGAAGGGTCAAAAGACAGGGAAGCTGGACTTATGTGAGCATTGCATCTTTAGGAAGCAGCACCGAGTTAAGTTTACTACAGCTATTTATTCGACCAAGTAGCCAGTTAAATATATTCATTCAGACGTCTAGGGCCCGTCTTCGGTCCCTTAGAAAGGAGGTGCCCGATATATGCTGACATTTATTGATAACTATTCAAAGAAGGTATGGGTATACTTTCTGAAGCACAAATATAATGTGTTTAATCAGTTCAAGAAATTTAAGGCATTGATTGAAAAACAGTTAGATAAACAAATCAAGTGCTTGAGAACCAATTACGGCAGGGAGTTCTATGGTAAAAATTTTACTGAGTTCTGCGAAAAAGAATGTATTGTAAGACACCGCACGGTACTTGAGACATCACAGCATAATAGCGGGGCAGAACGAAAGAACAGAATTTTGCTTAAGTGAACTCGATGCATGCTTTCGCATGCAGGACTTGGCAACGAATTTTAGGCAAAGCAGTGAACATGGCATGTTACCTAGCTAATCGATCTCCATCATTTGCTATCAAGTGGAAGACTCCTAAGGAAGTATGGGCGAGGAAATCTGTTGATTATTATGGATTACGTATATTCAGATGTCTTGCGTATGCTCATGCGAGTAATGGTAAGCTTGAGTCGAGGGCAAAGAAGTGCATATTTCTAGGTTATGCACATGGGGTGAAAGGCTACCGGCTGTTGTACACTAATCCCAAATCACTCGATTTTCTAATCAGCAGAGATGTGATCTTCGACGAGACTACAATGCTTCAATTGAAAAGTTTTGAGACACACCCAGTAGAGAGGACGGATCATGGTTAGTGAAGTGGAACTTCAAGAAAAGACTCTGGAGACCTTGAAGGTAACTGAAGTTGAGATTGCAAATGAGGTCACAGTTCCTAAAGTCAATGATAGTAAACAACTAGCAAAACTGCAGCACACTATAGCCGCAGATAAACAAAAAGTGTAAATTAAATCACTGGTACGTTATGGTTATACAGATACTGCTTATGCATTGATTGTAGGTGATGAGGTGGAGACAGATGAGCCTTCGTCTTACTTTGAGGCGATGGCTAGTTCGGAGTCGTCATAGTGGCTAGGGGCTATGAGTGAAAAGATAGAATCACTCCATTGAAATCAGACATGGGAGCTGGTCAAAGTACCCAAGAGCCAAACAATTGTTAGAAGTAAATGGGTCTTTAGATAGAAAGAGGGCATTCCTAGTGTCGAGGTAGCGATGTATAAGGCGTAGGGGTGAACGGTTCCAAGTTCCTTATAGGTTCCGCTTAACCTGGAACCTACCATCAGGTACAAGTTTCTTATTTTTTGGAAACTAGAACCTACCCATTGGAACCAAGAACCTGGAACCTACCTTGTCACAGGTTCCAGGGTCGGTTTCAAGTTCCAACAGGTTCTTCTTCTTCTTCTTCTTCTTCTTCTTCTTCTTCTTCTTCTTCTTCTTCTTTGTTCATTTTAATTTAAAAAAAAAAACGGAAATGAACGCAACAATAACAAATAAGCTTGTCATTCATCAAAGAGAATATAAAAATGGATATGAACGGTTATTAGAATTAAAGGGAGCCAAAAATTTCGTAGCTATTAGTAATCATTACATCAAAAAGTCATGAGGACAATCTTTATCTCTCACTTTCTCACTATCAGCCCTTGGTCGGCATGTTTATTTCACTTGCTAACTTTTGTTTTTCAATAAGGATTAAACAAAATTTCATGATGAAAGGTACCAAGGGAGTACCCACCCTGGACAAAACGGCTTCAGCTAAAACCATCCGTATAAAAGATTATGCACAAAAGACTGTTTCTATCATTTCCAACAAACTGTGAAATCAAATTTCCCTACTATGATAAAAGTGAAGAATGTACAACCAATTATCCCTAAAAGAATCCCAAGAGTTTTCAAATTCTTGAAATACTCTCTTGTTCCCCCTCTCCAAATTAGCCAAAAAAAGAGGAGAACAATCATCTTACTCATCCATTTCTTTCCAGCACCCAAACTAATTTTTTCTCTCCATGCCCAATGTTCATGCCTGATATCACCCAATTTACTCCTGAAATTGCAGAAACTATAGTCCAAGTCTTTCTAGTCCAGCCACAGTGTAAAAGTAAGTTACTCACACTCTCTTCTCCAATTTTGCACCAAAAAAAAGAAAAAAAACACCTTATTAGCTAGTATTTTTTCTCTTTTGAAGATCAACCAAAGTAAGAATACATCCCAAAGCAGATTCCTAAACTAAAAAAAGAAACCTATACAGGAACCTTGACTTCCCATATAGATTACCACAGGAAGAGTGCACTATGTTATCTCACAGCTACTTTTAATGCTTTAAACAATTTCTTCTACTACCTCCTTCACATTTAGTTGAACACAAAATGGAGCTTAAATGCAATGGCGGCATTCCAACATGAGAATTGTCCCAAGCCTTTTGCACAAAATTCTCATCATATTGATTATTCAATGAAGAAAGCAAGCCAAAGCATAACATGAAACATGAAAAACACGAGATCCAATTAGAGAACAAGTAATGGAGTGAGATGGCAAATGCAAAAAGAAGCCACGAATCTAATCCTAGAAAGATCGGAGCAAAGCATCTTCAAATCATCATCTGGCAAGACAACAGAAACAGAGAGGCGCACACATACTCAAACACGCTAGGCCAACGAAGGAGCTGCCGCAGCGATGAAGGCAGCGCCACCAATGTAGGAGAAGAGGCTGGAGCCGGTGGGCTCTTGCTCGTCCATGAACAGATCCTCGGGATCCCTGAACATGCCGTGGGTCGCCACGATGGCCAGGCCCACCATGGAGGCCGAGATGAGGAGGGGACCCGATGCTAGTGAGGAAGACAATGGCGACGGTGAGGAGGGAGAGGGCGGCAAGGGTCTCACGGTCGGAGAAGGCGCGGTCGAGGAGGACGAGGGGCTAGTCAACGAGGCGGAAGGCGTAGAGGAGGAGCCAGGCGGCGAGGGTCTCGCGGTCAGAGAAGGCACGGCCGAGGAAGATGAGGGGCTAGTCGACGAGGCGGAAGGCGTAGAGGAGGAGCTAGGCGGCGAGGAGGGAGAGGAGGATGAGGAGGGAGAAAGGGTGGGAGAGGAGGGAGAGGGCGAGGTAGCTTGTCAAATTGGAGGGGTTTCACATTCTGGAAATTTAGGATTTTTAGGTTTAGGAACCAAAATTGGACTCCCTAGAACCGGGAACCGAACGAGACTCTCTAGTTCCGTTCTCCGGTTATCGGTTCTACCCGAGAACCACACTCACCCCTAATAAGGCAAGACTTGTGGCAAATGGATATACATAGCGTGAGAGCATTGACTACAATGAAGTGATCTCTCCTGTAATAAGACATGTTTTACTTGCCTTAATTGCTTCACGGGATCTCGAGTTAGAACAGTTATATGTGAAAACTGCGTTTCTTCACAATGAGTTGGAGGAGCAATTTTACATGAGGCAACCAGAGATATTTGTTATTCCAAGTAAAGAAGATCATGTTTGTTTGTTGAAGAAATCTTTATATAAGCTAAAACAGTCTCCTAGGTAATAGTATAAATGTTTTGATACTTTCATGGCTAGTCAAAACTATTCAAAAAGTCAGATGGATAACTGCATTTATTTTAAGAGATTAGATGATAGTTCTTTGATTTATCTACTTTTATATGTTGGTGATATGCTGATAGAAGTTAAGAATATGTTTGATATTGATGTGCTGAAGATGCGGTTAAATGCTAAATTTTGCAAAGAAAATATTGGGTATGGAGATTTTGCGTGATAGGATTGTAAGAGTTTTATGTCTATTTCAGAAGAAATATATTGAGAAGATTATGGCACGTTTTAATATGTAATCGGCAAAATCTGTAAGTACGCCTTTAGCAAAATACTTTAAACTTTCAGATAAATTATCATTGCAAACTGAGGAGGAGGATGAGTATATGTCCTGTATTCCTTATTCTAGTACCATTGATAGTATTATGTATGTTATGGTATGCACTAGGCTTGATATTTCACAAACTGTGAGCGTTATTAGTTGCTATATAAAGCGTCCTCGTAAAACTCATTAGGAAGCTATAAAGTGGATCCTTAGATAATTGAAAGGGACAACAAACGTGGGTATAGTGTATCAGAGGAACAGTAATGGCAGTAAGACCATTGGTTTTATGGATTCGGATGACGTCGGTGATTTATATGATCGCAGGTCTTTAGCAGGGTACGTGTTTACGCTAGCAGATGGTGTAATTAGTTGGAAAGCATCCTTACAGGATTGCATTGCATTGTCTTCAACTGAGACAAAGTATATGGCACTAACCTTTGTGGTGAAGGAGGCGATATGATTACAAAGTTTGCTCTCGGACTTTGGATTAGAACAGAAAAGTGTGGATATACACTGTGATAACCAATGTGTGATATATTTGGTCTATAATCCAGTTTATCACGAGCGAACGAAGCATATCAACATCAGGTACTACTTCATCCGAGATATCTTAGTTAAGGATAATGTTACTGTTAAAAAGATTGCTACAATAGATAATCCGGCAAACATGATGACTAAATATGTTCCTTTGGTGAAGCTTAAGCTCTGTTTGAGCTCTATTAGCGTCTGTGGAGAGTGAGCGCCCATTGGGGCATTGGGAGAGCAGCATGGATGATGAGCACTATAACTTGACTTCAAATATCGAACCAAGGTGGAGAAATTAATGTCTCAAGTTTGAATTCAGATAATGATTTGTTAAAGCGAATTTTGTTGAGGAAGATTTTCAAAGCGGATTACAAATTGGATGAAGAAATCTTTCTTCTTATTGGACTTTCTTTCGGATGTGCAAAATAAGCAACGAAACAAGGAGGATATGTTTTATCACTAGAAGATAAAAAGAATGGGCACCCTATATATCTTATTATCTATTTATCTTTAAGTGGGATAGAAAAAGAAGGAAACTCCCTTTGCAGAAGAATCCTTGTAGGCATGGGTTTTTGTTAAAGTAGTGTGGCCCAAGGTCAAATTTTTGACTTTGGGGCACACACATAAAACGCCTAGGGTTTTCTTTTCCCTCTTTACACGTCCATGTCCACTTGAATTTATGTTCAAGTGAGTTGTTTATTTCAGAGTTAAATCTAAGTGTGGGAAACACTCGAGCACGTGAGCGATAATAAACTCTGATTCTCCGAAATTAGTGGATTATTTGCTACTGTCTCTCCCCGTAAACGTAGGTACCGATACTTGGATCAAATCACGTAAATTTTATTTCGTAAATTTTATTTCTCTAGAGTTTGCACGTTGATATAAATTGTAAGATCATGTCGTTTTTACGTATTATATTCCAAGAGTCATTAAGAGAGGATGTTCCTCAACCACTAAAACATATGTTCAAGGAAACAAACGAATAAACAACACCAGAAATGGAATCAGAAAGCCAAGAGAATACCTTTCCACGACGTTTCCTAAGTCTGGATCGAGTTCCTTGAGAACCATTACTGACTGCGTCCTCTTGCAGAATTGAAAGCCGAATTCCTGGGAGGCGATCAAGAAAGCGACTTCCTCCGGCGACTCTGCCTCGAACTTCAACTTGTCTGCTTGATCGTCTTCGATGGGTATGCCAGTGTGACACAGAGCCATCACTCTGAAGAACATTGTTATGTCGTACATATTAGAATTGCGAGTCCATCGCCCATCCATCAGCCTTTCATCCCTGAAATTAAAGCCCTTAATGGAATATTCTCTGTGAACATCCGAAATTTTCGGGTTTTTCAAGTTTGGACTCCCCAAATATTCCGGAGCACCTATATAACCCATCTCAGTGCCGATGTTGTCTGCAGAGAATTCACAGATCTCAATGCTTTGGCTCGTTGCATCAGATTCATCAACACTAGACCTGCGTGCAACCGTATCAGAGTTCATCCTACGAGAAGCGGCTAGATCCACTTCGTTGAAGCCGCCTCCATATGAGACTCCTGCAATGGAGCATTTCCTAAATTCCATCTGGTTACAGGTCAAAGTCCCCGTTTTATCAGACAAGATGATTGAGACCTGACCGAGCTCCTCATTCAAATTCGAAGTGCGGGCTCGGACTGACTGGCATGTCGCTTCATCGAACATTTGTATATCCTTGTTAATGAGGACAGCTTGAAGTACTTTTACCACTTCAAAAGACACATATAGAGAAATAGGAATCAAATAGCCATCCAACTGCAGAGACCATATGAATTGCATAATTGCTGAGAATACCGGCTCTGACGGTCTAAAGTATAGATTTTTATCTTGTAAACGGAGGTACCACCAATTCGTCTTCTGGGAACTGACAAGCAAAGTGGAAGCGATAGCCGTCACCAGTGAAAACAAAAAAAGCATCGAGAAAAGAACATAGATGAGATGATCCATCTTCTTCTCAATCCGGCTACGTTTGGAGGGCGACTTCATGGAGTTCCTTACCACCTTTGTGTCAGGTCCACTGAAAATGACAGCTCCATATATGTACTCTGTATTCCGGAGTTTGGAATCTCTTAGAAGCACTTGTGCAGGGCACAAAGGATGCGATTCATTCTGAAATTCCAAGTTTCCGACGAAGGAATACAAATTTGGATTCGGGTCCTCGCAGTAAATAGCAGCTTCGAATTTACTCATGGAGTCATCCTCATTTAAATTGAGAGTGGCTTCTACGCATCTCTTAGCTTTCAGATTGGTTTCTCCATCAAGATTCATAGTCTCGACATAACAAACGCCGTCCTCATAGCTTGAAGAGAGTAAAAGGAGGTCACTGGGAGAATACTGATCCTTCTGTACTTTAACAACATCCCCGACGGAGACTTGTTGCCACGGTTTTTCGACAAATACACCCTCCCCTATCTGAGTCTTTACGACACGAGAGTTCACTTCCAAATCCTAAGAAAGTTTTAGTAACTACAGCATTAGTCCAAGACTGCAAGGCACTTTTCGATTTTTGGGTCATGACAGACAAGATTAAATGACTAAAAAGAGTTTGGACCGAACCACCTTGACAAAGTCCAATTCGCAGTATTCTAAAACTGAAGTGGTTCAGAATGAGAGCGAGCATAATACAAAGTGTTAAACAAGAAATTCTGGTGAAGTCGTCTTTAGCAGGATCATTATGGCCATTCCGCAGAAGGTTCAAGTTACAAAGCCAAAAACTTGATAAAGAAAAAGAACGAGCTAGGAGCATATGAGGAACAGCAAGATGACTCAGAAAAAAATTTAATGTCCTCATACCTGTAATAACCTGTGCCAATCTTCTACCGCCTCCTTGAGCATGCTGATCCCAACCACAATAACGAGAGGGATAAACTGACTCAGTCGAGCGAAAGGAGACAATGGGGTGCAGGACAATACTGCTACCAGCAGGAAATACAAATTGGCCACTCTTCGAAACTGCTCGAAGAGTGACCTCGGGAGGAACGTCGCTACATTGTACTTCGTCGTGGATACATAATTGGTTGGGTACTTGTGAGGTTTCATTCGATGCAGATGAGGCTTGTTGCAGAAAACAACCCGCGAGAATCCCGGCTGTCCTATAAGGCTTTTGATGGGTTCTGGATCAGCACTGGGGGGCCTGAAGCACGGGAATGTGTATAGATTGCTCCATCGTATCTTCTTGTTTGGTCTTCTGCTCGACTCCCTCATCTCGCTTGCCAACTAGAATTCCAAGTCGCCCCCCCTCTATAAAGTGAATGGAGCTCTTACAACCTCGTCAGACCTTAACCAAACGAAATATCTACAAATTACAATCCTGCGTTCCTTCTCTGTCCAGGATCAACTCGCCCTCGTAACATCACCTATCTCAACCATATATGCAGAAAAAATTGCCCTTCATGAACTGTATTTTGTCCTCTTCTTCTGGGCGTTGACTCACCTTGTCCCAACTTAACATACCAACAACCCCATCTTCCAATGTTGCACAGCAATATAAAACTCCGACGTTGATGCATTTTTTTTTTTTTTTTGGTCTTTCTTCTTGGACAGCGACGTACTATGGGGCTTTTCTTGGATCATGCAGGCCTGCCGTTCCGCCTTGCTACGTTCCTTCAAAGAGATAACGATATAACTCCAACCCCTAGCGTCATCATCCCACTATATCCTCGAAGAATCTTAAAACCCTCTTTCAGAACCAATAAACTAATGCATTTACCAGATGCTGGCGGGCCGGCAGTCCCAATTGAAACAATTGACTTCTATTATACAAACAATGACTTTGGCGTTTGAAGAAAAAAAAAATTAAAAAATGAACCTTTTGTTTTTGTTTTTGTTTTTTTGTTTTTTTTTTTTTTTTTTTTCTGATGACCCAAGGAACCGTACAGCCGGCAACCGGCGAGCAAACCCTGAGACGACGCTAGTGGAGAACCCACCACCCCGACGTCATGCTTAAGATCCCGTGCATCCCGCGAGATTTGAACCCCTCCGTCCTAGGTAGACTTCATGGAGGCTCTTATCCAGCTAGGCCACCGCAAGCGGTGGTTTAAAAAAAAAAAAATTATATTTGGTAACCATCCAAACAGTGCCAAATTCTATTCTTTTATTCTCGAGAGTAGTTTTGGAACAAAATCATATTTGGTAAAAATTTTGTCCCCGAAACATATTTGGAATAAAATCAAGAACAAAAAAAAAAGAAGATATTAGAAACGAGCTTTCTTAAAAGAAAAGACATTTCAAGCTGTCTCCATGACATCTGTATTAATTGAATTTATAAAGCTAGTTTACAGAGACAACTCCTCAAACAATTTCATCGTCCATGAAATTTGGTGGCCTTACCCTTTGGCTTCGTCGTCCACTCGGCTGCCCTTCTCTCCAACATTCTCACACCTCGCACGAGCCATTTGGGCCTTCCCGTTTCAAATGAAATGTATGCTATCAAAATCCCAATTACGATTCCCAATGCATAAAGTATCCACGTTGTTTTTTGTTTGAGCCAACTCTCATGCTCTTCTTGGTCGAAAGTCGATGAGGACGATGAAATCAAAGTCGTCTTGGAACAACATTACTGGGGAATTTGGTATTCCTTTTTTATTGTCTTGGCTGAATTATTTGGGCATCAAAAAACTGGTGCCATAAAATTTCCAAGGAAAAGTCTTCTTCAAACATCCTCTTACGGCAATATCGTGCCATGTGTACAAACTCAATGTCACGGCACTAACAACTCTATTTGACAATCGAGGAATTTGACCTTCCTATATTCTTTGATCGCAATTTTTGTTGCTATTTATAAGTGAGCTAAAGAATCACAAAAGCTTATTCTTTATATTTCATTTGCCAGTAGAGAGAATTAGGGTGATTGTAATGTCAATTCGTCCATTAAAGACACAGATTAAACTTCGTAACTTGGCCATCGAAAATTAATAATTCTCTATGACAAAGTTCTTAAGCTATACATAGGATTATTGGAAGCTTTCATCATGACAAAATAATAAGTTTCAATACTGTTGAAATATTTTCACTTCTTCACATGACTAGGTTCTTACAAGACTTATGGTGCATTTAGTTAAGATTTCTTAAGGGGCTTTGCACCTTCAAAGCCCTTTAGGGAAAATGCTGGAGTATTCGGTATGAGATTTTGTGGGATTATTGCTAACTATTCTAAAAACTTAAACTGTTATATAAATGCGTAGTTTATTATTTAAATATTCTAACACTCCCCCTCACGGTTAGTCTGGTCTTTTGCATAATACAAAGTATGGAAATTTAATTAGGAGACAAATAGGGCCTGGTAAGATTTGATCTCAAGATTTTCAGCTCTGATACCATGAGAGATTTTATAGGACCACTTCTAACTATAGTAAAAACTTAAGCTGTTAGGTGAACGCGTAGTTTATTATTTAAATATTCTAACATTTGGCAAGTCTTTCGAAGTAACACATGCAGAATGTTGAAACTATGTTAAATAATTTTGTTTTCCAAATTTATCCTCACAAATTCTTTAGTTTTCCAATTTTGCCCCTCATTGTTATTGTTCATCTTCTTTGCGAGGGCGGCCAACAAGGTTGCGCAACCCACAAGATGGCTGTGTGAGGTCGCACAATCGTCCTTTCTTAAAGAGTTTTGGCTTTTAGCATTTGCATTGTATTCAAAATCAATTTCTGAAGTTGAACCAAACCCACACTTGATATGCTTGTTATACTAGGTGGTTGGATTATTGTAAATTGTTTATAACGTGTAATAAAAGGTCTCAGGGGATGTCAAGGCACCAAATTCAACATTTAATTTTTGGTTAGGCAAACATAAGATTCGGCCAATTTTCCCGATTAGTGATGGAAAAGATGCTTGTCTTTGGATATGACACGACATGGTCATTCTAATCACAGGAGTCTAATGCCATGATGCCATGCTATCAAGCACGAAGAAATTTTTAAGATGGAGCAAGACATCACATTGGTCAGGAAGGGGCGAAGGAAAGCGAAGGAAGGAATGAAAGAACAAGTTGAAACAAAGGAGGCAAAGGAACCTATGCCTTTCCATTTTGTAATTTAGCTTTTCCACTTATGATAAAGCCCCTTTTGTATCGTGAAGTAATCAACACGGGTCTTCTTTGTAAGGTTAAAGTCAAAGTCTTCTTAAAATAGCCTTATTGGGACACGGAATTTCCATGATGGTGGTTTCTTGCGTGTGGAAAATTTTAGCAACGTGGAGACTTTCCATGGAAAAATCTTCTTGAAGCATCTCTTGCTCGAAATTTCTTGACACGTGTATGGCACCCAATGTCACGGCATTCACAACTCTACTTCACAATTGACGAATTTGACCGTTTGAAATTCTTTAATTGCATTTTTTGTTTGTCCTTGTAATTGAGCTAAAAATAATATGCTTTGTCGAGAAAGTGTTATCAAATATGTGCAACATTTGACAAGTCAAATCTCTTTTGTCAGTAAAGAGATTTAGGAAGGTTTCTTATCAATAATTAGTAATTCCTTCTGCTGACAAAGTCATAAGGTTTTTATAGGATTTCTAAGAAAAATCTTCATTATAAGGAAATTATAATTTTCAAAACCTATCAAAATATTTTCACATCGTCACATGATTAGTTACTCACAAGGTCTAATATGCCGATTGTATTATGATTTGTACCCTCTCATGACCACCAATTAAGTGGCCGTGGCCTTGAATTTCGCAACTTAAAGTTCAAGTTGCCATAGCTGCAATTAGCTCTAGACCAAGGTCGCGAGCTTGAGCGACCATGGCATTCGCAAGCTTGAGCATGAATGGCTCTAATGGCCGTGAGCTTAGAGCTTGAGTTGGTAGCGATGGGCGGTGCAATGGACTCCTATCTCTTTCTCAATTTGAAATATTTTTTAATATTATTAGATGTGGTGCCAATTTGGCGCTACATAAATTGAGCAAGTCATAGCATGACATGTTTATAAATGTGTTCATGTCAATAGTCGATGTCGGCAGAAATTGACCTTCATAGGAAAAAGTATAACCCAAGGATTGCTTGATGTTTTTGAGAAAAAGTAGAGCAACGTTTTGCGAGAAGAAGGAAAAAAAATACGGTGGGAGAATGAGTTTGATTTTTCAGTAAATAATAATGACCGATCAGGACATTATTTATTTCTTTATTTATTCTTTGCTGGTGCTAGCTTTTGCTGTACGGTCTCACCCTTCAAGCCTAAGAGGTAGGGATTGAGCACCGCACCAGCTAATTAGGCGAAGCTTAAGCTGACCAGTATGAACTTATCTTGGATCCATTTATGCTGTGGAAATATGCAAAGCAAGTTATATATTTCGAAATATTCCAAATAAATTCACGAGACAAATAGTGGTGGTGTAAAAGAAAATTCATTGCAAATGGAGTGAAATTTGGAAGAGAAAGGGACATGATGTGCCATCCTCATCCCCATCTCAACATATACCAAAACCAGCATACTAATTCACCAAATTCGAAAGTTGGATGAAAGCCATTATGACTCAGCCACGGCGAGGGAGGTGAGTAGGTCAAATAACAGTTTGTTTCTTGAGCATCACGGGGCACCAAAAAACCTTAACAAATCCCCCACGAATTTGTCATACTCCCATGCGATATCCAAAAATCACAGCCACACGATACCGCCTCCTCCCCTTCCTTTCTTTCTCTCTCTTTTCCATCTTTTTCTTGGCAATTGATAGAGAACCGCGGGACAATAAGGTGCACACAGCACGCAACAGCATTGGGGAGGTTCGGGTTGGTCAGATATTTTAATTCTTTAATTTTTTTTTTCAAGAAACTAAAAAATATAAAAAGAGAAACGATTTTCAATATGGGAAAAGGGGGAGGAAAAGGAGGAGGATCGACACCAGTGGATTTCGGCCATGATTTGTGGCATCAAGCGGTGGTGAGTTTTTTGCCTTCAGGGGGCCAGCTGTTCCTCTCCTCATCAATCGGGCCCAGCACCACCACCCTCCCCTCCCCTTCCTTATCCCCTTCATCATTGTATTTTTTTCTCCCTTCACTACGAAAAACGATTCGGATTCCTTTATTTTTTATAAACAGTTTTAAAATTACTAGTGCTCTGGCAACGCACATCATAAAACTAGTCTCTCTGTTAAACATTATGGTATTTTCAAATCGGGGATCGCATTCAAAGTTCTTGTGCGGGGTAGTTGCTGTGGATTTTAATTTCAGTTTTCTTGATTATCTTTAATTTTCGAGTGCAAAAATTATCAAGTGGACATTTGCCCTCAAAATATAAGCTAAGCTAACCATAAATCACTCCACTGAATTGAACGCGCATGTGAAAAGTACCAGCCCGAAATGAAATTTGCAAGAGAAATTCCAATGCCCCTTATCTACTAAGATACTCAATACTAAGACAAAAGATGTGAACAAAATAAGAGACTTCCCAAATTAAAAAGAAGAAAAGAAAAGGAAACAACATAGTCCCACCATAAAATAAAGAAAAAACCCAGATGGCGAAGTAATGCCATAGAGCGAACAACGAACTGGGTAAAAGGCCCAACTTGCGGATGGACTGGGCTCAACAAGAGGCCTATATTCAAAGAAGGCATGACAAGAAAGAAAATTCACGGTAATTAGTTTTTACTCATAAAGAGCATGGCCCAAGGTGTTTCTAAAAGTCCGTGGTTTTGAAGGACAAGGTTTAGCATAAACTCACGTTATGGAGATCCATGAATTCTACTAACCTACGACTGTTAATATAACTTCGTATATTGACATGACCCACCGCTCATACAAATGTCCTAAGTTGATTTAATAAAACATTACATTAAGCACGTTCCATCCCAAAGATTAATTTTTTGAATAGGAAAAAAAAAAGTAGATGCTATATGTAGATTCCAATGTTGATTCTTCGAAACAAAATTCTTCGACAGATTAATCTATTAACGACTTTGCCTGAACGAATTAAGCCAATCTTCACTTCCAATTCTTCGTGGATAATAAAAGTTGTGCACACGGGAAGATGGAAAGGATATCTGTAGAGGTTAACGGCACTTGCTTTATTTTCTTCTTTTGTTTTTGTGCTTCTTCTTTATTTAAAGCTGCATGCTTGACAGATCATATTAGTCATCTTCTCAATTCAACAGAAATACAATTGCACCAAGAGATACGGAGAGAAGATATTAGAAACGAGCTTTCATAAAAGAAATGACATTTCAAGCTGTCTCCATGACATCTTTATTAATTGAATTTATAAAGCTAGTTTACAGAGACATCTCCTCAAACAATTTCATCGTCCATGAAATTTGGTGGCCTTACCCTTTGGCTTCTTCGTCCACTCGGTTGCTCTTCTCTCCAACATTCTCACACCTCACATGAGCCATTTGGGCCTTCCCGTTTCAAATGAAATGTATGCTATCGAAATCCCAATTACGATTCCCAATGCATAACCTATCCACATTGTTTTTAGTTTGAGCCAACTCTCATGCTCTTCTTGGTCGAAAGTTGATGAGGACGATGAAAGAGGAGTTTGTGCATCGCTAGGGCATGCTTTTGGCAATGGAGTTCCACAAAGACCTAGATTCCCATTAAACGAGTTGCTTGAGAATGTGCTCAATTGCTTATCTTGTGGAATTCGACTAGTGAGTTGGTTCTTCGAGAGGTTTAAGCACCCAAGGGATGCCAAATCTCCCAATTTTATAGGAATATCCCCACTAAGTTTGTTCGAAGATAGATCAAGCCTTCCAAGATTGGTCAAATTCCCTAGAGTCAAAGGGATGGAACCTGTGAGATGGTTATGAGAAAGGTTGAGCCCTACGAGAGAGTGAAGCTGTCCAATAAATGCAGGGATATTCCCTCGGAAAGAGTTGTTTGACAAGTCAATAAGTGTGAGGAAGGTGAAGATCTTCACCAGCCAAATCTCTTGCCCTTTCATGGTCAGGGTCACGGAATTTTCATATGATCTCGATTGGGAATTCTCTCCCCCAATATCCCGTGTCATATACAAGCATTTGTCTTGCCCATTTTTGCCATTCATCATGGCTTTAAGGCTCATCATCAAGTTGGTTGGCAAAGGACCGCTAAAGTTGTTGTTGGAGAGATCCAAAATGTGTAACTTAGGAAAAATGTGACCTTCCCTGGGTATATTCAAAAGGCCCTTCAAATTGTTGGACCTTAAAACAATAATTTTTAGTTCTGGGAGTGTTCCCAACCATCTCGGAAATGTATCCTCTCTCCGATTGTCGTTGAGATCCAGAACTTCCAGGTGCCTACATTTAACAAGCGACCGAGGCAACATGCCTTCAAACTGATTTTGACTCAAGTCAAGAGTCATCAAGCCACTTCTCAAAGAAAATGACTGAGGAATTATGCCCTCAAGGTAATTCATTCGCAAGTTCAAAACTGACAAATTGGCGCCAAAATTTGTTAAACATCGAGGCAAACTACCTCTTAAGGTGTTGTTGGACAAGTCAATGATCTCGAGCTTGGTGAAATTGCATATGAAAGAGGGGATCTTTCCTGTCATCTTATTAGATGCAATGGAATAATAGAATGTGACAAGAGATGGAAACGGAATTGGCCCTCCGAACTTGTTGTTGGACAAATCTAGTAGATACAATGAGGTGTTTGAGAAAATCTCTGTGGGCCACCTTCCAGTGAAATTATTGTTGGAAATAGATAAAGTTAAAAGAGTAGGGAAGGAGAGTCCAAATGTAGCAAAGTTGATCTTACCATGAAATTTGTTCAATTGCAAATCAAGGTCTTGCAGATATGGTACTTCCAGCCAATGTGGAAAGTTATCAGTGAACTCATTCTGACTGAGAACTAGTATTGATAAGTTCACACATTTGGCTAGGGAGCGTGGTAATGGTCCTTGTAATTTATTGTTGCTCAAGTCTAGATAAAGGAGATTGGTTAGATTACCAAAACATGATGGCATATTCCCAAAGAGATTATTGTCAGACAAATATAAAAATCGAAGGGAACTCAACTGGCAAATTAAAAAGGGGATTTCACCAGTGAAACCATTTTCAGAGGCATCAAATGCAAAAGTAGAAGGTGGCAGAATGGGGAGTGGTCCATGGAATGAGTTGTTCCAAATGTAAATTATCTGCAAGTTCGTCTCGTGCAAATGTTGTATACCTCCCTCCAGAAGGTTATTAGAAAGATCCAACACTTCCATTGTATCATGGCTTATTCCCCAGAACCACATCGGGATCTCCCCACTAATCCTATTAAAAGAGAGGTCTAAGTATCTTAATCTTTTCAATGAAGTCAAGAAATAGGGAAACTTGGACAAGTTGCAAGAATACAACCCCAATCGTTCAAGCTTCGGGAATGTATACTCAAGTGCATCACAGAGTTCTTGAGAAACTAAAAGGTCTCGACGATTTTTAAGCTTTGCAAAATTTTCAAACTCTACAACATCTCTAAAGTTATTATTGGCAATCCGCAAAACTTGAACTTGGTGGAGATTCCACATTGATGAGGGGATGTGTCCTGTGAATCTAGAATAACTAAGATCTAGAATTGTTAAATTCTTCATGTTACCAATTGAATTGGGTATTTCTCCGGAAAAGCTCGTGAATTGGAGAGACAAAGACTCAAGAGGACTAGTCCAATTGGATTTGGGAAGAATCCCAAACAAGTTAAAATTGTCACTTATATCGAGAGTAGTGAGGCTCAGTAATCGAAAAACAGTACCTGGAAATCTCCCCCCTAAGGAACAAGAAACAACACTAAGATATGTCAAAGAAGAAGACAAATTTGCAAAGGACTTTGGTGAAACCATGGACATGTCTACTTCATCAAGAACAAGCTTTCCCAACACTGTTAAATTATGAACAATCATTGTGAAGATTGAATTTTCCAACTTGAGAGAAGACAATGGGTGTGTGTCCAAAATATAATTGACAGAAAGATCAAGTGACACCAACTCAGAGAAGCGAGAGATTTCACTGGGAACGATACCCGCAAATTGTGAACTAGAGAGATTTAGATGAGTCAATTTTGCAAATGCACTCAGATTAGGCGAAATGTGTGAGCCAATAAAGTTGTTACCGAAAAGATTGAGGCTTTGAAGATGGTGAAGGAGGAAGAGGGAGCTATTGGACTGGAGAGGGCCATGAAGCCAACTGCAAGCAAGATCAAGACCAATGATGTTACCGGTGACACCGTCACAAGCAACACCATCCCACGAGCAGCAATCTATGCTCTTATTCCATGAGTTTGTTTTTGGATAAGATATGACATGGTCATTCCAATCACAACGATCCGATGCCTCCCTATCAAGCACGAAGGAATTCTTAAAATGGAGCAAGACATCACGTTGGTCAAGAGGGCAATGGGATGAAACAAATTGAAGGGAAAAATGTAAGAAAAAGTTGAAACAGAGGAGGTGGAGGATTTGATGCCACCTCATTATGCAATTAAGCATGTAGGTGAGTTTATTGGTGGTGGAGCAGAGTGCTTCCACTTATATAGCCTTTTCCATAGTGTGAAGTGATCAAATGAGCTTTCTCTTAGAGGTCGAAATCAAAGTCTTCTTAAAATGAAATAATCGGGATCGTAGAATTTCCATGGGAAAGAGCCTTGGTGGGGTCCAAGTGTGGAAAATTATTAGTGTTATAGAATTTCCAATGAAAAACTCTTCTATGAAATTAATCTCTCTATTACTTGCCGACAATTAATTATGAGAAAAGGGAAAGAAAAGACGCGGTTTGGTAGAAATCAAAGTCCTCATGGAATGACATTACTGGGGAATTTGGTATTCCTTTTTTATTGTCTTGGCTGGATTAATTGGGCATTAAAAAACTGGTGCCATAAATTTCCAAGGAAAAGTCTTCTTGAAACGTCCTCTTTATAGTAATATCGTGCCCGTGTACAAACTCGATGTCACAGCACTAACAACTCTATTTGACAATCGAGGAATTTGACCTTCCTATATTCTTTAATCGCAATTTTTGTTGGTATTTATAAATGAGCTAAAGAATCACCAAAGCTTATTCTTTATATTTCATTTGCTAGTAGAGAGAATTAGGGTGATTGTAATGTCAATTCGTCCATTAAAGACACAGATTAAACTCCGTAACTTGGCTATCGAAAATTAATAATTCTCTATGACAAAGCTCTTAAGCTATACATGGGATTATTAGAAGCTTTCATCATGACAAAATAATAAGTTTCAATCCTGTTGAAATCTTTTCACTTCTTCACATGACTAGCTTCTTACAAGACTTATGGTGCATTTGGTTAAGTTTTCTTAAGGGGCTTTCGGCCTTCAAAGCCCTTTAGGGAAATGCTAAAGTATTCGGTGTGAGAGTTTGTGGGATTATTGCTAACTATTCTAAAAACTTAAACTGTGAGATAAATGCGTAGTTTATTATTTTAAATATTTTAACACTCCCCCTCACACTTAGTCTGGTCTTTTGCATAATACCAAGTGTGGAAATTTAATTAGGAGACAAATAGGGCCTGGTAAAATTTGAACTCAAGATTTTCAGCTCTATATCATAAGAGATTTTATAGGACCACTTCTAACTATAGTAAAAACTTAAGTTGTTAGGTGAACGCATAGTTTATTATTTAAATATTCTAACATTTGGCAAGTCTTTCGAAGTAACACTTGCAGAATGTTGAAACTATGTTAAATGATTTTGTTTTCCAAATTTATCCTCACAAATTCTTTAGTTTTTCAATTTTGCCCCTCATTGTTATTGTTCATCTTCTTTGCGAGGGTAGCCAACGAGGCTAGCAACCCACAAGATGGCTGTGTGAGGTCACACAATCGTCCTTTCTTAAAGAGTTTTGGCTTTTAGCATTTGCATTGTATTCAAAATCCATTTCTAAAGTTGAACCAAACTCATGCTTGATATGCTTGTTATACTAGGTAGTTGGAATATTGTAAATTGTTTATAACGTGTAATAAAAGGTCTCAGGGGATGTCAATGCACCAAATTCAATATTTACTTTTTGGTTAGGCAAACATAAAATTTGGCACATTATCCCTATCAGTGATGGAAAAGATGCTTGTCTTTGGATATGACACGACATGGTCATTCTAATCACAAGAGTCTGATGCCATGATGCCATGCTATCAAGCACAAAGAAATTTTTAAGATGGAGCAAGACATCGCATTGGTCAGGAAGGGGCGAAGGAAAGCAAAGGAAGGAATGAAAGAATAATGGTGCGTTTGATAATATTTCTGTTTAAAAATTGTTTCTAGGAACAGAAATAGAAAAAGGTATTTACATTTCGGGGAACAATTTTTGAACAAAAAAACACGTTTGGTAAATCTGTTCCAAAAATATAAAAAGAATAGAAACACGTTTGGTAAAATTTGTATAATTTTTTTATTTCTTTTAATTTTTTAATATTTTTATTTTATTTTTCTATTTTCTTTCTTTTTTTTCCTTTTTTTCTTTTTTCTTTTTCCTTTTTTTCTTTTTTCTTCTTTTGGCCGGTCGCCGGCCTCGGCCATGGCCGGCGACCAGCCAATGAGGGCCGGCGGCCTCGCCTAGCCACGACGAGGCTCACCGGCCCCCAACGAGGCCGAGCCTCGCCATAGCTAGGCAAGGCTCGACCTTGCCTTGGTTGGGCAGCTCGAGCTCACCCGGATCCGGCGAGGCCGAGCTCGCCCAGTGGCCGGCGAGGCTCAGCCTGGCCGGGCCACCGCCCGGCGATGCCGACTTGGCGTGTGGCTCGGCAAGGCCAAGCCTCGCTCGGGGCCGGCGACGCTCCGGCGAGGTTGCCGGCCCTTGACGGCTGGTCGCCGGCCATGGCCGAGGCCGGCGACCGGCCAAAGAAAAAAAAAGAAAGAAAAAAAGAAGAAAAAGAAGAAGAAAAAAAGAGAGAAAAAAAGTGTTCTTAAAATGTGTTAGAAACAAGAAACAACTTTTTTTTTTTTTATTGTTTTCATTCAGCATTTGTTTCGGGAATAAAAAATAATTTTGGAAAAAAACGCAAACAAACGCGTTTTTGTTCCTTTTTTTTATTCCCAAAAAAAAAATAAAAAAATTGTTTAAAAACAGAAAAAAAAATATCAAAACAAACGCAACCTAAGTGGAAACAAAGGAGGCAAAGGAATTGATGCCTTTCCATTTTGTAATTTAGGATTTCCACTTATTGTAAAGCCTATTTTGTATCGTGAAGTAATCAACACGGGTCTTCTTTGTAAGGTCAAAGTCAAAGTCTTCTTAAAATAGCCTTATTAGGACACATAATTTCCATGATGGTGGTTTCTTGCGTGTGGAAAATTTTAGTGCCGTGGAGATTTTCCATGGAAGTCTTCTTGAAACATCCCATGCTCGAAATGTCTTGACACGTGTATGGCACCCAATGTCACGGCATTCACAACTCTACTTCACAATTGACGAATTTGATCGTTTGAAATTCTTTAATTGCATTTTTTGTTTGTATTTGTAATTGAGCTAAAAATAATATGCTTTGTAGAGAAAGTATTATCAAATGATAGTGCAACATTTGACAAGTCAAATCTCTTTTGTCAGTAAAGAGATTTAGGAAGGTTTCTAATCAATAATTAGTAATTCCTTCTAATTACATAGTCATAAGCTTTTTATAGGATTACTAAGAAAAATCTTCATTATAAGGAAATTGTAATTTTCAAAACCTGTCAAAGTCTTTTCACATTGTCACATGATTAGTTACTTACAAGGTCTAATATGCCAATTATACTAGGTGTTTGAATTCTTGTAAATTGTTTAAACATATATATTATAAGATCTTAGTGGGTGTTGGGGCACCTGATTAAACATTTATGTATCGATTAGGGTTAGCACAAAATTCGGCATATTATCCTCATATTTGATGGAAAAGGTGTCAAAACAATGGAACAACTAAGCAAATGGGGCGTACTTTGTAGATTGGGAATTTATGTAAATTGCTACATCTCGTTACTAAGGTACATTTTTTATTTGCTTTTTTTTTTAAGATGATAAAATGGGAGGAAGCTCGGATCCAAGAGCTTTCTTTGATAAAACTTTGCAAGGAAGTTGTTTGGCACTGATTTTACTGTTAATTATGATTTAGGCATTTTACAATATTCTCCAACCCTCGTTGATTTGGAAATGAGCGTGATCCTTATTCATTTTAAATGCTGGAGACACAATGATTGCCCACGAACTATGTTCGCACAGCTCACAACGGCAAAAGATGCTTTTCATGCTAGACTCTTGTCGACTTCGATGAATAAATGAGCTACGGTTAATTTAGTTGGTGTTTTTTATGTGAAAAAAAAAAGAAATTTTGGCTAGATTTGTCACTTAACTTAAAAGTGGCGCCTTTTTACTAGATTAAAAAAAAAAAAAAAAAAAAGAGCTAGATTTCTCTCTTCACCTAAAGTTGTTGCTTTTTTTTTTTTTTGGGGGGGAATTAGCCCAAACAAAAAGAAAATAGGGGCTAATTTTCATAGGCTTAGCTTATGGGTCCTTTTTTATTGGGTCTACGTGCTGCAAAATGGGCTTTACGAATGAGCTAATGTAAATGGGTAAATGGGCTTTCGAATTGGACCGAATTCATCCCCTTTTTTCTTTTTCTTTTTTTGTTGGTTTCCTTATTATTTTGATTATTTATTTATTCTTTTGTCATTATCTTGCTTTTTCTCTATCATTTTTTGTTTTTGTTTTGTACTTATACACGTACAAAAATTTGAAACCTATTTTCTATTCTGCAATGAATCGACTTAGTCTTTTTCATTTGTTTTTTTATTTTTGACATTCAACCACTTCCTTCACATACACCAGTGTTAGTTTATTTACTTTATTAGCGAAGTGCATGATGAACTTCCCAGCAAACACTTCGTTCGTTAGAAGTTGACGAGGGTTACCAAGAATCAAAAGTAAAATGCCTAGTAAATGCGACTCCATTATCAGAAAACGAACGTCTTTTGAAGGACTAAGTGTCATAATGATAAAAGAAGCTGATTCACATGTTACATGCATACTTCACAAAAAATCCCGCCACAGTTAAAGATTTCTCAATAGCAACTTCATATAGCATCGAAGCCAATAAATGGTTTCTTATTAGCTTCGCTTACTAGGTTTAACATGTCATGCATTGCTACGATAGCTCCTTCATGCTACATGAGAGCTGATCTCTATCCCAGATTTTAAACTTAACAGTTGCACCATTTACGACCAAAGTTTGAGAAAAGAAAACAGTAGTGATTGTTGATTCTTATAGGATTAAGAGTACTTCATAGCTGAAAATCATAATTCAAAAGTCTAGTTTTGTGAACCTAAAATTCAATGAAATGGCCTTTAATAAACCGCAGCAATAAGCTAAATTTTCAAGCTCCAACATCTCCAAGAAGCACCTAATGTATGGAAAACTACAAGCAAAAACAGAAGGTTGGATAAAATAAGTAATTAGCGCGTGAAAAAAGAAGAACAAGAAACAAATCATAAGACTAAATCATAATCATTTCAAGTTTAAGGAAGCACGAACACTTGAGGAAATATAGATAGGGGTTATTAACAAAAGCTAACTCGAAGGATAAGATTTTCCCTATACATATAAACAAATCACTAGCCATTTTCATAATCGATACGGGCTAAGCCTCACATTCTGCAACCAAATGATTAGTAGAAAGTCACGATGTCACGGAGAAGTAATGAATGAATAATTCTCCATTGCTTCCATCTCAAGATATGATTGCATAGGGGCCTCTAACCACTGCTCTTTACCTTCACATTAGCTTCCTATTGCGTACACATAAGCCCCTTGGATAAATAATACATCGACTTTTCCAATCTAGCGTTACTAGAATTTCACTTTTCTACCTTGCTATTTTCCCACTTTGATTTATTTTATTCGTTCTTGGTTCTTCTACTCCTACTCGTATTGACCCCTCTTCTCAGGGTAGTGCTGAATCTGCTGATCGTACCCTGCCTCTAAAATCGTTGAAAGCTGTTTTATATCGATGGCGGGAACTGGAAGTACAATTACAGAGCCTACGTCCCTCCCTCGAAGCGAGGCCTGGGCTTTGCTCCCCACCTCTGCGTCTCCGCATTCCAGCGCGCCGAGACCGACCCCATGTCCGTCATCGTCGTCCCCACTTGCTCTTACATCTCGGTCCGTTCTGGAAACCCTTTGTCCTCTTTCTCTGTTTAGGATTTGTACTCGTCATGGAACGCTATGCCCACCAGGTGTCCGATGAAATTACTCTGAGGGTGGAGCTGGGTTTTTGTTGTTTCTCTGGGGTTGCTTAGTGATAGGAAGAGATGGAGCAATTCAATGTTCTGGTTCAGTTGTTGTTCATGTCTTCTATCATAACTCGTTCTTCCTGAACCCACGGAATTGCTTGCGTCTGTACTGTTTTTTTTCCTAGTTTTTATTCTGAACTTATAACCAGTGAACTCATATCGGTATCTTCTCGCATTGGTTACTCTTATTGCACTCGGCTTTTCAATCACTATGAATTGAGAGTTTTTGGAAATGCTACTAACTGGTTGTTTGCTTGGGCAGGGCACTTCTCTTCCGAGGAACTCATCTTGGAATTCAACTGTACTCTAAAGATCTCAAGTCCCATAAGTTTCTTCTCAAACTGGATGAAAATAAAGGCAAGTCTATGAGTGTCAAGTGGATGTAGCTGCCAGCTCGAACTGCTCTCTTTTATTTCTTCTTTCTTGGTATCTGTCTCAGTAGGGTGTGGTTCCCTGCATAGAGATGCTTCTTTCAGCAATGCATTTACAGGTTCTTCTCGGGTCAGTACGTGTTTACACTTCTTCGAGAGAAATAATGACTTTCATGTGTTAAGCATCGCTGAACACAATAGACATTTTAGTACTGTGATACATCCATATAAACATATCCGAAACCTGAGTGAGCAGTACAAGCTGTCCGATACCAAAGGATCACATGGCAGTGAGGGTATCAAGGGCAAGATTGCACTGCCCGTGAATCAGATACGAGCAAAAAGAAAAGTAGCTGTGAAGAAATGAAAAAGGAGGAGATTTGAAGTTGGGATTAGAGTTAGGGATTTGGAGAAGGAAGAAGAAGAAAGGAAAGTGAGAGATGAGAGAGAGAGAGAGAGAGAGCGATGGGAGCTGTGAGGAGACACAAAAGAAGTCCGATGAAATTGGAGCAGTGCCCAACTGATAATTGGATTACTGTAAATCCTATGTGGCACTACTCAACTTTTTCTCTAAAGTACAATCATTAATTCTGAGACAGCTATGAAATTGCCCTAGGAAGAGGAAGATGTCCCATTTCACTGTCAGCAGGGGGTGGAGCTTTCCTAATGCTAAGACATAGCGAGAATTCTCCAGACCATTGACCATTGCCATGTCTTCTGATGAAAACTCTAGTGTTCCCTTTGGCTTCCCTAGGCAAAGGTGACTGCATGTATAACTGAAGTACTCGTTTGCAGTTAGTTAATTGTAAAAATGGAGGTAATTTCTGGCAATGGTTGTTGATGTTGATAACTTTTTACAAATTGAATATGTTTGTCTATATATGCATGTGAATATTATATTGTCTATCGAGACATACATTCTGATTGCAATTGATTGCGAGTTCTTTCCTTAATTGTGACTATACTAATCCATGGAGCTTGGTGTAGAGCATACTGCAACTTTCTTCGAATAGAGGCTCTTGTTGCAGCTTCTGACTTCATTGACGCGTGTTCTAAAAAGAGACTTGGTACATCCTAGACCCTTTTCGCTCTTCCCTTTGTCATTTCTTGTGATTAGTGACTGCCAGTTGATGAAACTAAGATAATAATTGGGATTAGTTTGCGTGAAAGAGAGAGAAAAGATACTTTTCTTACCACACCTCTCGAAAGCAGGAGCACGCCTCTCAAAACAGAAGAAAGGCCACTTGGCACAAACTTGAAACCACCCAAAGCACAAACACAACAAATCTAATTTGGCAGCCACCAAGTTTTAGCAGCATGTTATATGAGCCATGTGGTCTGAATACAAAACATATCTGTGCACATCAGGAAGATGAGATCCACTCTGATTCACTTTCTCTGGATTCAGACACTGGGATCTTCCTGAAAATTGAAGTTCTTGTAAACAATGGTGCGTATTATAATCATTTGGAAGATGCCCCATCAAAAGGCACCCTGTACATTTAACAGAAAACTATCAATCTCAGAAGATAAAATGCTAGAACAGCTAAGCTTATAATTGCTGAGCGAAAGCTGCTCTTTTCTTGAGGTAGCCGGCTTAAATCAATCCCTTATCAATATGCCAAATAATCCCCCAGCTTCTTCTGATCTGTTGTAAGGTTTTGACAATCATAATTTCCAGAAAGAGAGGTATATGCTGAGGATACGAAGTGTAAGACAATCTTTTGGATCTTTAGGACCAGGTGACTTTTCCAGATGCTTGAAATTTAGCAGATACTTGAAATGATCAATTCTGAGACAACTATTAAGGACTTTCCAGATACTTGAAATTTACCTGACTAAGCTGTGCAAGCAGGGATTGAGAAGTTTTTCAAACAAGTGTCCAAGGCCAATGCTGGAGAAAGCTACAAGAAATTAACATTGGCCCCTTTGGATATGCTATGCTAGATATGTTAGACAAAAACTACACAAATTAACCAGCTGAACATCTCTGTATTACTCTGAATAACTGCGTATGGAGTCACATGTGGCAAATCATCTGAACTGTTGATTTGGAGCATTCAGTAGAAACATCTTGATGAAACAGTAACTAAAAACCAGCTTATGCATTTATTGTTGAGGGGAAAGCGCAAAAGATGTGGGCATGTATTGAACTATCGACAGCATTGCAATTTGCACACTCATCTATAGACGTGCTGGAAACTAAGCCAAGTTATACATAGACTTACCCAGCAATACGGCTGCCATTACAAAACTCAATGCTAAAATCAGAAGCAAATATGAAGTGTCTATTTGCAGAAGCCCTATTTGTATAATAGAAACAAATAGCCAACAGAGACACTCTGATCATTACCAAATAAGAAGTTTGCCTTAAAAAAGGATCATTTAAATTTTGTACCGAGATAGGATTAAGAAAGACTTTGGCAATCTACAATTATCAACTCCACCCATTTGAAGATATTCCAGCGAAAATCGCACAAGAAAATTAAAGACTCAGAACTGGGCTTCAAAATTAGCACTCATCAAGAATTGAATTTCTGAGGGAAAGTAGAGATAGTATGATTGCATACAATATTCCATCACTAACATCCTTTTCGACAGGTCAAAAATTTTCCTGTTGGTCACCAAACAAAAGCTATACTAATTCAAGATCAAATCTAATTCGCCTTATGAAGAAGGCTAAAGTGAAACTTGCTAGCACTAGGATCCCAATATATCCCGACCTCATCGCCAGTCACCAACCCCCTCCGTTTCACGAACTCCTTGATCCAACCCCCCTTGAGGACGTAGGACCCAGACGACGCCCAGAAAACGAACACCAGCCGATGCTCAGAGCACGTGTCCGTGTCCCTCACGATGACGTCGGCCCCCTTGCCGCCCTCAATTTGCCTCACCATCTCCTCACTCATCCACCGCAGCAAGTGGCTCGTCACAAAGTCCCGCCCAATCAAGAGCCTCGACAGGTGGCCGAGATCACTCTGCTTAAGCTTCTTCTTGATCTTGTAAGGGTCGAAGAGCAGCACCAACTCTGTGGACACTCCCTCGGTGTCACATCCTGAGTCCTCTCCCTTTCCCTTCCGCGTTCTTTTGTACTTCGCCTTCTTCTCCACAATTAAGCTTTCAGCGTCGGCGAGCAAAGCCACGGATTTTCGCTTCCGTTGGATGGGAGCGATTCCTCGAAGAGGGACGCCGACTTCCTTCATGTTCTGATCAGGCGCCAGGGGGAAGAATTCGCGAGCCGCCACTGCCACTATTGCTGGTGAAATATCTCCGGCCCCTTCGTCGCGACTCTTCGGTACGTCGCCGCCAATGGGAGGCGATGCAGGGCCCAAGAAATCGATGAGCTTCATGGGTTTTCCGGTTGAAGAAACAGGGAAGTGCTTCGGAAAGACAGAGGAGGACATAGGCTCGCAGGTTAGAGAGGGAAATATATAGTTTACCGTTGGAATGGGAAGGGGGGGTGACGTCATCAATCTTCGTAGTGCAGTTTTGGGAGTGTGCTGAGGAGTGAGAGAGCCTGAGAGGCTCTTTCCTAATTTGAGTCAGGTTAAGATTAGTAAAATAGGAAATAAATTCAAGATTCAAGATTTTATTTCCTAATTTGTTACGCTATTTTCATCATGTACTAGGACGGAACTTCAGAGGGCCGGAACAAAACTAATTTTTTTTTCTTTTTAACAAAAGAAAGAT
Source organism: Eucalyptus brandiana (assembly GCA_014182725.1). Lineage (NCBI taxonomy): Eukaryota > Viridiplantae > Streptophyta > Magnoliopsida > Myrtales > Myrtaceae > Eucalyptus > Eucalyptus brandiana. The sequence goes on along the minus strand of CM024672.1, from coordinate 21,524,452 downwards.
TTCTAAATGTTTATCATAATGAGTTTATCACAAACTTGGAAAAAATATTAACACGGAAGATAAAGAAAAGAAATGGGGTCGGAATGGGAAATTGTACATTTGTCTTTCCTTTGTCTTTTATTTTTTTCTTAAATCAATTTGATCAAATTTTTAGAGTGGGACAATTTCCTGATTTTCTTTTGTTAAATATGTTGTAGGGACAATACTACCAAAAATCTTAATTATGCCTATTATGACATCAATAATCAAATTCTTTTTCGGTATCATCAAATATCTTAAATTATATCATTTGTCGAAAAGAGTAAAACCTCGTAACCAGAAGAAAAAAAAAAAACAGAGAGAGAGAGAGAGAGAGAGAGAGAGAGAGAGAGAGTCAAACAAGAAGCTAGAGCCAACTTTCAGCATTTCAACACTAAATATTACTAACTATTTCGGAAAAGTAGCACATTGATTGCTAAAATTAATTAATTAAATATTTACTCAATGAAAATTACTAAAAGTGATAGTCTTCTCTTTAGCATATTTTAATTGATTAATTTAATAGATTGCAACGTGATTGAGACATTTTAAATGTTTATATTTTTTGCTGATTTATCTCATGAGTTTTTTTTTTTCATGATTTTTTCTCTCTTAAATAATTAGAGTCAAAGTGTGTTCTTGAAAATGAAGACCGAATTTTTTGTCCATAAGAATTTGCCAAATTTTAATCGCGAGCACAAATGGGTTCGCAAGTCTTGTCATTGCTATGAACGGTCACGATACTTTCATAGCTAAAAGATCGAAACTTTAGTTGCCTTTGACCCATTTACCTAGAGTTTGTCATAAATCATCATGATATATTCAAAATATGTTATCATAGGGGACTGCAGGTTTTTCACTATTATGCAACTTTAGTAAGGTTTAAACATGGATGATCAAAAGACTTGGCGCTTTGTCCCTCGGATAGATTGGATCGTGAGTTAGGCTCACTTGACCTTGTTGTTCGACACGCCTGATAAACCATCTAGAAATGCAGATAATAGATTATACATCTCGTGAAAATTGTCCTTCCATTTTATTTTATGTTTTTATGTTTTTTTTTTGTTTTGTTTTTTTTTTTTTTTTTTTTGTATAGGTTGATAATGACAAAAGGAAATATCACGGGTTCCATTCTTTTTTTATATGTTAAAAGGTTGTAGAGTCGGTACAGGAATTTATCCTACTAAAAATGATAGATATTATGTAGTTCAAGAAGTTTCAAGCTATCAAAAGAAGAAAATCGAATGTTTATGAAATTTAATCATTTTATCAGCACTCTGCTGATGTGCTGAAGTGTCAATGCTAAGTGATCGAAATGCGACATGTCGTGCTAATGCGTCACACCACCTCCGCAGATAATTAGAACTGAATTGAGATTCAAAGTCTGTAGGCCCATTAGACATGAAGCAAGAGCGAGGCCCTGTAGGCACCGATGCAGGAGCAAGCTGGGCCTTACCATATTTGGGCCAGACCTCATTCTCATGTACAGAAATGGAGCATGTATAAGAGTTAATTTGAATTTTAATAGGCACGAGAGATTTTATGAATTGTTTTTATTTATGACGTGGCCCATTATTTAGGAATTGATGCTCCGTCATCATTACTCTTGATAATTACAAGGTTGTCTATGAGGAATTTTATATTGCAAATTTGGGATTGAGAGCAATTTAGGTCTCGTTTTACGTGAGAAGATGTCCCTTTCTTTCTCTCTTCCTCTCTTTTGTTGCGTTGAAGGCCGATTTATGTTCCTTGCTCAATTGAGCTTATACATTCCGTACCCAGCTATAGTGACATTGGTTATATGATATCCAAAACCTTGGGGAGAGATGTGGACTCACTTAGCAAATAATTATCAAAGTAGAATGGATGGATAAGGCTTAGAGAGGCTAACACGACATATCAATCGCTCTATATTAATCATCCTTATATTCTCATCTCCTCTATTATATAGATGGGAAGAGTCAATTATACCAATTGAATTTGTTACTCCAGAAGAGACTACTCTTTTTCTGTCCTTTGAATGATGAGACTACACTTGATAACCATATCACCCCCGTAAACAAGTAAATGTGAGACTTGACATAAAATTATCGCTCAAAGGTTGTCATTATCTACTCATGCTATGCAAGGACACTCCTCCTATTTGATGTGTGATTATGTTCGTTAAAAACTAAAGTATCTGAACCCTCCGTCTTGTCTAGTAGGACCGGCTAGGGGCCTAGCCTCTCTAGAACAACACATGTATTAATATAGATCTTGCTATGGTACCATTTGTTAATGTACCAACAAGTGCCACGTGAATCAAGTCCCTGGAAAAGGTACTTAGGTGGTGCGTATGGTGACCCGCACCGGTGGGTCTTAAGTTGAAAAAAGTACTTCCAGCTATCAAATCTTGGACTTTAAAGGCTTTACAGTATTATTAGATTTATGTATTAGCTGAAAATAGGGGAAACATAATATAGTTTTATAGATCAAGTGCGTGCGCGCGCGCGCGTGAGAGATATATATATTCTACTGAAACTTTTACCATTAGAGAAAAAGATCATGCTGAAGACGGCGGCTGAGCTTATTTTTATTTGTTTCTAATTCAACTTGAACTTATTTTCACGGTTCCAAATTGTAAGTAATTGTAGTAAAAGACCAAAATTTAAGAATGCCATGGCATGTCAGGTGAAACTTTAAATGATTGATGAAGAATCAATTTATGCAATAGTGGATTTTAATGTACATCCCGTTGAAGCTAGATTGGGAACATAAGCTTGGTTTGCAACTTCATTGAGAAATTGATAGACGTCATAACAAAGGGGTTCAAACGTCCCGAATGACTATTCAAATATTACTATTGAAGGGTTGTCAAACTATATTGAATATGTGGCAATCTATAGATGATAAGTGGTGAATGAACGTGACGAATGATATCCATACTGTTTCACAGGCCAATGCATATCCAACTTTTTAAAAAAGTGGTGGAATCACTACGTATCCAATAAAATAACAACAAGTGATGTCTTGTCATGATCAACCCCTATCAGACAATTAGGTGTATATGTTGGGTCGAATAAACGAACTTGTATGTCAATATCGTGTCTACTCGTCAGAGTAATAATGACATGTGTCGATAGTTTGATTGGTTGGTCAAAATAACCCTCATCACGGTCATTCATCGACTTTGCGGACTAGTTTATTTGAATATAGAACTGTACATATCTTGGCAGCGCATATATGAAGATCCTTTATTGACCGAATTTGTAAAAGTGGGAGACCGCGCACTTGGAGATAGGAGAGAAGAGTGAGGGGCCTAGAAATAACTGACGAAATCTTCATTTGTGCATGCTTATAGAGATGGAAGTAGGTCGGATTCGATCGGTTTCCAACCCACCATGATTCGATCTCTTTACAAAAATATAGAAAAACCTTTACAACTCTATCTTTCTTTTCACATGGCAAAATGGTTTTTATGTGGACTGGGGACAAACTTGAGATGGGTCAATTTTAGCTTTGGAACGTGTACTTCTTCCATCCTTACATGCTTATTACCTTCGCCCCATTTATATCGGTACCTATCCCTCTATATGAAAATGGGTAGCAGCATATATGTTTCATTCAGTGATTTCACTTTCATTTTGAAAAAAAAAAATGTGAGAAACCGGAAAGAAATACCTTTTTCTCATTCCATATTTAACATTTCACTAATGAAGATACGAGGTTCTATGATCAATCACTGCTCCTTTTGATTTGATGCAATTACAGATCTATTTTGCCACGCTATAATGACCCACATTGATTGTAGAATTTGATTTGTTTTGTAGTTTCATGAGCTTGCTTTGCTGTGATGATTTTTGGGATTTGCTACATATCCTTTATCATTTTGAAAAATGAATGAAATCTTCTTTTGACAAAAAAGGGACTTTAGGATTTTTCTTGTGTTCTTGAGAAAGGGGGAAGATTGGAGGGGAACAACGTCGTTGAATTTGTGTTTATATCAAACTATTCTCCTACATGACTTGACTTTAGGATTCCATGAGGGTTAATATGCATATTGTCTCCCTCCATCTAACAAAAATATAGACTTTCTGAGCCAGGCTTCCGCATCTTGCATTCTCCAAAGATAAATTTATTCTGCATATTTTGTGGCTCCGGGCTCTTCAATCAAATGCCTTCTCCCAGGCGATTTCAATCCTATTTGCTGCAAACTCGTTTCTGAATTTAGCTTGATCCCTCTAGCCCCATTCACTCATTTATGTGTTTCCCATTATATTATGCACGATTAGAGCCGTCAAATGGGTGAACTAATTCAAGTTGAAAAGGTGTGATTAAAATAGATTCATTTTTATACAATCCAAATCTAAAGACTAATACTATTAAAACCAATTCATGAAAACTCATAACCAAACTAAGGGTAGAGTATGGAGTAAGCGAATGTGAGATCAATTAAGGGTTAGAAAGAATGAAGAAAGAGTTATAAAGATAAGTTGAGTCTAAGAAAGTTGTAAACTAGTCATAAACCGTTTAGCACTCATATTATTTTTAAATCCATTTACAGCCAATTTATTTAATATAACTAATCTATTATGCTCATATGGATTAAGAAATGAATCAATAACTCATTTTGATGGGTCTATGCACGATGCACTTCAATAATATTTTTTTCACCCATCCTTATTGGTCACAAGCCCTATAGTTCATCCTTGTCGAGGAGTGTTAAGATACATAAAATATTTCACATCCTATTCTATTAACTTATCAAATTTCACTTTCTAATGCAATATCAAAGTTAGGTTTCATCCTAAATTTATTTGCGCGTGACTTCCCAATCGTCATTATCATCTCTTGTAAACAATCCAATGTGCTAAATTAGAAAAAGAAAAAAGGTATCTACTATCTACTTATGAGGTTTTAATGTGGCTTATACACATATTTTCCCCTGAATTGCGAATCTAAACTTTTGTATTGGACAATAACGCGGTCCATATTGTAGCTTTTTGGGCTAACTAACTGAAAGTTATTTTCTTTAATTTATCCTCAAATTGGGAGGTTGAGTTGTACAATAATTATACTTCAATGAGTGTGACAGGACACCTAGGATGACCTACCTGCATGTCCCCAGCATCCGATTGAACAGCATGGCAAGACAAACTACTTTTTGAAGAGGGGTGCTCGTGATGCGTTTGCTCTTGTCATCACAAGGATTGCAATCGATTTTAAAATAACTACTAAAGTACAAGCAAAAAGTGAGGTAGTTAAAGAAATAAAAAATTCGTTAAAGTACAATCGAAGGGTCCCCACTGTTATCCGGAATGCGTAAGGGGTTTAAATATTCTGCTCCAACCAGCCGTGACAAATCAGCTCTTGAAATCGCAACTCAAACATGCGATTTAAGGAATATACATGGTCAGCATAGCAATAGTATACTTTATTGGATTCGATCTCAAAAGGTGCTCTAGGATTACGAGATGTTGCGGCATCTCCTTGTCAGCACTAGCTTATCAAAGTACGACAGCCAAAAGAAAAAAGCGTTGCAAAAGTAGCCTCGGAGTGCCTCGATCTAAGTACGGAATTACATAAAATAGTGAGTCGAACACATAATATATTCAAGACGAAAAGGTGCAATAGATCCAGCACAATTCACGCCATCTCAAGATATTCAATCATCTAATTATTTGTCGAACACGAATAATGAATATTATTGTTCCGTTTATTTTGTGAAAAATGAATTATTCAAAAAATACTTTTCAAAAAACAATAATTCATATTGTTCGAAATAATTAGTTAATGAAAAATATTTTGATTGTTGAAGGCAATTTGTATCTAAACCTTTTTTATTTTTATTTTTGTAGACAATGAGAATAATTTTTATTCATTTATTTCTACAAGCAATGTAAGTAAATATTTTTTAAATAATTTTTTTTAAATATTTCATTTTTCACAAGACAAACGCACTCATATATGAATCATTGTCAAAATTTTCAAATTTTTGGGATAACAAATTAGAAATTTTTTTTACTCTTTGCCCATAAAGCTTAGGTCGATTGTTATTGAAGTACACTTATAAATACTAGAGAATGTCAGTTAGGGAATATCGATAGAGATATCATATTTCGCCATTTCCTAATATAGCTAGTTTCTGCATTAAATTAAGATAGTTAATTTTCTTGTTAGATTTATTACTTTCTTTTCAATATATATATTTGGGCACAGATATTAATTGATCATAACACATTAAAAGTCAAGTTATTGTATTAAAGATGTAGCATTTCACTATTTTCTCTCCCCTCTTGGGAATATCCTAAGAATTTACAATTGATTCGTTTCTATGTATTTTCAGTCAAGAATTGATGCCTCTTGTGGAAATAAGAAGCCAAATTTGGTGTCATATATGCCGTCACAACGAAACACAACCACAAATGGCAAAATTCAAAAAGGAGAAAGTGTAACTGGTCTGTAACAGTGAAGCTTCATGTCATACTACAGCTCTTGTAAATATGAACCCTAGAGGTTGGTTGGTCAGTTAAGAAATGAATCTGCGTGTGCATGTGAATTAAACACATGACATAGGTTTGTTTAGCCAAACATCAATTGCGTAAAATTTGATGGCCAGCCCACTCATAACATTAATGAAGTGTTTAATATGCTTAGGATTTACCTAATTAAAGTGGTTTTTTTTTTAATTATTATTCTTATTAAGAAATAGCTCTTAGAAGAATGAAAAATCAGAATTTAAGTCAATTTCTAAAGTGAGATTGCGTGCACCCAATCGATGTTATCGACCCTACCTGAGATGTATTATATTCAAGAGTCCAGATATCCATTTTCTTAGCATGATTTTGGTGCGCATGCACTAATATCTTGTCACTTACTTGGTCCATTCAACCTCAAGTGAATTTGTTTATAAGTTTCTTACGTCCTCTTAATTTCATGCGAGAATCTGGATCTTCTAAACTTAGGGGATCTTAAAAGATCAAAACGCATCTACAATTAGAGAAAATTCATCTAAGAAACTGAAACCCGGAACAAAACATCTCTTACTCCTCCCACCTCCCCTGCCGCACAACCACAACCACCATCGCATCGAGCCTCTCTCGTTGCTTGCTCCTGGTGGTCATCACACGTCACACTTGTTGCTGTTGCGCTGTGGACCAACTTAGCCTCAACTTTTTTTTTTGAAACATCCTGTAAGTCTCTTACATATGTTCTATCTAGACCTTTGCCTATAGTTGCCACGTAGTTGGTGCGATTTGAATAAATAATCTCCATTTCCTAACTTTTGTAGGTAAGAGAATGTCTCATCTACTTGGAGTAGGCACTTTAGTTATCTCTCTCTCTCTCTCTCTCTCTCTCTCTTTCTCGCCACCACAATTGCTCGCTTTGTTGTCGCTTTAGCACCTCCATCTCCTTGTTGCCTTGCAATCTCTCCCTCTGAGCCTCCCTGACGAACAAGCCCTAGATTCGTGCAGTCGCGACCATCGCACAAGTCACTCATGTAATGGAGGTTTCCTAGGGTGACCTTCAATTTGGATCGCCTTAGGTTCACGGCCTCTGGACCTAAACCAGACCAGGGCGAGGTGGGGCGATGATGAGGTCGAGCAGCTGATGTGTCGACTTTCCAAGGATGTAAATTTACTGGATAGCAACCCTTCTCACAAAATCAACCCAATATTGATTTACGAACACCTTTTGAATTTGAACAGAAGATACATTTTCCTTGATTTATGACATAAGTATCAAACTAATACATTTGGATATATCTTCTTTTACCTTTTTTCTTTTCTTTTTTCATTTTTATTTTAATTTAGAGAGCAATAGTAGGTTTGCCACTTGTTATATCCCTGACTTGATCAAACCGATTTGTTACAAAATCTCAGCAGAAGTGGAATCCGCACTCCTCTTCTAGGCTTTAAATGTAGAATGATGAATCAATAGCTTTGGAAAGACAAGAAACCCATCTCCTCTTCATGTGAACTTTCAAGATCAGTCCAAATCACAAATGATGAACGATTTGAATAACAAAAAAAATTAAGAGAACAGAGATACTAGGGCACATGCATCCACGACCGGTTTTTGCTACATAAGACGCATCTGTCCACGTCGTCAATTCGTTTAACATGTCAATCCCTCTCTCGGCTCGTGCCTCCCACTGGCGTCGAGAACGATGACCTCATAAGCACGTCAGCATCAATATTCATGGGGCACGAGATGAGGCACGAAAAAGTGCGAATGACCTTTTTCTGCCAGAAACCTACTTGCGAGTCTCCAACGATGATCACAGTGATGCTTCCGCAAGTACTCTTTACCTTAAAGCATGCGCACTACTCTGATCATCGCTTTGGCTGTAGTGACGACATCGTACCTGTCAACTTATTCACGGAGCGCCGTTCAGTCGCCACTTTCCTCAATAAGTAATAATCCATGCGATTGATTCTTCCGCGATATACCATTCTTCTTCCGCCACGTGCTGACTTCGCTTAGTGATGAACAAGTCAGCAAAAGCTCCTTGTCAATCTCACTCCTCCCGCCCCCCTCCTCTCCTCCACCATGCACAGTGAAAGAAAACAAAAGGGTCGTGGAGAAGACAAGAGATTCTGGAAAAATTGTATTTTCATTGTCTATTCTTGTTGTACAAAGTTCTGTAAATATAATACATAAGTGATATAATAAAGGCAAAAAAATATTTTGTGTAATCAATTGAAATCAATTCCTAACTAATTTATGCACAATTACAATCGAGCATGATTCCGAGCATATCTCCAGAATCCGATCCGATGCATATCTTCCAACACTCCCCCTCAAGCTGATGGTTGGTAGATGTCCAAGACGCCTAGCTTGCTTAACAAATATACATGTTGTTTTTGACATAGAGGCTTGGTAAAAATGTCAGCAGGTTGCTCTACCGTTCCAATTCATCTTGTTTCGATTATCCCTTCCTAGATTTTTTCGCGAGTGAAATGACAGTCCACTTCTATATGCTTCGTTCTTTCATGTACTATGGGATTCGTTGCAAGTTTGAGTGCCGCATCGTTGTCACAAAACAACTTTGTCGGACCCTTCAAATTAATCCCAAGATCCCGAAGTAATCCTCATATCCATATAATCTCACAGGTAGTCTTTGCTGTGGCTCAATATTTTGCTTCAACTGAAGATAATGATACCATTGCCTGCTTCTTGGTCTTCCATGAAAGAAGAGATTCTCCAAGCTTAATGCAAAAACTTGTAATGGATCTTCAGCTCATAGGACAAGTCGCATAATCTACATCACAATATGCCGACATTTCCATATTGCATTTTCTGGATGGGAGAGTCCTGGACATTTTTTCAAGTACTTCACGACCTTTAAAGCAACATTCATGTGGGACAATTTTGGATTGTGCATAAATTGACTAAGGGTTTGTATTACATATGATATATCAGGTCTGGTCATAGTTAAATATATGAGTTTCCCAACCAGCTTCTGATAACTTGAAGGATCATTGAGAATGGGATCATGATTCTCAGATATTTCAACATCGTAATCTTTGATGGTCAACTTTACATTTTGCTCAATTGGAATAACTGATGGTTTGCATCCCAATAAACCTACTTCTGATATGATTTCTAGCACAAACTTCCGTTAACTAACATAAATCCCTCGATCAGATCGAGCTATCTCGATTCCAAGGAAGTATTTTGGTGCTCCCAAGTCTTTAATATGGAAAGTAAAATGCATATACTTCTTGAATCTTTCTATTGGACTTTTATCATTGCCCATGATAAGAATATCGTCAACATATATCATCAAATAAATTGATGACATACCTTGGGTCCATGTGAATAAGGCGTAATCATATTTGGACTATTTGAATTCTGCATATGTGAGAACATCGGCAAATTTTGTGTACCATTGCTTGGAAGCCTGCTTAAGACCATAGAGGGATTTGCGAAGACGACATACTCTATTCTCCCCATGTCTCTGTAAACCCTGAGGGATATCCATATAGATTTCCTCATCTAAATCTCCATGTAGAAAAGCATTATGCACATCCATTTAATGTAGTGGCCAATCATTAATAGCAGCAACAGATAGAAAAGATCTTACAGTTACATCTTTGGCGACTGCAGAAAAGGTTTCGTAGTAATCAAAACCTTCCCGTTGAGTAAATCCTTTGGCCATCAACTGAGCTTTGTAACACTCAACTAGATTGACCAAATCCCAGGTCTGATTTGCAATTAATGCCTGCAATTCGACTCCCATAGCTTCTTGCCATCTTGGGTCAACAGCTGCTTCTTCATAGTTGGATGGTTCTTTGTCCTCCGATATTCGACTAACACAACATCTATGTTCCGGTGAAAGTTTATGAAACGAAACATAAGATGATATTGGGTATTGAATACCTGGTAAGTTGAGGGATGCACAAACATAATCCTTTGTCCAAGCTAGTGGACATGTAGAACGACCAGATCATCAAGGAGGATCCACTTGTGCTAGAGTAGAGGAAGATGGAGAGGATCTTTCTTCAATGCCAATTTCTTTGGAATGATCTTCTATTTCTGAGAAATTCTCTTGCACTGGATCTATAGCAATCTCTGGTGTGGAATTCTCACGAGAAATCGGAGTCATTACTAGAACTAGAGTTCTTGTCGTAAGATATCTAGGAGTCGAGTCTTCTGCAGATAAGGAGTGAGCAGGACGGCTTGAAATATCTGGTGTTTCTCCCAAAAAATCCTTTTTATGAAATGGGAACACGTCCTTATGAAAGATGACATCTTTGCTAATGAAGAATTCCCCGGTTGATTGTTCGAGGACATGATATTCCTTCTGCAAATTCAGATAGCCCATGAAGATGCAGTGTCAAGCGCGAGGGCCCATTTTGTCTCGAGGACTCAATACTGTTGCGTGGCACGGACATCCAAATATCCTCAAATGTTCAAGTTCTGGTTTCTTCTTGAAAAGTAACTCAAATGGAGTTTTTCCATTGAGTACCCGAGTGGGCATACGGTTGATAAGATAAGCCGTAGTAATGACGCATTCGCCCCAATAATTTTCCGGAATAGATGCTTGAAATTTCAGCGCATGTGCAACTTCCAAAAGGTGGCGATGTTTGTGCTCCACTACCCCACTTTGTTGTGAGGTATATACACAGGAACTTTCATGGAAAATTCCCATTAGATAAAAGAAGGAAATTGCACTCATTGTTGAAGAATTCTTTCCCATTATCTGTCTGGATTCACTTAATAGATTTCCCAAATTGATTATTGGATAAGGTGATAAAAGTTTTCAAATGTGAGAAAACTTGTCCCTTTAACTGCATCAGGAAAACCCAAGTGGCACGGGAATCGTCGTCCACAATTGTTAAGAAATAACGTGACCCATCATGATGTAATGTATGATAAGGGCTCCAAACATCCATATGAATCAAGGAAAAAATATCATTTGCACGGTTTTGGCTAGAAGGAAAAGAAATACGTGACTATTTTGCAAGATGGCATATTTGACATTTACAGTAAGGGAATGAAGTACTATGACCCAATCTTGAATGCATAAGATATTCTTTATCATTGGTAGTCATGTTACACAATGATATTTTATTTGAAAAAAAGGACGACAAATGAAGATTACTTGGAAAATTTGTCCAAAGAAACAGCCCTTCAAAGAGACTACCCAAGCCCATCACTCTGCCAGTCGAAAGGGCCTGAAAGAAGCAAATGTCATAATCAAACAATACACGACAAGAATTTTCTTTACAGGCTTTGGACACAGAGATAAGATTAAATCAAAATTCCAGGACATAAAGGACATTTTGGAGTGTGATTTGTGGGCTAAGCTTGACTGTTCCGGCAATAGTAACGTAAGTGACATTCCCATTGGGTAATTGCATAGAGACAGAAAAATCTAGGTTCTCATGCATATTTGAAAATAATGCCTTCTCACAAACAATGTGATCACTTGCCCCATAATCAATTATCCAAGCTTTCCTTGAGATATTATTAATCAGACAACGAGAGATACTTGAGAAATTTCCTCCCTTGTTTGAGGTGTCCAATTTCTGCAATGTCTGCATCGGCTGTTGGTACTGTTTATATGTTATGGACCGATCAGCAATAGGACCGCTAACTTGATAAGCTGCAGAAAATTCCTTCATTTTCCCTTTTTCTCCTAGTTTACCATGCAATTTCCAACAATTTTCTATTGTATGGTGTGGGCGTTTGCAAAATTCGCAATATAATTTACATTTTCCTCTTGAATTAAAATTCTTTGCAGAGGCTGAAAAAATTCCACCGTCGAATCCTTTTCCAATCAGCTCATCTCCACCGTCTAATCCTATTGAGTGAATCAACCCCTTTTGGCCATCTGATTGGCGCGAGCGATCTGGACCACCCATCCCTTCTCTTTTAAGGTATCGCATGTCTTCGGCCCCGAACCCTAGCACCTCCTACATCACTCCTTTTTCGTGCGCTAGGGTTTTTGCTCCTAGGTCTCGCCTTTCGCTACTACTTGCCAGGGCGAAACTTCCTCCTCCTTTCGCTAGCTCCGAGGATGCAAGTCGCTAGCTCTCTTCCTGAATGGCCAGTTGAAAAATCCGTCCAAGGGTGGCATCGGTTCCATGGCCAACATCTGTGAACGAAAGGTTAGGTATGATTCATTCAAAATTAAAAGAAATCGGGTTGCCTTTTCCCTTTCTTTTATAGATCGGTACTGTGCGAGTGTCTCCTCTGGTCCCTCGAGCTTTTCTTCCGCGGCTTTGAGGTCATTCTAGAGGGATGACCGTTTGTTGTAGCAGGCCGAGACGGTCATATTTCGCTATTTGAGTTCATTGAGTTCTTGCATTAGAGAAAAAATCTGTGCTTGATTTAACTTGCCGTACATCTGTTTGATGTTTTCCCACATGTTCTTCGAGTCCTTTGTCGGTGGAAGACCATTTGTGACATCTGGAGAGATTCAGTTTCCGATCCACATCCGAACAAGCTGGTTGCACTTCCTCCAGTGTTAGGCTAGTCAGTCATCGGCAGGAATCGAAACAGTTCCATCAAGGAACCCATCCTTGTCCTCCATCACAAGGGCATGCTGGAAGTCTCAAGACCACCTAGAGTGGTTCTTCGACCTGGTTAACTGCAGATTGAGCAGTCACAACTCTGGACCGTCGGCTATTGAGGTATACAAGGGATCATCAGGCTTCGATCGCCTGGTGATGGCTACGACTAGAAACGGCAAGAAACCGGGCGTGAATTTCGAGTAGGGATTTGTCCTTGAACCCGGTTCCCTCAATTCGAATTGGTAACCTGCATTTAAAAATCCTGGGTAGGGATTTTGTCCCATACTCGACTCACCTGACCCACTCGTCTACTCTAATCCGGAGGTTGGGCTTGCCCCACTCGCAGTTGGTGGGCTCTCTTCGAATTTGACATGGCTCTGGTGGCCCACATAACCAAGTGAGGATGAATTTGGGCTTGGCCCAAGGTACCATGGGTAAGGTACCCACTGGAAAGGTTGGCCCGCAATGGGTTGCCCTAGATTAAATTGAGCTTGCGTGGGCCCCCATTACACATACTGGGTCTGGAGTGGTTGTTGCATTGTCGTAGGAGGGCTTTGGATTTGTGACTGTGATGGAGTTTCTCTAGTAGAGTGGTCGTTGGCAGAGTTCATTGAAGGTAAAAAGGTAAAAAGGTAAAAAAAAAAACTCTTATCTTCTTCCTTGAAAGCTGATTCTATATCATATGGCAGATCTGTTTTATAGGTCAAAAATCCTCTGGTAGGCAATTGGGAGTGGAAGCGAAAAATAGGTCAGAAGCTTGGCGGCTCTAATACCATGAAAGAAAACAAAAGGGTCATGGAGAAGACGAGATTCTGGGAAAATTGTATTTTCATTGTCTATTCTTGTTGTATAAAGTTCTGTAAATATAATACATAAGTGATATAATAAAGGCAAAAAAATATTTTGTGTAATCAATTGAAATCAATTCCTAACTAATTTATGCACAATTACAATCGAGCATGATTCCGAGCATATCTCCAAAGTCCGATTTGATGCATATCTTCCAACACACAGCAACCATCGCCAACTGCTGCCAGCACCGAAAGCTACCGCCAGAACAAATGGCAGCTACCCTATAGCGATGTTCTCTCTCTCACGCGCACCTGCTCGGTGTGTTCTGCCATTCCTTGTCACCCCGGCCTCGCTCTCACTGATTTCGTTCATTATGTCTGGTCATTTGTAGAGATGACAACTTCACGCAAGCAGAGATGCAGCTGGTGGATGTCATTGTTGTTGTAGATATGGTGGCAAGATATGGTGGCTTTGACAGGTGACAGCGGCAGCGGATGGTTAAGAAGAGAGAGAGAGAGAGAGAGGTGATGACTTAGGGTTTGGTGGAAGTCGAGTGTAACTTTCTGATGTGGCTCAGGTTAGACAAAATTGCCATTCGCCATTCATATGATGGAAGACTTAAATTGATTAAGACTAGACCAACCCTTTTTTTTCTCTCTCGATAATGCTACTGATTACAAAACTGTTATAGAAAATTCATTTATAAAGTGATGCGATAGATTTTAAAAACGGTGAGAAAAATAATAGCTAACATGTAAAATTAATTTCTAAATTGTAAGTCTATTATGAATATCTATATCATATTAAACCACCTAATGAGAGGTTGCCGCGTCATTTTATAAAGTAATTGTTACATACCAATTTTTTGTATAGAGCTAGCATTAATATTGTAAATAAGAGAAACGTACAATGTGTCAAATGATGCGACACTCATTCATTCAAATAAACTCAACTACTTTGTTTATGGGTCACCGGTACTTGAAACATAAAACCTTTGATTAGCCAATGTTTTGTATATTATCATGTCATTTAATATAAGGAAAAATTCCAAATAAAGAGCTGAAGTATCATCGTTTTTTCAAATAAGAATCTGAAGCGGCCATATCAGTTTCAAAAAAGGGTTTAAAGTGATTATGATTGTTTTAAATTAGAGCTTAGCCTCGATGGCTTGTGGGCCAGCAAAGAATTTCGGTCGATCAAGGATTTTTTTATTAAACCACAATATAAATATAAATTAAAATTAAATTAGATTAAGAATTTCAAAAGAAAAATTATTATAAAAAAAAAGGAAAAATACAAGTAGGAGGGAGACCTCCTTCTCATGTGTGTTCCTTTTCTTTTCTTTTTAGATTTTTGGGGAAAGAAAAAACAGAAAAAAAGAAAGAAAAAAGGAAAAAAAAATCAAAAAACTTAAAAGACAAAATTGCCTTTTACCAAAAGTAAGTCTAGACCATTCTTTGAGATTGATATAACCACTTTATGCTCTTATTTGAAATAATGTTCATTTCAAGCCCTTATTTGAGAAAATGAAGGCATTTCGAGCCCTTATTTAAAATAATGTCCACTTCAGACATTTATTTGAGAAAATGATGACACATCAAGCCATTATTTAGGATATTCCCTTTAACATATCAATATTATTAAACATTTGTAGTATTGACATTCCATTAGATACCAACATGACATAAATTATCAATAGATGAGTATTCAAATATTACTTTACTAGGCTATTGAAATGAATATTTAATTAAATTGGTAGCTCAATCTACATTGCAATAGTAATGGTATCGTAAGTGACGCGATATAAATGTTACATGAATTATTTATATTTTCTTCTGGTAATTCGAAAGCCCAACTTAAAATAAATAAATCTCGAACCAATGAAAAGTCTGCTAAATAACTCTCACGTGCATGCTTTGCCTGAACGCCCAAGTTATGCACTTTTTGGAGAGTCTAGCTTCATCTTCTGTGAGCGTGCAACACGTGTTTCTTCAGAGAGCCCACCTTCAAATTCTTGAGCTATCACGACACCACCTCTCTATAAATAAGGGTTCGCGGAATAGCCTCAGCATCGCCGTCTAAAAAAAGAAGAGCTCAAGATGGCATATAAGCCTACATACTTCTTCTTACTCCTCCTAATTTCTTCTGCATTTTATACTTCCAACAAGTCCTTCTGCTTTGCAAGTGAGGGAACCCCTAGTTCACTCGTCCTAGGTTTGAGAAGTTCCCGAACTGACCTTCCATCTAGAAATGCATCACCTTATTGGAGAAGAAAGACCGTGGAAATGCAGGACATGGTGGAGCCTCTGAGAGAAGTACGAGATGGTTACCTCATATCTCTCAACATAGGAACACCCTCCCAAGTCATTCAAGTGTATCTAGATACCGGTAGTGACCTCACATGGGTTCCATGTGGGAACTTGACTTTCGATTGCATGGACTGTGATGACTATAGAAACAATAAGCTGTATACCGCTTTCTCTCCATCTTATTCCTCTTCAGCACTTAGGGACACTTGCTCTAGCCGTTTTTGCATTAATGTTCATAACTCAGATAACCCGTACGACACATGCATCATGGCCGGGTGCTCATTATCGACTATCCTCAAGGGCAAGTGCACTTGGCCGTGCTCCTCCTTTGCCTACACTTACGGTGCAGGCGGGATTGTCGCTGGGACATTGACTAGGGATACCATCAGGGTTCACGGTGCTAACCCTAATGTTATAAGGGAAATTCCAAATTTTGCATTTGGGTGTGTTGGGTCCACCTACCATGAGCCGATAGGGCTTGCGGGGTTCGGGGGGGGCTCTCTTTCTCTTCCTTCTCAATTAGGGTTCCTCCAAAAGGGCTTTTCGCATTGCTTCTTGGCGTTCAAGTATGCAAACAACCCCAACATCTCAAGCCCTCTAGTCATAGGAGATGCGGCCATAGCCCCAAGGGGAGACTTGCAGTTCACCCCGATGTTGAAGTGCCCAATTTACCCCAATTACTACTACACCGGTCTCGAGGGCATCACGGTGGGGAACGCGGGTGTGACCACAGTGCCTACTAATCTGCGAGAGTTCGACTCTCAAGGGAACGGGGGCCTATTGATAGATTCGGGAACCACGTACACCCACCTGCCAGAACCGTTCTATTCACAGCTTCTCTCCATCATTGAGTCCGCAATAAGTTACCCGAGGGCCAAGGAAGTGGAGGCACGAAGCGGGCTTGATCTTTGCTACAAGGTTCCATGTCCCAACAACACTAACCCAATGAATGATGACCTCCCTCCAATCACATTCCACTTCTTGAACAATGTGAGCTTGGTGCTTCCTCATGGGAATAGCTTCTATGCAATGGGAGCTCCAATCAACTCGAGTGTGGTCAAGTGCTTGTTGTTCCAGAGCATGGATGATGGCGATGGACCAGCTGGGGTTTTTGGGAGCTTCCAACAGCAAAATGTGGAGGTTGTGTATGACTTGGAGAAAGGAAGAGTTGGGTTTCAGCCAATGGATTGTGCTTTGTCTGCTTCTTCAAAAGGACTACTTCACAAAGGCTAAAATAATTCCCCCCTCTCCCCTGGCGGCGGCGGCTTGGTTAGTTAATGGCAGTTCTTGCTGTTGGCTAGGTATGGGCCTTTCTCTTTCTGGATTACAAGGATCGAGAATTGAATAATCTGTTGTAACATGTCTTTGTTTCGATTTCGTTCTGTTGAACTTTGTTTGTATGTGAGTTGTGTGGCTTTAATGAATTAATCAAGAAGAGTGAGCTGGATATATTCTCGTTGCTCGTGTGGCCGAGAACATGTTGAGGTGGAATGGAAGGTACCCTTATGTTTTTATTTGCTTCGCTTTTAATCTCGATGGACTTTCGTGTGGTTTCCCACATCTAGTAAGCAAGAAAAAGTATTAGCAAAGTAACCTAAAACAGCTGCCATGACGAATCTTTTCCGCGCAAATTTTAGTAGTCTGCGTCTGAGATTTGTACTTGATCCTAGTTCGATTGCAAATTTTAATTTGTCTCCATTAGGATCCCCTAATTTATAGAAGTTATGATTTTTGTACCTATCATTGTGCTTCAATCTACAACTAAATTAAGATTCGCCTGCTGCCTCGAATGACAAAAAAAAAAAAATAGCAAAAATAATATATATAAGTGAGGCAACGGTTTCAAAAGATACATAGACATATATTATTAATGTACTTAGAATGATGGATCTACCATATCGTAAAAATATGGCCTAATAACATTGAACACATTAATTAAATTTGTTAGTAAGAATCAAGGATAATAATATCAAGGCAGTAGTTTATGCGAGTATATACATTCCAAGTTAATTCTATGTAATAGTTCAAAATCTATATTAAATTGACATATCGGAACCGTCAATGATTAAGTCATTACTTACTTATATTTTGTATGGAAAAATTTTGGATTCATGTTTTATATTATAAGAAAGTGCATATTTCTCTACATTAAACAATGGTTGTCAAAATACATAATTATTTTATGAATCTGTCATATTAATGGTCTTTTATTTAAACATCTCCACATGTGATCCTCATTAAAATACGTAAAATTTTTATTGATAGTCTAAACTAATCTCGATGAATTCACGTAAATGTGTCGCCACTGATAATATATTAGTCACTAACATTTACAATTTAATTACCACTCCAAGAAACTGAAGACCTAAAAAAAAAAATCAGAAGTTGCTAATAATTGCTCACGTTGCAAGTCATTGAAACACAATACAAATTTTCATCCAAGAAGTAGACGCTCAACTTGACTACTTAAACCAAATTTTCATCTTCATCCTATAAATATAGATATGTAAACTGCAGTAGAAGTTACTTTGAAAACTCATAAAAGAATTTCATAGATTTTGGTTATAATATGGAAAAAAGAGAGTGGAAGTAAGGTTATGTTTGCTTTGTTGAGTATGAATGATTTGGAAAACATTTTCCAAAGAATGATTGTTTGGATCTTTTGAAATAATTGATCCATAAAAAATATTTTGTTATTAACAATAATTTATATTTAAATATTTCCATTGACAATAAAAATACATTTCATTTCATTCATTTTTGTAAATGATAATAGGGATTATTTTTTAGAAAATGTTTTCCAAATCAATCATTTCTCGTGAAATAAACGATGCCTAAGAACTTACATAAGATTGTTGAAGCCCGAAACTTAATTAACAACGCCACATCAATCTAATGGAAGGATATAAATGACAAAATCACTCACTTTCGAGCATTGAATATAAGTACCTAAACTCGACTAGTAATTTTCTAGCATTATGGAGCGAACCATTTGCCTCAATCATTGAAGGCAAGGCTTAGCCAATTTTTCATGATGTCATTCTTTCACTCCTTGAATAGAACCGAAAATTGATTGGAAGCAATACTTCTAGTCTGCCTTGAATGTGATATCCCGAAATTTGGTCATATTTCTAAATATATGAAATGGTTATTTCGTCGATGCGTTTATAATTACTTTACTCTGAATTGATTACTCACGAATTAACTAGTTTTTTGTGTGAGGTCGTAAAGGGTTAAAATGCAAAAAACCAGAGAATTTGATTAAAAATTAACCGCTCGACCATAAGGATCGACAAGGGTTAATACTACATTGTTATAAGTCAATTAGTAAACAGATATAAATCGATTCGCCGAAAAAAACGTAGTTAGTTTGTGGGTAATTCCGCATGATTGCAATATTTGCGTCGAACAACGATAAATCAATTTTTTATTGATCTTATATTCATGGTATGTAATCAAACCCTCACAATTACATGACAACCGAGGGTCATCCACAGTTCGAAGAGGTACAAACATAGATCGAAAATTATTGACCACGGGCCAACCACGCGAGAGCCCTTAAAAGCCATCCGATAGCTTAAGTCGTACTAAAGTTGCGTTCAATCAATTGTTAACCATGAAATTTAATTCGATTTTGGGTATCGAACTTTTGATGATTTCAAAATTAAATTATTGAACATCGCCTCATCGTTTGTCAAATTATCAACGAGTTTGAAATTTTTGGAAAAAGAATTATCAAACGAAAATTTGGAGACCGAAAAAAAAAAATTCGGATCAAGTGGCAAAACTAAAAAATTTTGGTCCAAAAAGATTGTTTTTAAGAAAATAGAAATAAAAAGAAAAGTGGGGACATAATACTAGGCTAAGAGGGTTTTAAGGAAGGGTGGGTGAAGAGTGGGATGGGATTTTGGGAAAATCTTGTTTTTCTTCCTTTTCTCTTCTCTCTCCCCACCCCTCACGTCCTCCCCCATTTTGCTGAACCCCCTTTCTCTACTTTCTTTTTCTTCTCTCTTTCTTTCTCTTCCTTCACGCTACCTCTCTGCAGAACAGCCTCCCCGCCCCCTTTTTTTTTTCCTTTCTCTTCTCTCTCCCTTTCTCTCTTTCTCTTCTCCCCCTCACGCATTCCCTCTTCAGCCGCAGCACCACCATCTTCTTCCCCTCCATTTCTTTGCTTTCATTTCCTCTAACTTCATCTTCTTCTCCCTTTTCTTCTTTCCTTGTTCATCATCCCCCATCTCCACCACCATATCATCATCCACTCATCTCACCACTTCATCCACCACCACCCCGCCACCATCACCATCACCATCTCACACCACCTTCGTCCGCCGCTTGAAGCTGTGCCGTTCGCTGCTGAACCACCAAGCTTGGCCGCTCGTCAACTTCACTGAACCACCATCTTTGGCCACCGTTCTTTGCCACCGGATCACCACCGCTGATCGCCACGCCCGTGTTGCCGTTCGAGCCCCCACCTTCGCCGTGCTGTCATCAGTGCCGTGGGACTCGAGTTCTCGAAGCCGTCGCACCGCCGTCGCCGCGAGCTCGCCGTCACCGAAAATTCGTGAGTTAACTTCCTAATTTTGGATTAGGATGTTAATTACATTTAGGGGTAGATTAGTTTAGGGATAATGAAGGTTAGTATTAGTTAATTTTGATTTAACCTTAATTGCAATTAATTATGGTTTAGACTAAATTTAAGTGTGATTAGTTTAAGTGATTACAATTATATTAATTAATCGTTGTTAGATTAATTAATTGAGTTTAGTTTAATTGATTTATTTAATTAATCGAAGTTTTTTATTTAATCGTTATTTATTTAATTAATTGTAATGATTTTAGTTAACGTCGATTAATTTTTAATTAATTATAGTTAGGCTAATTAATCGAGTTAGTTTAATTAATTGTAATTATTCTAATTAATAGTGATTAGCTTAATTAATCACGATTATTGTAATTTAATGACGGATTAGCCGTTAAGTGGAATTTTATGCTTGTTTTATTGGATGGACCTATCTATAATTCCGATTATTTGAGCTTGTTATACTATGTTATTGGTTGTTTAATGTATATGCTTTGATTACTATTAAAAAAAAAAAAGGTTTTATGGGCAAGAAAATAGAAAATTTTGAGGTGTCAGGTTTGGATGCCAAATTTTACGTGCTAAATAACACAATGGGATTTTAAAATGAAAGTGTACAAAGTTTGACCGGTTGAATTTAAATATGTGACAACGTGCGATTATTTTACCAGAATTTTAAATGTAAAGATTTTCTAAGGTTTGTTATTTAAGCACGAATTCTTTTACACTGGGAAATTGGCTTGAGTGCTGGCGTGCTTGTGTGGTCACTTAATTGAACCATCACCCAACAAGAGTTTGGGGGCAATGCCCGATTCTTATCGAATACCCGGTGGGGGTCCGGATGCCGAGTTGCAGTTGAGGCCAGACCGATGCTCCTTTATGGAATGCCATCTAGGCAGGGATTATAGACGATGCTGTGCCCAATGGGATGAGACGATATCCAGTCATGCCGGAAGACCGCCAACTTGTGTGTTGGCCGTGGCCCGAAGAGTCGTAATAATTAGAATACGTGTGAATGATTGATATGCATTACGCTTGATTATGGAGTAAAACTGTTAGGTACGGTGTGAAACGTGCCAAAACAGATTTTACCTTATAATTGGGACCCGTGTGGATGCTTGGGGCATGAGAGTTATGTGTTTTGATTATTGATTATGCTTATTGTATTGATAATGGCATATATGACATACTAATATGCAGAGCGTGCCAAGGCAAGGTAAGATTGTATGACGTTACATGTTTAGGCTGCCTCCAATATAAATTTGCGTCATAATCAAGGCTTAGGCCATTAACTCGTTGAGATTTATATCTCATCTCGTTATTTATATCTCATCTTGTTGTTGTTGAATATTTTTAGGCTCAAAGTATGGATGACTGTTGCGTGGAGTTTGGGATCCCAATGACGTTACTTTTGGTTGGTCTCATGTTAGTGAAGTTTAGACTAACCCTATGACCCCCTTGCTGATCTTTGAGATGATTGGTAGGGAGCTACAGTGTAAGGGCTTGTAAATATTAAGCTTCATGAGGTTAGCAAACAAATAAATAAAAGCAATGTTTTGGAAATAATTGTCTTGTGTGTACTATCCCCAAGTATTTATTGGTTGACTGAGTGTTTATATAATTGCTTCCGCATGCGTTCAATCGAAAGATAAAAAGAATGGGTCAGTGATACATCCTGGGACATCGCAATTAATCAACCATCGAGGGATGTTCACATGCTCGGGGTTCGGGACATGACATTGAAGCTCATCAATCTTTTTGTTGACCACCTCCATGGATTTTGTGGCCTGACCTGCCCATCTAGTCTCCTCTTGAATTTTCTTTTCTGCAATTTCACATATCTTTCTACCAGAAGTAGCTTTCTAGGGGTTTGGACCCACACCGCAGCCACGAATACATCTGGACTTCTCTTCAGCCCAAGAACCTTTACAAACGTTGCATCCTCGTTTGTGTTGAACCCATAAGCAAGACCATCACTCCATAGCATGTTGCCTCCAAAAGCAAAACTCAATATTTCTTTTAGAGAATCTCCTAATTTTTTCTAAAGCAACTAGAAAGAGATTCTTTAATTAGAAAGAGTTTAGCTCAAATGTAGGTATCCATCCAAAGGTTTTCACCACTCCATTATAATCATCCTCCACTTTCTTGGCCTTTCTCAAGATCATTTAAGTTGATGCTAATAAACATGCCATCGCCTCTATAGAAGTATTGTCCCACATTGCTTGACAAAGGATTTTAACTACTCTTTATATTTATGTGGTTTTCCTTAACCTATTAGTTTAAGCTTTTGTGTTCGACTTCTTAATATGCTATTGGATTCATTATAGATTGAGGAAGTGCCCATTAAGTCTATTACAAGGTGCTGGAAGGTGGTGGTTGTAGCAACATTGCATTAATGCATTCGTGTTTGATCAAACCAGCCCTTGAGTGTTGTTACGCCACTTTTTGTTGCTTCTTTCACAATCAACACCACCCTCAAAAGAGCTCACCACCCTAAATATTCATGTGGTCTTCCTCCACTTACCAACTTAAGCTTTTAGGTTAAACTTTCTAACAACCTCCTTCATTATATTTATCTTCACTTGAACTATTCACCTCATAAACATCTTCCCCATGATTGAACCATCGAGTATAATTCTGATCTATCTCAAACTCAAATGAATTTCCTCCCGCGTTATCACTAGTTTTTAGGAGCTGCATTATTGCATCTTGATACAATGGACAATATCCTTCTCCCAATACTGTTAGAAAATGCAATCTCGAGGAATCATCCTACGAATTTTGACCCAACTCCTTTTCCATTCATCACCCAGAAAAGAAAATCTAGTAATTTAATTAGCATGAAAGATCCTCAGAGATGTTGATGCTAATAATTCTTCAAATAACACCACAACAATTTAAATAAAACCTAATCACGTTTATTCATACTGCAAGCTTTCAGAAGGAAAGCAATTGACAAAGAAAAACTTGTTACCAAAGCAAATAACCCGCTGCAGCATAACAAAATGACAGAGTAACAAAACTAACTCAAATTGATCATAAACGCCCACTAATTCCCATTATTAGACCTCTTTCAATGGCCAAAATAAAATAAAATAAGAGCCTATCCGTCATTCACAGAGAGAGAGAGAGAGAGAGAGAGAGAGAGAGAAGGTGTCTGTGCATCTCAGCCGGAGGCCTCAAGTGAGCTTGCTATTTCGCATAACATACAGATGAAAACCACAACACGTTCTGAGAGAAAGAAAGGAGTTGCAAATCTTAAAGAAATTCTTTTGTGCACTCAAGTAGCAACACTGCACTCTTGCTTGACCTTTCGCAGGCTGTTGGTAACAGATGAGACATTGCCTAAAGGGATTCTTTCGAGAATATTGGAGAAGTGGTTTGCTTATCTTATCAGCTCTTCTGATTGTTAGTACTAATTGAAGACATGACCCATGCGCAAAATTGACTAAACATAAATGTGGGTCATGTCCATACTTGTGACCGGCCAATCGAAAAACTGACCGAAGAAAGACAGTCTTAATTGCCACGCCATCAAAAAAGCACAAGCCAAGTTGGTGCCTATGGACTCAGCGTTCCAACATGGTAATTTAAATTACGATATCTATCATATATCATGTTGATCTCATATTTACATTGCTAAAGTTTTCATCCACTAGAAACTTATAATTCCCAAATTGAGTTATTACTTTGACTTTGCAACTGGTCAGTTTATGTAATGATCTTGGTTGATTAGAATAATACTACAATTTACTTTTTGGAGATGTCGATTTACATAATTTGTGGTAAAGACAAAATATACTTGGACAAACAAAAAATACCCAAACTTGATAAAGAAAAAAGAATAATATATTATCTATTTTTAAGTACAGGTTTTTGTCGGTAAAAAAATAATAATAATTGCATTCACATTGTGTTTTTTCTCGAACATATTAATACACTGGACTTATGCTTCGAGTTGTTTCATGCCATAAATAAACTCAAATGCTTAAAAAAGCCATTGGACAAATGTATCACACCTCTTACAACTAACAGTCCTTTGTTCTTAGAGCATAAGCAATTTGCTTAGCTTTACATGCATCCCACAGTATCATTTCAAAAAAATATATTAAAATCTTATTAAAATTGTCCATGTCAGTGCCGGTTGTACCACGTAGAAAAGTCGACATCCACATTAGTGATTTCCCTCTAAAATTGGCCGAATAGACTTAATTAGCAAAACGTAAAAAAGTTTAGGACTCAATTGACAAAATTGAAAGTTATATAACTGAATTGATAAAAGTACAATAAGTTTATAACTTTTTGGATAATGTTCCCTATCAAAATCACATATAAGAAACCTAATCACACATAGAATAGGATGAGTGCCCTTAAACAATATGGGTTGGCAAAGACAAACTATAAGTGACCAACTTCTTTACAAGTCTCATATTACTTATCTAAAGATAGATATGAGTAGTCTCTTTTGGAGGCTCGGTGGAAATAGAACAAATTCGTCCATTTTTTTTTTTTTTTGGTGACCCATGGAACCCCCGCACGGCCGACAATGCCTGGGAGAGAGTAAACCCCGGGAAGGGAAGGCACACAGGAAACCACCACCCACGCACCTCGGGCAAGGCACCACACAGCGCTTCAGCCTCCCTGCTTCGCAGGGGCTTCGAACCTGGTTCTCCTCGGTGGAGAACACAAGCTCTACCCTCTACGCTGCAATGGTGGGTGGTCAAATTCGTCCATTATAATCTACTATTCTCATATTCGATAGAGAAAGCGCGAATGAAAGTATATCAATAGTAAAGAGAACCGTTTATCTCCTAATTTTATAACTATTTGCCAAGTGAGTCCATCTCTTAAGAGTTTGGATATCATATATCAATGCCACGATAGCTGGTGAATAAAAAAGCATATGCATATAAGCTCGATCGAGCAAGGAACATAAATCGGACTTCAACACAACAAAAGAGAAGAAGAGAGAAAGAAAGGGACATCTTCTCATCTATCTGTCATGTGAAACGAACCCTAAATTACTCTTTATCCCGAACCTTCGACAAGCTTGTAATAACAAGAGTAATGATGACAGCGCATTAATTACTCAACAATGGGCCAAATTATAATTTAAAACAATTAATAAAATCTCTCGTGCCTGCTAAATTCAAATTAAATAACACCCATGTTGTGACAACCTACAAGTATTACTTAAAATAACTCATATTACTTTTTGCACTTTTTAAATTTATATACATAAGATATTACATTGAACTCAACTAAATTACATGGTTTTGCAAACAAAAATGATTTTAAGACTCGAGTGCCATGCCCCTCACCCTATTTTACCCTACCGACATATATTCGTGTAGGTTAATCAAGCCACGAGTCTGGACATTGGATACCCATTCTTATGCTTTTAAAATTAAGTGCAAAGGACATGCTTGTGCAGAAGATTGATATTCGGTTTGTCTAGCAGAGGATATTTTTCACCGTATAAGGCGTTTCTCCGATGAAGGGCTGTTTGATGTTGGCGAGGATAAACGGAGCCTCTCCCAAATCTTGAAAAGGGCAAGCTAGGCCCTTGCAGCCACCGTGCAAACCACATAGGTAAACAAAACGTGAGAACATCTAATGATCCTTATCTTATATGGTTGGAAAATTCATGTTCTATTCCATCCCTGATCGGATGTCATGTTATATCTCATATGGTCTGAAAAGTCATATGTTAGTTTGTCTTCTGATAGGTGGATTATAAATATGAAAATCGTTTGTAATTAAGTTTGCACAAATAAGTGATATCTAACACCCAAATTATGATAACTTGTCGCTCATGATAAAAATTTTCCAACACCCAAATTATGCAATAAAGTAATCCCGATATGATATTAAAAGTTTTGTATATAATCATTTTTTTTTTTATATTTTGACTCTCAACTCACTTTCAAACTTTTGTCATACTTTTTTGCTAAACGTAGGAGTCAAACCCTACACTTAAAATGAAAACATCCACATCTCCAGCCCCTATGAGAAGATGAGGAATCAAACTCCTCACTTCCTCCTTTGGATGTGGGAATGATGGCCATTGGAACAACCCCGTGATTTGTGTGTAATTACTTAAAAAGTGAAACTCCGGCAATTTTTTTGTGCCATTTTACCAGTATATGTATTGTTATTGTATGGTAGATGTACATAAATTTATTTGAATCATTGAATATGATGAATCCTGAATGGGACCGTCAAATTTAATGGCACAAATAAACTTAGGGTGCATGCGTCTTATAATCTCTTGATTTCCATAATCGAAGCTCTTGTGAGCTTGTGTGGTGGTAAAGTTACGAAGCTGCCACATGTTTTATAAAGGTCTGGAATTTCGATATACACGAAAAAAAAAAAAAAAACATTTTCCTTCGGTATACATGGAGCGAGGAAAAAATTTAGTTTTACGCGCAGGGCTCAAACAATACATACATATAGTATCATTATTAGTGACTGAGCACATTTCATAGGCCACCACGAAAATAAAATATATAAAAAAAAATAAAAAGCACACACGTATCTGTGTAAAAAATGTAAATCTCTCTATACAATAAAGCAAAACCCGAAGAAATAAACTATTTAACCTCAAATTTTCACTTCAAATTTCACAAAGTACCAATGCTAGATATAAAGCAAACGATAATTGTGTATTACGAAATAATGGACACAATAATAATGTGAACAATTATTTATCAAATTTGTGCATTCCTGAAAAATTCCAAATCTTGAAATATGTTTATCTTTTGGTAGATAGTTGTACAATTTTTTGTATTATGTATTTTCATTATTTGACAAAAAAGTATTATTTATTTTTATCAATAATTTATATTATTTAGGTGATTTCGGAATACAATGATTGCAAAATATTTGATACGTCAATTTTTTGCATATACGTAACGCGTGTACAAATGTGTTAGTATATGCTAATCTAATAAAATAGTCTAGTAAAATCTTGCATCATCACTAAAAACTTTTGGTCGGTCGGCATAAATTTAAAATTTTAAAATTTTAAATTTTAAAAATCAAACTTATTATTTCAGACGCATTACATGCACGGCCGGTCTTCCACCGTCGCAAAGTGCTCGCGAAAGGTCAACGGACGACCATGTCGTCGACCTCCCCCTCCTACCTGTCATCAAGGCCCTCCGCAGCTCACCGGAGGACCCAGCCTCCGAAAGCCACTGGAGTCGCCACCGCCGCCACCGCCCTCCACCGCGATGCCGCCATGGATCCTGCCCCGAACCCACTTCCTCTTTTCCGGTTCGTCTCCTTCCGGGTCATCGTTTTCCTCGGAATCCTCCAGTTCTTGCCGGCGACGCACTGTCGACACCTCACCGATCCTCACGAATTTTGGGTTCCCATCGAAAGCTTCATGAACGAATCTTACTCTTTTTCCCCTGTAAAGCGCCCTTCTTTTTTCCCTTTGAATATATGCATGCTTATTCATATTTGTTATTTACTTAGAATGGATATTGCAATGTTTTTCTTACTTGCTCTGTTTCGATGTTCAGTCATAAACTGGTTCCGTTCAAACAGTGTCTGGCAAGTTTATGGCCTGTTTATGGCTCCAGTGGCTGAAAACAGTCTGTTGTTCTCTGGGAATTCTAGTGGACAGTGGGGTTGGATGCTTCCTTTTTGGTCATTGCATTTTTCTTTGATTACTGTATGAAGTGCTCGTTCTATGTTCCAAATGTTTAAAAAGGAGTTTTGGGTGGCCAAAACAACAAGATCATGACTCTGGAGTTGCCGGTAATAAGTAATCCACAATGCTCTTCAGAATCCAGGATATTTGATCACTGAATGTGCTAGACAAATAATGGTATAGCATTACGTGTTAACGGTGACAAGTAGAGTAACGATCACATTTGCCTATACATGATAGAATTCGATAGTTATTGATGTTCAAGGTTGTATTTTTAGGAGAAATTGGAGTGTCGACACATGAATTTGGATGGCTGGTGCTTTAGCTGTCTGTGCTCTAGTTTTTGGATAGCAGACAAATACAAGAGTATTCCATAGTTATTGCTTGAGATTACTCCTGTTCAAAGATGGTAGTGTCTGTTGTGTCCTGTTTTATTCCGTCATTCAAAAAATCAAAGAAATTTCTCGAAACTGGTTTTTTATTACACTTGACAAGTCTGAAAGCAGTTACTTCATCAATGCAGTATTTGCTTTTGTTTTCATCTGTTTTTTTTTTTTTATATATATTTGAATAAGAGACAATGGCCTGATTAGCGGTAGGGATTAGCATCGGTTTCCCACCTTGGAACCGAGAACCACCCACTAAGGACCGGTTCCAAAAAATTGGAATCGAGACCCACCTGTTGGTCCAGGTCCCAGGTGGGTCTATGGAACCAGTCTCTAGTCCCTACAAAGTTTGTTCGGTCTTATTTTTGGGTTGAATTACGAGCCATTGATTTTTATTAAGAATTGAAAATTATAAGGCAAAACGAGTAGATAATACTTGTTAACTAAAAACTTAATTTATTCGAAGGTTATGGCATGATCCTCTTAAGATTTCTCAACATTTGAAACATGTGGAGAATTATACTCCACATTAAAAGTCATAATCTCCACAAAAGTTAAAACATTAACCACTTGATTCATCTTTTTTCAACGTTAACCTAATTTAATCATGGGAATGGCTAAGGAGAGGCCTAATTATATTATTAAAACAAGCCGTTGGCTTATATGGACATCTTCAATAAGTTCTCTCCTTCCTTTGCATTTGTTTATTTTGTTTTAGTTGAGAAAGCAAGTAAATGGATTATTTGAATGAAAAATAAAAGTAGGGCGTTAATCCTATTACACACCCAAGAGACAAAATTAGTCAATAATGTCCAATAACTACAAATATATATTTGGTCAAAAAACTATAATTAAATAATTAAGATGGAATTTCTTTTACACACACATCAGTCCGATCTGGGTGGGTAGGCGGCGGTTCCATGTCTAGAACCATAAACCAGACCGGTACTCGCCGGTTCCACTAAACTGGAATTGGGAACTAGACTGGCTCTCATGGGAACCGCCAGTTTCAGTCCGATTCTGAGCGGTCTAGTGATTTCCGGTTCTTTTGCACACTCCTAATTAGCAAGGTGGATTTTTGCAGTGCTGACAATTGTTTTTTCAAAGTCTCATTCCATTTGAACTGTTCAAATAAGGCTAACTGATCAGCTTGTGTAGTTGGGCAAGTATGGGGCTTCTGGTAAAGAAAACGCCAAAGTGGTAACATCAAACCATGAAGAGGATGGAATGGTGCATGTTGTTTCTTGGATGGAGTGTCTGGACCTTCGGCTGCTTGCAGTCCTCGCCAATTCCACTTTGACTAGCTCAAGGTACACGAGGCTTAGGAGAAGTTGATGTTCTAGTAAACTGGCATCTTATTGGACATTCATTTATCCCATCTTTTCTCTTACCTCGAGCTGGCACCGGGGTCTTTGTTCTTTCAGTCTTGCTTAAATCATCTGAATATGCTACTTATACATATCTTGAGTCATTTACACTTCACATCACACTACCATGCTTTTAGTTGTTCTAACATATTTAGAATAGCGACTGGATTTCTACTATCTGGTTTGAATAGTGTGATGCTGCTTTGTTACCCAATGTGACCAAAGGTCAATGACTACATGAAACTTCATTGACATGAGCTACTCAGCAGATTTATTCCATTTTGGGTTCTGGAATGAAACCATACCGAATGCATATGATTTGTGACATCTAATTCCACTTTAGTTCTCTTAATCCAAGAAAGATTCAAGATATAGCAAACTGTCTATGGCAAGTACAATACCAGAAAGCAATCATATAGCATATCATTCTTCCTTGTGACTTGTGACTTTGAATGCTATATTTGACCCTAAAAGCAACCAACAAATTCTTTTTCTGGGTGATTTTTGTTGAGCTGCTGTTCATTGAACTTCGTCGCATGCTTTTAAATTCTACTGTTTTGGGAAACTAAATTTGGTCCATTTAGAACATTTTCTCCTAGTTAAACATACTGCAGATTTGCTTGCGTAGGCAGTAAATATCCTTGCAACAGCTAATTGTTCACACCCCTGGATGGATTCTTGATATTCGTATTGGCTACAGAAATCCAGATTTGATATACTTTCACTTCTTTATTCCCGGTGGAAGTGAAGACAAGCTATCATTTTATAAGTTAAAGGTGTTGTTTCCAAATTCACATCTAGAAATTCACGGGTGAGTCTTTCCTGATAGCTCATTTTCACATTTCAGCTTTTGGTAGCCTAAATGCTAACGTTTCTTTCCGTAATTGTTAGCAGGAGAATATCAAGGCACTAATTACGAATGCCATGTTCCCTTTGGAGCCAAATTTCGAGGAATTAGCACCTTTTGCAATACCAATGATTCTTCAGTCATTAACGAAGTTCATATATTTCTCATCGGACCTGGTTGTGAAGGTTGGCATGTTTAACCTCTGCTCGTTTCACTAGCTGCTTATTTTCGTCCCATTTGATTGTAAAGTTTGGAGCTGCACACTCTATTAGTTTCACTGCACATTTTGGGGACCTACTTTTGAGTACATATCATGAGCTGTTGTGATATTTAGTTGAGGTGCATGTATCATTAGCGATTTTTTGTTTCACGGAAGAGCTGAAGATCTGATTTCTCTTGACTTGCAACATCACGGTATTGCTGCAGCAGAAGACTGCTCGAAGAGATTGACTGACTATGTGAATCCAGAAGTTTTGGGTGCCATTCAGAGATCGGCTTCAAGGCCCTGGGTATCTGACACTCCATAAGAAAAGAATGATTGCGTTCCCGATCTGAGTGTGCTCTCACTTGATGCAAAAAATTTGAGAAAAGACTTTCTTCAGGCAGTTTCATGGTTGAGTAGAGTACTAATTTGGAGCAAAAGGTTTGCTTCACTTCTCTTTTTTATTGAATGCCTATAGTGTTTAATTTCTGATGATTTAATAATGTATTCTCTTTTTACAGCCTTCTCATGGTCATCTAATTTGAGCATCTCTCATCTTTCTTGAAAATCCATAATCAGGAACTCTTTTTCCCCTTACCTAGTTTTCATTTGGGACAATTTTAATGAACCGCTTATTAATTATCAGACTATTGGGGTTCCTGTTTGACTTGTCACTGATGTCCATGAATTGCGCACAAATGTTCTTCGAATGGGTGTTATATGTCATTGCTACTTCAAGAAAATACTGTTAAGTAGGAGCATCGGTGGTCCTAAGTTGGATCAGAGTTCAAAACGTTTAAGCTCAGTGTCACACTTTATATTATGCCTACACGTATCGAGATTGGCCCAACCAAATTGATCAACTAAGAGCACTGCCGGCTTGACTAGAGCTTTGTTGTTTTCTCTACACATTAGCATATCTCCTTTCATCCAATCAAGTTACATTTTGCAGTAGTACTGTTCTACATGTCCACGTGTTCTGATCTGACGTGCATTTTGTTGATTTCAGTACTGGCGAGAGCAACCCCGCCTTATTTTTAACACTCTGCCACAATTACTCGAAGCTTTCCTCCTCCTGGTTGTCAGTCGGCAATGAAGCATTACCCGGGAGCACAGCAAATAAGATGGTCATCCCTTACGATGGTCCCAAGAAACTTTGCTCGGCACTCGAAGCTGGAGCCACTCTGCAGCTCGAAAGAGGTGATTTATGGAAACGGTACCTTCCTCCGACGTCATCTCAAATGCTAGGACAGTAGATTTTTCCCAAAGATATGTAGTTCAGCCCCACTGTCGAAAAGTTGGGTTTCTGTGCTTAATTCTTTAAAGCACTATTTTTCTTTTTCTTTTTTGGGTCGAAATAAGCACAATTGACGTGCCTCTCTCTATGCATAGTTTGGCTGATGTAATTAAAAACTTAAGAAGATAATGCTTGTTTTCCTACGTGGGTGATTATACATGATTAGAAGGGTCACGGTTCCTTCGAGTTTACCTAGCTGTAGCTTCGTTTCTCTTTCTAAGATGGCAAGGACAATGTCAAAGCTATCGGGATCAAAAGGCGTGATATGAATTTCAGGGGACATGAGACAGAAACCAGAAATGGAATCAAATTTTCAAAACTTAATTCGTCTGATATGAATATCAGGGGACATGAGACAGAAACTAGACATGGAATCGAATTTTCAAAAGTTAATTTGTACGATTGCACAATCAGTGAAAGTTCAAGCTTGTACAATGCCGTTGCCTCTGAAAAACTATCGGCCGAAGATTTTGCTATTGAGAGACAATGACTTCCAATTTTGAAGTTCAATGACTCTTGGACTAGCTTAGAGATTTATCTTAATTTTATATAGCAATTAACCATGATGACGTTAAAGGCAATAATAAGATGCGTGACTGTATGTGAAGGCATCTCCAAGGGATATCTCCGTTTGAAGTATTACCGGAAGTTTCATATAAACTCTCATCTCATCACATGTGCATTCATTTAGAAGTAAATTGAAGTTTGTAGTTTACTCTGAGAGTTCATCAACTTATCATCCATCTGAAGATAAGGAGGGTTCCCGATAACCTAACCGACACTACTGTCGATGAAAATGTCACTAGGAAAATCATACTAAGTTCAGGGCTTCGTTGCATTCGGAAGGCAATTTGTTATGTCGAGACTATGAATCTTGATGGAGAAACCAATCTGAAAGCTAAGAGATGCGTAGAAGCCACTCTCGGTTTAAATGAGGATGACACCATGAGTAAATTCGAAGCTACTATAAACTGCGAGGACCCAAATCCGAATTTGTATTCCTCCATCGAAAACTTGGAATTTCAGAATGAATCGCATCCTTTGTGCCCTGCACAAGTGCTTCTGAGAGATTCCAAACTCCGGAATACAGAGAGTACATATATGGAGCCGTCATTTTCACTGGACCTGACACAAAGGCAGTAGGAACTCCATGAAGTCGCCCTCTAAACGTAGTTTTCTCAATCCTTGTTTTGATTTCACTGGTGACCTTTATCGCTTCTGCATTGCTTGTCACTTCCCAGATGCTGAGTTGGTGTTACCTCCGTTTACAAGATGAAGATCTATTCTTTAGACCATCAAAACTGGTATAGTCGGCAATTATGCAATTCATAAGGGCTCTGGTGCTGTATGGCTATTTGATTCCTATTTCTCTCTGTCTATTGAAGTGGTAAAAGTACTTCAAGCTGTCCTCATTAACAAGGATATACAAATGTTCAAGGAAGCAACATGCCAGTCTGTCCGAGCCTGCACTTCGAATCTGAATGAGGAGCTCGGTCAGGTATCAATCATCTTGTCAGATAAAACGGGGACTTTGACCTGTAACCAGATGGAATTTAGGAAATGCTCCATTGCAGGAGTCTCATATGGCGGTGACTTGAACGAAGTGGATCTAGCAGCTTCTTGTAGGATGACCTCTGATATGGTTGCATGCAGGTCTAGTGTCGATGAATCTTATGCAATGAGCCCAAGCATCGAGATCTGTGGATTCTCCACGGACGAGATCGGCACTCAGATGGGTTATATAGGCGCTCCAGAATATTTAGGGAGTCCAAACTCGAAAGACCCGAAAAGTTCGGATGTTCACAGAGAATTCTCCATTAAGGACTTCAACTTCAGGGATGACAGGCTGATGGATGGGTGATGGACTCGCAATTCCAACGTGTATGACATAACAATGTTCTTCAGAGTGATGGCTCTGTGTCACACTGGCATACCCATTGAAGACGATCAAGCAGAAAAGTTGAAGTTTGAGGCAGAGTCGCCAGATGAAGTGCTTTCTTGATCACCTCTCAGGAATTCGGCTTTCAGTTCTGCAAGAGGACACAATCAGTAATGGTTCTCAAGGAGCTCGATGCAGACTTGGGAAGCGTTGTGGAAAGGTAATCTCTTGGCCTTCTGATTCCATTCTGGTGTTGTTTATTCGTTTGTTTCCCTGAACATATGTTTTAGTGGTTGAGGAACCACCTCTCTTAGTAACATTCAGGGAGTACAAGCTTTTGAACCCGTTGGAGTTGTAGTTCTCGCAAGCGAACGCCTGTGCTTGTGAGCACTGAAGACGGTCAAATCTTTCTTTTGTGCAAAGGAGTGGACAGGTATTCGCTGATTCCTGAAAGTATCAATCAGATCCAAATGTTATTTGTTTTTTTGGGGGTGTCTCATGGGTCTATTTGATTTGCTTTCCCAGCATCATTTTTAGAGGCAACAAGTTCACACCTTTTGAGTTACGCTGAAAACGGTTTTCGAACTCTGGCCTTTGCATATTGTACTGTTGAAAGGGCTGAGTACAAACACTGGAACTCGATATTCATGAAAGCTATGATCACCGTGGGTCCTGAAAAGGATGAATTGCTGGAGAGTTCATCTGCAATGATCGAAAAGGACTTGATTCTGTTGAGGGTTGCCGCCATCGAGGACAAGTTACAAAAAGGGGTTAGTTAATTCTCGATGTCATTTAATTTTTCATTTTCTATATCTTAGGTTTTCCTTTAGGTCCTCTCATTTGATTTGAATGCAACTAGTAACATAAAGCTGAAAAAATAAGAGGTAGATAAAGTGTCGGTTTCTCTGGTTTTCATGCATTGAAGAATTAACATTGCTGACAAAAACATTGTCTGTTTCCTTTCAACTGCAGAAATAATACTTCAACTCTTACTTAACAGAAAGAAAGCAAAACTCCGGTGTTATTGCAGAACTAAGTCAATAAATCTGTTATTGTAATTGATACATGATCGCTGATCATCAAGATGTTTATCAAGCATTTGATATATATCTCCTGTACAAGTTTTTGGATTAAAAAGGGACATAAACTTGTTTAACCTCTACAAAGTAGAGCTCCTCAATCTGGATTTGAAACAGTACATTTGCTTGACTTGCACAGGTTCCAGAATGCATAGATAAATTTGCTCAAGCGGGCTTGAAGATTTGGCTGCTTACTGGTGGTGACAAGAAGGAGACTGCAATCAACATTGGGTGTGTCTCATCTTCTGAAACTCACTAGCTAAAATGATAGTTGATCATTTTATAGTATGCACCAATGGTTATGACCATCTTAATCTCTTAAAAAGCTAATCGGTTCATCTTTTTTCTCTTTGCTCTGCTAGATTCGCATGCAGCTTGCTTCAACAAGATATGAGGCAGTTTCCTTTGAGTTCTGTCAAGGACTCAGGATGTGGCAACCAATCGGAGGTGATACTTGGAAGAGTTCTGACACATGATATTTAGTGTTATTATAATGTTAATGTGATAGAAATGACAAATTTCATATGCTTGACAGTACTGTGCATAATGAAATTTACTAATCGTACAAGAATTTGCTGTGCAAACTATTTAAAATAGTACGAGTCAGCGACTTGGTTCGGTCATATATCAATTGAATTCTTTTTCCTCCTTTGGATGATCAAATATGTATGTCAAGATCCGAAAAGTGAAGGCAAAAAGCATGAAAAGCAGAAGGGCAAAACATAGGTTTATGAGCAAAGTAGTAAATGCAATCAAGTAATGACAGTTGCCTTGCAACAATTGTTTAATTTGTTCTAGAAGATGTTTTAAATGCCAGAGATCCTCCTCTTCTTGGAGGTTGGTGATGACATGCAGTGTATCATCTTTTCAGGCGGCGAAAAAAGCTTTGGTAAGCCAAATGGAAAGCTTTTCGCAAGAAATAAACGAAGAGCACAACAAGCATATGCTCTTTGCTCTGGTGGTGGATGGGCAAGCCCTCGAGATTGCTTTAAGAAGCGATGTGAAGGATCTATTCTTTCGGTTGGCTGTTGAGCGTGTTCCTGTCATATGCTGCGGCGTGCCACCAAAACAGAAAGCCCTGGTAAGATTTGAGTTTTACTTGTAAGTATTATCCGTTAGAAAATCAGCTCATCTTGCCATAATAAGTTTTTCTATTCACAACCATAGCACTAAGTAGGAACTTTCAGATTACCCGATTGGTGAAGAAGTTCACCAGCAAGACTACCCTGGCAATAGGAGATGGCACAAATGATGTCGGCATGATTCAAGAAGCCGCCATTGGAGTTGGGATCAGTGGCATGGAGGGCATGCAGGTGAAGACTAGGGTCACTTCATGTCGCCTTTTGACTAAGCAATCTTTTCTAAATTTTAATTCAACCCACACTGAAAGCTGAACAATGACATGCTGTTTATTTATGTTGCAGGCTGCTATGGCTAGCGACTTCTCATTGCCCCATTTTCGGTTCCTTAAGTGACTTCTGATCGTGCATGGACATTGGTGTTACAAGAGAATCTCCAAGATGGTACTAATTTGTCCAGATTCTACTCTTAAGGACAAATGTCGGCGAATTTTTGTCCCTGATGTGTTGCATTTTGGGTTACAGATCCTTTACTTCATATACAAGAACATCATGTTTGGCTTGACGCTATTCTACTACGAGTTCTACACATCCTTCTCCGGCCAGGTACTATATGACAATTGGTACATGACGGCATCCAACGTCCTATTAATATCGTTGCCGGTCATATCCTTGGGAGTATTTGAGCAGGACGTTCCATCAGATGTGTGTCATCATGTAGATTCTAAAAAATCCACAAATCACTGTTTTAGTTCAAGTACTGTGACAAGTTGTATACTTATCTCAGTCCCAAAATGGCATCTGTCCTTATCTCTTTCCTTTCTTGATCCATTAATCTCTGCAGTTTCCTGCCCTATATAAACAGGGTCAAAGAGGCATATGCTTCTCTTCGAAGCGAATAATTGGCTGGATACTTAATGGCGCTGTTGCTTCCTTGATCCTCCTCTCAACCATACGCACACTCTCCTCAGTCACCTTCTCGGGGAAGGGCAATGTGGCTGACATAGCACACCTAGGCACGATCACATACACGTGCGTGATATGGACAATGAATTGCCAGATCACCCTCATAATCAGTCACTTCACTTGGATCCAGCACCTGTTCATCTGGGGAAGCATATTGCTGTGGTACATTTTCCTGCTTGCCTACGGCGCACTCCCTCCCTCCTACTTGCATACGGGATTTCATGTGCTGACCGAGGCCATCAGAGGAGCTCCAAGCTTTTGGATCATCACGCTGCTTGTGGTCGTTGCATCGCTGCTTCCGTACTTCGTTCACATGGTCCTGTAAAGGACATTTTACCCATTGGACGACCACGTGATCCAAGAGATGAAGCACAGCAAGAAGGACGTCTTTGACAAGCAGATGTGGTTGAGAGAGCAGCGGAACTCGAAGAGGATGACGCAAGTCGGGTTCTCAGCCAGAGTCGACGCGAAAATACATCATCTGAAGGAAGCTATACAGCAGAGGAGAGCATCAATCTACAAGTCGTTCACCAACAGCCCTATCAACAGGACACTGAAGTAGCCCACTGTTCCAATAGCCGTAGTTAACTGAGAATTCTCCAGAGAAACCGAGCTTGAGATTATACATACCCTTTGATTAGTTTCGTCAGTAACACACGAGAAAATACCAGTAAAGATGACACGTTTCTTGTATGTAGTTCTGATAAAAGTTTGGCTTTCCTTTTCACTAGTCTAGACTTTTAATTCAGCAGTGGCTACTGAGGCTTAAGGAATGAACAGCATTGTTATGCATTGGTATTAGTCCTACTCAGAGATGTCCAAGCCCTGTGGCCTTTTGGTCACTCTCTCTTTCGGGCAAATTAGTTCAAACTCAAGACACTGCTCATGAACTTGATCACATACCTACCTAATCACATCACAGGACACAATTTTTCTTCTGTTAAAGTATAACCAGGTTCAGGCCGGGCCAATACCCCCACGACCTAACCGTGCTCATTCATTGCTGGTCATGTTATCTCCGATCGGGGCGAACCCACTTTGGGGCCTAGCAAAGCGCAGCGTAACAGCTTGGGCTGGGCCTAAAGTTCTATTGAGACCGGCCCATCCGAGCCATGCTTACTCCCAATGAGCAATGAGATTGATTGATTGAGAGGCGTCGTAGCCCAACGAACCCAACCAGTGCTTATAATGCACTAGGCCTATTTGGTAAAATTGAAAATTTATGTTAGGAAAATTTTAGCGCAAAATTTTAAGCATTGGTAGGCGTTGAAATCATGCACAAAGAATTGTTAGATGATAATTGAAAATTGATAGATAGATATACTTAGTCTCTTACTAAGGATAGAAAAATGACAATAATTGGTAGGTTTTCTCAATATGTCTACTAAGATTTTCATTACTATAAATTACTATTCTATTTAACTAATTAAAGTTTCATTTGTTACGCAATAAATGAACAATTTGAAAAAAAAATGATCACTTGTGCCACTTAAAATAATTAGTTAACGAAAAATATTTTCATTATCGCCAACAATTAATGTTCAAATATTTTTCATAAATGATGAAAATATTTTTTTTCATTCTTTTTTATAAGTAGTAAAAACAATCATTTTTAGGAAAATATTTCTGTGAAACAAACTTAGTAACCCTACGTTACTTATTAGATTCCTACTATATAACTCAACAGGTACTAGAAAATTGATACATTTTGCATCGTGTTTGACAATCATAACTAGTTTTGACTTACACTATTTGATTAAGTAAAAAAAATCACTTAATTTGCTAAGTAAGGTAGGGGTAAGTTTCCAAAATTGGTAATAAGGTTATACGATTCAATACTTGATATTTAACTATTGCCGACACGACATTATATTTTTATTTTAGGTGACGCTATTTTCACTCCCTATATAATTAAATCCGCCCTCATTTTTACTAAAAAGACAATATCGTCCTCACTTTCAATTGCAATCAAAAGTGGTGCTCCAAATTAATTTACTTTCCCTCTTTTCTAGATTTTCTATTATGTATAGGATTTAATTATCATAATCAAGAATGTCAGTGCTTGTTTTTGTTTATGGTTTTTTGTGAATTAGAACTTACTGCTATTTAGAAAATAAAAAATAGCCTCTTTGGCATCATTATTTTTATTAGGGATGAGCAATTCTAGATTCCATCCAAATTTTGTATAGGTTCCACTTGGAATTTAGAATCAACCCACTAGAACAAGGTCTTTATTTTTTGGAACCTAGAACCTATTATGCAAACCTTGGAACCTAGAACCTACTTTATCACCGGTTCTAATGTCAATTTTAGGTTCTACCCAAGTTCGACAAGTATTACTGATTGAACAATTGTAGTATATCAACACCTTTAATAACCACTACTTATTGTTATAATCAACTGACCATAACTTATATTTAGACACACGAATAATATGAAATATTAACAAAGTAAAAGTCTTAGTCATAAAATAGAAACTCAGACTAGTGGTTCTAGATTATACATTGATTATTAGATGCCATGAAATATCGTAGGATCATGCAAAGAAATAAACTAAGAAAAACACAAAAACTTATTTCAAGTTCCAAGTTCAAGTTCCAAGTTCTATGTTCTACCTACCTAGAACCTAAAACCTACTCATCAAAACAAGTTCTCGATTTTTTAAACCTAGAATGTACTTGCATGCCTTGGAATTTGGAACAAGCTAGGTTCCCATTGGTCCGATTCTTCAATTTCAAGTTCTACCTTGAAATCATGCTCACCCTAGTTATTACAACAACTTGTCTATTTTTCATCCCACCTATCTCAAAAGCCTACTTTCTTCATGAATTTTTCATTTTTTTTTTAATTTCACAAGTCTAAAATATCCATATTTGCTATATTGAAGAATTTGTCTTTTTTTTTTCATTACTATTGGCGGGATGCTTTGACACAGACCGTGTAAGATGTTATAAGAGTATTTAGAAAAGCACTAAAAACATTGATATGAAAAATTTAAGCACAATGAATCATCTTTATATTGTTTCAACAATATTTTACAAAAAAATTATTATTTTATGCAAAGCTTTGATATAATTAGATTCCATCTATTGAAGTTCCATGAATGGGAACATAACTATGATTTTTCTTGGAAAAGCTTTAAAGAAATTTATTTTTTTTTGGTTTCATCCAATCATCCCATAACATGAAGATGTATATAAAAGATAACTGATAAAAAATATTTGATGGCGATATGCACAAATATGTTTGTCTATAATTACGTGATTGTGTTAAAAAGTTATTCATGTTAAATTTTTTCTAGATTTTACTGGATAGCTAATCTATTATTTGGTTGACAATGTAGAAAAACGAGGTTTTGTCGAAATGTTTTTGTACAAAACTAATTTACTGGAAGTAAAATATTTTAAAAAAAAAATCACGCCTTTAATATACATGGGATATCCACAATAAACAAGCATATAACGTGTAATATTCTTAGTTATAGCAACTTAATCTTACGTACGAATAGACAAACTAACAAAAGAAAGAAACTAAATAAATTGGGGGCTACCACTTTAAATTGCAATTAAATAATTAAAGGCAGCTCTATCTCTTTAATGAAAATGGGGTGAATTTACCAACACAAGAGGTGAAAAATAGTGGTACCCACTTAAAATTCAGAACCTAAAATTTAAGTTTGGGAAAATTCCAAATAAGAGTTTGAAGTGTCATCATTTTCTCAAATAAAAGCTAAAGTAGATCTTATTTCGAATAATGACATGAAGTGACCATATCGGTCTTAAAAAATTATCTGAAATGATTATGGTTGTTTCAAATAAGGGTATAATCTTACTAGCCAACAAAAAATTTAGACCAATCAAGGAGAAAGGTATCTTAGTTTATAATCTACGAGAGATTTAAGCAATCATTTGATTTTTATGTTGGTCCTTTTTAAATATCATTTGTCCGTTGTTTGGAAAGCATTCCTTAAAAATCCCAAATCTGGAAATATCTTTTATCTTCTGGTAGATAGTTGTACGAATTTTTGCATTATGTATTTTCATTATCTGACAAAAAAAAGTATTACTTATTTTTATCAATAATCTATATTATTTAGATGATTTCGGAATAAAATGATTTTCCCCAAAAAAAAAATTATTTGCAAAATATTTGATATGTCAATTTTTTGCATACACGTAACGCGTGTACACAGGCGTTACTATATACTGATCTAATAAAATAGTTTAGTAAAATCTTGCATTATCACCAAAAACTTTTGGCCGGCCAGCATAAATTTAAGATTTTAAAATTAAAAAAAAAAATCAAAACTTATTATTTCAGACACATTACATGCACGGCCGTCCTTCCACGGTTGCAGAGCGCCCGCGAAAAGTCAACGCACGACCATGACCTCGTCCTCCCCCTCCTACCTGTCATCGAGGCCCTCCGCAGCTCACCGGAGGACCCAGCCTCCGAGAGCCGCCGCCGCCGCCGCCCCCGCCGCTGCCCTCCACCGCGACGCCGCCATGGATCCCGCCCCGACCCCACTTCCCTTTCTCCGGTTCGTGGCCTTCGGGGTCATCGTTTGCCTCGGAATCCTCCAGTTCTTGCCGGCGACGCACGTTCGACACCCCGCCGATCATCACAGAAATTGGATTCCCATCGAAAGCTTCATGAACGAATCTTACTCCTTTTCCCCTGTAAAGCTCCTTTCTTTTTCTCTTTGAATATATTCATGCTAAATCATATTTGTTTTTTTTTTTTCTTACTTAGAATGGACATTGCAACGTTTTTCTTACTTGCTCTGTTTTGATGTCGAGTCATAAACTGGTTTCGTTCACACAGTGCCTGGCAAATTTATGACCTGTTTATGATTCTTCAGTGGCTGAGTATGGTCGGTTCTTTTCTGGGATTTGTAGTGAATAGTTGGGTTGGAAGCTTCCTTTTCCTCTTGTTAAACTTGAGTTTGATTGGTCATTGCATTTTTCCTTACAATTTGATTA
Organism: Eucalyptus brandiana; assembly: GCA_014182725.1. Taxonomy (NCBI): domain Eukaryota; kingdom Viridiplantae; phylum Streptophyta; class Magnoliopsida; order Myrtales; family Myrtaceae; genus Eucalyptus; species Eucalyptus brandiana. The sequence continues at coordinate 21,482,003 of CM024672.1, read as the reverse complement.
CTGTCTATGAAGTGCTCTTTCTAATGTTCTAAAGGTCAAAGAAGGAGTTTTGGGTGGCCAAAACGTCAAGTTAATGATTCCGGAGTTGCCAGTCATAAGTAATCCACAATGCTCTTCAGAACCCAGAATATATGATCACTGAATGTGCTAGACAGATAACGATATAGCATAATTTGTTAGCAGTGACAAGTAGAGTAATCATCACATTCATTATACATGATAAAATTCGATAGTAATTGATGTTGAACGTTGTATTTTTAGGAGAAATTGGAGTGTCGACTCATGAATTTGGATGGCTGGTACTTTAGTCGTTCGTGCTCTAGTTTTTGGATAGCAGACTAATACAGGTGCATTGCCTAGTTATTGCTTGAGATTACTCCTCTTTAAAGATGGTAGTGTCTGTTGTATCCTTTTTTATTCCATCGTTCAAACAAATTAAAGAAATTTCTTGAAACTGCTTTTTTATTACACTGACAAGTTTAAAAGCAGTTACTTCACCAATGCAGTATTTGCTTTCGTTTTTGTCGGGTTTTTTTATATATTTGAATCAGAGACCATGGCCTGATTAGCAGGGTGGATTTTTGTAGTGGTGCTGATTGCTTTTTCAAAGTCTCATTCCATTTGAACTGTTCAAATAAGGCTAACTGATCAGCTTGTGTAGTTAGGCAAGTCAGGGGCTTCTGGTGGGCAAAACAGCGAAGTGGTAACATCAAACTCTGAAGAGGATGGAATGCTGCATGTTGTTTCTTGGATGGAGTGTCTGGACCTTCGGCTGCTTGCAGTCCTCGCCAATTCAACCTTGACTAGCTCAAGGTATGCAGGGCTTAGTAGAAGTTGATGCTCTAGTAACCTGGCATCTTATAGGACATTCATGTATGCCATGAGCTGGCACCGGGGTCTTTTCTCTTTCAGTGCTTGCCTAAATGACTGAACATGCTACTTATACATGGCTCGACTAATTTACACCTCTCACCACACTACCACGCATTTAGTTGTTCAAATATATTTAGAATCGCTACTAGATCTCTACTATCTGGTTTGAATAGTGTGATGCCGCTTTGTTACCCAATGTGACCAAAGGTCAATGACTTTCATGAAAATTTATTGACATGATTCTTTGTAGCTACTCAGCAGATGGCTTCCATTTTGGGTTTTGGAATGAAACCAGACCGCATGCATATAATTTGTGACATCGAATCCCACTCTTGGTCTCTTGAGTCTTAATCCAAGGAAGATTCAAGATATAACAAACTGTCCATGGCAAGTACAATGCCAGAAAGCATTCATAGAGCATCTCATTCTTCCTTGTGATTTGTGACTTTGAATGCTGTTTTTGACCCTTAAAGCAACCAACAAATTCTTTTTTCTGGCTGATTTTTGTTGAGCTGCTGTTCACTGAACTTCATCACATGCTTCTAAATTCTAATGTTTTGGGAAACTAAATTGCTCAGCATTTTGAACACTTTCTCCTAGTTAAACATACTGCAGATTCTCTTTGCGTAGGCAGTAAAGATCTTTGCAACTGCTAGTTGTTTACACCCCTATATGAATTCTTGATATTCATACATATTTTATTCGCTACAGAAATCCAGATTTGATATACTTCCATTTTTTTATTCCCGGTGGAAGTGAAGACAAGCGATCATTTTATAAGTTAAAGGTGCTGTTTCCAAATTCACATCTAGAAATTCACGGGTAAGTCTTTCCTGGTAGTTCATTTTCACATTTCAGCTTTTGGTAGCCTATATGCTAACGTTTTATCCGTGATTGTAGGCAGGAGAATATCCAGGAACTAATTAGGACTTCCATGTTCTCTTTGGAGCCAAATTACAAGGAATTAGCACCGTTTGCAATACCAGTGATTTTTCAGTCATTAACGAAGTTCGTATATTTCTCATCGGACCTGGTAGTGAAGGTTGGCATGTTTAACCTCTGCTTGTTTCACTGGCTGCACTGGCTGCTACTTTTCCTCGCTTTTGATTGCAAAGTTTGGAGCTGTACACTATTGGTTTTACTGCATATATTGTGGACCTACTTTTGAATATATATTATGAGCTGTTGTGATTATTTAGTTGAGGTGTGTGCATAATTAGCGATTTTTCATTTCAGGGAAGAGCTGAAGATCTGATTTCTCTTGACTTGAAAAATCACGGTATTGCTGCAGCAGAGGACTGCTCGAAGAGATTAACTGACTATGTGAATCCAGAAGTCTTGGATGCCATTCAGAGATCGGATGCAAGGCCCTGGGTATCTGACACTCCATACGAAAAGAATGCTTGCGTTCCCAATCTAAGTGTGCTCTCAATTGATGCAAGAAATTTGAGAAAAGACTTTCTTCGGGCGGTTTCATGGTGGACTACAGTACTAAATTGGAACAAAAGGTTTGCTTCACTTCCCTTTTCTATTGACAGGCCTATAGTGTTTAATTTCTGATGATTTAATAATGTATTTTCTTTTTATGTCCTTCTCATGGTCACCCAATTTGAGCATCTTCATCCCTCTTGAAAATCCATAATCAGGAACTCTTTTTCTCCTTACCTAGTCTTCATTTGGGACAATTTCAATGAATTGCTTTTTACTTATTTAGACTATTGGAGTTCCTACTCAACTTGTCACTGATGACCATGAATTGTCCACAAATGTTCTTCGAATGGGTATTATATGTCATTGCTACTTCAAGAAAATACTGCTAAGGAGGAGTATCGATGGTCCAACGTTGGATCAGAGTTCAAAACGTTTAAGCTTAGCGTCACACTTTATATTATGCGTACACGTATCGAGATTGGCTCAACCAAATTGATCAACTAAGAGCACTGCGGGGCTTGATTAGAGCTTTGTTGCTTTCTCTACACATTAGCATATCTCCTTTTATCCAATCAAGTTACATTTTGCAGCAGTACTGTTTTACGTGTCCACGTGTTCTGATCTGTCGTGCATTTTGTTGATTTGCAGTGCTGGCGATAACAACCCTGCCTTATTTTTAACACTCTACCACAATTATTCGAAGCTTTCCTCTTCTTGGTTGTCAGTCGGCAATGAAGCGTTACCCGAAAGCATAGCAAATAAGATGGTCATCCCTTATGATGGTCCCAAGAAACTTTGCTCGGCACTCGGAGCTGGAGCCACTCTGCAGCCCGAAAGAGGTGATTTATGGAAACGGTACCTTCCTCCGACGTCATCTCAAATGCTAGGACAGTAGATTTTACCCAAAGATATGTAGTTCAGGCCTATTGTCGAAAAGTTGGGTTTCTGTGCATAATTTTTTTTAAGCACTACTTTTTTTTGGTCGAAACAAGCACTACTGACGTGCCTCTGTCTATGCATAGTTTGGCTTATGTAATTAAAAACTTGAGAAGATAATGCTTGTTTTCCTACCCAGGTGATTATACATGATTAAAAGGGTTGTGGTTCCCTCGAGTTTGCATTTCGTTACTCTTTTATATTACTAACTAGAAGTCCCAATAAAAGGTACTCGAATTTCTCTGAGTAACTAATCAGGCTAGCTGTAGCTCCGTCTCTCTTTCTAAGATGGCAAGGACAAAGTCAAAGCTATTGGGATCAAAAGGCCTGATATGAATATCAGGGGACATGAGACAGAAACCAGACATGGAATCGAATTTTCAAACTCTTTGTACTTAATTTGAGCAAGAAGACTTAATTTGTACGATTGCACAATCAGTAAAAGTTCAAGCTTGTACAATGCCGTTGCCTCTGAAAAACTATTGGCCAAAGATTTTGCTATTGAGAGACAAATGACTTCCAATTTTGAAGTTCAATGACTCTTGGAATAGCTTAGAGATTTATATAAACTATATATAGCAATTAACCATGATAACATTAAAGGGAATAATAAGATGTGTGACTGTATGTGAAGGCATCTCCAAAGGAATATCTCCGTTTGAAGTATTACCAGAAGTTTCATATAAAACTCTCATCTCATCAAATGTTCATTCATTTAGAAGTAAATTGAAGTTCAGAGTTTACTCTGAAAATTCAGCAACTTACCATCCATCTCAAGATCTCTATAGTATTCAAACTTATGTCAATCGCACACATACAGAGGGTTCACAATAGCCTAATTGACACTATTGTTGATGAAAATGTTGCTAGGAAAATCAAACTAAATTCAGGGCTTCCTTGCATTCAGGAGGCAATTTACAAAAGTAGATTCAGGTGACTAAAGGATTTCGGTGGCGAGTTCGTCTAAACAGAAGCGACCGAGAGTAATACGCTTTGAAGCGATCTTCCTTTGTTCCTAGAAGAGACAAACTGCACGTTTGTCTTGACCATTGATAGCATCTAATTAACGTAGGTTATGACAACACGGATTCCCTTGAAGCTCTGAGTAATCTTGAGAAAAGCCAAAAAGCCAAAAGAAAAGGAAAGAGAACGAAGAATGAAGATTTGGAGATCGTATTGGAAACCGTAGCTGCCATTATATGCATCATCGTTTTCTGTGTGATCCATACTTTAAGCAAAGCGCCTAGATCTGGAGAACACGAGAACCCAAGTCATAGAATTAGTAAATTTTTGGAATTCACAAATAAAACCTGACTTATTGTCGTAAAGTTTTTCTGCAATTTAGTGGTTCATACGCCAATAGAGGATTAAATAATATAAAGTTTTCTAACAAATTAAACTTGAGAGTTGACCTCCATTACTTGGAAATCGAGCAAAGATTCTCACCAAACAATTGATCTAAAGCTTCGACATTATTTATCGATCACACTTTAAAGCCTGCCAAATGGCGACATGTGCATGATTATCATTCCGGTCCATTCTTATCCAAGATTTGATTCCTTCTTATTTTTCTTATTTTTTGTAATTTAGATGGTCATTTTTCTGCAGTCTGGCATAGTCAAATGTGCGCTAATTACGGGATCTGCACATTTGTCATTTTATAATCAGATCTTGTCTGAATTCAGACATCCGCAAGTTACGTCCACTTTGACTTTATGAATTATCCCTTCAAGCTACGATAGCAGGGTTTATCTGAACTCAGGATTATAATATTGCTCCATTTTTCAGCTCGTAAAGGTTCGTTTTTTTTTTTTCCAACGCCAAAGTCATTGTTTGTATAATGGAAGTCATTGTTTCAATTTGGACTGCCGGCCGGCCAGCATGTGCTAGTTGCTTTAGTTTATTGGTTCTGAAAGAGGATTTTCGGATTCTTCGAAGACATAATGGAATGGTGACGCTCCTCGGGGTTGGAGTTATATCGTTTTCTCTTTGAAAGGAACGTAGTAAGGCGGAACGGCAGGCCTGCATGATCCAAGAAAAGCCCCGTAGTACGTCGCTGTCCAAGAAGAAAGACCAAAGAAAATTGCATCAGCGTCGGAGTTTTATATTGCCGTGCAACATTGGAAGATGAGGACAGAAAGATTCGACTTCTTGTATTGGAGTTGTTGATATGTTAAGTTGGGACAAGGTGAGTCAACGCCCAGAAGAAGAGGACAAAATACAGTTCATTGAAGGGCAATTTGTTCTACATATATGATTGAGACAGCTGATGTTACGAGGGCGAGTTGATCCTGGATGGAGAAGGAACGCAGGATTTTAATCTGTAGATATTTCGTTTGGTTAAGGTCTGATGAGGTTGTAAGAGCTCCATTCACTTTATAGAGGGGAGGCGACTTGGAATTCTAGTTGGCAAGCGAGATGCGGGAGTCGAGCAGAAGAACGAAGAGGAAGATACGATGGAGCAAGCTATACACATTCTCGTGCTTCAGGCCCCCCAATGCCGACCCAGTTCCCATCAAAAGCCTTATAGGACGGCCGGGATTCTCGCGGGTTGTTTTCTGCAACAAGCCTCATCTGCATCGAATGAAACCTCACAAGTACCCAACCAATTATGTATCCACGACGAAGTACAATGTAGTGACGTTCCTCCCAAGGTCACTCTTCGAGCAGTTTCGAAGAGTGGCCAATCTTTATTTCCTGCTGGCAGCAGCATTGTCCCCCACCTCATTGTCTCCTTTCAAACCACCGAGTCTGATTATCCCTCTCGTTCTTGTGGTTGGGATCAGCATGCTCAAGGAGGCAGTAGAAGATTGGCACAGGTTCTTACAGGTATGAAGACATTGAATCTTTTTCTCCAGTCATCTTACTGTTCCTCATATGCTCGTAGTTCATTCTTTTTCTTTATCAAGTTTTTGGCTGTGTAACTTGAACCTTCTGCGGAATGGCCATAATGATCCTGCCGAGGACGACTTCCTCAGAATTTCTTGTTTAACATTTTATATTATGCTTGCTCTCATTCTGAACCACTTCAGTTTTAGAATACTGCGAGTTGGACTTTGTCAAGGTGGTTCTGTCCAAACTCTATTTAGTCATTTAATCTTGTCTGTCATGAGCCAAAAATCGAAAAGTGCCTTGTAGTCTTGGACTAATGCTGACTAAAACTTTCTTAGGATTTGGACGTGAACTCTCGTGTCGTAAAGACTCACATAGGGGAGGGTGTATTTGTCGAAAAACCGTGGCAACAAGTCTCCGTCGGGGATGTTGTTAGAGTACAGAAGGATCAGTATTTTCCAAGTGACCTCCTTTTACTCTCTTCAAGCTATGAGGATGGCGTTTGTTATGTCGAGACTATGAATCTTGATGGAGAAACCAATTTGAAAGCTAAGAGATGCGTAGAAGCCACTCTCGGTTTAAATGAGGATGATACCATGAGTCAATTCGAAGCTACTATTTACTGTGAAGACCCGAATCCGAATTTGTATTCCTTTGTCGGAAACTTGGAATTTCAGAATGAATCGCATCCTTTGTGCCCTGCACAAGTGCTTCTGAGAGATTCCAAACTCCGGAACACAGAGTACATATATGGAGCCGTCATTTTCACTGGACCTGACACAAAGGCAGTAAGGAACTCCATGAAGTCGCCCTCCAAACGTAGCCGGATTGAGAGGAAGATGGATCGTGTCATCTATATTCTTTTCTCGATGCTTGTTTTGATTTCACTGGTGACGTCTATCACTTCAGCATTGCTTGTCAGTTCCCAGATGACGAGTTGGTGGTATCTCCGTTTACAAGATGAAGATCTATTCTTTAGTCCGTCAAAACCGGTATTGTCGGCAATTATGCAATTCATAAGGGCTCTGGTGTTGTATGGCTATTTGATTCCTATTTCTCTCTATGTGTCCATTGAAGTGGTAAAAGTACTTCAAGCTGTCCTCATTAACAAGGATATACAAATGTTCGACGAAGCAACATGCCAGTCGGTCCAAGCCCGCACTTCGAATTTGAATGAGGAGCTCGGTCAGGTATCAATCATCTTGTCAGATAAAACGGGAACTTTGACCTGTAACCAGATGGAATTTAGGAAATGCTCCATTGCAGGAGTCTCGTATGGCGGTGACTTGAACGAAGTGGATCTAGCCGCTTCTCATAGGATGAACTCTGATATGGTTGCATGCAGGTCTAGTGTTGATGAATCTGATGCAACGAGCCAAAGCATCGAGATCTGTGAAATCTCCGTGGACAACATTGGCACTCAAATGGGTTATATAGGTGCTTCAGAATATTTAGGGAGTCCAAACTTGAAAAACCTGAAAATTCCGGATGCTCACAGAGAATATTCTATTAAGGGCTTTAACTTCAGGGATGACAGGCTGATGGATGGGCGATGGACTTGCAATTCCAACGTGTATGACATAACAATGTTCTTCAGAGTGATGGCCCTGTGTCACACTGGCATACCCATCGAAGATGATCAAGCAGACAAGTTGAAGTTTGAGGCAGAGTCGCCAGAGGAAGTCGCTTTCTTGATCACCTCTCAGGAACTCGGCTTTCAGTTCTGCAAGAGGACACAATCAGTAATGGTTCTCAAGGAGCTCGACCCAGACTTGGGAAGCATCGTCGAAAGGTATCCTCTTGGCTTTCCGATTCCATTTCTGGTGTTGTTTATTCGTTTGTTTCCTTGAACATATGTTTTAGCGGTTGAGGAACATCCTCTCTTAGTGACATTCAGGGAGTACAAGCTTTTGAACCTGTTGGAGTTCAGTAGTTCTCGCAAGCGGATGTCCGTGATTGTGAGCACCGAAGATGGTCAAATCTTTCTTTTGTGCAAAGGAGCAGACAGGTATTCATTGATTCCTGAAAGAATCAATCAGATCCACATGTTATTTATGTTTCTGGGGAATCCTGAATCTCATAGGTCTATTTGATTTGCTTTCCCAGCATCATTTTTGAGAGGCTCGCTGATAATGGGAGGTCATACCAGGAGGCGACAAGTTTGCACCTTTCATGTTATGCTGAAGACGGTTTTCGAACTCTGGCATTTGCATATCGTAGAGTCGAAAGGGCTGAGTACGAACACTGGAACTCGATATTCATGAAAGCTAAGACCACCGTGGGTCCTGAAAGGGATGAATTACTGGAGAGTGCATCTGAAATGATCGAAAAGGACATGATTCTGTTGGGGGTTGCCGCCGTCGAGGACAAATTACAAAAAGGGGTTAGTTAATTCTCGATGTCATTTAATTTTTCATTTTCTATATCTTTGGTTTTAGTTTAGGTCCTTCTTCAATTTAATTGGAACCCAAACAGTTACATAAATCTGGAAAAGTAAGAGGTAGATAAAGCGTCAGTTTCTCTGGTTTTCATGCATTGAAGAACTAATATTGCTGACAAAAACATTATTCTATCTGTTTCCTTTCGACTGCAGATATAATACTTCCACTCTTAATCAACAAAAACAAAGCGATACTCCGGTGTTATTGCAGAACTAAGTCAATAAATCAGTTATTGTAATTAATACATCACCATTGATCATCGAGATGTTTATCAAGCATTTGACGTGTAACTCCTGTACAAAGTTTTTGGATAAAAAGGGACATAAACTTGTTTAACCTCTACAAAGTAGAGCTTCTCAATCTGGATTTGAAAGACAGTACATTTTCTTGACTTGCACAGGTTCCAGAATGCATAGATAAACTCGCTCAAGGGGGCTTGAAGATTTGGCTGCTTACTGGTGACAAGAAGGAGACTGCAATCAACATTGGGTGTGTCTCATCTTCTGAAACTTGCTAGCTATAATGATAGTTGATCATTTTATAGTATGGACCAATGGTTATGACCATCTTAATCTCTTAAAAAGCCAATCGGTTCATCTTTTTTTCTCTTTGCCTTGCTAGATTCGCGTGCAGCTTGCTTCGACAAGATATGAGGCAGTTTCATTTGAGTTCTGTCATAAACTCGGGATGCAGCAACCAGTCGGAGGTGATACTTGTAAGATTTCTGACACATGAATAATTAGTGTTGTTATAATGTCAATGTGATAGAAATGAGAAATTTCAAATGCTTGACAATACAGTGCATAATGAAATCTACTAATCATACAAGAACTTGCAGTACAATCTATTTAAAATAGTACAAGTCAGTGACTTGGTTTGGTCATATATCAATTTGAATTGGTTTTCCTTTTCTGGATGATCGAATATCTATGTCAAGATAAGAAAAGTGAAGGTAATAAGTATCAAAAGCAAGAGGGCATAACATAGGTTTTTGAGCATAGTAAATGCAATCAAGTAATGACAGTTGCCTTGTAACAATTGTTTAATTTGTTCTAGAAGACGTTTCAAAAGCGAGAGATCCTCCTTTTCTTTGAGGTTGGTGATGATATGCAGCGTATCATCTTTTCAGGTGGCGAAAAAAGCTTTAGTAAGCCAAATCGAAAGCTTTTCGGAAGAAATAAACGAAGAGCACAACAAGCATATGCCCTTTGCTCTGGTAGTGGATGGGCAGGCCCTCGAGATTGCTTTAAGAAGCGATGTGAAGGATCAATTCTTACAGTTGGCTGTCAAGTGTGCTTCTGTTATATGCTGCCGTGTGTCACCGAAACAGAAAGCCCTGGTAAGATTTGAGTTTTACTTCTAAGTATTATCGTTAGAAAGAAAATCAGCTCATTTTGCTATAATAAGATTTTCTTTTCACAACCATAGCACCAAGTAGTAACACTAAGTAGGAACTTTCAGATCACCCGGTTGGTGAAGGAGTTCACCGGCAAGACTACCCTGGCAATAGGAGACGGTGCAAACGATGTCGGCATGATTCAAGAAGCTGACATTGGAGTTGGGATCAGTGGCATGGAAGGCATGCAGGTGAAGACTAGTGTCACTTCTTGTCGCCTTTTGACTTAGCAATCTTTTCTGAATTCTAATTCAACCCTCACTGAAAGCTGAACAATGACATGCTGTTTATTTACTTATTTGTTTATTTATGCTGCAGGCTGTCATGGCTAGCGACTTCTCGTTGCCCCAGTTTCGGTTCCTTGAGCGACTCCTGATGGTGCACGGACACTGGTGTTACAATAGAATCTCCAAGATGGTACTAACTTGACCAGATTCTACTCTTAAGGACAAATGTCAGCAAACTTTTATCTCTAATATGTTGCATTTTGTGCAACAGATCCTTTACTTCATATACAAGAACATTGTGTTCGGCTTGACGCTATTCTACTACGAGTTCTACACATCATTCTCCGGCCAGGTACTATATGACGACTGGTACATGACGGCATTCAACGTCCTGTTGACATCATTGCCGGTCATATCCTTGGGAGTTCTTGAGCAGGACGTTCCATCAGACGTGTGTCATCAGGTAGAGTCTAAAAAATCCACAAATCGCTGGTTTACTTCCAAGTACTGTGACAAGTATATATAATTTTCAGTTCTGCAAATAGTATTTGTCTTCTTCTCTTTCCTTTCTTGATTCATTACGGCTCACATGCTTAGCAAGCTTTGCCGTCTCTGCAGTTTCCTGCCCTCTATAAACAGGGTCAAAGAGGCATACGCTTCTCGTGGAAGCGAATCATTGGCTGGATACTTAATGGCGCTGTTGCTTCCTTGATCATCTTCCTCTTAACCATACACGCACTCTCTACAGTCACCTTCCCGGGGAAGGGCAATGTTGCTGACATTGCACACCTTGGCACGATCACATACACATGCGTGATATGGACAGTGAATTGCCAAATCGCCCTCATAATCAGTCACTTCACATGGATCCAGCACCTGTTCATCTGGGGAAGCATATTGCTGTGGTACATTTTCCTGCTTGCTTACGGCACACTCCCTCCCTCCTACTCGCATACGGGATTTCAAGTGCTGACCGAGGCCATCGGAGGTGCTCCTAGCTTCTGGATCATCACGCTGCTTGTGGTCGTTGCATCGCTGCTTCCGTACTTCGTTTACATGGTCCTGCAAAGGACGTTTTACCCATTGGACGACCACGTCATCCAAGAGATGAAGCATTGCAAGAAGGACATCTTCGACAAGCAGATGTGGTTGAGAGAGCAGCGGAACTCGAAGAGGACAACACAAGTTGGGTTCTCAGCCAGAGTCGACGTGAAGATACATCATCTGAAGGAAGCTATACAGCAGAGGAGAGAATCAATCTACAAGTCATTCACCAACAGCCCTATCTACAGGACACTGAGAAGTAGCCCACTGTTCCAGTAGCCGTATTTACTCAGAATTCTGGGGAGAAACTGTGCTCGAGATTATACATATTCTTCGGTTAGTTTTGTTTGTAACACACAAGAATACACCAGTAAAGATTACACGTTTCTTGTATGTAGTTCCGATAAAAGTTCCGCTTTCCTTTTTCACTAGTCTATACTATTGATTCAGCAGTGGCTACTGAGGCTCAAGGAATGAACAGCATTGTTATGCATTGGCATTAGTCCTACTCAGAGATGTCCAAGCCCTGTGGCCTTTTGGTCACTCTTGTCTCTTTTGGGCAAATTAGTTCAAACTCAAGGCACTGCTCATGAACTTGATCACCCACCTACCTAATCACATCACAGGGCACAATTTTTCTTCTGTTAAATTATAACCAGGTGTGAGCTCAAAAAAAAAAAAAAAAAATTATAACCAGGTGTAGGCCAGGCCAAAACCGGCCTGGACCTAACCGTGCTCGTTTGTTGTGGGTCATATTATCTCCGATCGGGGCGGGCCCACTTTGCCCAGCGTAACAGCTTGGGCTGGACCTAAAGTTCAATTAAGACCAGCCCGTCCGAGCCATGCTTACTCCCAATGAGCAATGAGACTGATTGATTGAGAGGCCTCGCAGCCCAGCAAACCCAACCCACGCTTATAATGCACTAGGCCTATTTGGTAAAATTGAAAATTTATGTTAGGAAAATCTAAGTGTAAAATTTTAAGCATTGATAGGTGTTGAAATCATGGACAAAGAATTTTCATATGATAATTGAAAATTGATAGATAGATATTATTAGTCTCTTGCTAAGGATAGAAAAATGATGGTAATTGATAGGTTTTTTCAACATATCTGCTAAGATTTTCATTACTATAAATTACTATTCTATCAAACTAATTAAGGTTTCATTTGTTATGTGATAAATGAACAATTTGAAAAAAAATTATTAAAGAAATGATTGCTAGCCACTTAAAATAATTAGTTGATAAAAAATATTTTCATTATCACCGATGATTAATGTTCGAGATATTTTCATAAATGATAAAGATTTTTTTATTTATTTATACTTGTAAGTGATAAAAGCAATTATTTTTTAGAAAATATTTTTCGAATCATTTTTCCCCAAAACAAACTCACCTTGAAAAATTGATACATTTTGCATTGTGTTTGACAATCATAACTAGTTTTGACTTACATGATTTGATTGTATCGAAAAAAATCACTTACTTTGCTGAGTAAGGTTGGGGTCACTTTCTATAATTAGTAATAAGGTTATATTATTCAATACTCGATATTTAACTATTGCTGACATGACATTATAATTTTATTTTGGGTGACGCTATTTTCACTCCTTATATAACTAAATCCACCCTCAATTTACTAAAAAGACAATATTATCCTCACTTCCAATTGCAATCTAAAGGGGTGTTCCAAATTTATTTACTTTCCTTCTTTTTTTAAGTTTTCTATTTATGCATAGGATTTAATTATCATAATTAAGAATGTTACATGCTTGTTTTTGTTTATAGTTTTCTGTCAAATTTGAACTTATTGCAATCTAGAAAATAAAAAATAGCCTCTTTTTGCATTAGTGTTCTTATTACGAGTGAGCAGTTTTAAATTCCGTACAAGTTCTACTTGAAATATAAAACTTACCGATTAGAATAGGTTCCTTATTTTTTGAAACTCGGAACCTATCATGCAAACCTTCGAACCTATAATATACCATATCACAGTTTCCAATATCGATTTCAGGTTCTACCTAAGTTTGACCTGTAGGGAATCATTGCCTTTAACCTGTTATTGAATGATTGCAACAAATCATCACCTTTAATGATCATCATTTATTGTTAGACCACAACTTATATTTAAACATATAAATAGTATGAAACATCAATAAATTAAAAGCCCCAATACTAAAATGGAAACTCAGACTTGTGATTCCAAATTATACACTTGTCATTGGACGCCATGAAATATTGTAGGATCATACCAAGACATAGATCAAGAAAAACACAAAAACTTGTTCTAGGTTTTAGATTTCAGATTCTACCTACCTAGAACCTAAAACCTAAAACCTATTCATTGAAATAGGTTTCCAATTTTTTGAACCTACAACCTATCTTACATACCTTGGAACTTAGAATCAAATAGGTTCCCACCGATTCGGTTCTTCAATTTCATATTTTACCTCGAAACCATACTTACCCCTAATTCTTGTAACAACTTATTTATTTTTCATTCCTCCTATCTCAAAAGCTTACTTTCTAGGTGAATTTTTTTATTTTTTAATTTCACGAGTCTAAAATATATATTAAGTCTCTATATTTGCTATATCAAAGAATTTGTCTTTTTTTTTTTTCATTATTGTTGGCGAGATGCTTTGATACAGAGCATATAGGATGTTATAAGAGTGTTTAGAAAAACACTAAAAACATTGACATGAAAAAGTTAAATACAACAAGTCATCTTCATATTGCTTGTACTTCGGGAATGATATTATTTTTTGTCAATCTAAAATAATAAAATTTCAACACTATTTTACAAAGAATTCTTATTTTATGCAAAGCTTTGATATAATTGAATTTCATCTATTGAAGTTTCATGAACGGGAACAAAACTATGATTTTTCTTGGAAAAGCCCTATATATATATATATGGTTCCATCCAATCATCGTGTAATATGTATATGTATATAAAAGACATTTGATAAAAAAAGATTTGATAGCAACATGCACAACAAATATGTAAAAATCTATAAATACATGATTGCGTTAACAAGTTATCTATGTTAAAATTGTTCTAGATTTTATCAAACAGCTAATCCATGTATTTGCTCAACAATGTAGAAAATAACTAGGTTTCGTCGAAATTTCTTTTTTCAACAAAATTAATTTTTACAGAAGTAAAATCTTTAAAAAAAAAAATCATGCCTTTAATATACATGGGATATCCACAATAAACAAAGCACGAAAAGTGTGATATGCTCAATTATGGCAACTCAATCCTATGTAGGAATAGAAAAACTAACAAAAGAAAGAAAGTAAATAAATTGGGAGCTGCCACTTTAAATTGCAAGTGAATAATTAAGGGCAATTTGTCTCTTTAATGAAAATGGGTTGAAGTTAGTCGCACAAGAGGTGAAAATAGCGGCACCCATTATTTTTTAGTGCTTAAGATTCAGAAACTTAAATTTAAATTTGGAAAAATTTAAATAAGGGTATAAAGTGGATTTTATTTCAAATAAGTTCGTAAAGTGGCTATATTAGTTTTAAAGAAAGATTTGAAGTGCTTATAGTTGCTTTAAATAAGGGCCTAACCTTATTGGCTGACAAAAAATTTCGACTGATTAGAGATATTTTCGTCCAAATGCAATTTAAACTTAAATTAAATTTGTTTAAAAATTAAAAAAAAAAAAGGAAAAATACGAGCGGGAGGGCTCTCTCCCTCCCCGCCCCCCTCCCTCTTGTGCTTGTGATAGCTACCCCATCACTAGTGAGGCGGTGGTGATGGCCGGGAATTGGTTGAGGGCCAACAATGGGGTGATGGCTACAGGTGGGATAGCCCTCCCGTATTTTTCCTTTTAGGTTTTAAGTTTTATTTTTTTATAAAATTTAAAAATAGAAAATAAAAAAATAAAATTTTTTAAAAACTTAAGAAGACGAAATTGCCCTTACCAGTTAGGCTTTTCTATGAGATTGATATATCAACTTCAAGTCTTTATTTGAAACAATATCCATTTTAAACTTTTATTTGAAAAAATGAATGTATTTCAGGCTTTTATTTTAAGCGATGTCCACTTTAAATTTTTATTTGAGAAAATGAGAGTACTTGGTGCCACTATTTGGAATTTTCCCTTTAAGTTTTATCAAACTGTGGTGAATTTTTTACTCAATTAAATCTCTTTGGCTTCATCTGCCGATCAAGATAAAATTTGGGATAGGTTTATCCTATCCCACGTTTAGTACATGCTTAAGATATGATAAAGTCAAATATAAATGGGATATAAACCGGATAAAATTATTTCATAAGGGATGTGGAATAAATGTGGATATGATTTCCAATATCCATAATAGGAAACTTTGTTTTCTCAAATAACAAACTTCTTAAATTAACAAATTTTAAATTATATTTCAATATAAATAATATTTGAATTTTAATATAACAAATTCAAAATAATAATTTATATTTTTAATTTAATATTATTTTTATTTATATATTTGAGTTTAATCCTCTCTTATAATATAAATTACATATATAAATATATATTAATTACATATTTTAGGTGTTTTAGTATTTTAGGAATATTGTCTATTTAATAACATTTTATCAAAGAATGATGAAGGGGGAACAAAGAAATAAAAATAAATTAATTAAAAAAGAGATGTGTTGACACCTAAAATTTACCATTTTATTTAGGACTTAATCACATACAAAATTGGGAACTAGTCGCTAAAAAAAAAAAAAAAAAAAGAAAAGTAAAAAAAAAATTCATTAAAAGGTGTTGTGTTTTCATTATTGCATTGCATATTGAATTTTTTAAAAATTCCAAAAAAATTTGTCATCAAAAGGAAAAAAATTTAAAAATATTATTTAAAGAAATTAGTTACAAAAAAAAAAAAAAAAAGGAAAATGGAAAAATGAGACCGGGCCGGAAGTAGGTCAACCTGGCCTCTTTCTTTCCCTTTTCTTTCTTTTCGCTTGAGGCCGGCCCACTTTTCTTTTTATTTTGCCCAAGATGAGCCCAGCCTTCTTTCCTCTCCTTCTTTGTCCTTCATGCATTCTGCAAAAAAGAGGAGGTACGCAAGAGGAAAGACAGAGGTCAGAGAGAGGACAGGGCGAGCGTCGCGTGAGACGTTTTCGGTGGGGGGCAGGTCGGCAGCAGCAGCAGCCGGCACGGCAAGAGGCCATGCGCCCCGGTGCTTAAAAGTGTGAGAGTGGGTTCGCGGAGAGGGAGAGCTTGAGGGAGTTCAAGCGAGAGCAGCCGAGAGAGCGAGAGGGCTGAAAGTTAGCCCCGGATGGGCGTCGTCCAGCCGTCCTCGACGCAAACCGGTGCACCGGAGCTCGCGGTTCCCCCTTCTTCCACGTCCTCCGACGTTGGTTTTGGCCGAGAGGGACCAACAAGAGCGTGAGTCCAAGGGAGAGAGAGAGACAGAGAGCAAAGTGAGAGAGCTGGAGCTTGATGGAGTGATCCACCATCGTCTGTGACCCGTCCATCAGCCACCATCCGTCGCAGCATCCCCACCGAACCAAACCAGGTAGGTCTTTTCAGCTCATGTATGCTCTATTTTTGTAGGGCGCCGGATCGGAGCTCGCGGTTGACCAGTTCACGCGAGCTTCGGTCCCGTGGAGCCTCCATTGATGTTTCTGTGTATGCTGCTATGCTCATGTAGAAGCCTAAGCTCAAGTTGAGTTTCGATCGAGGCAAAACCTTCTCGTTTCATTAGTGCATACCATCTGTTCGACAAAATGCCTTAAAGAAAACCGAAGAATAGCCTGTGTTTTAACGCGAGACCGACTCATTTTTGCCCCCGTGCTTGCCGAATCCTTGTTGCTTTGCCTGTATTCATTGTGTTTTCGTGTGGTTTATGCGAAATATTTGCGTGTATTCGAATCGACGAAGTCTTTCGTCGCACCGGAGAATGAGTTAGTGGTCGTCGGAATATGTGGCCGGCGGTAGCCAACGTCGGTCGAGGGGGATGACCGGTGGACGGTGTTGGTCCGGCGGTCAACGCCGCTTAATCCGGCCGGCGTTGTGCATGGTGCAGAATGAGGAAGCTCCGGGCAGAGAGGGGACGTCGTGAAGAAGACCAGGGAAGAAGACGACCTAGGAAAAAAAAAAAAAAAGCTTAAAAGAAAAACAAGAAATGAAGAAATAAAAAGGGTAATGAAAAGAAATGAAAAAAAAAAAAAATAGAAAGGTGGAAAAGACGTGGGAGGCAGACGTTCGGTGAAGGCGGCGAGGATGAGAGGATAGTGTGCAAGGAAAAAGACAAAACATAGAAGAAGCCAAAAAAAAAAAAAAAAAAAGGAAAAAAGAAGGAAAAATAGAAAAATATTTAATTAAAAAATTCGAATATAATAAAAATTCAGAAAATTCATTTTTTTAAATAGAAAAATCCAAAGATTTTTTTTTTTTTTTATTTCCTCGAAAAGGTTAAAATTAATCTTCAAAGTAATTTTCTCCATAAAATTGGAAGCCCTTTAATTTGGAATTATGCCCAAGTTTTATTAGGCCTTTACGATTTTACCTTAAGGTTTCAATTGTCCTTAAAGACGAACATCATTGATTGCGCAATTTTGGTATGTTGATTTTGGCTTCGGTTTAGTCTAGTTAGTATTAGCATTTATCTTTTCCTTAATATTAAATATTTGCTCTCTCATGCAATTTATTTAAACGCTTTCTTTGGCTGCTAATTATTATTTTAATGATTGCATATCTGCATGGTCACATCACATGTTAGCGGATTGGTCTAAAGTTAATCCAAACAAATGACCAAGATTAGATATCGAAAGTGTAATAATTGGTTCATTAGTTAGATTTTATGGTTGTGTAGAAACTGAAGTACACTCTCGCTTTACTTGGTTTCCCAACAGATTAATGGCGATTTCTTATTGCGAAATTCTTAAGAATACTTCAATATCGCGTAAGGTATGTGTTTAGGAGAGCTCGTGCCTAATAATGGGTCTTAAGCTTGCTTTTTAGGTAATACTCCTAAACCTATTTCCTTCCTTGAGGGGTAAGTCGCGACAAGAGGAAAATAAAATAAAAGAGCAAATAAAATGATAAAAATGTCACAAGAGATTTTTAATAGCTCCGTATGTAAAATTTGTATTTCATTTATATTGATATATCATTTATACAAAACAATATTTATAATATGATTTGAATATGTCCTATTTTATTACTATAATTACTGAATACTGTATAAGATTTAGCAAAATTTCCTAATTTTTATATTATTTTATTTAGTCATATTTTGATTAGCAATCTAAATGATTACAGATAGCTTTTAAGTTGGGCTAAAAAAAAAAAAGTAGCTTTAAGTTAATTTCATTTAACATTGTCAAATAAAACGGTATTCGTAAATTCTCAATTTAATTTCTTAAGTCGGGTCGGGGCCACTTTCCATAACAAGTAATAATATTATACTATTCGATACTCGATATTTAAATATTGTCCTTTTTCGACGCTTAAAATTCGGAAACTTAATTATGAGTTTTATCAAACGTCGGTGGATTTTTTTTACTTAATCAATTCTCTTTGAAGTTAATTTTTATTTAAGCTTATCAAACAAACGGTATCGTTTAATGCTCAACTTATAAATTTCGAGCGTATAACCCTATCAGTTGCTGTTCCGGACAGCAAGGACGGACCGCTTCCATGGCTTCGGAGGAAGACATCCTGGAAAACAACAGCGCCGAAGATGTCGCCTGGCTCTGTTCGCTGTCGGAATCGGAGCTCGTGCGCTGTTTTTCCGTTTCCCAGATTTTCTTGTTTTCGTTTCGTCTCGTTCGCGAGAATTTTGACGAGGGTCGTTTCTGCAGGATCTGCTGATGGGTTTGAAGACGCTGGCGCTTCAGCGAGCGAGAGGGATCGGCCGGGAGCATCTCGCCGAGAAGCTCGATCTGAAGATGCTCCGATCCATGGGTACGTTACGTCCCCTGTTTCTCCTCTGTTTTAAGTGGACTGGGTTTTGTGATGAGCTATTTGGGAGGTACGGATATCTTCCTCTGCCACCGAACGGAGGAATTTTTTGTCTCTTTAATCGATCTTCAGGAATTTTTCTCGGCGGTGTTTTGGGCTGTAGTGCGAATGTTACGTCATGCTTTTCTCCCATGATCTGATGGAATTGAATCCAGGTTAACTTTGGCTGAATGTTGTTGTGATGGCCATAGTTGATGATGTGAATGCGCTGTGTTAAGGTCTCCGAATATGGTTCCTGAGCATCCAAACTAATGTCGATCCGTAATTTTGGTTTGAGGAAACAATCACAAACATGTCATCCGCACGAGCTCCTATAGAATGTCCTGTTGTTTCACGAGAAGTTCCTAATCCTTTATGTGCTTGTGTTGTGGTGTTTTAAGGTTGTCGGGTGCAGCTTTGTAACTGTACTAGTAGTTCCTGGAAAGATAACCACATTTTGTAGCCTTCTGTCATTCTCTAGTATTGGATTTTCTCCCTGCTTCATATCAAGTCAAAAGCTTACTTGAAGAAGTTTCAAAATGTTTATTTGAAGTGAGGGACTGACTGTCTATTCAATGATTTGTTGATTCAGGGTTCTTGAGTTTCCCAATCTGTCAGCAATGTTTTTCCTGTTGTCATGTTCCCAATCCGTCAGCAATATTGATAGATCTTAGTCTTTAGTACGATCTATAGATAGGGAGTTAGGTAGGGATATCATTGATTGACAAAGTTCATGTCTTGATCATTTATATGTTGGAGATTCATGCATCTATTCTTGTGAATATTGTCTCTTATTTTCTCATACATCGGCAGTTAGTTTTGGGTCTCCCTAAAGCCACATGCTGTCTTTGCTTTCATATATATGGGCTACTGTAGGTGCTTATGAGTTGTGGATAGATGTTGGTTCTAAGTAAAAGTCACTAATATGCATGTTAGAACTGCAAATGAGATGCAAAATTGTGCCGAGCAAATTTGAGTAAGGATTGATTTTTCATCCTTCTGCACTTTTTAAATTTGTGCTCCTCATAGATTTGGGTAGGGACCATTATGTAGGTGCTTATTCCGCATGCTATGCCCTTCTCCTTTGTTCTTTAATTGCTAGAGACATTAAAGTTTACTTAGATATAGTAGCTGTAGTTGAAGAAGCAAATGGAACAAAAACAGGGCTAAATAGAGTCATTGAAGATGGAACAGAGAAAGGTTATTCTTAGGGTTTATAAAAATGAATGATATCTGTTGAATGAGGAAAACTAATGACAAAGTTACTAAAGACCTATTTATACTCCCTTGATCTAACATACTTACTTTTAATCTATACTATTGGAGCTCTTTAAAAGTCACGTGACTGGCACATGAGTGTTTGTTACCCTAATAACATATTATGTTCCTGCATTCGGTGCTCTCTGACATCACATATATGTTGCTGTTGTTGGCCTTGACTTAATCAGGTCGTTCATATGTATCCGTTCTTGCAGTCTTCAATAAGTTTTATAGCTCATATGCATGAAAGTTTGGTTTAAAACATGCATTCTGACCTTGTTTTTTCATTTTTATATTTTGGGGGCTTGATAGGGATGATTTTGATGGAGCATCTCAAAGCGAAGGTTAAGGATTTGGAAGGAATCCCTGGTTTGGCTGGGTCTGCCTCCCATCTAGATGCATCCAATCTATTGAAGTCGAGTCTTGAGAATGTTATGACACTCGAGGACATAAAGGCATGTCTAGATACTCATTTGAAGAGAGGACCATTAAAGAGGTAGGTCATTCTTTTATGAATACATACTGTCCTGTAAATTAAGCTTCTTTTATTTATAATTAATAGTGGATGTCAACCTATTGTGAATGATCAGAGTTATTGTTACTTTGCAATGTCCTATTATTTTTTGAATACTTTGCATTTTTTCTTGGCTGCTGCTTTAGGGTTGTGGAAGTATGTGTTATTGTGCCTTAGGGAAGCACCAAAATTAAGTTGATGAGGATACTGTGATTGAGGTATTGTGTATGTTAGCGGTTTCATGTGAAAGTATAAGCTTTTCTTTGCTTTATAATTGTAACAAATAATTTGATGATGGTATCTGTATGCTACATTCTGAGTTGTTCAAGCCACGTAACAAAATGCACAAAGCTGTAGAATGACGTCGGATTTCTTTTGCCCTTTCTGGATTCTCATACCTGTTTTTTTCAGTCTAATTTGTTCTCAAGATCGTCAATGGAGTATGCTTTATTCAGGGGGCTTTGTCAAACACGGTAGAGCTTAAAAATGACCTAAAATTAAATGTTGAAGTAAAGATGGCAGCTCTTACAATGAGTTAGCTGCCATACATCACCCATTGCTGCACTTGGAAGGAACTTGACAATACCCAAGAATGAAACCAACTAGTTATTTGGCAACTTGAAGGAGAAGCTGCTCAGTTGGACTTCTGTTATGAAGAAAGCAACTGAGTGCAATATTTCCCTTGATGCTCAACAACATATTACCCTTGTTATTGGGGAGACAATTTTGTCTCTTATGGACTGATTCTCCACAATTATGTGGTTTTAGTTGCGTTTACTTTCCTACTAATCCAGTGCTGAGTTCTGGAAATTGATTGGCTTTGAAGTGGGTCAAAATTGGAATAGAAGGAGATGGATCTGGATTATGGTGGTGAAAGTATGGCTGGCACTATTTGTTGTCGCTACAAGAGATGTGACATTGTATTCAAATTTGACTTCCCACATCGGCTGTCTGTTATTTGGAAGAGCAATATTCCACCGGAAAGAAAAAGAATGATCTGATTGAAAGATCACGAAGTAGATCGATTTGATTGACAATAGCCAACAAAGGTATATGACAAGCAGTTAAAAGAGAAATATAGATTCTCATATGCCATCATATAACTCATTGAAATAATTTTCTCACTAGCAATATTAATCGTTGTGATTTTTTAACTTTCAAGTGGAGTATTGTTCATGCTAAAATTTAAATTTAACTTTTAAAGTAAAAGGAGTTTTTCTATTGTCGTAGTAAAAGATGGTTTTTTTTTTTTTTTTTAACAATTACGTGTATTCAATTCTGAGGCTTCTAGTGCAAATTAAGATTTTTTCTAGAACGTGTTGGATCCACCAATGGAAAGAAAGTAAATTTGATGAGGGGAATATACAGAAAAGAAAACCTTCTCTTGATATCCAGTGGCTGGATTATTATTATTTTTTTTTGGTAAAAACCAGTGGCTATGTTATTCATGCATGCTAACATGTTGAATTGCTATTGAATCACTTTTGAGTTGAGAGTTGTCATCCCAATCTCCTCCTTTTGTGGTTTGTTGGTGTCAGCATGCCATATTCACAAACTATTGATATTGGAAGTTTATACTTTCTCTATTTGTTGATGCAAGGCAACGCGAAGAAGCGACGCCAAAGCAGAAAAGGCAGGATGATGAAATGTAGAAGTTTATGAGACCTCATTGATTCGAAGGGACAACTAGAAGACTTTGCAAGCAGTAGATGCTTCCTCTGTTGCTTGTATGGTTCTGGCATGCTCATAAAGACTCATTCTGCTAGCTCTTTTCCCTACTTCTTTGCCAATTCTCTCTAATCAATTTGCCTCTCTGTATCGCTTTCAGGGCTGGTAACATACACAACAAATCAGCAAATCTCAGTTGTCATTTGCTCTCCTCATTTCTGAAACTATGTGGAAAAGAAACTACTGCAGGCGATTCTCTCTAGCATATACATTGTCACAACTGTAATATATATGTGACATTAATTAATCGAGGTTCCTTTTTGCCATGGATAAAGCAGTGTTGAAATTACCATGAGTCAGTGTACTTATTAATTAATTCACGCTAGCCAAGCCTGTCGTAGTCTCTCCTTGCTGAGATCTCTGAGTGAGGTCAAGCTGTGACATTTGAAGAGGTTTCAGGCATTTCCATAAAAATCTGGATGTCATCTGGCAGAGGTCATCTCTTTATAAATATTTGCGTTGGCATATGCTTCTTTGTATCTTTGTATGACTCTCTGGTGGTGGTTTGACTTTCGATCATGGTAGGACTTCCATTGTGGGGATACTCACTTATACTCACTGACAAGTGAACAGATGCGCACGCACACTCATGAAGCAGACGCTCAGCGGTATTTCCTCTCTGGGCATGCAGCTATTCCCCTAGTCATCACATCCCTACATTGTTTTTGTTCTTCTGATTGCTGTTTCATTGCTAAGTTATGAACGAGTCCATGACTGTTGAAAAAAAATTCATGGACATGCATCCTTTGCTCACTCATTTGAACGTGTGTTGTCCAAGACACGGGGACGATGGAAAATATATATGGTTTTTAGTAGCTTTACTCTGATTCGTGAGTTAGTCTTATTTGCAAAAGTGTAATCTTTTAATGGATTTATATTGTCAATAGCTGGTTTTCTGGTCAGAGTCTAGGTGAAGCGATTCAACGGGTATATAGTTAATCAGATGGTATCAAATAGTTATCGTTTTGCGTACTTATTTGGGGGATTCGGCTTGAAAATGGACCATGCAATTAGCACCAAAAAAGCATATCAAAGAGTATAGAAACCTAGTGCCATCGAGAACAATCTGTGACGACATGGGAGTGGACTCATAGACCATGGGGTTTGCGACGTCGTGATCTCACATATGATGAAGTTAACATATGCTGACCGAGCAAGCTGGATTGAAATGTTTGGAATGTAGTGCATTATCTTGGTATCAAAATACAGGGAAAAGAGAAGGGGATGGTTCTCTGGTGATTGCTTCAAGTTAAAATGTTCTGATTCTATGATCTTTTGTAAAATCAGGACTTACACTTCAAGAAACGAACAAATTGAGTAGCTATCTTTTGACAATTAGTAGATCCCATATCTTGTATGAGTTAGTCAAGTGATGGAGAATCTTGTAAGTACATGGGGCTTAATTAAAACTCGGTCCTGCTTATGCCTTGCTAAATGAACTGAAAATTTACTGTATTGGATTTCATCTGAACCTCCTAAAATTTGTCCTAGTATTTAAGGATCTAATTTATGTGCAGATTAGGCACACGATAGAGGTTCTATTCTCCGCACCACTTAGGCCATCCATCATGACTTAGTAGTTGAGGATCCAACTTATGCGTACGTCGATTAGGCGTTTGACAATACAGGTTTGATTCCCTTACATCATCAAGTGCAAATAATATCATGTTTCTCGGCCATCCATTAGAGCTTATGCCGATTAGAAAATGATTAGTCGAGACTCCTTTTTGGGAGAGGGGGACGGAGGGAGTGAGTTACTGGTGTCTATCGTTTTGGTGGGTTACCAAATAGTTAACGGGGGCGAGATTTGCCAATAACCTCGATTTTTTTTTTTTAATCAATAGTGGTGGCTGGTATTATGATGTAGAGAAACAAGGGGAGAAAATTGTACATGGTGATTTTTTTTTTCCGTCTTGTGTAGTTAATAGGTATATATAGACACTTGTCAAGTTAAGTTAAAGATACCGAAGTAGGAAAGAGTAGGGTGTCAGAACCGAACTGAAAAATTGAATCAAAATCGAAACTTATCCGAATCCGAATCGAAAAATCACATTTTCTATTTTATTTTATTCTGGTATGGATTGTTTTATTTTGGTTCGATGACCAAATCCAACTGAACATTGTCCCTCTTCTTAATATTACTATTTACATGATCTCTCTTATTTTTCACTGAATCTCTTTTTAATATTTTAAAAAAGAAAACCAAAAAACTTATCCGATCTGAACCAACTCTTAGGTTTGGGCACAATTTGGCTCAAAGTTAATACACACACCTAAATAGTTTGGATTTGGATTTTTAGAAATTCGAATTGAATTGAACCGTCGACACCCTAGAAAAGGAGGATAGGAGACGGGATCAAGCCATCCATGGTATTGAAACCCTCAAGTTGATTTAATCGAACGAGTACAGTGCCACTCCCCTGGGGGGAGTGACAGAGAGGAGGAGACTTTGAAAACTTTGCACAAGTGGGGCCCATCACCTTATCGATGGACATGGACATCGCCCCCAGCAGCCGACTCGCCGACACCTACGACGTCGGGAACTCACCACCCCTGTCTATGCCACTCGTGCCGAGCTCAAGCCGATCCTCTTTGAGGGCTGGATGGCCATGGACATCGCCCCTGGCTACCAACTCTTTGAACACTTGAAGGATGAATGCTTAAAATGTTGGTGAATGCTTGGAACGTTCATCTTGGGAGGATGGGTGGATGAATGCCTGGAATGTTGGTGAATGCTTGGAACGTTCATCTTGGGAGGATGGACGGGTGAATGCTTAGAATGTTGGTGAATGCTTGAAACGTTCATCTTGGGAGGATGGACGCTTCGAGGATGAACGCAGGAACTTTCCACTCAGCAAAATTCGATGCTAGCAAGGTTTCTTTTATAAGCGCCCTTTCAACTTCAGACGCCGCTTCTAAATCTTGGGCCCCGCTAGGCCCAGTTCACTATTTACGGGGCTCTGGATCCCACTTTGGATGCTCAAAACTTAGACCAGGAATAATCAATCAACCATTGGCATGAACGATACTCTCTTCAACTTTTCTAGGTTCCAAGGTTTCCATGATAAGTTTCAGGTTCCAAAAAATAAGGAACCTATTATAGCGGGTAGGTTCTAAATTCCAAGTGGAACCTATACAAAATTTGGATGGAATCTACTTTATCACTGGTTTCAATGTCAGTTTTAGTTCAACAAATATTATTGATTGAACAATTGCAGTATATCAACACCTTTAATAACCACCACTTGCCATAACTTATATTTAGATACACGAATAATATGAAATATTAACAAAATAAAATCCTTAGTCATAAAATAAAAACTCAGACTAGTGGTTCCAGACTATATACTCATCATTGGATGTCATCAAATATCGTAGGATCATGCAAAGAAATAAACTAAGAAGAACACAAAAACTTATTTCAAGTTCCAAGTTCCATATTCTACCTACTTAGAACCTAAAACCCACCCATCGAAATATGTTCTCAATTTTTTAAATCTGGAATTTGCTTGCATGCCTTGAAATTTGGAACTGGATAGGTTCCCACCGATCCGGTTCTTCTATCTTAAAATCTTGCTCAGTCCTAGTTCTTATAACAACTTGTCTATTTTTCATCCCACCTATCTCAAAAGCTTACTTTCTTTGTGAATTTTTCATTTTTTAATTTCACGAGTCTAAAAATATATATTAAGTCTCCATATTTGCTATATCGAAGAATTTTCTTTTTTTTTCATCACTATTGGTGAGATGCTTTGTGTCACGTCCTGAACCTCGGGCACACGCACATCTCTTGGCGGTCGATTAAATTGCGACATTCCCAGGACGCGTCGCAAACCCATTCGTTTTATGCACATGCAAAAACGAATTAAACAATCACCCAACCAACAAGCAAACATAGGGATAGTCTAAACACATGCCAACACTTTTATTTCACAACTGCACTTCATATACATGCCAGGTTAAACCTACGGGTTTATAAACAAGTCTATGTCCAAAAGAAAACTCTAGGCCACCTACGCATCGGACCCTCTAGCCTTGGGCTCTGAGTTCTCCAAACTAGGGACTTGAAAAAGGGTTAACCACAACCGGGTGAAATAAAATCTCAGCGAGTTAACACCCTAAACCTTGATTAGGACGAGAATTCACTCAGAGGCAGCCTAAACATGCGTCACACACGAACTTATCTCGCCTTAGCACCTCCCTGCACATTAGCTCATCACATATATCATATGCATACAGCAAATGTATTTCATAACTGGAACACATAAATTCATCTTTTAAACAATCACATAGGTCCAACCGTTATGACACGTCCCATTTCGCGCCACACAATTTTGCCTCATAATTAGGCATGGCTATCTCAATCACTAAAGCGTGTCTTAGTTATTTACGACCCAACGGCCACGGCCAACTCATCAGTCGGTGGTCATTCGGTATAATCGGGCGTCGTCCCACTTCGTCGGGCATAACAATGTCTACATCTAGATGGCATTCCATAAAGGAGCATCAGCTTAGCCTCCACTGCGATCGGCATCTGTTGACGTGGGGCATCCAAACTTAATTAGGCATCGCCTCCCCGACTTTCATTAGGTGACGGGTTCCGATAGCGATCACATGCACATCTAAACTCGGCCAAGAACATCGTGCTTTGTATTCAAATACTTCTATTTCAAATAATGGACTTGGCTAATTTTCTTTGTATTAAAAATTCCCAGTAAAATAATTGTGCGTGGTCATGCATTTAAATCAAACCAGCAAGTGTGATACACTCTCATTTCAAAATTCCACAATTTTATATACTATATAAAATATTTTGTGTCAAAAACCGACACTTGGTATTGTTCTAATTAAATACCCAAAAAATCAATTTTTGCAATAATAATAAAAAAATCATTACAAAGCACTCAATTGTATAATTTAGCAACCAATTTCACATATAAACACATCCACAGCGATCAGCATAAAATTTCGATAATGGCTATCCCGGCACAATTTATGCTAATTATAATTAATTAAATAAATTGTAAATTATTTAAATTAAATCACTTAATTAATTTAAATAGGCTAACCGAACTAACCTAATTAAGCTAGCTAAACTAATCTAACTAGGCTAACTACATTAATCTAATTAAGCTAACTAACTAACCTAACTAACTAACTAACCTAGTGAGGAGACGGAGTCATGGCGATGGCAGCACGAAGACGACCAAGACTCGAGCCTACGGCGTCTCCAACGGAGGACCGACCAAGGCTGAAAAAGGCCAAACAAGCTCATGGCTTGGTTGGCGAGTTTGGTTCTGGAGGGGCTGCTAGTCGGGCTGAGGTGGGCTGGTCGGGCTCGGCTGGACTGGACGGTGATGGTTGGCGAAAGGGTGGACAAGCGGAGCTACTGGTGGCCTGGATCGGTGGTTGCGGATGGTTGGGACAACGACGCGAGCTGGTCGGGCATGGGGACGAGCTAGATGGCGATGCTGCGTTGGCTGCTGGAGTTGCGGTGGTGGTTCGGCGGAGTGGAGGTGAGGCACAACATCAGAAGGGAAATGGAGCAGTAGCCAATTGAAGAAGGAAAAGAAGAAGAAATAAGGAAGATGAAGCTGGACAGAGGAGTGTTTTGGCCAAGGTTTTGCACGCACAAAGAAGGAGGAGCAAGAAGGAGGGAGAGAGAGAGGCCAAATTGTCGAGCATGCAGCCAATGGGTGCCAAGGAGAAATATCAATTACTTGAGTGCATAAACCACAAAGTCTTCAGCCCCCTATTGTCAAGGCATCCGCCATTGGCAATTTTCTCTTCCAATCTTCACAAACAAAGGCATTTAGGTGGCCAAAAATGCCAAGGAGGCTGCCCGTATGAATTTCCATAAATTTCTTCTCAATTCTTCACAAAACCACTTCATTTTGATGGCAAAAAATGCCATTGCAGCAGCCCATATAAATTTCCCTTCAATCCTTCACATAATAAATCAAATTGGTGGCCAAAAATCCAATTAAAGGTGCCAATTCGAATTTCTCTTGATTTCTTTTTGCCGAATTTGATTTTCCACAAAAATTCCCGGCTCGACGGAAATTTCCCGAAAGATGAGACGAGGTCCTAAAAAGTAAATCGTGACACGCTCGAACGTTTGATACCCGAAAACGAATTCAATTTCGTGGTTAAAATCGACCGGACACGATTTTAGTACAACCTAACCTACCGGGTAACTTTTAGTGATTTTAATGCGTTTGACCCATGGTCGATAATTTTAGATCCACGTTTGTGCATCTCCAACTCGTAGGCGACGTTTGCTTGTTGTGAAAATTGCAAGGTTTCAATTACGGTACCAAGTATAAAATCGACTGAAAATCGGGTTGGTGCCATTCGACGCTAATTTCGCAATTAGGCGGAATCACTCGCAATTAAATTACATGAGTTCATCGAATCGACCAATATTCGATCACGAATCAATTATAATGGTGTCGTTTTAACCCTTACTGATTATTACGGTTGAGCGATCGATTTCCAATCGAATTCTCAAGTTTGTCGCGTTTATATCCCCTAACGGCTTCACCTAATAGGTTAGTTAACTCATGAGTGATCAGCTTAGAGAAAAAAGACCATAGGCGTGTCGATGAAAAGCTCATTTCATATAATCGAGACGGGATCGAAATTCAGGATGTTACACTTTGACACGGACTATGTAAGATATTATAAGAGTATTTAGAAAAGCACTAAAAACATTGACATAAAAAAGTTAAGCACAATGAGTCATCTTTATATTGTTTGTAAACACTTTGGGAATGATATTATTTTCTATCAATCTAAAATAATAAAGTTTCGACAATATTTTACAAAAAATTCTTATTTTATGCAAAACTTTGATATAATTAGATTCCATCTATTGAAGTTTCATGTATGGGAACATAACTATGATTTTTCTTGTAAAAGCTTTAAAGATTTTTTTTTTTTTTTGGTGGGTTTATCCAATCATCCTGTAACATGAATATGTATATAAAAGATAATTGATAAAAAAGATTTGATGGTAATATGCACAAATATGTTTGTCTATAAATACGTGATTGCATTAAAAAGTTATTCATGTTAAATTTTTTCTAGATTTTACTGGATAGCTAGTCTATGTATTTGCTCCACAATGCAAGGTTTCGTCGAAATTTTTATGGACAAAGCTAATTTTATGGAAGTAAAATCTTTAAAAAAAAATCATGCCTTTAATATATATGGAATATGCTCAATAAACAAGCATATAACGTGCAATATTCTTAGTTATAGCAACTCAATCCTACTAGGAATAGAAAATCTAACAAAAGAAAGAAAGTAAATAAATTGGGAGCTGCCACTTTAAATTGCAATTGAATAATTAAAGGCAACTTTGTCTCTTTAATGAAAATGGGTGAATTTAGACACACAAGGGGTGGAAATAGCGGCACCCACTTAAAATTCAGAAACTTAAATTTAAGTTTGGGAAAATTTCAAATAAAAGCTTGAAATACTTTCATTTTCTCAAATAAAAGCTGAAGTGTATCTTGTTTTAAATAAGGGCATGAAGTGGTCATATCAATTTTAAAGAAGTATCTAAAGTGGTTAAAGTTATTTCAAATAAGGGTATAATCTCATTAGCCAACAAAAAATTCCGATAGATCAAGGAGAAAGTTATCTTAGTTTATAATCTACGAGAGATTTAAGCAATCATTTGATTTTTGTGTCGGTCTTTTTTAAATATCATTTGTCTGTTGTTTGGAAATTTAAAAGCATTCCTGAAAAATTCCAAATTTGGAAATATCTTTATCTTTTGGTAGATAGTTCTACGAATTTTTGCATTATGTATTTTCATTATTTGACAAAAAAAGTATTACTTATTTTTATCAATAATTTATATTATTTAGATGATTTCGGAATACAATGATTTTTACAAAAGAAAATTATTTGCAAAATATTTGATATGTCAATTTTTTTGCATACACGTAACGCATGTACACACGGGTTACTATATACTAATCTAATAAAATAGTTCAGTAAAATCTTGCATTATCACTAAAAAATTTTGGCCGGCCAGCATAAATTTAAGATTTTAAAATAATAAAAAATCAAAACTTATTATTTTAGACACATTACATGCACGGCCGGCCTTCCACCGATGCAAAGCGCTCATGAAAAGTCAACGGACGACCATGTCCTCATCCTCCCCCTCCTACCTGTCATCGAGGCCCTCCGCGGCTCACAGGAGGACCCAGCCTCCGAAAGCAACCGCCGCCGCCCTCCACTGTGCCGCCGCCATGGATCCCGCCCCGACCCCACTTCCCCTTCTCCGGTTCGTGGCCTTCGGGGTCATCATTCTTGTCACGCCCCGAACCCGGGGCACACACTCACTCCTCAATGGTCAACTAAAATTGCGATGTTCCCAAGACGCGTCGCCAACCCATTCGTTTTATGCACATGCGGAAGCGAATTAAACAAATACCCTGACAACCATCAAACATGGGATAGAAAAGCAGGACAACCAATTTTCACAAGACACGCTTTATAAACATATTGGGTTTATATACAGGAGTCTATATCCAAAAGAAGCTATCAAACCAATCCTACCTTGGACCCTACTACTCGGGATCCGGGTCTACTACGACACCATCTGGGATGTCGATGTCCAACGGGTCCTCTACCTTTACTCCGGGCCCTTCAGCCTCGGGCCCCGAGTTCGCCATGATATCCTCCAATATATCGATATCGTGCACGGGGTCAAGAACCTCCTCATACTCGGTATTGACGGCAGGCTCGTCGAAACCCTCTAGAGGACCCTATCAAATCCCATTGGGCCAGTTACGAAACCATGTTTTGAAGCGATGAGGTACCAAGTGAGGTAGGCCCTCATCAACCCAAATAGTGGTCACTACAAGCTCACAGGTCCAGGTGGTCCCGTGGATGGGGAGAAGGGTACGCTTAGTCTCCACCTCCCGAAGACACCCAAAACAGACGTGACGGACCTCCATCTAAGGACCTGGAAAAAAAAAAGGGTTAACCATGACGGGGTGAGATAAATCTTAGCGAGTCTACACCCTCAACCCCGATTAGGACAAGAATTCTCCTAGAGGCAGCCTAAACATGCACCATATAGGACTTACCTCATCTTAACACCTCCCTGCACATTAATACATCTCATATATCATATGCATACAGTAAATGTATTTAATAATTGAAACACCTCATATCATTCATCAATTATTCACAGGGGTCCTGATTATAAGGCCAAATCGTTATGACACGTCCCATTCCGTGCCACACAACTTCGTCTCATAATTAGGCACGGCTATCTCAATTACTCACGAGTGTTCCACTTATTTACGACCCAACGGCCACGACCAACTCAACAGTCGGGGTCATTTGGCATAACCGGGCGTCATCCTACTTCGTTGGGCACTGCAACGTCTACATCTAGACGGCATTCCCAAAGGAGCATTGGCCCAGTCTCTACTGCGACCGGCATCCGTTGTCAAGAGCATTTGAACTTAATCAGGCATCATCCCGTGTGAACGCATCGAGACGGGTTCCGATAATGACCACACGTACATCCATGCTCGGCTAAGAATATCGTGCTTTGCACTCAAATACTTCCATTTCAAATAATGGACTTGACCAATTTTCTTTGTATTAAAAATATTTGGTAAAATAATTGTGCGTTGTCACACATTTAAAGTGATCCACAAAACGTGATACGCTCCCATTTAAAAATTTTACGATTTTATATAGTGCATAAAATGTTTTTGGCATCAAAACCCGACACCTGGTATTTTTCTATTTAAATACCATAAAATCATATTTTTGTAATAATAATTAAAAATCATCACCAAGCACCCAATTGCATGATCTAGCAATCAATTGCACAAACCAATTCAACCACGACGATTAGCGTAAAATTCCACTAATCGACTATCCCGGTACAATTTACGCTAATTATAATTAATTAAATAAATTGCATTTAATTAAATAAATTGTAAATTATTTAAACTAAATCACTTAATTAAATTAAATAAACTAACCGGACTAACCTAATTGAACTAACTATCTCATCTAACTAGGCTAGCTACATAATCTAATTAAGCTAACTAAATCACCTAACTAACCATTCTAACTAATTAGCTAGCCTAACTAAATAGCCTAACTAACTACTTCAACTAACAAAGGATTAACACTAATCTAGTTTAACACTAAACTAACCACTTAAGTGTCATTAACTTCCTAATCCAAGATTAGGGCGTTAACTCACAGGATTAGCGTGAAAACGGGTTCACGGCGAGGGCGGCACGACAGTGGTGAGATCTTGTGCCTACGGCAACTCCAACGGAGGCTGGGAAGAGATTGAAAATAGCTTAGCAAGGCTCATGGCCAAGCTGGAAGTCCGTTCTGTGGGCTGGCTAGTCTCAATTGGGATGGGGTTGGCTAGATCGAGACGGGTGGGTGGCTAATTGGCATGGGGACGGGCAGTGAGGCGTGGATGGTTGGGCAGGGGCAGCTGGCTGGCAGCGACTGTCACGGGCTGGCGGGCTTAGGGACAGCGAGAGGCAATCGAGCTCGGGTGAGCAGGCGGACAGCAGCCAAACCAAACGAAGCTAATCTCGGACGATGGTGCGGTTGGCTGGGCGGTGATTGGTGGCTTGCGGTAGGGATGGAGGTGGTGATGGATTGGTTGTAGGGGTGATCGGTTCCCGGTTTGGTTCGGTTCCAAGGTGGAACCGGGAACCGGACCGGGAGAATCGGTTCCCAATTTTGGGAACCGTGGACCGGACCGTTGGTCTTAGGACCGAGAACCGGACCGGACCATCGGTTCCGGTCCGGTCCGGTCCGGTCCAAAAGAATTGGCACTTTCTTTTCTCACTAAAGAATGACCATTCACTAAAGAATAATCATGCTCCGGACCGATCAATCAAATTCGGTTTCTGAGCAATCTAATAAAACTACTCACACATGTTTTCACGTGCAAAATATTCAAACTTCACTTGTGTGAATATCAATCATAGTTTATGTGTTTTATGCTTAATTTTAAGCATGAAACCCATGAACAACGTGATTAAATGTTGTGCTTGGCTTAGGTTTTATAGACAATCTCTCTTATATACTTTGAATGTTTAGTCGATATGAGACTTTTTAAGACTTGAAGTGCCTTGTCGTTTGCAAGTGAGGGGAGCAAGAGAGAGAGTGTGAGCATGAGGAGAGTTTTTTTTCCATAAATAAAGAGTAACAACAAGAGTTTTGGTGGTCTATTAGCCACATAAGAGGTTGTTACCTAAATTGCAATTCCGATTGCAATAAGTTTCATATATTATATGTGTTTATATATTATATGAATATAAATTATATGTAAAAAAAAATTTGGTCCGGTTCGGTCGGTCCGGTCGGTCCGGTTCCCACCTTGGAACCGAGAACCGGACTAACCATCCGCCGGTTCCAAGATTAGGAACCGGGAACCGGACTGCCGACCGTGGGAACCGCCCAAAACCGGCCGGTCCGGTCCGGTTCGGTCCGGTCCCGGTTCGGGCGGTTTCCATTGCACACCCCTAATTGGTTGGTTCTATTTTGTAGCAAAGAAATGGAAATGAAGAAGATGAAGTGAAGAGGAAGAAGAAGAAGAAGCAGAAGAATAAGAAGTTGCTGTAGAGGGTTGTTCGGCCAAGGGGTTTCACACATGGGAGGGGGACAAGGGGAAAGAAAGTCAAGACTTGAGCCAATCCCATGGCTTGCAAAATATCAAAGTGATGATGAACAAGCCCCCAAAGTCCAAGCATCATCCAATAGCAATTTTCCCTCCCAAAACTTCACAAATAAGCCAAATGGGTAGCCAAAAATGTTTAAAAACCAGCCCATACGAATTTCCAAAATTTCAATTTGCCAAAATTGATTTTTTGCAAAAATTCCCAACTCGACGGAATTTCTTTAAAAGATGAGATGAGATCCCAAAAATAAATCGCGACACGCTTGAATGTTCGACTCCCGAAATCGAGTTCAATTTTGTGGTTAAAATCAATCGGACGCGATTTTAGCGCGACCGACCTACCAAGTAGTTTTGAGGGATTTTAGCGCGCTTAACTCGTGGTCGATAAGTTTCGATTCACGTTTGTGCATCTTTGACTCGTCAGTGACGTTTGGTTATCGTAAAAATCTCAAGGTTTCAATTACAGGTGTTGAATACGAAATTGACAGAAAATCAGGTTAGTGTCGTTCGACGCAAATTTTGCAATCATATGGAATCACCCACAATTTAATTACGCCATTCCATCAAATTGACCTATATCTTATTACTAATCGATTATAACGGTGTCGTATTGACCCTTGCCAATTATCACAGTCGAGCAGTCAATTTCTGATCAAATTCTCAAGTCTAACGTGTTTATATCCCTTAACGACTTCACATGATAGATCATGTGATAGCTCGATTTTTGATTTTGTTTTCGATTGAATGAGTTGGGCTTTTCATCGACGTGCCTATAGTCTTTTTCTTTGAGTTAGCTACTCATAAGATAACTAGTCTATCAGTTGAAGCCGTTAAGGAATCTAAATGCGACTGACTTGAGAATTTGACTAGAGATCGACTGCTTAACCGTGCTAATTTGCAAGGGTTAATACATCATTGTTAAAATTGATCAAAGACTGGAGATAGGTCATGTCGACAAAGACATGTGATTAAAGTATGAGTGATTCCACTTGATTGCAAAATTTTTGTCGAACGGGACTAAACCGATTTTTTTGTTGTTTATGTACCTTGTGCCCGTATTTGAAACCTTGAGATTTTCACGATAACCAAAAGTCGCCAATGTGTCGAAAATGCAAAATATGGCTCGAAAGTAATCGACCACGGGTTAATTGCGCTAGAAATTTTTAAAAGCTACTCGGTAGGTTAGGTCACGTTAAAATCGCGCTTGGTTGAAATTAACCACGAAATTAAATCTAATTTCAGAAATTGAAAATTCTTTCATGTCATGATTTATTTTAGGAACGTCGACTCATCCTCCGAAGAATTTTCGGCTAGCCTGGATTTTCAGCGAAAAACCAAAATTGGATGAAATTGGACCGGGAAATTCGGAGGCCTGTTTTTTAGTGCACTTTTGGCATCCAAGATGGATCAATGGGTGAGGAAAATTGTAGAATTTGAAGTGGGCACCTACCATGACATTTTGGCCATTGATTTGAGTTCAATTGGAGAGGATTTGAATTGAATTGGAAGGGAAATGTCTCAAATTCGTATGCCATGAGTGCAGCAACATTTTGGACCACTTTAGTGGCTTGTTGGGGAAGTCTTGGAAGGGAAATGGCTGAGGATGGTGGCTGTGGACTTTGGGGCCTCTCTCATGATGGCTTAAGATATTTCTTGAAGACTTTGGAGGCCATTGTCTCCTTGGCTAGCTGCAACCCTTCATCCTTCTTCTTCCTTGCCTCATATTCCACCACTGTTGTTGTCTTTGAAGTAGAAAACCAGCTAGCAAGCCAGTAGAAAAAGCCGTCCGGGCCCCTGTAGCCGTTGATTGCTGGTCTAGTGCCCATCCGATCAGCAGCTGTTGCTTAAGCGTCGTCCGTCGCGCCTCACGCTCGTGACTCCAGACCGCGAGGTCCTTGCTCAAGCTGCTGCCTGAGCTCGCCTGGCCGTCGTTCGAAGTTGTTGAGTCGCCTCTATTGCTGTCTCGAAGTCCCCGACGCCGCCTGGTTCCGCTGTGTAACCCCCCGTGCCAGCCTACCCCATTTCAGCTATGAAGCCCTTCGGTCCAGCCCTTGGACAGAACCAAAGGCCACCTGTGGCCGTTAGGCTTCGTGGCCCTTTTCCAGCCTTTTCCCGGCCTCCTTTGGCATCGCTGTTGACCCAAGTCTCTTTTGCCATCGCGCCGCCATCGCCGTGAACTCACCGGCTCGCTAATTCGGTGAGTTTACTCTCTAAACTCCACTTAGAGAGTTAATTATGCTTAGGGAATAATTAGCTTAGCCTAAGATTAGATTATGTGGTTAAATTAGAGTAATTAGTGATTTAGTTGGTTAATTAGGCCAATTAGGTGATTAGATTATTTTAGTTAATGGTTAATTAGATTGTAGGATTTATGTAGATTAGTGCATTATTTTTCTAGATCCAATTAAGGGATTAAATTAATGTATTAGGCTTAATTAGGCATTTATTGAATTAATTTTTTTTTGCAATTTATTTAATTATTCCAGAAATTATCCCGGGATGGCCGGTCGCCAGAATTTCGTGCTGATTGTCCTGGTGAAATCAGTTTATGCAATTGAATGATAATTTGTGTAATTGAGTGGTGATTGTGATTTTTATTTATTATTCCAAAAATATTAAATTTTGATATTTAATTAGAAAATATTGAGTGTTTTCAATATGAAGAAAATATGCCAAGTACATTATTTTAATTAAGGCATTTGAGTGCAAAGCATAGTGTCTTGGCCGGGATTGGATATGTATGGATTCGCTATGTGAACCCGTCATGAGTGTTTATGCTGGGCGATGCTCCTGTGTAGAATGCCCTTGACAACGGATGCTGGTCACAGTGGAGGTTAAACAGATGCTCCTATGTGGAATGCCGTTTAGATGTAGACGTTGTTGTGCTCGATGGTGTGAGACGACGCCCAGCTATGCCGGAAGATCACTGACTGTTGAGTCGGCCATGGCCGTTGGGTCGTAATCAATTGGGACGCATGGATGATTGAAATCGATGTGCCTAATTATGGGACAAAATTGTGTGACGTGGAATGTGATGTGTCATAACGATTTGGCCATATAATTGGGACTCCTGTGATTGATTGAGATAAAAGTTAAGGCGTTCCAATTGTTGAGTGTTATTACTGTATATATCTATTATATGAGCTGTACTAACGTGTAGGAAGGAACTGAGGCAAGGTGAGTTTTTTGTGATGTGTGGTTAGACTACCTCTAGGCGTATTACCTTTCTAATCGGGGTTTAGGGTGTGAACTCACTGAGACATTGTCTTACCCCGTCGTAGTTTAACTCTTTACAGGTCCTTAGATGGAGGCATGTCATGTGCGCTAAGGGGTTCCGAGGGAGGTAGATTTCTAGCACTCTTATTTCCTAGTTTCCGGGACTAGCCTGACCCGTGAGCTTGTTGAGTCCACCGTCTGGGTCAATGAGGGCCTACCCCACTTGGTACCTCATCGTTTCAAGGCATGGTACCTCCACAAGCTCGATGGGAGTCGAGAGGGTCCTTTGGGTGGTTTTGACGGACCGCCTGTTGGGACCAGGGAGTGTGAGATCAGGCACCCTTTGGATATCGACACTCCGGATGGTGCTGTGGAAGACCTGGAGCTGGGGACTGGAGAGTCCAGGGTTTAGGTGGCTCGTAGTCCTTTTTGATCTAGTCTTCTGTGCATAAACCTTAGAGTTGGCCTTTGTGTATAAACTAGCTTGTTTATAACGGTGTGGTTGTGAAATTTGGTTATCCTGCTTTTCTATCCCATGTTTGTTGTTGTCTAGGGATGGTTTATTTCGCTTTTGCTTGTGCATGATTCGTTTGGGTTGGCAACACATCTTGGGAATGTCGCAATTTTATTGACCACCAAGGGATGCATACGTGCTCGAGGTTCGGGGCGTGACAAATTAGTTAACTCGTGAGTGATCAGTTCAGAGAAAAAGGGCCGTAGGCGCATTGATGAAAAGCCTAGTTCATATAATCGAAATATGGTCGAAAATTCAGGATGTCACAAATCTTCCTCTCTTGTAAAAATTTCGTCATCGAAATTTAAACCATTACAATTCTTTTTAAAAAAGGTGGGGGTATTGACATCTCATCAATTCTTCACTTTCCCACGTAACTCTTTCTGTTTCGTGGTGTTGCCAGACCACTTTAACCAAAGAGATTGTCTTGTTACGCAGAACTTGCTCCTTTCGATCTACGATCTGAACCCATCTCTCCACGTACGACACTCTTTCGTCCACGTCTAATTCTTCAAAATTTGGTACATGGGTTGGGTCAGGCTCGTACTTTCTCAATATCGACACGTGGAAGACATTATGCATTTGTGCAAGCCTTGATGGCAACGCAAGACGATATGCCAAAGTCTCAATTCGCTCCAAAATCTCAAAGGGAGCAATGTACCTCGAACTAACTTTCCTTTCTTGCCGAAAGGCGAAGTACCCCTCATTGGTGACACTTTAAGAAAACCGTATTCACTAACTTGGAATTCCAATGGTTTTTGCCGCTTATCTGCATAACTTTTTTGGCGACTCTGAGCAGTCTTTAGTGTTTGTTGAATAACTTTGACGGCGTCCACTGACTATTGAACCAACTCAGGGCCGGTGATCTTATGCTCTCTGACTTCATCCCGATAAACTGGAGTTCTGCACGCTCTGCCATACAACGCTTCAATCGGTGCCATCTGAATGCTCTGCTGATAATTGTTATTGTAGGTGAACTTAACTAGATGAAGCTGTTCCTCCCAGCTTCCTTTAAAGTCCAACATGCAAGCTCGCAGCATGTCCTCGAGAGTTTGAATCGTCCTCTCAAATTGGCCATCTGTCTGTGGATGATAAGCTGTACTGTACTGCAGTTTTGTTCCCAAAGCAGTTTGTAAACTTTTCTAGAAGGCTGCTGTGAACTTCGGTTCTCGATTTGACATAATCGTCACTAGTACTCCATGCAAACGAACTATCTAACTCACATACAACTTTACATATTTGTCCAATGCAAAGTCCTTTCGTATGGCGATGAAGTGAGCAGACTTCGTTAATCTATCAACTATAGCTAGGGGTGAGCGTGGTTCCCGGTTCTTAAGGGATCGGTTCTGGTTCCCAGTTCCCTTTTTTTGGGAATCAGCAATTCCGGTTCCTATGGGAATGGAACCGGAACCGGAACCAATTAGGGCTTCCAAAAAAATTCCCTAAATCAGTTCACCCTTAGACGACACTTTCAGTCTTTCACATCTTCTCTTCTTTGAGTTTCTCTCATTCTTGCTCGATGCCACTGCCGCTTGCCCTTGACGCCACTACCACTCGCCCTTGATGCCATC
Source organism: Eucalyptus brandiana (assembly GCA_014182725.1). Lineage (NCBI taxonomy): Eukaryota > Viridiplantae > Streptophyta > Magnoliopsida > Myrtales > Myrtaceae > Eucalyptus > Eucalyptus brandiana. The sequence continues at coordinate 21,442,379 of CM024672.1, read as the reverse complement.
GCCGAATGTTGCTCGCCCTCGACGCCGCTGCCAAACGCCGCTGGATGCCAGTCGCCCCGCGTCGCCTTGCCCTTTCCTCCCTCGACGTTGTCACCCCTCGCTCGCCTCGCCGCTCAGTCGCTGCCGGATGCCAGTCGTCCTGCCGCTGGACGCCAGTCGGCCCGCGCTCGCCTCGCCCTTGCCTCCGTCGACGCCGTCAGCCCTCGCTCGCCTCATTGCTCAACCGCTTGTCGTCAATGCCACCGATAGACACCGCTCGTCCCCTCGATGGAGGCCGCTTGCCGCTCGCCCAGCCGCCCCCAACGCTGCTCGCTCGGTTGCCCCCGAAACAGCTATTGTATAGGAAGTTGTGCATTTATACAGAGGTTTTTGCTAAGTTGACTTGTTGCAATGTTTTCATATGATTTGCCTTTCTTCTACCCTCATTGGACCTTAGCTATTTCCTTTTTAAAAAAAAGTTTTACAATATCCCGGTTGCCTTGTGTCTGACATCTTTTCCTTTTAATGTACTCTTCAGAGTTCATAAACCTTGTGTCATCTGAATCAAATGAAGTTTGTAATCGAGAGGAGAAAAGAATGATTGCTCCTAAGCATGTACTCAAGGCATTAGAGGTGCGATTCTTGTTCTTGTTCTTCATTGAACACACTCCTGAGCATGTGATCGAGATTAAGTCATGATAGGCTGGAATTTTTCGATTCAATAAACATCTGTCTCGAAGGTTTTAAATAGAATGCATTGCTTTCATAACTAGTGTCCCTTAGTTGTTATGTAGCCCTCCAACAGGTGCTTGCATTTCCCTATAACAGGTAAACCGTAAGAACTACCTTGTCTTCCTCCGAGCACCTCAGAAGTGCAAAGACCTTCTCTAATTCTTGGATCTAGAGGGCTGCAGCCTTGGGATTGCCTACTCCTAAGAACCTTGGCTAGTTCAGCTTCAGAAACTGTTCTACCAGCTTGTGCATCGGTCGTTCCCTGATCACATTCCCAGGCAGGACTCCAGCAAATGTGGTCATAGTAGTGGCAGCAGCATTAGCGGTAGCTTGATTCTGAGCTTGCTGTCCCACTAAGTTCCCTAAGGTCTCAAGTGCCTGGACGATCCCCTCTATTCTTGGATCGCCCGGTGCTGCTACACCAGTACTGACCTGCGATGGTACTCTTACACTCACGCTGGCCTGAGCCGGCGCTCTATCTCAGGTATTGACCTTAGTCAGCGTCCTACCCCGAGCAACTGACACAACAGTCATCTTCCGAGGAGTCCTCTACTTTGGATCGCTTATGATACAAACTCTTTATAGAACCTGCTTTCCAATTCCACACAGAATTAGAAAACTAAGTGACCCACACAAAACAATCTACAAATCAGCTAATCAATCACAGGTGTCAGCATAAAGAAAGGTCTTTCCTACTAACTATCCCAAGACCCATCACACTTTATCACTCCAGACACTAACCAGCTTTGATACCACTTTGGGCAGGGATGTCATGCCCCGAACCTCAGGCATGCGCACACCCCTCGGTGGTCGACTAAAATTGCGACGTTCCCAGGACGCGTCGCCGACCCATTCGTTTTATGCACATGCGGAATCGAATTAAACAGATACCCTGACAACCATCAAACATGGGATAGAAAAGCAGAACAATCAATTTTCACAAGACACGCTTTATAAACATATCAGGTTTATATACGGGAGTTTATATCCAAAAGAAGCTACCAAGCCAATCCTACCCCAGACCCTACCTACTTGGGATCCGGGTCTACTACGATACTATTTGGGATGTCGATGTCCAATGGGTCAACTACCTCTACTTCAGGCCCTTTAGTCTTAGGCCCCAAGTTCGCCATGATATCCTCCAGTATATCGATATCATGCACGGGGTCAAGAACCTCCTCATACTCGGTATCGACGGCAGGCTTGTCGAAACCCTCCAAAGGACCTTCCTGAATCCCATTGGGCCCGTTATGGAACCACGCTTTGAAGGGATGAGGTACCAAGTGAGGTAGACCCTTATCGACCCAAAAAGTGGTCACTACAAGCTCACGGGTCCAGGTGGTCCTGTGGATGGGGAGAAGGGTACGCTCAGTCTCCACCTCCTGTGGACACCCAAAACGGACATGACAGACCTCCATCGAAGGACCTGAAAAAGGGTTAACCACGACGAGGTGAGATAAATCTTAGCGAGTCTACACCCTCAACCCCGATTAGGACGGGAATTCACCTAGAGGCAGCCTAAACATGCATCATATAGGACTTATCTCGCCTTAGCACTTCACTGCACATTAGTACATCTCATATATCATATGCATACAGTGAATGTATTCAAAAACTGGAACACCTTATCGCCCCAGCGTCCACAGCGACCAGCATCTGTCGTCAAGGGTATTTGAACTTAATTAGGCATCGTCCCGCGTGAACGCATCAAGACAGGTTCCGATAATGACCATACGCACGTTAATGCTCGGTCAAGAATATCGTGCTTTGCACTCAAATACTTTCATTTTAAATAATGGACTCGGCCAATTTTCTTCATATTAAAAATACCCAGTAAAATAATTGTGCGTGGTCACACATTTAAATTGATCCACAAAACGTGATACGCTCCCATTTAAAAATTCCATGATTTTATATAGTACATAAAATATTTTTGGCATCAAAACCCGACACCCAATATTTTTCTATTTAAATACCATAAAATCATATTTTTGCAAAATAAAAAATCATCACCAAGCACTCAATTGCATGATCTAGCAATCAATTGCACAAACCAATTCAACCACGATGATCGGCGTAAAATTCCACTAACCAGCTACCCCGGTACAATTTACGCTAATAATAATTAATTAAATAAATTACATTTAATTAAATAAATTACATTTAATTAAATAAATTGTAAATTATTTATACTAAATCACTTAATTAAATTAAATAAACTAACTGGACTAACCTAATTGAACTAACTATCTCATCTAACTAGGCTAGCTACATAATCTAATTAAGCTAACTAAATCACCAACTAACCATTCTAACTAATTAGTTAGCCTAACTAATAGCGTAACTAACTAGTTTAACTAACCAAGGATTAACACTAATCTAGTTTAACACTAAACTAACCACTTAAGTACGGTTAACTTCCTAATCCAAGATTAGGGCGTTAACTCACCGGATTAGCGCAGAACGGGTTCACGGTGACGGCGGCGCGACGACGATGAGATCTCATCCTACGTCGACTTCAACAGAGGCTTGGAAGAGGTTGAAAACAGCCTAGCAAGGCTCACGACCAAGCTGGAAGTCGGTTTTGTGGGCTAGCTTGTCTTGGCTGGGATGGGGCTGGCTGGACCAAGGCGGGTGGCTGGCTGGCACAGGGATGGGAGTGAGGCGCAGACGGTCAGCCAGGGGTGGCTAGCTGGTAGCAACGGTCACGGGCTGGTGAGCTTGGGGACAGCGAGAGGCGGTCAAGCTCAGGTGAGCTAGACGGCGAGGTTGGCTGGTCGAGTAGGCGAGCGGCAGCCAAGGCAGACAGAGCTGGTCTCAGACGGTGGCGCGGCTGGCTGGACGGTGACTGGCGGCTTGCGGCAGGGATGGAGGTGGTGGTGGACTGGTTGGTTCTGTTTTGTAGCAAGGAAATGGAAATAAAGAAGATGAAGTAAAGAGGAAAAAGAAGAAGCAGAAGAAGAAGTTGCTGCAGAGCGGTGTTCGGCCAAGGGGTTTCACGCATGGGAGGGGGACAAGGGGAAAGAAAGTCAAGGCTTGAGCCAATCCCATGACTTGCAAAATATCAAGGTGATGATGAATAAGCCCCCAAACTCCAAGCATCATCCAATAGCAATTTTCCCTCCTAAAACTTCACAAACAAGCCAAATGGGCAGCCAAAAATGCTAAAAAACCAGCCCATACGAATTTCCGAAATTCCAATTTGTCGAAATTGATTTTCCACAAAAATTTCCTGACTTGACGGAATTTCTTCAAAAGATGAGACGAGGTCCCAAAAATAAATTGTGACACGCTCGAATGTTCGATTCCCGAAATTGAGTTCAATTTCGTGGTTAAAATTGACCAGACGTGATTTTAGCGTGACCTGACATACCGGGTAGCTTTTAGTGATTTTAACGCGTTTGACTCGTGGTCAATAATTTTTTGTCCACGTTTGTGCATCTTCGTCTCGTCGGCCACATTCGGTTATTGTAAAAATCTCAAAGTTTCAATTATGGGAACCGAGTACAGAATTGATAGAAAACCAGGTTAATGTCATTCGACGCGAATTTTGCAATCATGTGAAATTATCCATAATTTAATTACGCCATTCCATTGAATCGACCTATATTCGATCACTGATTGATTATAACGATGCTGTATTTGACCCTTGCCAATTATCATGGTGGAGCAGTCAATTTATGATCGAAATCTCAAGTCTGTCACGTTTATATCCCTTAACGGCTTCACCTGATAAATCAATTAACTCGTGAGTGATCAGCTCAGAGAAAAAAGGGCCATAGGCGTGTCGATGAAAAGTCCAATTCATATAATTGAGACAGGGTTGAAAATTCAGGATGTCACAGTTTTCCTCGGAATCCTTCAGTTCTTGCCGGTGACGCATGTTCGACACCCCGCTGATCCTCACAGAAATTGGATTGCCATCAAAAGCTTCACGAACGAACCTTACTCCTTTTCCCTTGTAAAGCTCCTTTCATTTTCTCTTTGAATATATGCATGCTAAATCATATTTGTTTTTCTACTTAGAATGGACATTGCAACGTTTATCTTACTTGCTCTGTTTTGATGTCAAGTCATAAACTGGTTTCGTTCAAATAGTGCCTGGCAAATTTATGACCTATTTATGATTCTTCAGTGGTTGAATATGGTCTGTTTTTTTTCTGGGATTTCTAGTGAATAGTTGGGTTGGATGCTTCCTTTTCCTCTTGTTAAACTTGAGTTTGATTGGTCATTGCATTTTTCCTTACAATTTGATTACTATCTATGAATGTGCTAGACAAATAATGATATAGCATAATTTGTTAGTGGTAACAAGTAGAGTAATCATCACATTCATTATACATGATAAAATTCGATAGTAGTTGATGTTCAACGTTGTATTTTTAGGAGAAATCGGAGTGTCGACACATGAATTTAGATGACTGGTACTTTAGTCATTCGTGCTCTAGTTTTTGGATAGCAGACTAATATAGGTGTATTGCATACTTATTGCTTGAGATTACTCCTCTTTAAAGATGGTAGTGTCTGTTGTATCCTGTTTTATTCCATCGTTCAAACAAATTAAAGAAATTTCTTGAAATTGCTTTTTTATTACACCGACAAATTTAAAAGCAATTACTTCACCAATGCAGTATTTGCTTTCATTTTTGTCGGGTTTTTTTTTATTATATATATTTGAATCAGAGACAATAGCCTGATTAGCAGGGTGGATTTTTGTAGTGGTGATGATTATTTTTTCAAAGCCTCATTCCATTTGAAGTTTTGAACTGTTCAAATAAGGCTAACTGATCAGCTTGTGTAGTTGGGCAAGTCTGGGGCTTTTGGTAGGCAAAACAGCAAAGTGTTAACTGTTGGAGAAAAATCCTTATTGTTTTGAAGCTGACAAAATATTTTTCTTAGTTTAGTCTAAAGAACTCCAGATGCTACTGTCAAAGTCTGAAGACTACTAGACTTTAATCTCAAAGTCTGACCTCACCGACAGATTCCAGATCAAAGAATGAATACTTATCCAGATGAAGGTTTATCTTTAAGGATTCGGTTCGTTTGGTTCATGGAAGATCTTATGGCTGTATATAACATCTTATGATCAATTACTCTTATTGGAATCCATTTCGATATGAAGATCTTTTGAAAGGCGAACAAACTTGAAATGTTCTACTTATGGAAACCAATATCCTAATAGTATGGGCGAGTAGGATTGATGGATTATCATCACATTCCTTAAACGACTCGAGATATTCTTAATTGATTCTGTCCAACGAGTAAATTAGAAGAACTCATTTGGAAAGTATTGACGGTTGTAGAGGCATGGAGAGTATATAAGGAAGACTCCTAAGTTGTTCGAGTGTGTGCGTGAAAGAAAAATTTCAAAGTCTAAAACTTCCTAGTTATTTGCTACTTTAGTTGTCGAGCTAAAAGCAGTGCTCAAAAGAGAGAGTAAACACCTGTGAGACTTTGAAAGAGTGTAGTAGATGTTCTATACTGAGAAGTCAAGGACGTGAGATTGTAAAATCTCTTTTGATTCATAGTGAAATCTAGCCAGTGGGCTGTCAGTGCGGGAGAGTGGATATAGGCTTAATCTAAGCCGAATCACTATAAACCTTGTGTTTCAATTCCCTTTCCTTAACTCCTTACTTTTATTCATTGCTATTGTTTAAAATTGTTTATGTTCTTAGTCAATTATCTTTAAAAGGCAATTTATTACTATTTAGTCTTGCAAGAAAAATTTATTTACACCTATTTAACCCCTCTAGGTGTTCTTACTAGCCTTTTCAATTGGTATCAGAGTCTGTGTGCTCATTTTATTGAAGTGCTTTTACTTCTAAGTTAAAGATCTATGGCTAGTATTTTGGCTCCAGGTTTGGTTGAAGGCCAAAGCAACACAAGACCCCCTTACCTTGATAGGAAGGAATATAATATGTGGAAAAACAAGATGAAGACATTCCTGAGATCGAAAGATCCCTTGGAATGAGACGTAGTAGAAAAAAAGGATTATTCCCAAAGCTACATCCACCTCAGAAAGAGGAAAAGAAGTTGCAGATGCTGGCAAAATGGCACAAGAAGAAATAACCAAGAGAGAAGCTCTTGATGCTAAAGCCATTTACTCTTTATATCGTGCTTTATCTCCTACTGAGTATAACAGAATTTCATCTTGTGAAACAACCAAAGAAGTTTGGGATAGGTTGCACGTTACTTATGAAGGAACTGATCGAGTTAAAGAAATAAAAATCAATATTTTACTCGGACAGCATGAAGCCTTCAAGATGAAGCCAGGATAATCTATCACTGACATGTTAGTCGTTTCACAGAAATTGTAAACGGTCTAGCATATCAGGGACAGTCAATCTCAAGACCAATGAAAGTTAATAAATTGTTGCATGGACTCTCCAAAGACTGGAATCACGTGAAGATTTCTATAAAAGAAACCCAGAGGATCATGCCGCTCTCTGTAGACAAACTATTCGGCACACTTCAATCATATGAAGTGGAGCAAATCAATGAGGAAGAAGATCCTAAAGGTAAGAAGTTGATTGCTTTAAAATCTAACGATGATTCTAATACAGATTCAAAAGATGACATGGATGATGAAGAACTAGCACTCATGATAAGGAGATTTAGAAACTTGAATAGAAAAGGGAAGAAGATTCAATTGGAAAAAGCAAGGCACTCAAAAATTTCAGAACAAATCAATTGAGGATGATGAAGTCAACAAAAATGTGATCTGTTTTGAATGCAAGAAAAAAAGGGCACATCAGACCCAACTATCATCTGTTGAATAAAAAGAAGGGAAGAACTGAGAAAAACATAAATGCTCTCAAAGTAGAGACATAGAGTGATATCAAATGCAAAGAAAGTGATGAAGAATATGCCAATATATGTTTAATGGCAAATTCAGAATTAGACTCAGATCTTGAAACAGATTTAGACTTAGACAACGAAATTGAGATTAGTAATTTAAAAATTCCTACTAAAGTCTCGAAGTACATAGATGAACTTTATCTTAGTCCCAAAACCCCTCTTAAAAGGATTTTTGAACTGAAGAGGGAGAATTCGAAACTTAAGCAATAGGAAACATTTTGGAAAGAAAAATTTAAAAATCTAGACTAAAGTTTTGCTAATTTGAAAGAAAATGCAGATTCTATTTAAAAAAAAAAACATTTTTAAAAGAGGATATTTCAAATATCACAAAAAGGTTTTCAAAAGGATCTGAGAAATTGGAAAAGATTCTTTCAGTTCAAAGATCTTATTTCAACAAATTTGGTTTGGGAATGACACTAGAAACCATTCCTTTAATTGATTTTCCAAAAGTAAAAGAAATAATCAAACAAAACCTACAAAAAGGTTTTACAGAAATCATTTTCAAAAAGTTTTTGTAAAACCTATTGGACGAAATGCTCTCAAATGTTCAAAGTGTAAAAGCTCAGAATATTTTGAGAAAGAATGTTCCAAGGTTTGGAGACTTGTTAAGAAGGATTGGGCAAAAACTGTATTTTGTACTAACTCTCTTTGACCCAAGAAGATATGGGTACCAAAGAAAACTTGAGTTCTTTTTGTAATTGTAGGTCACTATCAAGAAGAAGATCAAGTGGCATTTGGATAGTGGCTGTCCAAGATACATGACTAGAGATTCAAGTTGTTTCATTAAGCTTGTGCAAATAAATGGTGGAAAAGTTTCTTTTAGTGGAAAGAGTAAAGGAAGAACTGTTGGATGTGGAACTGTGAAAATTGGAACTCTCACAATCAACAATATTTCTTTGGTAGAATGATTAAATTACAATCTACTCAGCATTAGTCAATTGTGCGACACTGGATTCAAAATCAATTTCCAAGAGGGAATTTGTTCAGAAACTAGTAAAGATCTATCTCTATCCTTCACTGGATGAAGACATGGGAATATTTATCTTCTAGATATAAAACCAGAAAGCTCTCAGTGTCTAATATCCATTCAAGACGAAGCAAATTTCTGGCATCAAAAGCTTGGCTATGTTAATATGAAGCAGATTACCAAGATCTCCTTTAAGAAACTTGTTCGTGGATTCCCTAATCTGACTTTTCCAAAGACTGATCTATGCATACCATGTGTTTTAGGAAAATAGATTAGAAGTTTTTTTAAACCTATAAATTAAGTTTCTACAAATCGAGTTTTGTAGCTTCTGCATATGGATCTTTTTGGACCAACAGAACTCAAAGTATTGGTAGAAAGAAATACTGTCTAGTAATTGTGGATAATTACTCTCGCTTTACATAGGTATACTTCCTATCAAATAAGTCTAAAACATTCCCTTACTTTTTGAAATTCGCCAAGAAGGTACAAAATAAAAAAGGTTATACTATATTAAGCATACGGACAGACCATTGAGGTGAGTTTGAAAATCAAAATTTTGCTAAATTTTGTGATGAGTCTGGTATCTAGCATGTTTTCTCTTCTCCATATAGAGCAGAATGGAGTTGTAGAAAGAAAGAATAGATTTTTGCAGGAGATGACAAGAACCTTTTTAATTGAAAGTAACATTTCTTCTCGATTTTGGGTTGAAGTAGTTTCTACAGCTTGCTATATTATTAACAGAGTGTTTTTAAGGTCTATTTTAGAGAAAACTCCTTATGAAGTTTTTAAAGGAAACGAGCCAAATGTTTCTTATTTTCATGTGTTTGGTTGTAAGTGTTTTATTTTGAAGAATGCAAATGATTGAACTGGTAAGTTTGAGGAAAAATCAGAAGAATGAATTTTCCTTGGGTACTCAATCTCAAGCAAAGCCTACAGAGTATTCAACAAGAAGGCTCAGTCTATGGAAGAATCTATGAACGTCAAATTCCAAGACTCTATGCAAATTCAACTGGATCAGACTCAAATTGAAGATTCTGAACCTATTCCAAACCTTCCAATGTCTACTTCCCCCGAAGTGGTTCAGACTCTTGAAGCTCAACTACAAGATGTTCTAGAAGAATCAACTGAAGTAGAGGATCAACAGACTCACAAACCAACTAGCAACTGGAAGCATAAGTCAAGTCATCCCAAAGAACTTATCATTAGCAACATTGATGAAGGAATTCATACAAGATCCAAAAGGCGATAAGAGTCTAGTGCTTTAGCACTTGTTTCTGAAATTGAACCTGAAACTGTAAAAGAAGTCTTGACTGATGAAAGCTGGATTGAAGCCATGCAAGAAGAGCTTAGACAGTTTAGCATTAATGATGTTTGAGAATTAATTCCTAAACTAAAGGTAAATCTATTATTAGAACTAAATGGGTTTTCAGGAACAAGGTGGATGAAAAAGGAAAAGTGGTTAGAAATAAAACAAGACCTGTGGTCAAAGGATATACGCAAGAAAATTGAATAGACTATGATGAGACCTAGGCACCAGTAATAAGGTTAGAAACAATTAGATTATTACTTGCTTTTGCTTACTATAAAAATTTCAGGTTATCGCAAATGGACATGAAAAGTGCATTTCTAAACGGATTTATCCAAGAAGAAGTCTATGTGGAATAATCACTTGGTTTTGAAGATCCAAGAAAGCCAGATTCAATTTATAAATTGAAAAAGATCCTATATGGACTAAAGTAGGTATCTCGAGCTTAGTATGAAAGGTTAAGTAAATTTCTAAGTCAAAATGGTTTTGTTAAAGGAAAAGTAGACACTACTTTGTTTATTAAAAAAGAATGTAAAGATTTTTTACTTGTTCAGATTTATGTTGATGATATCATATTTAGATCACCTAATGAATATCTTTGCAAGAAATTTTCTAGATGCATGTAGGATGAATTTGAGATGAGTATGATGGGTGAATTAACTTTCTTTCTAGGATTATAAGTTAAACAATCAAAGGAAGGAATTTTCATTCACCAAAAAAAGTATGTAAATGATCTTATCAAGAAGTTTGGATTGGAGAATTGCAAAAAGACACAGACGCCTATGTCAAGTTCTTCAACGCTGGATAAAGATGAAGGAGGGAAGAGTGTAGACTAGAAGCTATACAGGAGCATAATTGGTTCACTTCTTTATCTTACTGCATCTAAACCTGACATTTTGTTTAGTGTTTGTGTCTATGCTAGATTCCAATCAAATCCCAAATAATCTCACCTAATTGCTGCAAAGCGCATCTTTAAATACATTGCAACAACTCAAAAGCTAGGTCTGTGGTATTCCAAAGAATGAGACTTTACTCTCATTGGATATTCAGACGTAGATTTATCAGGATGCAAAGTGGACAGAAAGAGTACTTCTAGTACATGTCAATTGCTTGGAAACAAGCCGGTATCATGGCTTTCAAGAAAACAGAGTACCGTAACTCTTTCAATAGCTGAAGCAGAATATGTAGCTCTTGGAAGTTACTGCTCTCAAATCTTATGGATAAGGCAATAGCTAAGAGACTTTGGAATTGAAGAATCATGTACCGAGATCAAATGCGACAACACCAACGCCATTAATCTCACAAAGAATCCAATTCTTCACTCAAGGGCAAAGCATATAGAGATTCGGCATCATTTTATTAGAAATCATGTTTAGAACGAAGAAGTTATGATACGGTTTATTGACTCAAAGAATCAGCTGGCAGACATATTTACAAAGCCATTGAAGAAAAGTCTATTTGAGTCTATTCACACCAGACTGAACATTATACACTTTATCAGTTAAAGTTTGAACAGTCTGAAGATGATCAAACACAGAATAACTAAAAGTTGCGACTGTAAGTTATCTTTGTTCTAGTAATTTAATTTTTGGATAAAAAGTTGAAAAGGTATGCTTACTCTTTGAATCGTTATTTACTTATTTTATTTTTAAAAATTATCTTTTTCGGTTTTTGAATTTATGGCAGTTTTCATTTTCAAAAAGGTAGTTTTTTTTTTTCATTTTCAAAAAGGCAGTTTTTACTTTTTTCTTTATGACGATCCGTATACGTTGTTTCATCTACTTTATGTAGTGTTGATTTTCATCTTCTTTATTTTCACTCTCAAACCCTAGAATATGAAATTCCCACTTGTTGTCACTTTCTCTCTAGTTTATTCCAAAAAGATCTCACCTTTTTCACGAACGAGTTCAAGAATTTCATCCAGAAAGCGGTTATGTCTTCAAGAAAGTCTTCTAGAATCGCTAGCAGGGGGCCCACAGCATATGCAAGAGGGTCTTATGCACTTTGATCTGAACGGGGAAGATGACTCTCTTTAGCAGCAGCAACAAAGTCAACAATAACATTCTCAACCATGCTAGTCTTCTCAATACAGAACACAAGATCCTCCTTGGAATCAACTAGAAGAAGAAATTGTGGAAGATGTAGAACTTGTAAGAACGCTGACTCTTGCAATTCTTTTCAAACTTTATTCTAAGTTGAAATAAGGTGGTACTGCAATGACTTTGATCGATGAATTTCTGAGAGAGAGGGGTTACAAGAATAAAACCTTATTCCTGTGTGAGATGGAAAAGATGGGCATTGCGCCTAAAGGGTTGGCTGATAGAACATTTGCCAACTTTCCGAGTGACCAACGTTTTGGTACTTTCAATCAGCCTGAAGGAAAATACAACGATGAAAGGATGTTCACACATTTTCAGCCTAGGATGGGAGTGGCTGCAAATGTTCGTGGTGAGGGAGCAAGTATTTTCCGCTCTAAGGATCATAAGAAGACCTACTGAAATTTGTTGAAGCGAGGGGTTATGAATCCTAGAAGTGTTGATTTTGATTTTCTTAATTCGGTAAATGTAAATCTAAGGGAGAAGTTTGCACTCCTTCAAATGAAATGATTTTGCTCTAAGATAACAGTCGCCTATCCAGCACTCATAGTGTACTTCTATTCAAATCTATCATTCTTGGATGCGAATAGATTTTCCTTTACAATTAGGGACAAGGAATTTGTGGTCGATGTAGACACTTGGCTAACTTGATTGGGGTGGAAAGAGGGTGTTTCCAACCAATCAGTGTATCAGTTGCTCATGCTACACTAGAACTTGTACGAGGCAGGTTTGTTGAAGGCAAAATTTCCTATACAAGGATGAATGCTTCCAACATCTTGCTTCATAAGATCGTGATCAATTGCATCTGGCCCAAGTCTACGTCAAAGACTGATGTTTCTCATTCAGAAGCAAAGCTGATGTACGCCATCAAAATTGGCTACAAGTTCTCTTTGCCTCACACTATTCTCATGCACATGTACAGGACAGTGGTAAAGGACAAGGGACAACTCCCTTATTCTGCTCTTATCACAAGATTCTTCAGACACTTCAATATTCATATTCCTACTCCTTTGTGTATGCAAAGCATTGCTCCAATGGTGATTAGATTGAAGATGGTCACTAAGATGCGTATGAAGGAACTCAGCAAGGCTTTAGAGAGCATGAAGGAGAAGTCTCCTATCAAAGCAAAGCAATACTCTGCAACAACAAAGCAGAAAGGCAAGGAACCAATGACTAAACCTATTGTTGACACCTAAATTTTGGCGACCCGCTTAGTCATTTATTGCATTAAAAAATTAGGGGTTAATTTTATTCCGGAAAAAATAGTTAATTGCATAGCATATAGTTTTAGGTGCATTTATTTCTTAATTTGCATTTACATTGGGTCGGTGATGTTGGAGAAATCTTTCCAGAGTCTTTTGAAGCTGACAAAACGTTTTTATCAGTCTAAAGTCTGGATATTCGGAGACCGAAGATTAAAGTCTCAAGACTTTATTATTTCAAGACTCAAGACTTAAGACTCAAGATTATTCTCACTGACAGTCTTTCTAATCCAGTAGTAAAGGAAATCTAGAGCCGAAGCTTATGGTTGAGGATTCGATCCTATCCTTTGGAAAAGATCCCTTGGTCGGATAAACATCTCGGATTCTTTGTTTGGTCTTATCTAGATCGATTGAAGATCCGATGGTTGTCGAAGTATTCTTGGAATGTTCTATTATTAGAAACCAAGATCCTGATTGTATGGGCGAACAGGACTGATGGGCTATCGCCATGTTCCTTAAATAGCTCGAATGATCTTCGTGATTGATTCCGTCCAACGGGAAGATTGGAGGAATTCCTTTGGTAAGTGCCAACGGCTATGATGGCATAAAGGAGTATAAAAGGAAGACATTCAAGTTGTTTTAAAGAGTGTGATCGATAGAAAAATTCCAGTCGAAGATCCTTGATTATTAGTCGATACTATTTGAGCGAAATTGTATACACAGAGAGTGTTCATTTTCTAGTGACACCTTGAGAGTGTGGAAGATCGTCTACACCAAGAAGTCAAAGAAGATCATCACCTTTGTAACATCTCTTTGTTCATAGTGGAATCCAGCCAATTGGGCTGTCGGTGCGAAAGAGTGGACGTAGGCTTGAAACAAGCCGAACCACTATAAACCGCGTGTCTAATTCTCTCTTTCCCTTACTCGGTCTTACGATTATTTTTTATGTCTTTGCAAATCGTTTATCTATCTAAGCAAAGTGTGTAATTATCAAAAGAAAAATCTTTTATACCTATTCACCCCCTCTAGGTAATCGTACTAGCTATATCAATTGGTATCGAGCTGTGTTCTTACTCTATTTGAAGTGTTTTACTTGAGTAAAAGATCCATGGCTAGTATGCTAGCATCGGGGCTGGTGGAAGGTCAAAGCAATACCGAGACCACCCTACTTCGATGGAAAGGATTACAACATCCGGAAGAACAAGATGAAAGCTTTCCTACGATCTAAGGATCCTACGGAATGAGATGTTGTGGAGAGAGGAATCACTCCTCCGTTGCATCGGTATCGAAAGAGGGAAAGAAAGCTGTTGAGACCGGCGGAATGTCTCAAGATGAGATAAACAAGAGACAAGCACTCGATGCAAAAGCAATTTATTCTTTATATTGTGCTTTGTCACCAACTGAATATAACGAGAATATCTTCTTGTGTCACAAAAAAGAAGTCCGGGATAGATTACATATTACCTATGAAGGGATAGACCGAGTGAAGGAGACCAGAATTAATATTCTTCTTGGTCAATACGAAGCCTTCAAAATGAAACCGGGGAGAATCTATAACCGACATGTTTAGCCGTTTTGAGATATTGTCAATGGACTTGATAATCAAGGACAGAAAATTACTGATCCTATGAAGGTGAACAAGTTCTTTGAGAGGACTCTCCAAGGATTGGAATCATATAAAGACTTCAATACGAGAGACGCAAAGAATTATGCCATTATCGTAGATGAGTGATTGGAACTCTTCAATCTTACGAAGTGGAGCGAATCAACGAAGACGAAAATCCAAGAGGTAAGAAATCCATTGCATTAAGATCTAATGATGATTCGATAATCTGATTCGAAGAAGATCGGATGATGAGGAGCTTGCTCTTATGATAAGAAGATTCGAGAAATTTGAATAGAAAAGGAAGAAGGTTCAACTCAAGAAAACAAAGTTTTCGAAACAAAGCAAACCAAGTTTGTTGATGAAGAACCAAACAAAGATGTAGTCGCTTCGAATGTAAGAAAAAGGGACACATCAGACCCAACTGTCCTCTTCTGAAGAAGAAGAGAGGAAAAACCGAAAAGTCTCGAAAAGCTCTCAAAGCCAAAACCTGGAGCGATACAGAGTGTGAAGAAAGTAATGAGGAATATGCCAATCGTGTCTAATGGCACAATCGGACTCGGACTCGGATCGGATTCGGACGGTGAATTTGAGGTAAGTGATTTTAAAATTCTGTCAAAGTCTCTAAATATATTGATGAATTATGTTTCGAGTCTTAAGACTTCTCTCAAAAAGATTTCGAACGAAAAAGGAAAACTCAGCTTTAAAACAAAAGGAAAATATTTTAGAAGAAAAAGTGAAAAGTCTAGACTTGAATGTTTCTACTCTTAAAGAGAATGAAGATAAACTTTCGAAAGAAAATGCTTTCTTGAAAACCGACTTATCAAATATTTCAAAGAAATTTTCAATAGGGTCTGAAAAACTCGAGAAAGTTCTTTCGGTTCAAAGACCTTACTTCAACAAGTCTAGTTTAGGAATGACAGCGAAACAATCCCTTTGATTGATTTTCCGAAAGTAAAAGAAAGAATCAAGAAAAGACCATCGAGAGAAGCGTACAAAAATCATTTCAAAAGGTTTTTGTAAAGTACGTAGGTCGAAATGCTCTAAGGTGTTCAAAGTGTAACAATCAAGATCACTTTGAAAAAGAGTGTCCTATGATCTGGAAGCCTGTTAAAAGGGTATGGCCTAATAATGCTTATCCTACTAACACCAAAGGACCCAAGAAAATTTGGGTACCAAAGAAAGCTTGAGACTCTCCTTTGATTACGGGTCTCTGTCAAAAGAAGGTAAAATGGTATCTTGACAGCGGATGCTCAAGACACATGACACGGGAGACTCAAATTGCTTTATAAAGATTGTTCAAGTAAATGGTGGAAAAGTTTCATTTTGTGGAAACTTGACAAAGGAAGCATTGTGGGATTTGGAAGGCTGTTAAAATTGGAAATCTCACAATAAGCAATGTTTCTTTAGTGGAAGGACTCAACTATAATCTTCTCAAAGCATTAGCCAAGTTTGTGTGATATTGGGTTCAAGATCTCTTTTCAAGAAGGCATATGTTCGGAATAAGTAAAGACTCAACTCGAGTCTTTCATGGGTCGAAGGTATGGAAATATCTACCTTCTTGATGTAAGACCAAATGAAACGCAATGTCTCATCTCAATTCAAGATGAAGCGGTCTTATGGCATAGAAAGCTTGGCCATGTCAACATGAAGCAATTAGCCAAAATCTCATCAAAGAAGCTTGTTCAAGGTCTACCAAAATTACCTTATCAAAAGTCGACTCATGCACACCATGTATTCGGGAAAACAGGTAAGAAATTCATTTAAGCATATAAAACATATCTCTACTAATCATGTTCTCCGGTTGCTGCATATGGATCTCTTTGGACCAACAAGAACCCGAGCATTGGAGGTAAGAAATATTGTCTAGTAATTGTGGATGATTACTCTCGTTTTACCTGGGTATATTTTCTTGCAAGTAAGTTAGAAACCTTTTCGTACTTTGAAAAGTTTGCTAAAAATGTTCAAAATGAAAAAGGATGTGCTATTTCAAGTATAAGAACAGATCATGGAAGTGAATTTGAATACCAAAACTTTACAAAGTTTTGTGATAAATCTGGTTTTAATCATGTATTTTCCTCTCCATATACTCCAGAACAAAATGGAGTTGTGGAAAGAAAGAATAGATCTCTTCAAGAAATGGCTAGAACACTTTTAATTGAAAGTAAAATTTCTTCTCGATTTTGGGCTGAAAGTTTGTTTCAACAGCATGTTACATCATCAATAGAGTCTTTCTAAGACCCATTTTAGAGAAAACCCCCTATGAATTATTCAAAGGTAAGAAGCCTATTGTTTCATATTTTCATGTGTTCGGTTGCAAATGCTTTATTTTGAAAAATGCAAATGATCGAGTTGGTAAGTTTGAAGAAAGATCAGATGAAGGCATTTTCCTTGGATATTCTACGACAAGCAAGGCTTACGAGTCTTTAACAAGAAAAGCCAATCGGTGGAGGAATCAATGAATGTCAAATTCCAAGACTCAACACAAGTTGAATCCAGTCAGACTCAATATGAAGAGTCTGAACCAACTCCAGATCTTTCAAGATTTACAACTTAAGAAGCATCTCAGTCTCTGGAAGTCCAACATCAAGATGTTCTTGAAGATTCAAATAAAGAAAGAGATCATCAACCGGGAAAATCAACGAAGAATCGGAAGCACAAATCCAGTCATCCCGAAGATCTCATTATCGGTGAAATCAATGAAGGAATCCGCACGAGATCAAAAAGACGTGAAGAATCTAGTCTTTGTGGCTCTAATCTACGAAATTCAACCAAAAAGCATAGAAGAAGCTTTATCGATGAAAGCTGGATTGAAGCTATGCAAGAAGAACTCGAGCAGTTTAACATCAATGATGTCGGGATCGACATCTAAACCAAAAGGTAAAAGCGTTATTGGAACCAAATGGGTATTCGGGAACAAGATGAACGAGGATGGAAAAGTCGTACGGAACAAAGCCGGACTCGTGGCCAAAGGATACACGCAAGAGGAAGGAATAGACTATGATGAGACCTACGCACCGGTAGCAAGGTTAGAAGCTATTCGTCTATTACTTGCGTTTGCTTGCTATAAAAATTTCAGGTTATTCCAAATGGACGTCAAGAGTGCATTTCTAAATGGATTCATCCATGAGGAAGTTTATGTGGAACAACCACCTGGATTTGAAGACCCAAAGAAGCCGATTCGGTCTTTAGGCGAAAAAGGCCTTGTATGGTTTAAAGCAAGCACCTCGAGCTTGGTATGATAGGCTAAGTAAGTTCCTATTACGTAACGGTTTTGTCAAAGGTAAAGTAGATACTACCTTATTTATCAAAAAGGAAATCAAAAGCTTTTTACTTGTTCAAATATATGTAGACGATATTATATTTGGATCTCCTAATGAAAGCCTATGCAAGAAATTTTCTAAGTCTATGCAGGATGAGTTTGAAATGAGTATGATGGGAGAATTAACATTCTTTCTTGGACTCCAAGTGAAGAAAATGAAGGAAGGAACTTTTATTCATCAAGAAAAATATGCAAATGATCTTGTCAAAAGATTTGGATTAGAAAAATGCAAAAAGACTGACATACCAATGTCATGTTCTCGAGAAGATAGACAAGGATGAAGAAGGGAAGAAAGTAGGTCAAAAGCTATACGAAGCATGATTGGTTCACTTCTTTATCTTCGCTTCTAGACACGATATTTTGTTAAGTGTTTGTGTCTCGTGCTAGGTTTCAATCGGATCCTAGAGAATCACATCTCGGTGCCGTGAAACGAATTATCAAATACATTGCCTCATCTTCAAGCATCGGTCTTTGGTATCCAAAGAAAGGAGACCTTGATCTTCTAGGGTACTCGGATGCGAGATCGGCCGGTTGCGAGTCGATAGAAAGAGCACTTACGGAACTTGTCGGTTGCTTGGAAATAGAAAAGTATCTTGGTTTTCAAGGAAACAAAGTGCCGTGGCTCTTTCAACAACGAAGCGAGTATGTAGCTCTTGGAAGTTCTTTGTTCGCAAATTCTATGGATCAAACAACAGCTACAAGACTTTGGCATTGAAGACTCATGCACGAAATCGAGATGTGACAACACCGGTGCGATCAATCTTACCAAAAATCCAATTCTTCATTCAAGAGCAAAGCATATTGAGATTCGACACCACTTCATTAGAGATCATATTCAAAACGGAGAAATCTCGATTCAATTTGTTGATTCAAAAAGTCAACTAGCGGATATTTTCGCAAAGCCTTTGGAGAAAAATCAATTCGACGCTATCCTTTCAAGACTCAACATTTTGAAGCTTGAAGAAGTTAAAGTCTAAAGACTCAACAGTCCTTAGACTCTAATCTCTCAGTCTCGAGATCTTCAGACTCAGACATTCATGGCTATAGACTGTAAGTGGCTATTTTATTCGAACTCGAAAAGATATGATTTTGTTGTTCGGTTATTATACGTGTGAAAATCAAAAACTTGTCTTTTCAAAAAGATTAATTTTGGCGATTATTGATTTTGAAAAGAAATGTTCGTACACTTTCCTTGTGTCGATTGAACTTCCTTTTTCAAAAAGTGAGTTAAATATATATATACAGCTTTTTTCCTCAATCGTCAAAACCCTAAAAAGTACTCTTCTCCCGAACCTGTTTCAATCTCTTGTTCATCGTCGAGAAAGTGGTCATTTTTCCTTGGGAAGCAAGCGAAGGAATCTCTCAAATCGACAAAGAAGAATGTCTTCTTCGAGGAAATCATTGAGAATAGCAAGCAGGGGACCACAAAGAATGGAGAAGGGACCAATACACTTCGATCTTACTGAAGAGGAAGACTTTTCAAGTCAGCAACAAAGTCCGATTCGTTCTCATCCACGTCATTCATCGCCTCCTACCCCACATGGTGAAAGTCATCATCTTGAAGAAGAGATAATCGAGGAAGCCGACCCGTAAGAGTCCAAAACCCTCCTATATCTACAAGCTTTATCGTGCGTTGAAAATCACCGGTACACCATTGAATTACATAGACGATTTCCTTAAGGATAAGAACTATGGAAATGAATATCTTTTCTGCGGAGAATGGAGGAGTTAGGAATTGCTCCGAGAGGAAAAGCGAGAGGATGCACTTGCAAATATTCCAAGTGATCCTCGTGTACCGGACAAAATTTAATTGAAGGGAACGATGATGATAGAATGTTCCTTGAGTTTCAACCGAGAATGGGTGTGGCAGCGAAGACGAAAGGAAATCGATTGGATTTGTTTAAATCCGAGGAACATGAGAAAGTATATGGCAACCTGTTGAAAAGAGGGGTGATAAACCCTCGAAGTGTTGATTTTGACTTTCTAGACGCCATCAACATGAACTTGAGAGAGAAGTTGAACTTGCTTCAACTTGAGAAATTTTGCTCTGACTCTACGGACGGGTACGCACATTTAACCGCTTATTTCTATTCAAATCGAGCTTTTGGATGCGAATAGAATTTCGTTCGGTGTTCGAGACAAAGTCTACGTGGTAGATGTGAATATGTTGGCGAGACATTGTTGGAGTTGAACGAGGGCGTTATCGCAATCAAAGTCTCACCTCGCACGTACTACTCGGGATCTTGTCAAGGATAGGGACCTTGAGACAAGAGAGTTACCTATTCCAGGATGAATGCAATCAACATTGTGCTTCATAAGATCGTAATCAACTGTCTCAGACCAAAGTCTACATCAAAGACTTCTGTGTCTTATTCTGAAGCAAAGTTGATGTATGCAATCAACTCTGGACGGAAGTTCTCTCTCCCGCACACGATTCTTTTCCATATGTACGGAGCGGTGTCAAAAGACAAGGGACAATTGCCTTATCCCGGTGCGGTGACCAAGATCTTTAGACACATGAATATTGAACCGCCCCATTCACTTTGTGTTCGACCATGCGATAAGATGGTGGTAGGTTTGAAGATGCTGACGAAGATGCGTCTACAAGAGCTTTCCAAGGCAATGGAGAAGTTCAGAGTGAAGACTCCGGTCCCATCCGCTTCAAAAAGAAAAGGAAAAGAAGTCATTGGAGCCCCATCGAGGAAGAAGAAAAGGACTCTCATCTTAGAGGATGAAGATGAAGAAGATGATGATCCCACAATCGTTGCTTTAACGAGAACCAGACGTTCTGTGCCTCGATCAATAGAACTTCAACAGAAACAGAGAGAGGAAGAGGAGCAAGGAAAGATCAGAGAAGAAGATCAGCAGAGAGAGAAGGAGAAAGAAGGAGAAAAGGAGAGAGAAGGAGAGAAAGAACAGTCTGCATCAGACTCTGGAGACAAGGAAGATCAAGAACATGATCATCACTCTTCCCCTTGTGATGTCCTAGAGACAGGGGGAGTTGGCGAGCAAGAAAGGTCTTCACCACATGCTGCCAATAGTGAAGGTCCAAGATCATCTCCAGCAGAACCAGGAAGAAGTTCGGGTTTCTAAATTGCCCGAAGAAGGACAAGATACGTCGACCCCAAATCGCAAGATTACACGGAAGCACCAACGTCGCATTCACTCCATCCGAAAAAGTGATGCAAGTACACGGACGGATAGCTCAAAGAGATTTTCGTCGTATTATTGATATACTTATGGAAATGCGAGGACAGATATATGCTCTAGACTGTGAGATTCAATCCATCAAGAATGCTGGCAAAGCGTCTTCGGTTACCTTGGAAGACAGAATGAAAGACCTTGCTCTACAACTTCAAGCCAATGCAAAAGGAGAGGAGGTAGCTAATCTAAGGGAAGACTTGAAGAGGCTAGAAGGCTTAGTTTAGTCTATGGGAGATTTCCAAATCGTTCGCATTCCCAAGCGGACGATCCCTTTCTCACTTTTTCATGATGACAAAAAGGGGAGAATCAATTTGAACAATCAACTTCATCAACTTTCATCATTTTATCTTTTAGTCTTTGAATTTGTGGCTATATTTTTTTGAGTTTGACTTGAGTACTCTTGATTTGTGGATTTAAATGCTTGTGGTTGCGTTCATATCAAGTGTTGTTTTATGGTATTACTCATGAAAGACTAACCAATTTTTGTGGATGCGAGAATGTGGTTGTTTTATTAATCTTTATGAGTTAGCCATATTGCTTGAGAAATGTTTTTGCGGGTCAAAGTTGTTCAAATCTACAAGGAAGTTTTGTCACCATCAAAAAGGGGGAGATTGTTGGAGAAATCTTTCCGAGTCTTTTGAAGCGACAAAACGTTTCTATCGATCTAAAGTCTGGATATTCGGAGACCGAAGATTAAAGTCTCAAGACTTTATTATTTCAAGACTCAAGACTCAAGACTCAAGATTATTCTCACCGATGAGTCTTTCTAATCCAAGTAGTAAAGGAAATCCAGAGCCGAAGCTTATGGTTGAGGATTCGATCCTATCCTCTGGAAAAGATCCCTTGGTCGGATAAACATCTTGGATTCTTTGTTTGGTCTTATCTAGATCGATTGAAGATCCGATGGTTGTCGAAGTATTCTTGGAATGTTCTATTCTTGGAAACCAAGATCCCGATTGTATGGGCGAACGGGGCGATGGGCTATCGCCATGTTCCTTAAATAGCTCGAATGATCTTCGTGATTGATTCCGTCCAACGGGAAGATTGGAGGAATTCCTTTGGTAAGTGCCAACGGCTATGATGGCATAAAGGAGTATAAAAGGAAGACATTCAAGTTGTTTTAAAGAGTGTGATCGATAGAAAAATTCCGAGTACGAAGATCCTTGATTATTAGTCGATACTATTTGAGCGAAATTGTATACACAGAGAGTGTTCATTTTCTAGTGACACCTTGAGAGTGTGGAAGATCGTCTATACCAAGAAGTCAAGGAAGATCATCACTGTAACATCTCTTTGTTCATAGTGGAATCCAGCCAATTGGCATCGGTGCGAAAGAGTGGACGTAGGCTTGAAACAAGCCGAACCACTATAAACCGCGTGTCTAATTCTCTCTTTCCCTTACTCGAGTCTTACGATTATTTTTTAATTGCTGCAAATCGTTTATCTATCTAAGCAGTGTGTAATTATCAAAAGAAAAATCTTTTATACCTATTCACCCCCCTCTAGGTAATCGTACTAGCTATATCAGGTGACAAATGTGTTTGATTTAGTAGTTCTAAGCTTTAATTTGGCAGGTCGGACTAAACCCACGAAGCAAGTAAATTGGCCCGAGCCCGTTTTCTTTTAATGATAAGAATTACCTAAATTGAGATTTGAAATAATATTACGGTGGATTTTTGGAATTTAAGAAAATCGGGTTGCAATCTTATCTTTAGGTGATAAAATCAGGAGATGTGGAAAATAAAAGAAAAGTGATATTGCGTGCGAAAAAGAAATCTCCGCGGATGCTGATTTGAAAAGGAAAATAAAACCCTAATCTTCAGCCTATAAAAAGGTTTTCGTGTAGGGTTTCAGGGGAGGCCACTCACAATAGAATACACGGCCATTAGGAGGCTTCTTTCTTCGCTTTGTGGGAGGGGTTTTCTTTCTTTTTTTTCATATTCAAAGGTCAATAGTCAAAAGACGGAGGGCCACAGAATCGATACAAACGGCCACATTGAGGGGAGCGCAATAGAGAGAACAGGGAAGAAAAAGGTTGCTCGACCTTGAAGCCGACGCCCGTAGCCCACCATCCTCAGCCGTTGTTCCTCCGTTGATCGCTACTACTTCACGTCCAAACCGGCACCTACACGCAGCCCGATGCCACGAGCAGCCACGACGCTACTGCCAATCTTTGACCGAGTCTTCTTCGACAGATTCGCCTACAAGACAAACTTGAAGAGAGGGAACGCGTGCCTCCACTTCTCTGCAGCACCCAGGCATAAATCCATGCATGAAGAGAGAAAAGAAAAATCAGGGCATAGATGTTCCCAGTAAAAGAAGGGCGGTCAACTTTGAGGGGAATTGATTGTGTTTCACAAAAATTGAAGATGTTGCAGTAGCTCCTCACGTCATCGCACTTCCAGCAAGCTTGTATCTTTATTGTCATGATCGACTTTTCCATGGCAGGTGTTCAGCAAGGTTCCTGCCACGACTAGCCTTAGTCGTGCCTCATCAAGCAGCTGCAGGATTTCTCAAGGGACACCAATAACCCCAGTCGAGAATTCCATCCTCTGGTCATGCGTTCAAGTTCCAATCGATGCTGATCTCGGAGCCTTACCAAGTTATTACCTTGGTCTCTCCACCGCAACGTTTTCTTAAGTCAACGTTTGTCCAGCAGCTTCCGCGGTGATTGATTGCTTTTGCAGGCGAAAATGATTACGCGGTATCCAACTCTTGGCTTTGCCTCGCATCGTCACGCAAAGATTCCTCGACGAGCGGCCACGCAACCGTCCAGCACTTGCTGATTTTTGCACCACTATTGAGCCCGTCCCCAGATCGAGCCGGACGAATGAGTTTTTGTTTTGTTTTGTAGGTAATTGGTCAACCCCTTGCTGTGCCGAATTCGCTGACCCGTTTGGCGAGCCTAAAGTTCACGATCAAAAGAATTACTAGAATCTCGATTGAATAATTCCAAGCGGTGAATTTATCTTTTTTTGCGTGTTGTCTAGATTGGACAATAACACGTGTGATTCTTTGTGATTTTACTTCATGCATGCAAAAGAATCTTCTTTGGCCAGATGAGCGCGAGCAGCTTGGGCGAGTGGCAATGTGCAAATCTCAGTGAAGAAAAATAGCCACACTATCTTTGGCCGCCATCCTCGCAACGTCATTATAGGCCATGCCATGAGCAGTCGCGAAAGTCCAGCCATGCCTTGCTATCCTAGTCCGTGAGCCATCCGTCGTCGCCACTAACCATACCACCGTGAAGCATCGTTGCCATGCATATAATGCTTGCCGCCGTTCACTGTCAAGGAGCCGGTTGCGATCCCGGTCCAATTGCGCTTGGTCCAAATTTGGAAAGAATATCCTTGAATTAGGTAAGACTCTTGATCAATTTGATTTTCATATATCTCGTTGCGTAATTCGTAATATCACAATCTTTCTTTGAATGTTTGATCGATATTGCTATATCCAAAAGATCTCCTGATCCCTCATGAATTAGGAAATTTTCCTAATTTCGCAACGTGCATATGATTGACAGTCTGATTTCACGCTTGAAATGCGACTCGCAATCGCACGGAAAAATCGTCAATCCGATCTCACGCTTGAGATACAATTCGCGATTTTAATTGAAATTGGCCAATCCAATCTCACGCGCAAGATACGATTCGTCAATTTATTTCCAAAATGTACATGGATGATATCTTGCCTGGTTTGTTGCCATTCTGTTCTTGATGTCTTATTTTGATTGCTCCTGTAAAAAAAAAAAAAGAAAATGAAAGAATGTAGGTTAGAATTAGGTTTATTTCCTGTTTTAGGGTTTGCATATTTAGAATAGGGATTTTATTTCGAATTTTAAAAATCAAAAATCAAAAATCAAATCGACCAATTTAGGTTGTTAGATTTTTAACTTGGATTGCATGTTTAATTATTTGGCAATTATTAATTTCGAAATTTTAAAAAAAAAGAAAGAAAACAAAAACACAAAAAAAAAATCATCCATATAGAGTTAGGACATTCTTTATACGTCATTGCATATTAGAATAAATTGCATGCTTATTTAGAATAAAAACCATGTGCACGTCATATAGAATTAGGTTCATACAATGCACATCATTTAGTGATTTTTGTTAGGTCCATTTAATTAGAAATTGTCAGTCATTAGATTAATTTAGATTGCATATTTAAATGTTGCATTTCTTTAATTTTGAATCTCATAGAAAATACAAAAAAATTATTTAGAATAAATCCATCTCATGCTTAGGATAGACTACATGCTTAGTTACGTCATATTGCTTAGGTCATATAGCTAAATCATGTTGCCATGTCATATCATTTCATGTTAAATTAGTGGCATGCATTGCATATTGCATAATTTTCATTAAATAAGTGAAAAAAAAAAGGAAATTGCGTGTTAATTAGAAATCATATTTAGGACTACTGATGTGAATTCTAAACTAACAACGCAGATGATTTCGTTGCTACGAGGTAAGTCCTGCAATTTATTTATTGCTTTATTTGGGTGTTAAATTGGTGGTTTGCGCACCCGCATGATCGCTTCACATGTTAGGAAAATAGATTTAAAATCAATTTAAGTTGCCTGCACAAACATTTTTTCAAAATAAAAAGAAATGGTACCGAAAGGGCGTTAGAGAAATCTAGCGTAACCAAGTCCCCGTACCCAAACTCGTAGGAGTAAAGTAAATCTCTCGTCTTTACTTGGGTTTCTAATCGACCCACCAAAAATAGATTAGTGGTGACTCCTAGTTAAAAATCAATTGCATGTTAAAAAACTTGAACCTAAAGTCGCGAATTGGTATGGGCTTGGGAGAGCCCGAGTTAAGTCTAGGCTTAGCAATCCATTAGCCAAACTCTAGGTGGTTCACACCTGAAAAAATTGGTCGCGACACCTATCAAGAAGAGGAGAGCACTTATCTTGGAGGATGCAGAAGAAGAGGATGACATCACTCTCTCCGCCTTTGCCTTAAAGAATTTACAAAGTTTTATTAGCTTTCAAGAAGGAAGAGAGACAGTAGAAGAAAAAGAGACTGAGAAGAGAGATGAGGGAAGATAAGAGATGAGAACAGAGGAAGGAAGAAGAAGAAGAAGATGGTCAATATGACTCTTTTGAATCAACTTTGGCTATATCTTTGTCAAGTGACTCTGAAAAGACAGAGTGGAACTACTGGAGAAAGAGGAAAAAGGGACACATCACTCAAATGTTGAAGCTGAAGCAGAACAAGAAGAAGAATTAATTTCTCCATCTAAAGGCACACAAACGGGGGGCTGTTGAAAAGCAAGGTATTTCTTCACCTGCTCTGGTATCACCTACTAGTGATGTTATTTGATCTGCCGCAAATCCAAAGGATGTGTATGCCTCTCTTTACCCTGAAGCAAACATTGAGGCATCTACTCCTAGTCATGGTGGACGAGCTGCTGAAGAACTCTCCAATCTCAAGACTCCTGAAACTTACTCAGCTGGACCTAGTGCTGCACTAGAACAAATAGCAGACTTTTCAAGACTGCTGGATATCCTATTGGATTTAAGGAGACAACAATATGGCTTGGAGTTTGAGATAAAAGGAACTAAATAAAGCTTTCTTGACTACTTCAGTTTTTCTGCAAGAACAACTACTCGCCCTGAAGACTCAAGTGCAAGATACTGTGAATGGTGAAGATTTACAGCAACTGAAGGAGACTCTTGGACATCTTGAGGAAACAGTCAAATCCATGGGAGAATTTCAGCTTGTTTGGATTCCAAAACAACCCTGATTTTCACACAACTCTTCTCACTCAACCTTTTTGTTCGTTTATCACTCAATCTTTTTGCTGTTGACAAAAAAGGGGAGAAGTTGTGTAGATTTGTGCAGATTTATCTTTTTGAGCACATTTCTCAAGTTTTTTGGTTTGATTTTGATGACCTTTGGTTGGTATTTTTATTTTTGGACTTCTAACTTTGGACCTTTGACTGCTATCTTGATTTGAATCTTTGAGGCTTGCAGTAACTTAGCCTGTGATACTAATTATGGATGGATAGTTATTTTATCTTACTAGACTAACATGTTTTCTATGGATGCAGAATTGATGTTATCCAAGTCCTAATCAACTTATTTTTATAAGATATCATGTTTGGTTTAAGTGTTGTTTTGTAGGTTAAAAATTTTCAAATCTGCAAGAAAGTTTTGTCTCCATAAAAAAATGGGAGATTGTTGGAGAAAAATCCTTATTATTTTGAAGCTGATAAAACCTTTCCCTTAATTTAGTCAGAAGAACTCTAGATGTTACTGTCAAAGTCTAAAGACTGTTAGACTTTAATCTCAAAGTCTGACCTCACTGACAAATTCCAGACTGAAGAATGAAGACTTATATAGATGAAGGTTTATCTTTAAGGATTTGGTTCGTTTGGTTCATGGAAGATCTTATGACTGGATATAGCATCTTATGATCAATCATTCTTATTGGAATCCACTCCGATATGAAGATCTTTTGAAGGGTGAACAAACTTGGAAGGTTCTACTTTTGGAAATCAAGATTATGATTGTATGGGCGAGCATGATTGATGGGCTATCACACATTCCTTAAATGACTCAAGATATCCTTAATTGATTCTATCCAACGAGTAGATTAGAAGAACTCATTTGGAAAGTGCCAACGGTTGTAGAGGCATGGAGGAGTATATAAGGAAGACTCCTAAATTGTCCGAGTGTGTGCGTGAAAGAAAAATTTCAAAGTCTGAAGCTTTCTAGTTATTTGCTACTTTAGTTGTTGAGCTAAAAGCTGTACTCAAAAGAGAGAGTAAACACCTGTGAGACTTTGAAAGAGTGTAGTAGAGGTTCTACATTGAGAAGTCAAGGACGTGAGATTGTAAAATCTCTTTTGATTCATAGTGAAATCCAGCCAGTGGACTGTCAGTGCGGGAGAGTGGACGTAGGCCTGATTTAAGCCGAACCACTATAAATCTTGTATTCCAATTCCCTTTCCTTAACTCCTTACTTTTATTCGTTGCTTTATATAATTGTTTAAAGCTATTTACGTTTTTAATCAATTATCTTTAAAAGACAATTTATTACTATTCAGTCTTGCAAGAAAATTTTATTTACACCTATTCACCCCCCTCTAGGTGTTCTTACTAGCCCTTTCAGTAACATCAAACTCTAAAGAGGATGGAATGCTGCATGTTGTTTCTTGGATGGAGTGTCTGGACCTTCAGCTGCTTGCAGTCCTCGCCAATTCAACCTTGACTAGCTCAAGGTGTGTAGGGCTTAGTAGAAGTTGATGCTCTAGTAACCTGGCATCTTATAGGACATTCATGTATCCCATGAGCTGGCACCGGGGTCTTTTCTCTTTCAGTGTTGCCTAAATCACTGAACATGCTACTTATACATGGCTCGACTAATTTACACCTCTCACCACACTACCATGCTTTTACTTGTTCAAATATATTTAGAATTGCTACTAGATCTCTACTATCTGGTTTGAATAGTGCCATGCTGCTTTGTTACCCAATGTGACCAAAGGTCAATGACTTTCATGAAAATTCATTGACATGATTCTTTGTAGCTACTCAGCAGATGGCTTCCATTTTGGGTTTTGGAATGAAACCAGACCGCATGCATATAATTCCTGACATCTAATCTCACTCTTGGTCTCTTAATCCAAGGAAGATTCAAGATATAACAAACTGTCCATGGCAAGTACAATGCCAGAAAGCAATTATTTAGCATCTCATTCTTCCTTATGATTTGTGACTTTGAATGCTGTTTTTGACCCTTAAAGCAAACAAGAAATTCTTTTTTTGGCTGATTTTTGTTGAGCTGCTGTTCATTGAACTTCATCACATGCTTCTAAATTCTAATGTTTTGGGAAACTAAATTGCTCAGCATTTTGAACACTTTCTCCTAGTTAAACATACTGCAGATTCTCTTCGCGTAGGCAGTAAAGATCTTTGCAACTGCTAGTTGTTCACACCCCTATATGAATTCTTGATATTCATACATATTTTATTGGCTACAGAAATCCAGATTTGATATACTTTCATTTTTTTATTCCCGGTGGAAGTGAAGACAAGCGACCATTTTATAAGTTAAAGGTGTTGTTTCCAAATTCACATCTAGAAATTCACGGGTAAGTCTTTCCTGGTAGTTCATTTTCACATTTCAGCTTTTGGTAGCCTATATGCTAACGTTTTTTCCGCGATTGTAGGCAGGAAAAAATCCAGGAGGTAATTAGGAATGCCATGTTCTCTTTGGAGCCAAATTACGAGGAATTAGCACCGTTTGCAATACCAATGATTTTTCAGTCATTAACGAAGTTCGTATATTTCTCATCAGACCTGGTAGTGAAGGTTGGCACGTTTAACGTCTGCTTGTTTCACTGGCCGCTACTTTTCCTCGCTTTTGATTGTAAAGTTTGAAGCTGTACACTCCATTGGTTTTACTGCATATATTGTGGACCTACTTTTGAATATATATTATGAGCTGTCGTGATTATTTAGTTGAGGTGTGTGCATAATTAGCGATTTTTCATTTCAGGGAAGAGCTGAAGATCTGATTTCTCTTGACTTGCAAAATCACGGTATTGCTGCAGCAGAGGACTGCTCGAAGAGATTAACTGACTATGTGAATCCAGAAGTCTTGGATGCCATTCAGAGATCGGATGCAAGGCCCTGGGTATCTGACACTCCATGCGAAAAGAATGCTTGCGTTCCCAATCTAAGTGTGCTCTCAATTCATGCAAGAAATTTGAGAAAAGACTTTCTTCGGGCGGTTTCATGGTGGACTACAGTACTAAATTGGAACAAAAGGTTTGCTTCACTTCTCTTTTTTATTGACATGCCTATGGTGTTTAATTTCTGATGATTTAATAATGTATTTTCTTTTTATGTACTTCTCATGGTCACCCAATTTGAGCATCTTCATCCCTCTTGAAAATCCATAATCAGGAACTCTTTTTCTCCTTACCTAGTCTTCATTTGGGACAATTTCAATGAATTGCTTATTACTTATTTAGACTATTGGAGTTCCTACTCGACTTGTCACTGATGACCATGAATTGTGCACAAATGTTCTTCGAATGGGTATTATATGTCATTGCTACTTCAAGAAAATACTGATTAGTAGGAGTATTGATGGTTCTACGTTGGATCAGAGTTCAAAACGTTTAAGCTTAGTGTCACACTCTATATTGTGACGTATCGAGATTGGCTCAACCAAATTGATCAACTAAGAGCACTGCCGGGCTTGATTAGAGCTTTGTTGCTTTCTCTACACTTTAGCATATCTCCTTTTATCCAATCAAGTTACATTTTGCAGTAGTACTGTTTTACATGTCCAGGTGTTCTGATCTGACGTGCATTCTGTTGATTTGCAGTGCTGGCGAGAACAACCCTGCCTTATTTTTAACACTCTACCACAATTATTCGAAGCTTTCCTCTTCTTGGTTGTCAGTCGGCAATGAAGCGTTACCCGAAAGCATAGCAAATAAGACGGTCATCCCTTATGATGGTCCCAAGAAACTTTGCTCGGCACTCGGAGCTGGAGCCACTCTGCAGCCCGAAAGAGGTGATTTATGGAAACGGTACCTTCCTCCGACGTCATCTCAAATGCTAGGACAGTAGATTTTACCCAAAGATATGTAGTTCAGGGCTATTGTCGAAAAGTTGGGTTTCTGTGCATAATTTTTTTTAAGCACTACTTTTTTTTGGTCGAAACAAGCACTACTGACGTGCCTCTGTCTATGCATAGTTTGGCTTATGTAATTAAAAACTTAAGAAGATAATGCTTGTTTTCCTACCCAGGTGATTATACATGATTAAAAGGGTTGTGGTTCCTTCGAGTTTGCATTTCATAACTCTTTTATATTACTAACTAGAAGTCCCAATAAAAAGTTACTCGGGTTTCTCTGAGTAATTAACCAGGCTAGCTGTAGCTTCGTCTCTCTTTCTAAGATGGCAAGGACAATGTCAAGGCTATTGGGATCAAAAGGCCTGATATTAATATTAGGGGACATGAGACAGAAACCAGACATGGAATCAAATTTTCAAACTCTTTGTACTTAATTTGAGCAAGAAAACTTAATTTGTACGATTGCACGATCAGTAAAAGTTCAAGCGTGTATAATGCCGTGGCCTCTGAAAAACTATTGGCAGAAGATTTTGCTATTGAGAGACAAATGGCTTCCAATTTTAGAGTTGAATGACTCTTGGAATAGCTTAATCTTAACTATATATAGCAATTAACCACGATAACATTAAAGGCAATAATAAGATGCGTGACTGTATTTGAAGGCATCTCCAAGGGACATCTCCGTTTGAAGTATTACCAAAAGTTTCATATAAAACTCCCATCTCATCACATGTTCATTCATTTAGAAGTAAATTGATGTTCATAATTTACTCTGAAAATTCATCAACTTACCATCCATCTCAAGATCTCTTTGGTATTCAAACTTATGTCAGTCGCACAAATACAAAGGGTTCACGATAGCCTAATTAGCGCGCATGACAACCATTCTGTTCCAAAAATAGTTTCTAGAACAGAAATAGATTTTTCTATTTCTATTTCTAGAAGAGTTTCTAAGCAAAAATAACCGTTTGATAACGACACAAAATTTCTACTCTAAAAATAGAAATTCGTTTGATAATAACACAAAATTTCATCCTTTCGGACGGCGGCGGTGACGACCGACGACCTTTAATATAAAAAATAAAAATAAAAATGATTTAGTAATAAAAAATAATGAATAAAATAAAATAAATCATAAAAAAATAAAATAAAACTATCATTTTATTTTAAAAAAATATATAAAAATAAATTTATTTTATTTATTCTATTTTATTTTATTTTACGAATAAATTCATTTTAAAATGAATAAAAAAATAAAAATAATTTTATTTGGCAAAACACTCAAGGCAAATAAAAATAATTTATTTTTATTTATCATAAATAATTTATTTTTATTTATCATAAATAAATTATTTTTATTTATCATAAATAAATTATTTTTAATAAATTTATTTTTAATAAACTAAAATTAAAATGATAAATAAAAATAATTTATTTTTTTAAATAAATTTATTTTTATTTTTAAATGAATAAAATGAATATTTTTATTTTTATTTTTATTTTCAATAAAATGAGGAGAGGCGGAGGAGGAGGAGGAGGTAGAGAGGTAGAGGAGATGAGGGAGGACTCACTGAAATTAGGGTTTAGTGAGAGACGTAGAGACGTAGAAAATTTTAGCTTCTGATTTCTCTTCCAAACTTATTTCTGGAATAGAAATCTATTCCAGAAATAGAAAAATTGAATAAGTTTATCAAACGGATTTCTCTTCCGTAAAGCAGTGCGGAGCAAGAAAAACTATTTCGGAACATAAATTTTGGGTTGTCATGCACCCCCTAATTAACACTACTGTTGATGAAAATGTCGCTAGGAAAATCAAACTAAATTCAGGGCTTCATTGCATTCAGGAGGCAATTTACAAAACTAGATTCAGGTGACTAAAGAATTTCGGTGGCGAGTTCGCCGAAACAGAAGCAACCGAGAGTAATACGTTTTGAAGCGATCTGCCTTTGTTCCTAGAAGAGACAAACTGCACGTTTGTCTTGACCATTGATAGCATCTAATTAACGTAGGTTATGACAACACGGATTCCACTCCTCGGCTATTAACTGACTTTCGGCCGGCAGGAGTTATCTCAAATAAAAGTATTAGAACCCAAAACTGGGAAGAGCAAACTTTCCCTTGAAGCTCTGAGTAATCTTGAGAAAAGCCAACAAGCCAAAAGAAAAGGAAAGAGACACGAAGAATGAAGATTCGGAGATCGTATTGGAAACCGTAGCTGCTATTCTATGCAGCATTGTTTTCTGTGTGATCCATACTTTAAGCAAAGCGCCTAGATCTGGTTCACACAAGAGAACCCAAGTCATAAAATTAGTAAATTTTTGGAATTTAAAAATAAAAACTGACATTGTCGTAAAGTTTTTCTGCAATTTAGTGGTTCATACGCCAATAGAGGATTAAATAATATAAAGTTTTGTAACAAATTAAACTTGAGAGTTAACCTCCAGTACTTGGAAATCGAGCAAAGATTCTCACCAAACAATTGATCTTGAGCTTTGACATTATTTATCGATCGCACACATTAAAACATGTCATTTTTTTGGTAAAGTTTTCATGATTATCATTTTTTTTTTTTGGGTAAAGTTTGCATGATTATCATTCCGGTCCATTCTTATCCAAGATTTGATTTCTTCTTATTTTTCTTCTTTTTTGTAATTTAGATGGTCATTTTTATGCAGTCTGGCATAGTCAAATGTGCACTAATTACAGGATCTGCACATTTGTCATTTTATCATCAAATCTTGTCTGAATTTAGACATCCGCAAGTTACGTCCACTTTGACTTTATGAATTATCCCTTCAAGCTACTAGAGCAGGGTTTATCTAAACTCAGGATTATAAAGGCGCGTTTGGTAACAAATCTGCTCCAGGAAACAATTTCGATCGAAATGATTCTTTTTTATTCGTTTCGCAACAACGATTTTTGAGCAAAAGAACGTGTTTGATAACTGTACAAAATTTCTAATCCTGGAATAGAAAAAAAATAGAAATATGTTTGGTAATTATATAAAATTTCTATTTCAATTGTAAAATTTTATTAAATCATATAAATTCTATTGATTAATTATATTTATACTAAGTAATAAAAATATTAACTAATCCAATTTTTATTAAATAGTAAATAATAAATTATAGTATAAACTATAAATATAAATACTAAATAATAAATTAAAATGCAAAATTAAATATGTATTATATATATAGCAAAATTTCAACTACTACTTCAAATCATTGTTTTTTATTTTTTCCTTTTTTTTTTACTGTTTTCCTTTCTTCCTCCCCTTCTTCTTCTTCTTCAAGGTGGTTGGTCGCCGGCCTTGGGATGACCGACGGCGGTCGGTGGCAAACAGCGGCGTTAAGCGGGGGTTGGCGGCGGCGGCAGACAGCAATGGTGGCAACAGCAACACTTGAAGAACAACATAAAGGGAAGACAAACGAAAAAAAGGAGAGGAAAAAGAAAAAATTAGGTAGACTTGATTCTAGTGCAATTGTATTTCTATTGAATTGAGAAGATGACTAACATGATATGTCAAGTATGCAGGCTTCAAATAAAGAAGAAGCACAAAAACAAAAGAAGAAAATAAAGCAAGTGCCATTAACCTCTACAGATATCCTTTCCATCTTCCCGTGTGCACAACTTTTATTATCCACGAAGAATTGGAAGTGAAGACTGGCTCAACTCGTTAAGGCAAAGTCGTTAATAGATTAATCTATTGAAGAATTTTGTTTCGAAGAATCAACATTGGAATCTGCATATAGCATCTACTTTTTTTTTTCCTATTCAAAAAATTAATCTTTGGGATGGAACATGCTTAATATAATGTTTTATTAAATCAACTTAGGACATTTGTACGAGCGGTGGGTCATGTCAATATACGAAGTTATATTAACAGTCGTAGGTTAGTAGAATTCATGGATCTCCATAACGTGAGTTTATGCTAAACCTTGGCCTTCAAAACAATGGACTTTTAGAAACACCCTGGGCCATGCTCTTTATGAGTAAAAACTAATGACCGTGAATTTTCTTTCTTGTCATGCCTTCTCTGAATATAGGCCTCTTGTTGAGCCCAGTCTATCCACAAGTTGGGCCTTTTACCCAGTTCGTTGTCCGCTCTACGGCATTACTTTGCTATCGGGGATTTTTCTTTATTTTATGGTGGGACTATATTATTTCCTTTTCTTTTCTTCTTTTTTCATTTGGGAAGTCTCTTATTTTGCTCACATATTTTTTCTTAGTATTGAGTATCTTAGTAGATAAGGGGCATTGGAATTTCTCTGGCAAATTTCATTTCGGGCTGGTACTTTTCACATGCGCGTTCAAATCAATGGAGTGATTTATGGTTAGCCTAGCTTATATTTTGAGGCCGAATGTTCACTTGATAATTTTTGCACTCGAAAATTAAAGATAATCAGGAGAAATGAAATTAAAATCAACAGCAACTACCCCGCAGAAGAACTTTGAATGCGATCCCCGATTTGAAAATACCATAATGTTTAACAGAGAGACTAGTTTTATGATGTGCGTTGCCAGAGCACTAGTAATTTTAAAACTGTTTATTAAAAATAAATGAATCCGAATCGTTTTTCGTTGTGAAGGGAGACAAAAAATACAATGATGAAGGGGATAAGGAAGGGGAGGGGAGGGTGGTGGTGCTGGGCCCGAGTGATGGGGAGAGGAACAGCTGGCCCCCTGAAGGCAAAAAACTCACCACCGCTCGATGCCACAAATCAATGGCCGAAATCCACCGGTGTCGATCCTCCTCCTCTTCCTCCCCTTTTTCCCATATTGAAAATCGTTTTTCTTTTATATTTTTTTTATTTCTTGAAAAATAAAGAATTAAAGAATTAAAAGATCTGACCGACCCGAACCTCCCCAATGCTGTTGGGTGCTGTGTGCACCTTATTTTCCCGCGGTTCTCTATCAATAGCCAAGAAAAAGAAGGAAAAGAGAGAGAAAGAAAGGAAGGGAAGGGGGCGGTATCGTGTGGCTGTGATTTTTGGATATCGCATGGGAGTATGACAAACTCGTGGGGGATTTGTTAGGGTTTTTTGGTGCGCCATGATGCTCAAGAAAAAAACTGGTATTTGACCTATTCACCTCCCTCGCCGTGGCTAAATCATAATGGCTTTCATCCAACTTTCGAATTTGGTGAATTAGTATGCTGGTTTTGGTATATGTTGAGATGGGGATGAGGATGGCACATCATCCTCTTCGAAATTTTGCTGCATTTGCAATGAATTTTCTTTTACACCACCACTATTTGTCTCGTTAATTTATTTGGAATATTTCGAAATATATAACTTGCTTTGCATATTTCCACAGCATAAATGGATCCAAGATAAGTTCATACTGGTCAGCTTAAGCTTCACCTAATTAGCTTGTGTGGTGCTCAATCCCTACCTCTTAGGCTTGAAGGGTGAGACCAGACAACAAAAGCTAGCACCGCCAAAGAATAAATAAATAAATAGATAATGTCCCGATCAGTCATTATTATTTATTGAAAAATCAAACTCATTCTCCTACCGTTTTTTTTTCTTCTTCTCGCAAAACGTTGCTCTACTTTTTTTCATCAAGCAATCCTTGGGTTATACTTTTTCCTATGAAGGTCGATTTTTGCCGACATAGACTATTGACATGAACACATTTATAAACATGTCACGCTATGACTTGCTCAATTTATGTAGCGCTAAATTGGCACCACATCTAACAATATTAAAAAATATTACAAATCGAGAAAGTGATAGGAGTCCATTGCGACGCCCATTGCTACCAACTCAAGCTCTAAGCTCTCGGCCATTAGAGCCATTCATGCTCAAGCTTGCGAATGCCATGGTCGCTCAAGCTCGCGACCTTGGTCCGGAGCTAATTGTAGCCATGGTAACTTGAACTTTGAGTCAAGAAATTCAAGGCCACGACCACTTAATTGGTGGTCATGAGAGGGTAAAAACCATAGTATAATTGGCATATTAGACCTTGTAAGTAACTAATCATGTGACGATGTGAAAAGATTTCGACAGGTTTTGAAAATTATAATTTCCTTATAATGAAGATTTTTCTTAGTAATCCTATAAAAAGCTTATGACTTAGTCATCAGAAGGAATTACTATTTATTGATTAGAAACCTTCCTAAATCTCTTTACTGACAAAAGAGATTTGACTTGTCAAATGTTGCACTATCATTTGATAATACTTTCTCGACAAAGCATATTATTTTTGGCTCAATTACAAATACAAAAAAAAAAAATGCAATTAAAGAATTTCAAACGGTCTAATTCGTCAATTGTGAAGTAGACTTGTGAATGCCGTGACATTGGGTGCCATACACGTGTCAAGAAATTTTGAGCATGGGATGCTTCAAGAAGATTTTTCCATGGAAAATCTCGATGTTACTAAAATTTTCCACACGCAAGAAACCACCATCTTGGAAATTCCGTGTCCCAATAATGCTATTTTAAGAAGACTTTGACTTTGACCTTACAAAGAAGACCCGTGTTGATTACTTCACGATACAAAAGGGGCTTTATCATAAGTGGAAATGCTAAATTACAAAATGGAAAGGTATCAGTTCATTTGCCTCCTTTGTTTCCACTTGTTCTTTCATTCCTTCCTTCGCTTTCCTTCGCCCCTTCCTGACCAATGTGATGTCTTGCTCCATCTTAAAATTTTCTTCGTGTTTGATAGCATGGCATCATGGCATCAGACTCCTGTAATTAGAATGACCATGTCATGTCATATCCAAAGACAAGCATCTTTTCCATCACTGATAGGGAAAATGGGCCGAATCTTATGTTTGCCTAACCAAAAAGTAAATGTTGAATTTGGTGCCTTGACATCCCCTAAGACCTTTTATTACACGTTATAAACAATTTACAATAATCCAACTACCTAGTATAACAAGCATATCAAGCGTGTGTTTGGTTCAACTTTAGAAATGGATTTTGAATACAATGCAAATGCTAAAAGCCAAAACCCTTTAAGAAAGGACGATTGTGTGACCTCACGCAGCCATCTTGTGGGTTGTGCAACCTTGTTGGCCACCCTCGCAAAGAAGATGAACAATAACAATGAGGGGTAAAATTGGAAAACTAAAGAATTTGTGAGGATAAATTTGGAAAACAAAATTATTTAACATAGTTTCAACATTCTGCATGTGTTACTTCGAAAGACTTGCCAAATGTTAGAATATTTAAATAATAAACTACGCATTCACCTAACAGCTTAAGTTTTTACTATAGTTAGAAGTAGTTTTATAAAATCTCTCATGGTATCAGAGCTGAAAATCTTGAGTTCAAATCTTACCAGGCCCTATTTGTCTCCTAATTAAATTTCCACACTTGGTATTATGCAAAAGACCAGACTAACCGTGAGGGGGAGTGTTAGAATATTTAAATAATAAACTACGCATTTATCTAACAGTATAAGTTTTTAGAATAGTTAGCAAAAATAATCTCACACCGAATATTGCAGCATTTCCCTAAAGGGCTTTGAAGGCCGAAAGCCCCTTAAGAAAGCTTAACCAAATGTACCATAAGTCTTGTAAGAACCTAGTCATCTGGAGAAGTGAAAATATTTCAACGGGATTGAGACTTATTATTTTGTCATGATGAAAGCTTCAAATAATCCTATGTATAGCTTAAGAGCTTTGTCATAGAGAATTATTAATTTTGGATAGCCAAGTTACGAATTTTAATCTATGTCTTTAATGGATGAATTGACATTAGAATCACCCTAATTCTCTCTACTGGCAAAAGAAATATAAAGAATAAGCTTTTGTGATTCTTTAGCTCATTTATAAATACCAACAAAAATTGCGATTAAAGAATATAGGAAGGTCAAATTCCTCGTTTGTCAAATAGAGTTGTTAACTGACCAAAAAAAAAAAAAAAAAAAAAAAAAAAAAAATAGAGTTGTTAGTTCCGTGACATCGAGTTTGTACACATGGCACGATATTGTGGTAAGAGGATGTTTGAAGAAGACTTTTCCTTGGAAATTTTATGGCACCAGTTTTTTGATGCCCAATTAATCCAGCCAAGACAATAAAAAAAAAAAGGAATACCAAATTCCCCAGTAATGTCCTTCCAAGAGGACTTTGGTTTCTACCAAACCGCGTCTTTTCTTTCCCTTTTCTCATAATTAATCGTCGGCAAGTAATAGAGAGATTAATTTCCTAGAACAGTTTTTCATTGGAAATTCTATAACACTAATAATTTTCCACGCTTGGACCCCACCAGGCTCTTTCCCATGGAAATTTTGCGATCCCAATTATTTCATTTTAAGAAGACTTTGACTTCGACCTTTAAGAGAAAGCTCATGTGATCACTTCACACTATGGAAAGGCTATATAAGTGAAAGCACTCTGCTCCACCACCAATAAACTTGCCTACATGCTTAGTTGCATAATGAGGTGGCATCAAATCCTCCACCTCCTCTGTTTCAACTTTTTCTTACATCTTTCCCTTCGATTTGTTTCATCCCATTGCCCTCCTGACCAACGTGATGTCTTGCTCCATTTTAAGAATTCCTTCGTGCTTGATAGGGAGGCATCGGACCATTGTGATCGGAATGACCATGTCATATCTTATCCAAAAACAAACTTATGGAAGAAGAGCATAGATTGCTGCTCGTGGGATGGTGTCGCTTGTGACAGTGTCACCAGTAACGTCATCGGTCTCAATCTTTCTTGCAGTTGGCTTCATGGCCCTCTCCAGTCCAATAGCTCCCTCTTCCTCCTTCGCCATCTTGAGAGCCTCAATCTTTTTGGTAACAACTTTATTGGCTCACACATTTCGCCTAATCTGAGTGTATTTGCAAAATTGACTCATCTAAATCTCTCTAGTTCACATTTTGTGGGTATCGTTCCTAGTGAAATCTCTCGCTTCTCCGAGTTGCTGTCACTT
Source organism: Eucalyptus brandiana (assembly GCA_014182725.1). Classification (NCBI taxonomy): domain Eukaryota; kingdom Viridiplantae; phylum Streptophyta; class Magnoliopsida; order Myrtales; family Myrtaceae; genus Eucalyptus; species Eucalyptus brandiana. The sequence goes on along the minus strand of CM024672.1, from coordinate 21,402,611 downwards.
GATCTCTCTGTCAATTATATTTCTCATGCACACTCATTGTCTTTTCTCAAGTTGGAAAATTCAATCTTCACAGTGATTGTTCATAATTTAACAGTGTTGAGAAAGCTTGTTCTTGACGGAGTAGACATGTCCATGGTTTCACCAAAGTCCTTTGCAAATTTGTCTTCTTCTTTGACATATCTAAGTGTTGTTTCTTGTTCCTTAGGGGGGATATTTCCAAGTGCCGTTTTTCGATTACTGAGCCTCACTACCCTCGATATAAGTGACAATTTTAACTTGTTTGGGATTCTTCCCAAATCCAATTGGACTAGTCCTCTTGAGTCTTTGTCTCTCAAATTTACGAGCTTTTCGGGGGAAATACCCAATTCAATTGGGAACATGAAGAATTTAACAATTCTAGATCTTAGTTATTCTAGATTCACAGGACACATCCCCTCATCAATGTGGAATCTCCACCAACTTCAAGTTTTGCGGATTGCCAATAATAGCTTTAGCGATGTTGTAGAGTTTGAAAATATTGCAAAGCTTAAAAATCTTCGAGACCTTTTTGTTTCTCAAGAACTAAATCTAATCTATGATGCTCTTGAGTATACATTCCCGAAGCTTGAACGATTGGGGTTGTATTCTTGCAACTTGACCAAGTTTCCGTATTTCTTGACTTCATTGAAAAGATTACGATACTTAGACCTCTCTTTTAATAGGATCAGTGGGGAGATCCCAATGTGGTTCTGGGGAATAAGCCATGATACTATGCTAGTCTTGGATCTTTCTAATAACCTTCTAGAGGGAGGTATACAACATTTGCACGAGACAAACTTGCAAATAATTTACATTTGGAACAACTCATTCCTTGGACCACTCCCCATTCTGCCACCTTCTACTTTTGTATTTGATGCCTCTGAAAATGGTTTCACTGGTGAAATCCCCTTTTCAATTTGCCAGTTGAGTTCACTTCAATCATTATGTTTGTCTGACAATAATCTCTTTGGGAATATGCCATCATGTTTTGGTAATCTAACCAATCTCCTTGATCTAGACTTGGGGAACAATAAATTACAAGGACCATTACCACACTCCCTAGTCAGATGTGTGAACTTATCAACACTAGTTCTCAGTCACAATGAGTTCACTGATATTTTTCCACATTGGCTGGAAGTACCCTATTTGGAAGATCTTGATTTGCAATTGAACAAATTTCATGGTAAGATAAACTTTACTACATTTGGACTCTCATTCCCTACTCTTTTAACTTTATCTATTTCCAACAATAATTTCACTGGAAGGTGGCCCACAAAGATTTTCTCAAACACCTCATTGTATGTACTAGATTTGTCCAACAACAAGTTCGGAGGGCTAATTCCGTTTCCATCTCCCGTCACATTCTATTATTCCATTGCGTCTAATAAGATGACAGGAAAGATCCCCTCTTTCATATGCAATTTCACCCAGCTCGAGATCATTGACTTGTCCAACAACACCTTAACAGGTAGTTTGCCTCGGTGTTTAACGAATTTTGGCGCCAATTTGTCAGTTTTGAACTTGCGAATGAATTACCTGGAGGGCATAATTCCTCAGTCATTTTCTTTGAGAAGTGGCTTGATGACTCTTGACTTGAGTCAAAATCAGTTTGAAGGCACGTTGCCTCGGTCGCTTGTTAAATGTAGGCACCTGGAAGTTCTGGATCTCAACGACAATCAGATAGAGGATACATTTCCAAGATGGTTGGGAACACTCCCGGAACTAAAAATTCTTGTTTTAAGGTCCAACAATTTGAAGGGCCTTTTGAATATATCCAGGGGAGGTCACATTTTTCCTAAGTTACACATTTTGGATCTCTCCAACAACAACTTTAGCGGTCCTTTGCCAACCAACTTGATAATGAGCCTTAAAGCCATGATGAATGGCAAAAATGGGCGAGACAAATCCTTGTATATGACACGGGATTTTTGGGGAGAGATTTCCCGATCGAGATCATATGAAAATTCAGTGACCCTGACAATGAAAGGGCAATAGATTTGGCTAGTGAAGATCTTCACCTTCCTCACACTTATTGACTTGTCAAACAACTCTTTCCAAGGGAATATCCCTGAATTTATTGGACAACTTCACTCTCTCGTAGGGCTTAACCTTTCTCATAACCATCTCACAGGTTCCATCCCTTTGACTCTAGGGAATTTGCCCAATCTTGGATGGCTTGATCTATCTTCGAACAAACTTAGTGGGGTAATTCCTAGAAAATTGGGAGATTTGGCATCCCTTGGGTGCTTAAACCTCTCGAAGAACCAACTCACTGGTCGAATTCCGCAAGATAAGCAATTGAGCACATTCTCAAGCAACTCGTTTAATGGGAATCTAGGTCTTTGTGGAACTCCATTGCCAAAAGCATGCCCTGGCGATGCACAAACTTTTCTTTCATCGTCCCCATCAACTTTCAACGAAGAAGAGCATGAGAGTTGGCTCAAACAAAAAACAACGTGGATAGGTTATGCATCGGGAATCGTAATTGGGATTTCGATAGCATACATTTCATTTGAAACAGGAAGGCCCAAATGGCTCGTGCGAGGTGTGAGAATGTTGGAGAGAAGAGCAGCCGAGTGGACGAAGAAGCCAAAGGGTAAGGCCACCAAATTTCATGGACGATGAAATTGTTTGAGGAGTTGTCTCTGTAAACTAGCTTTATAAAGTCAATTAATAAAGATGTCATCGAGACATCTTGAAATGTCATTTCTTTTATGAAAGCTCGTTTCTAATATCTTATGTCAGTATTTCTTGGTGCAATTGTTTTTCTGTTGAATTGAGAAGATGACTAATATGATCTGTTAAGCATTCAGCTTCAAATAAAGAAGAAGCACAAAAACAAAAGAAGAAAATAAAGCAAGTGCCATTAACCTCTAAGATATCCTTTCCATCTTCCCGTGTGCACAACTTTTATTATCCACGAAGAATTGGAAGTGAAGACTAGCTTAACTCTTTTAGGCAAAGTCGTTAATAGATTAATCTGTGGAAGAATTTTGTTTCGAAGAATCAACATTGGAATCTGCATATAGCATCTACTTTTTTTTTCCCTATTCAAAAAATTAATCTTTGGGTTAATATAATGTTTTATTAAATCAACTTAGGACATTTGTACGAGCGGTGGGTCATGTCAATATACGAAGTTATATTAATGGTCGTAGGTTAGTAGAATTCATCGATCTCCATAACGTGAGTTTATGCTAAACCTTGGCCTTCAAAAGAATGGACTTTTAGAAACACCCTTACCATGCTCTTTATGAGTAAAAACTAATGACCGTGAATTTTCTTTCTTGTCACGTTCTCTGAATATAGGCCTCTTGTTGAGCCCACTCCATCCGCAAGTTGGGCCTTTTACCCAGTTCGTTGTTCACTGTACGGCATTACTTCGCTATCGGGGTTTTTTCTTTATTTTATGGTGGGTCTATATTATTTCCCTTTCTTTTCTTCTTTTTCATTTGGGAAGTCTTTTATTTTACTCACATCTTTTGTCTTAGTATTGAGTATCTTAGTAAATAAGGGACATTGGAATTTCTCTTGCAAATTTCATTTCAGGCTGGTACTTTTCACATGCGCGTTCAATTCAATGGAGTGATTTATGGTTAGCTTAGCTTATATTTTGAGGCCGAATGTTCACTTGATAATTTTTGCACTTGAAAATTAAAGATAATCAAGAAAACTGAAATTAAAATCCACAGCAACTACCCTGCACAAGAACTTTGAATGCGATCCCCGATTTGAAAATACCATAATGTTTAACAGAGAGACTAGTTTTATGATGTGCGTTGCCAGAGCACTAGTAATTTTAAAACTGTTTATTAAAAATAAATGAATCCGAATCATTTTTCGTAGTGAAGGGAGACAAAAATACAATGATGAAGGGGATAAGGAAGGGGAGGGTAGGGGAGGGTGGTGGTGCTGGGCCCGATTGATGGGGAGAGGAACAGCTGGCCCCCTGAAGGCAAAAAACTCACCACCGCTCGATGCCACAAATCATGGCCGAAATCCACCGGTGTCGATCCTCCTCCTCTTCCTCCCCTTTTTCCCATATTGAAAATCGTTTTTCTTTTATATTTTTTAATTTATTGAAAAATAAAGAATTAAAGAATTAAAAGATCTGACCGACCCGAAACTCCCCAATGCTGTTGCGTGCTGTGTGCGCCTTATTGTCCCGCGGTTCTCTATCAATAGCCAAGAAAAAGAAGGAAAAGAGAGAAAGAAAGGAAGGGGAGCGGGTGGTATCGTGTGGCTGTGATTTTTGGATATTGCATGGGAGTATGACAAATTCGTGGGGGATTTGTTAAGGTTTTTTGGTGCGCCGTGATGCTCAAGAAAAAAACTGGTATTTGACCTACTCACCTCCCTTGCCGTGGCTAAATCATAATGGCTTTCATCCAACTTTCGAATTTGGTGAATTTAGTATGCTGGTTTTGGTATATGTTGAGATGGGGATGAGGATGGCACATCATGTCCCTTTCTCTTCGAAATTTTGCTGCATTTGCAATGAATTTTCTTTTACACACCACTATTTGTCTCGTGAATTTGTTTGGAATATTTCGAAATATATAAGTTGCTTTGCATATTTCCAAAGCATAAATGGATCCAAGATAAGTTCATACTGGTCAGCTTATGCTTCGCCTAATTAGCCGTTGCAGTGCTCAATCCCTACCTCTTAGGCTTGAAGGGTGAGACAGGACAGCAAAAGCTAGCACCGCCAAAGAATAAATAAAGAAATAGATAATTGCCCGATCGGTCATTATTTTTTACTGAAAAATCAAACTCATTCTCCTACCTTTTTTTTCTTGTTCTCGCGAAACGTTGCTCTACTTTTTTTCAAAAACATCAAGCAATCCTTGGGTTATACCTTTTCCTATGAAGGTTGATTTTTGCTGACATAGACTATTGACATGAACACATTTATAAACATGTCATGCTATGACTTGCTCAATTTATGTAGCACCAAATTGGCACCACATCTAACAATATTAAAAAATATTGCAAATCGAGAAAGAGATAGGAGTCCATTGCGACGCCCATTGCTACCAACTCAAGCTCTAAGCTCGCGGCCATTAGAGCCATTCATGCTCAAGCTTGCAAATGCCATGGTCGGTCAAGCTTGCGACCTTGGTCTGGAGGTAATTGTTACCCTATAAAAAGCTTATGACTTTGTCATCATAAGGAATTACTAATTATTGATTAGAAACCTTCCTAAATCTCTTTACAGACAAAAGAGATTTGACTTGTCAAATGTTGCACTATCATTTGATAATACTTTCTCGACAAAGTATATTATTTTTAGCCTAATTACAAATACAAACAAAAAATGCTATTAAAGAATTTCAAACGGTGAAATTCGTCAACTGTGAAGTAGAGTTGTGAATGTCGTGACATTGGGTGCTGTACACATGTCAAGACATTTCAAGCACGGGATGCTTCAAGAAAATTTTTCCATGGAAAATCTCCATGTTACTAAAATTTTCCACACGCAAGAAACCACCATCATGGAAATTCCGTGTCCCAGTAAGGCTATTTTAAGAAGACTTTGACTTTGAACTTATAGAGAAGACCTGTGTTGATTACTTCACGATACAAAAGGGGCTTTATCATAGGTGGAAATGCTAAATTACAAAATGGAAAGGCATTAGTTCCTTTGCCTCCTTTGTTTCCACTTGCTCTTTCATTCCTTCCTTCGCTTTCCTTCACCCCTTCTTGACCAATGTGATGTCTTGCTCCATCTTAAAAATTTCTTCCTGCTTGATAGAATGGCATCATGGCATCAGACTCCTGTAATTAGAATGACCATGTCGTGTCATATCCAAAGACAAGAAACTTTTCCATCACTGATAGGGAAAATGTGCTGAATCTTATCTTTGCCTAACCAAAAAGTAAATGTTGAATTTGGTGCCTTGACATCCCCTGAGACCTTTTATTACACGTTATAAACAATTTACAATAATCCAACTACCCAGTATAACAAGCATATCAAACGTGGGTTTGGTTCAACTTTAGAAATGGATTTTGAATACAATGCAAATGCTAAAAGCCAAAACTCTTTAAGAAAGGACGATTGTGTGACCTCACAATGCCATCTTGTGGGTTGCGCAACCTTGTTGGCTGCCCTCGCAAAGAAGATGAACAATAACAATGAGGGGTAAAATTGGAAAACTAAAGAATTTGTGAGGATAAATTTGGAAAACAAAATTATTTAACATAGTTTCAACATTCTGCATGTGTTACTTCGAAAGACTTGCCAAATGTTAGAATATTTAAATAATAAACTACGCATTCACCTAACACTTAAGTTTTTACTATAGTTAGAAGTAGTTTTATAAAATCTCATCACAGTATCGGAAATTTGAAAATCTTGAGTTCAAATCTTACCAGGCCCTATTTGTCTCCTAATTAAATTTCCACTCTTGGTATTATGCAAAAGACCAGACTAACCGTGAGGGGGAGTGTTAGAATATTTAAATAATAAACTACGCATTTATCTAACAGTATAAGTTTTTAGAATAGTTAGCAATAATCCCACAAAATCTCACACCGAATACTCCAGCATTTCCCTAAAAGGCTTTGAATGCCGAAAGCCCCTTAAAAAAGCTTAACCAGATGCACCATAAGTCTTGTAAGAACCTAGTCATGTGAAGAAGTGAAAATATTTCAACCGGATTGAAACTTATTATTTTGTCATGATGAAAGCTTCGAATAATCTTATGTATAGCTTAAGAGCTTTGTCATAGAGAATTATTAATTTTCGATAGCCAAGTTACGAAGTTTAATCTGTGTCTTTAATGGACGAATTGACGTTACAATCACCCTAATTCTCTCTACTAGCAAATGAAATATAAAGAATAAGCTTTTGTGATTCTTTAGCTCATCTATAAATAGCAACAAAAAGTGCGATTAAAGAATATAGGAAGGTCAAAATTCCTCGATTGTCAAATAGAGTTGTTAGTGCTGTGACATCGAGTTTGTACACGTGGCACGATATTGTGGTTAGAGGATGTTTGAAGAAGACTTTTCCTTGGAAATTTTATGGCACCAGTTTTTTGATGCCCAATTAATCCAGCCAAGACAATAAAAAAAGGAATACCAAATTCCCTAGTAATGTCCTTCCAAGAGGACTTTGATTTCTACCAAACCGCGTCTTTTCTTTCCCTTTTCTCATAATTAATCGTCGGCAAGTAATAGAGAGATTAATTTCCTAGAACAGTTTTTCATTGGAAATTCTATAACACTAATAATTTTCCACACTTGGACCCCACCAAGGCTCTTTCCCATGGAAATTCTGCGATCCAAATTATTTCATTTTCAGAAGACTTTGACTTCGACCTTTAAGAGAAAGCTCATGTGATCACTTCACACTATGGAAAGGCTATATAAGTGGAAGCACTCTGCTCCACCACCAATAAACTCGCCTACATGCTTAGTTGCATAATGAGGTGGCATCAAATCCTCCACCTCCTCTGTTTCAACTTTTTCTTACATCTTTCCCTTCGATTTGTTTCATCCCATTGCCCTCCTGACCAACGTGATGTCTTGCTCCATTTTAAGAATTCCTTCGTGCTTGATAGGGAGGCATCGGACCATTGTGATTGGAATGACCATGTCATATCTTATCCAAAAAAACACTCATGGAATAAGAGCATAGATTGCTGCTCGTGGGATGGTGTCGCTTGTGACGGTGTCAGCGGTAACGTCATCAGTCTCGATCTTGCTTGCGGTTGGCTTCATGGCCCTCTCCGGTCCAATAGCTCACTCTTCCTCCTTCGCCATCTTCAGAGCCTCAATCTTTTCGGTAACAACTTTATTGGCTCACACATTTCACCTAATCTAAGTGCATTTGCAAAATTGACTCATCTAAATCTCTCCAGTTCACAATTTGTGGGTATCGTTCCCAGTGATCTCTCTTTCAATTATATTTTGGACACACACTCATCGTCTTCTCTCAAGTTGGAAAATTCAATCTTCACAATGATTGTTCATAATTTAACAGTGTTGAGAAAGCTTGTTATTGATGAAGTAGACATGTCCATGGTTTCACCAAAGTCCTTTGCAAATTTGTCTTCTTCTTTGACATATCTAAGTGTTGTTTCTTGTTCCTTAGGGGGGATATTTCCAGGTATTGTTTTTCAATTACTGAGCATCGCTACTCTTGATATAAGTCACAATTTTAACTTGTTTGGGATTCTTCCCAAATCCAATTGGACTAGTCCTCTTGAGTCTTTGTCTCTCCAATTTACAAGCTTTTCGGGAGAAATACCCAATTCAATTGGTAACATGAAGAATTTAACAATTCTAGATCTTAGTTTTTCTAGATTCACAGGACACATCCCCTCATCAATGTGGAATCTCCACCAACTTCAAGTTTTGCGGATTGCCAATAATAGCTTTAGTGAGGTTTTAGAGTTCGAAAACTTTACAAATCTTAAAAATCTTCGAGAACTTTTAGTTTCTCAAGAACTAAATCTAATCTATGATGCACTTGATTATACATTCCCGAAGCTTGAACGATTGGGGTTGTATTCTTGCAACTTGACCAAGTTTCCCTATTTCTTGACTTCATCGAAAAGATTAAGATACTTAGACCTGTCTTTTAATAGGATTAGTGGGGAGATCCCGGTGTGGTTCTGGGGAATAAGTCATGATACAATGGAAATGTTGGATCTTTCTAATAACCTTCTGGAGGGAGGTATAAAACATTTGCACAAGACGAACTTGCAGTTTATTTACATTTGGAACAACTCATTCCGTGGACCACTCCCCATTCTACCACCTTCTACTTTTGAATTTGATGCCTCTGAAAATGGTTTCACTGGTGAAATCCCCTTTTTAATTTGCCAGTTGAGTTCCCTTTGATTTTTATATTTGTTTGACAATAATCTCTTTGGGAATATGCCATCATGTTTTGGTAATCTAACCAATCTTCTTTATCTGGACTTGAGCAACAATAGATTACAACGATCATTACCACGCTCCCTAGTCAGATGTGTGAACTTATTAACACTAGTTCTCAGTCACAATGAATTCACTTATATTTTTCCACATTGGCTGGAAGTACCATATCTGCAAGATCTTGATTTGCAATTGAACAAATTTCATGGTAAGATAAACTTTACTGAATTTGGACTCTCCTTCCCTACTCTTTTAATTTTATCTATTTCCAACAATAATTTCACTGGAAGGTGGCCCATAGAGATTTTCTCAAACACCTCATTGTATGTACTAGATTTGTCCAACAACAAGTTTGGAGGGCCAATTGCGTTTCCATCTCCTGTCACATTCTATTATTCCATTGCATCTAATAAGATGACAGGAAATATCCCCTCTTTCATATGCAATTTCACCAAGCTCGAGATCATTGACTTGTCCAACAACACCTTAACATGTAGTTTGCCTCGGTGTTTAACAAATTTTGGCACCAATTTGTCAGTTTTGAACTTGCGAATGAATTACCTTGAGGGCATAATTCCTCAGTCATTTTCTTTGAGAAGTGGCTTGATGACTCTTGACTTGAGTCAAAATTAGTTTGAAGGCATGTTGCTTCGGTCGCTTGTTAAATGTAGGCACCTAGAAGTTCTGGATCTCAACGACAATCAGATAGAGGATACATTTCCAAGATGGTTGGGAACACTCCCGAACCTAAAAATTCTTGTTTTAAGGTCTAACAATTTGAAAGGCCTTTTGAATATACCCAGGGGAGGTCACCTTTTTTCTAAGTTACACATTTTGGATCTCTCCAACAACAACTTTAGCAGTCCTTTGCCAACCAACTTGATAATGAGCCTTAAAGCCATGATGAATGGCAAAAATGGGCAAGACAAATCCTTGTATATGACACTCTATATTTGGGGAGAGATTTCCCGATCGAGATCATATGAAAATTCCGTGACCCTGACCATGAAAGGGCAAGAGATTTGGCTGGTGAAGATCTTCACCTTCCTCACACTTATTGACTTGTCAAATAACTCTTTCCAAGGGAATATCCCTGAATTTATTGGACAACTTCACTCTCTCGTAGGGCTTAACCTTTCTCATAACCATCTCACAGGTTCCATCCCTTTGACTCTAGGGAATTTGCCCAATCTTGGATGGCTTGATCTATCTTCGAACAAACTTAGTGGGGTAATTCCTAGAAAATTGGGAGATTTGGCATCCCTTGGGTGCTTAAACCTCTCGAAGAACCAACTCACCAGTCGAATTCCACAAGATAAGCAATTGAGCACATTCTCAAGCAACTCGTTTAATGGGAATCTAGGTCTTTGTGGAACTCCATTGCCAAAAGCATGCCCTGGCGATGCACAAACTCCTCTTCCATCATCCTCATCAACTTTCGACCAAGAAGAGCATGAGAGTTAGCTCAAACAAAAAACAACGTGGATAGGTTATGTAACGACCCGGGCCCACTGTGTGATATTGTCCACTTTGGACACTGAGTCCTCACGGCTTTAAAACGCGTCACACAGGTTAAGGGGCCCAAGCCATTATAAATTGGCCCTGCACTCCCCCCTAAGTGATGTGGGACAAGAGGGAGATGACCCTTTCCTTGCGCACGTCCAGGGACCGAGGCGCGGACGCATCGCCGCTCGGGCCGTCACAGGTTATGCATCAGGAATCGTAATTGGGATTTCGATAGCATACATTTCATTTGAAACAGGAAGGCCCAAATGGCTCGTGGGCGAGGTGTGAGAATGTTGGAGAGAAGAGCAGCCGAGTGGATGAAGAAGCCAAAGGGTAAGGCCACCAAATTTCATGGACGATGAAATTGTTTGAGGAGTTGTCTCTGTAAACTAGCTTTATAAATTCAATTAATAAAGATGTCATCGAGACAGCTTAAAATGTCATTTCTTTTATGAAAGCTTGTTTCTAATATCTTCTCTCCCTATTTCTTGGTGCAATTGTATTTGTGTTGAATTGGGAAGATGACTAATATGATCTGTCAAGCGTGCAGCTTCAAAACGTGAGTTTATGCTAAACCTTGGCCTTCAAAACAATGGACTTTTAGAAACACCCTAACCATGCTCTTTATGAGTAAAAACTAATGACCGTGAATTTTCTTTCTTGTCATGCCTTCTCTAAATATAGGCCTCTTGTTGAGCCCAGTCCATCCGGAAGTTGGGCCTTTTACCTAGTTCGTTGTTCGCTGTACGGCATTACTTCGCTATCGGGGTTTTTTCTTTATTTTATGGTGGGACTATATTATTTCCTTTTCTTTTCTTCTTTTTCATTTGGGAAGTCTCTTATTTTATTTACATCTTTTGTCTTAGTATTGAGTATCTTAGTAGATAAGGGGCATTGGAATTTCTCTTGCAAATTTCATTTCGGGCTGGTACTTTTCACATGCGCGTTCAATTCAATGGAGTGATTTATGGTTAGCTTAGCTTATATTTTGAGGCCAAATGCTCACTTGATAATTTTTGCACTCGAAAATTAAAGATAATCAAGAAAACTGAAATTAAAATGCACAGCAACTACCCCGCACAAGAACTTTGAATGTGATCCCCGATTTGAAAATAACATAATGTTTAACAGAGAGACTAGTTTTATGATGTGCGTTGTTTATTAAAAATAAATGAATCCGAATTGTTTTTTGTAGTGAAGGGAGACAAAAATACAATATTGAAGGGGATAAGGAAGGGGAGGGGAGGGTGGTTGTGTTGGGCCCGATTGATGGGGAGAGGAACAGCTGGCCCCTGAAGGCAAAAAACTCACCACCGCTCCATGCCACAAATCATGGCCGAAATCCACCGATGGCGATCCTCCTGCTCTTCCTCCCCTTTTTCCCATATTGTAGAGTTCGAGAATTTTACAAATCTTAAAAATTTTCGAGAACTTTTAGTTTCTCAAGAACTAAATCTAATCTATGATGCACTTGAGTATACATTCCCGAAGCTTGAACGATTGGGGTTGTATTCTTGCAACTTGACCAAGTTTCCATATTTCATGACTTCATTGAAAAGATTAACATACTTAGACCTCTCTTTTAATAGGATCAGTGGGGAGATCCCGATGTGGTTCTGGGGAATAAGCCATGATACAATGGAAATGTTGGATCTTTCTAATAACCTTCTGGAGGGAGGTATACAACATTTGCACGAGACGAACTTGCAGATAATTTACATTTGGAACAACTCATTCTGTGGACCACTCCCCATTCTACCACCTTCTACTTTTGAATTTGATGCCTCTGAAAATGGTTTCACTGGTGAAATCCCCTTTTTAATTTGCCAGTTGAGTTCACTTCGATTTTTATATTTGTATGACAATAATCTCTTTGGGAATATGCCATCATGTTTTGGTAATCTAACCAATCTCCTTTATCTAGACTTGAGCAACAATAAATTATAAAGACCATTAATATGCTCCCTAGTTAGATGTGTGAACTTATCAACACTAGTTCTCAGTCACAATGAGTTCATTGATATTTTTCCACATTGGCTGGAAGTACCATATCTGCAAGACCTTGATTTGCAATTGAACAAATTTCACGGCAATATCAACTTTACTGCATTTGGAGTCTCCTTCCCTACTCTTTTAACTTTATCTATTTCCAACAATAATTTCACTGGAAGGTGGCCCACATAGATTTTCTCAATCACCTCATTCTATGTACTAGATTTGTCCAACAACAAGTTCGGAGGGCCAATTCCGTTTCCATCTCCCGTCACATTCTATTATTCCATTGCATCTAATAAGATGACAGGAAAGATCCCCTCTTTCAAATGCAATTTCACCAAGCTCGAGATCATTGACTTGTCCAACAACACCTTAACAGGTAGTTTGCCTCGGTGTTTAACAAATTTTGGCGCCGATTTGTCAGTTTTGAACTTGCGAATGAATTACCTTGAGGGCATAATTCCTCAGTCATTTTCTTTGAGAAGTGGCTTGATGACTCTTGACCCGAGTCAAAATCAGTTTGAAGGCACGTTGCCTCGGTCGCTTGTTAAATGTAGGCACCTGGAAGTTCTAGATCTCAACGACAATCAAATAGAGGATACATTTTCAGGATGGTTGGGAACACTCCCGGGACTAAAAATTCTTGTTTTAAGGTCCAACAATTTGAAGGGCCTTTTGAATATACCCAGGGGAGGTCACATTTTTCCTAAGTTACACATTTTGGATCTCTCCAACAACAACTTTAGCGGTCCTTTGCCAACCAACTTGATAATGAGCCTTAAAGCCATGATGAATGGCAAAAATGGGCAAGACAAATCCTTGTATATGACACGGGATATTTGGGGAGAGAATTCCCAATCGAGATCATGAAAATTCCGTGACCCTGACCATGAAAGGGTGAGAGATTTGGCTAGTGAAGGTCTTCACCTTCCTCACACTTATTGACTTGTCAAACAACTCTTTCCAAGGGAATATCCCCGAATTTATTGGACAACTTCACTCTCTCGTAGGGCTCAACCTTTCTCATAACCATCTCACAGGTTCCATCCCTTTGACTCTAGGGAATTTGACTAGTCTTGGATGGCTTGATCTATCTTCGAACAAACTCAGTGGGGTAATTCCTAGAAAATTGGGAAATTTGGCATCCCTTGGGTGCTTAAACCTCTCGAAGAACCAACTCACTGGTCGAATTCCACAAGATAAGCAATTGAGCACATTCTCAAGCAACTCGTTTAATGGGAATCTAGGTCTTTGTGGAACTCCATTGCCAAAAGCATGCCCTGGCGATGCACAAACTCCTCTTTCATCGTCCGCATCAACTTTCGACCAAGAAGAGCATGAGAGTTGGCTCAAACAAAAAACAACGTGGATAGATTATGCATCGGGAATCGTAATTGGGGTTTCGATAGCATACATTTCATTTGAAATGGGAAGGCCCAAATGGCTCGTGCGAGGTGTGAGAATGTTGGAGAGAAGAGCAGCCGAGTGGACGAAGAAGCCAAAGGGTAAGGCCACCAAATTTCATGGACGATGAAATTGTTTGAGGAGTTGTCTCTGTAAACTAGCTTTATAAATTCAATTAATAAAGATGTCATCGAGACAGCTTGAAATGTCATTTCTTTTATGAAAGCTTGTTTCTAATATCTTCTCTCCGTATTTCTTGGTGCAATTGTATTTCTATTGAATTGAGAAGATGACTAATATGATCTGTCAAGCATGCAGCCTCAAATAAAGAAGAAGCACAAAAACAAAAGAAGAAAATAAAGCAAGTGCCATTAACCTCTACAGATATCCTTTCCATCTTCCCGTGTGCACAACTTTTATTATCCACAAAGAATTGGAGGTGAAGACTGGCTTAACTCGTCCAGGCAAAGTTGTTAATAAATTAATCTGTGGAAGAATTTTGTTTCGAAGAATCAACATTGGAATCTGCGTATAGCATCTACTTTTTTTTTCCTATTCAAAAAATTAATCTTTGGGATGGAACGTGCTTAATATAATGTTTTATTAAATCAACTTAGGACATTTGTACGAGCGGTGGGTCATGTCAATATACGAAATTATATTAACAGCCGTAGGTTAGTAGAATTCATGGATCTACATAACGTGAGTTTATGCTAAACCTTGGCCTTCAAAACAATGGACTTTTAGAAACACCCTGGGCCATGCTCTTTATGAGTAAAAACTAATTACCGTGAATTTTCTTTCTTGTCATGCCTTCTCTAAATATAGGCCTCTCGTTGAGCCCGGTCCATCCGCAAGTTGGACCTTTTACCCAGTTCATTGTTCGCTCTACGGCATTACTTCACCATCGGGGTTTTTTCTTTATTTTATGGTGGGACTATATTGTTTCCTTTTCTTTTCTTCTTTTTAATTTGGGAAGTCTCTTATTTTGTTCACATCTTTTGTCTTAGTATTGAGTATCCTAGTAGATAAGGGGCATTGGAATTTCTCTTGCAAATTTCATTTCGGGCTGGTGCTTTTCACATGCGCGTTCAATTCAATGGAGTGATTTATGGTTAGCTTAGCTTATATTTTGAGGCCGAATGTCCACTTGATAATTTTTGCACTTGAAAATTAAAGATAATCAAGAGAACTGATATTAAAATCCACAGCAACTACCCCGCACAAGAACTTTGAATGCGATCCCCGATTTGAAAATAACATAATGTTTAACAGAGAGACTAGTTTTATGATGTGCGTTGCCAGAGCACTAGTAATTTTAAAACTGTTTATTAAAAATAAATGAATCCGAATCGTTTTTTGTAGTGAAGGGAGACAAAAATACAATGGTGAAGGGGATAAGGAAGGGGAGGGGAGGGTGGTGGTGCTGGGCCCGATTGATGGGGAGACGAACAGCTTGCCCCCTGAAGGCAAAAAAACTCACCACCGCTCGATGCCACAAATCAGGCCGAAATCCACCGGTGTCGATCCTCCTCCTCTTCCTCCCCTTCTTCCCATATTGAAAATCGTTTTTCTTTTATATTTTTTAATTTCTTGAAAAATAAAGAATTAAAGAATTAAGATCTGACCGACCCGAACCTCCCCAATGCTGTTGGGTGCTGTGTGCACCTTATTGTCCCTCGGTTCTCTATCAATAGCCGAGAAAAAGAAGGAAAAGAGAGAGAAAGAAAGGAAGGGGAGCGGGCGGTATCGTGCGGCTGTGATTTTTGGAGATGGCATGGGAGTATGACAAATTCGTGGGGGATTTGTTAAGGTTTTTTGGTGCGCCGTGATGCTCAAGAAAAAAACTGGTATTTGACCTACTCACCTCCCTCGCCGTGGCTAAATCATAATGGCTTTCATCTAACTTTCGAACTTGGTGAATTAGTGTGCTGGTTTTGGTATATGTTGAGATGGGGATGAGGATGGCACATCATGTCCCTTTCTCTTCCAAATTTCGCTCCATTTGCAATGGATTTTCTTTTACACCATCACTATTTGTCTTGTGAATTTATTTGGAATATTTCGAAATATATAACTTGCTTTGCATATTTCTACAGCATAATGGATCCAAGATGAGTTCATATTGGTCAGCTTAAGCTTCGCCTAGTTAGCCGCTGTCCCATTTGGACGGGAAGGTGCGGTGCTCAATCCCTACCTCTTAGGCTTGAAGGGTGAGACCGGACAGTAAAAGCTAGCACCAGCAAAGAATAAATAAAGAAATAGCTAATGTCCTGATTGGTCATTATTATTTACTGAAAAATAAACTCATTCTCCTACCGTTTTTTTCTTCTTCTGGCAAAACGTTGCTCTACTTTTTTTCAAAAACATCAAGCAATCCTTGGGTTATACTTTTTCCTATGAAGGTCGATTTTTGCCAATATAGACTATTGACATGAACACATTTATACACATGCAATGCTATGACTTGCTCAATTTATGTAGCGCCAAATTGGCACCACATCTAACAATATTAAAAAATATTACAAATCGAGAAAGAAATAGGAGTCCACTGCGACGCCCATCACTACCAACTCAAGCTCTAAGCTCGCGGCCATTAGAGCCATTCATGCTCAAGCTTGCAAATGCCATGGTCGCTCAAGCTCGCGACCTTGGTCTGGAGTTAATTGTAGCCATGGTAACTTGAACTTTAAGTTGCGAAATTTAAGGCCACGGCCACTTAATTGGTGGTCATGAGAGGGTACAAATCATAGTTTTTTCCGTTGTTGTGGTTGGTAAATTTTGTGAGTTTTTGGTTTAGTGGCATTTAAGGAAGAAGAAGAAGAAGGACATGTAGGGGGTGGGGGAGGGAGAGAGAGATTCAGAAAAAAGAAAAAAGAAAAAAAAGAAAATCACATCGGCAAATTAAAGGAAACCAAAATCCATGCGAAGAAAGAGTTAATGGCATTAAGGACATGTCGGTAAGTTCCATACAAAAAAGGGAAATTCGCTTTAATGCCTGTAAAGTAACAAAATCCATGCCAAGAAAGAGTTAATGTCATTAAGGTTGTATCAGTAAGTTCTATACAAGAAAAAGAAAACCTGATCTAAGGCATGTAAAGTAAACACGTCGAAGATCTACGTGATTGGAGCTGAGCAAATAATTGAGCAAAGATTGCAACTAGATCACGAGTAACGGAATATTTCAATACAGTCATTGGTTCCAAGCTTTCCACGTTAGACTTCAAGTGAAATTAATACTCGTAAGAACTTCACACACAAAGATGATGATTGCGGGCAATTTCTTTCTCTTGGCGTGAAATTAAAGCATTCGATGTATTTATCCTGTTGAAAGTCAAAAAGTATATCGTACAAGGATTATTTCTTGGTCCAAAAGCATCGCCAAAGCAAAAATATCAAACGCAATGCTTAATCATCCAGGTCCCGGTCGTAAAATAAAAGCTACACGGGCATAGTTCACGAGCAATCATCGTGTCTCCAGCCTTTAAAATGATTAAGGCTCACGCCTAATTCTCCAACTCGACAAAGGGGTCGCAGAATAATATCGTAGACTCTCCATACCATGACGGACAACAAAAATCGGGACCAAACACCTTCCTTGCAAAATTTCAATCGATGAGCTGTTTCAGATCCAAGCTTTTTCCCTTTTTTTACTAGAAAAAGAACCAAAGAAAATAAAAAAAAGATTTACTTTGACAACAAAATAACCCACTTTACGCATTTTCCCGACCTATGAAGTATCTCCATTAACTTAATTAATGTGGAGTTAACAAAGTTTCGACATTTTTTCTACGAGGGAAAATGATACAGATCGTCGTTTTTTTTTTTTTTGTGACTCAGGAAACCCGCGCACCGTACCAACACATTGTTGTTAAACTTTAGTCCAATATACAATTTAGTCCTTGAATTTCTAATTTGTCTAATATAATTTTTGAACCTTATCTCAATATGCAATATGATCTCTAAACTTTTGATACATGTTTCATTTAGTCCCTAGATTATATGAAAAATGTTCAATGTTATCTCTGGTCTTCAATTAATGAAACGACGATATTAAACATTTTCATAGAGTTGGATTACATTAAACATGTATCAAAAGTCCATATACCACATTAAACTAATTAAAAGTTCAAAAATCACATTGCACACTATAAATTTTAGAGACCAAATTTAACAATCAAATGGTGGGTAAAAGTTGATGGACTATTTGTTTTTTTGTCTCTTTCTGTGACATACATGAAGAATTATGCCGAATCGTGCGTTTGCATAATGACAAAGGAAATGTTCGATTTGGCACCTTCACACCCTATGAGACTTATTATGTACACCTCGAAAACAGGTAGAAAGAAAAGGATGGGGACCACGGAAACAACTTTGTCACTTTTTTTTTTTGCCATTTTTATTTTAATCACGAGTCAATAAATTACGAGCTCATTAAAATAGAAAGAAAAAGAAGGAAAAGGACACGGGGATGTTTGGCTGGGCATTCTCAAGGGGCTTTGGCCCCCAAAGCCCCTTAGGGAAAATTTTTGGTGTTTAGTAAATATTTTGAAAGCTCTTTTACCCAAATATGAGCATTCCGAATGCTCAATGCTGAAAGCTGTGGAGGGGCAGCATTCAGCATTCGGCATTTGAGAAATGCCACCCCTACTGTTCATCTTTCTTCTTCCCCGTGTCTTCTTCTTCTCGACCACCGGGCTTCTCCGGCAACCGCTGCCGCTGCCGCCTGAGGGTCGTGCGTCGTTGGTGACCACCGTCTAGGGGTGGCGCGACGCGCGACCCAGGCGACGTCACTTGAGGTCCGCGTCGCCTGATGTCCGCGTTGCCTGAGGTCCGCGCGACCTGAGGCCGCCGGATCTAGCCTCTACAACCTCAGGCGCCTGAGGTCGCGCCTCCAAGCGGCAACGGCGTCGCCTGAGGTCGCACCGCCTGGGTCTATGCGACCTCAAGTTGCCAGATCTGGTGGTCCAGAGGCCAGATCTAGTTGCTGGACGGCCAGATCTGGCCTCTGTGCCTCCAGGCGCCTGAGGTCGCGATGACGGCGTCGCCTGAGGTCACAACCTCAGGTGGCCGGACGGCCAGATCGGCCGCCCCGGCACGCCCACCGTCGAATTTGATTTTCAGGTTTTTTTTTTTTAAAAAAATTAATAGCAAAAGCCCATTTGTAATAAGTTTTGCCAAACGTATTTTTGCACAAGGCACTTTCCAATGTGTAATTTGCCAAACATCCGAGTATTCCCGAAAACCTCTTTACCCTAAAGATATTTGCATTTGGCCGAGAGGCATTCCCCCAAAGTTGAACCAAATGGGCCCACAAAATGCACCAAATAAGGACGCGTTTGGTAACGTTTTTATTTCCAGGAACAATTTTTGATTAGAAATTATTCTTTTTTATTTTGTTCCCGGGAAAAATTTCTAAGCATTTTAAGTTGTTTGGTAATTGTCTAAAATTTCAATTCTCGAATAGAATTGCATTTGGTCTTGTCCTCAAAATTTTTTACTTCAAATCATTTTTTTAAATTTTAATATTAATTTTTTTTCCTTTCTTTCTCCCTTTCTTCTTCTTCTTCAAGGTGGCTAGTCATCGGCCTTGAGATGATTGGCGATCAGCTAGACGAGGGTTGGCAACCACATCGGAGAATCAATAGCCCTCCATTAGGCTGTGCCTCGTCGGCGGCTAGGTGAGGCCAAGCTCGCCTAGCCGTTAGGGCGGCTCGACCTCACTAGGCCACTGCAAGGTCAGCCTTGCCTTGGCCAGCCGACACCGACCTCGCGGTGCCTAGTTGAGGTCGAGCCCCGCCGGCGATTGGGTGAGCTCGATCTCGCCAAACTTGGGTGAGGTCAAGGTTTCGGCGAGCTTGTCGGACCGATCGTTGGCAACTGTCGGCGATAGGCAGTGGACAGTAATGGTGGTGGCGGCAACAATTAAAGAAGAAGAAAGAGGGAAGAAGAACAAGAAAAAGGAAAAGAAAAGAGAGAAATAAGTGCTTGATTCTAGAATTGTTTCCAGGAACAAAAAATCAACTTTTTTTATTTATTGATTTTGTTTTAAATCTACTTTTCGGAACAAAAAAATAGAAATTTATTTCTAGGAACAAATATTTTACCAAACGGATTTATGTTCTAAATCTACTCCCAAGAACAATATAACAAAAATTACAAATTCGCAAACAGAACCTAAGTGTCCAACGAAACGAAAAAGTCTAATACACGACCTCTCAAGTCGTGCCAGGATTCTAACACGTGTATTTTAAAATTGACCTGCCTCCGATTGCTGCGTTTTACTCGCCAACTAGCTACCCATCCTGAATATGGCCCATTACCATATTGAGAATAAATTATCGAAAAAAGTTTTTTTATTTTTTAATTCGTTTGTTTAAGACGTGTTTTAGGGAAGTGTAGCAAGATTCCGTCGCAATATAATGAAGGAAAAAAGACGAATTCGCCTACAAACCAGTCTCTCCCCAGTCAAGATAAACCGTAGAGCCGGCTGTAGAAAATTATTCACATAAATAATTAATTAACTGATAATAATCGAATCCATATATGACTATAAAACACTGAGATTAATAAGCATAGCGGAATTAAAATGTACATGTTTGAGTCATTGCTTCACTTGAAAAAAGATAAATCACTCCAATACTAGAGATCTATTGGAATGTCAAATCTTCCTCTCTATAACCTACTTCAGTATAACAACTAAGCAATTGATAGATATAAGTCCCAACTTTTTTTTTTTTGGTCTTAAAAACATCACCAACTTTCACTTAAATCTGATTGTCCTTAGTAATAAATTTATGTACACTTGCTGGCTGGATTTAAACACTATTCATTGTCTTATTGTTTGAGCTATAGTTTGGAGAATAACAGTGACATTGTTCATGTCTCCTCTGCTTCCCTAGTAAGTCAAAAAATATCTAAATTGAATTTCTCTAGCCATTTTTTTTCGATTTGTTGTAATACGAAGTTGTAGACTACCGTCTATCGAGCGAAGCTATGGACGAAATCCGCCAAGCTTACGACTAAAACCCTTTTTCCTAAAACAAGCTTAACTTTGAATAGAGCACTAATGGTAGGGGTCGGATTTGGAATAAAGGTGAAAGTTTGTAATGTTTTACATGACAAAAAAAGAAAAAAAGAAATTGAGGTTAAAATTGTCATTAGACCTAAAATTGGTATTTTAAGACAAAAAAAAAGAATCGGACAGATTTGTCCCTCACCGGAAAGCTTCAACCTAAGCGAGAGAGGGGGACGGCCGAGCAAACAGAAGACTCCACAACAACAAACCCCACGAGCTTGACTGGAGAAAATCTCTCTCCGTATCGTCACCGCTCGCTCCCCCCGATAAGAAAACATCGACGCTCTCCCTCTATAAAAAAAAGAAGGAGAAAGCACGCGCTCCGCCCGACGAAGAAGCGGAGGCCGGCCGACGCCGCCGCCGCCGCCGCCCGTTCCCGTCCAGCTCCGTCGGAGCTCGCCTCTCCCGTCCCCGTGCGGCGGCGCCACCGGACCACCGCCGCGGACACGCGCTCTTCCTCACTCGGCGGAGGAGGACGACGGAACCAGCACGCGCGTTTTTCCTCTTCGGATTACGATCTCGCCGGCGCCTTCTTCTTCTTCTTCTCCTCGAACATCTTCGTCTCGGCTTTCTTTACGTCACTGGAGCTTCTTCTCAGGTCGGCTCCTCGAGGTCGCACTCATTCGAAAAGTTGATCGTCTCGATTTGCTTTTTCCACAGGTAAACGACTTCTCCTGCGGCACTGCCACCGATCTCCGTCGCTTCGAGTTCCTCTTCCACCGGCGCCGGTCTTCGGTCGTGACGCTCTCCGAGAGTTCCACTCCTTGGCTTAATCACCGGCCATCGCTAACGACTGTACCTTCAGGTTGAAATGATCGCCCACCAGACATGGATAGAGCGGGGATTATAGAGAAAGAATTCTCGAATTTAGCGGTGATTTTATCTATCGATTTCTTCTTCGAATCCTTACCCCCCACTCTCTCCATCGTCGGTTTCCGTCGCAGTTTACCGTAGCAGTCACCGGAGGTGCGCCGGCCGCCCTCTGTTTTCCAGTCAGTGAGCTCGAAGTAATGCGAACTTGATCGTTTTTCCTTTGCTGGCTCCAATCTTCAGTGTCATTGTCTCCGACAACTTGGCCACCCCGATTCAATCGTCATTCAAGGCCGCTTGTTGTTTTTCTTCAAGGTATTGCTCATACTTCGTTTCTGTCGCTTTGCACGTGAGACTGAGGCCGAGAACTCTAGAGTGAAATTAGTATCCTATTGAGGATATGTTATTGATTTGAGCTTGCTTGGATGACGTTGTGGTCGTGTGATTTTAAGTTGCTGCTTCGTCCTTGCGTTTTGATCACTAAGCCGAGATGCCTGTCATATGTTTGTCGAAATGCCTAGATGAAGTCGATGCTAAGTATTCTTTCACAATAGCATCGATTTTTTTGTTCTGCATCTGGATGAATTCTTAAATCGAGCAACTCTGAATTTTGGCCAAGAGTTCTCCTTCTGTTGGTGACTCGGTTCACTTTGTTCTCAGCGATTAAACACTGCTTTGGTTGTGTGATTGAATTTTCGTCTAAACTGAGAGCCTCTGGATATATTTTTGAGCTTGATATATTCAAAGCGCGCAAATAAAAATCGTTTAGGTGTTAATGTAGAGAAATCTTCTATAACTGCCAACTGTGCATATGTGAGTTGTAGCTTTTCTTTCACATACTAACTGCTGCTCCGTTTTGAGCTTGGTCGAAACTCCACTTCACATGTGATGGACATGTTGGAGTATAGTGTGTGTCTTGCTTGGGATGCACGTGCAAGTACATAATTGGGAACTAGTCAATTATTGGGAAGCATGATGATTTCTTGATTCTCAAAGAAATAAAATTCAAATGCTCTTTTAGCCATTGAAGCTGAATACATTGCACTTGAAAGTTGTTGTGCTAAACTTACTTGGATGCAACGGCTAAGTTTGGCTTTGGGGAAGAAAATCAAAATATTTCAATCCTAAACAATAGAAGTACTATAAATTTTAGGAAGGATTCTATACTGCATTCACAGGCCAAGCTCATTGAGGTTAGATCAATTAATTAGGGATCATGTGAACAATGGTGATATATGCATACGATTTGTGGGAATGAAACATTAGCTAGCAGACATTTTCATCAAATCATTGGACAAATAAGCTTTTGAATATATCGGAGGAGAATTGGGAATCTGCCATCCATTTGAATAGCATCATCCGGGTAACAATTTTTTTTTCATCCGGGTAACATTTACTATTGAAAGAAATGTACTAAGTTTTGATCAAAAATCGACAACACAACGGACATTAGATATGCATTGAATATTAAATAGTTACCATTACGGTACTATTTCTCTCTCTTCTCGGTGACCATTACAAAAAATCACTTTGATTGCTGATTTTATAAGTGTTGCCATTTCTCTCTCTTTCTCATTTATTTTCCTTGTGATTTATTTATGAAAAAAAAATTGAGTGAAAATATGAAAAATAAACATGAAAGTTACCGTTATTGAGTAACGACTAACACTGTAAATGTGGCTACACTGCTCCTATTCATAAGGAGATTTTCTCTAGAAAGGGCTCCCAAATCTTGTGCGACTCAAAGAAACACTGGAACAACGAAATCCTCTCGTACAGCTGCAATGTTTGTGTACTTTTATCATATTTGTGGAATAGTTTTGTTGTTATAAAAAATGGGGAAATTATTAGAAAAACATCTTAAGGAAATTTTGATGATTCCAAAACTATCCTTAATAGAATATTTACTATGATATTTACTGATGTTCATGACAATGTGTGACAGAAGTGATGTCTATAAAGGAAAAAAGATCACAAGTCTATTCTGTTTGTAAACAGCACCAATGTAGAAGATATCAGGTGATGTTACAACAATGATCATTTGATGATGTTCATTGGCTCACAAATATAGTCGTTGTCAAGTGAATGTGCATAGTAGAAGAACCGAAAGTCAAACGGAGAGTAAAAAAAAACAAGCTGTTTGACAGATTTGTCAGAGCCGTAGCAATAGGACAATAGTAAAGCTATTTTGGGTAGCCTACAAATGTTCTAGAAAAGAAATATATGGGCACTTCCATGTTTGGACAGTAGCACCAACGATAATTGAACACCTTTTTGCTTCTCCAAGGCATCTCCAATGAGGAAGATTGAAGATGGTTACATAAGAGAAGATCCTTAAAACCAAAATGAGATACAAGTGCAAAACTAAATTTGGAAATGCTAGAACTTGTGTTTTTAGCAAAAAGCTCTTATTTGTTTGTTACTTTTTTTGTTGAATTCTTGTCGCCTTGTAATCATGTAAAAGATCAAGTGTACCAATTGATAGCAACACCTAATTCTCGATAGTGTGATCTATCATCTAAAAGGATTCGTGTGTGTTGAGTGTAACTTGTTCAGCAGATTACTAATGCAATTTAGCTTGACTTGCGGCTATTAGTGTTTGAGAGTGGACATAAGCTTGGGATAAAGCCATACCACAATATATTATTGCGTGCTACAGTTTTTCACTCATTTACTTGCATAAGCACACAATTTGCTTATGATCTTTGAAACATCAACTTGACATGACCTCTAATTAGCATATGCTAATTTCTGCAAAAGATTGTCAAAGTCTTTAAAAGAACCTATTCACTCCCCTCTAAATTGTAATGTTAGCCTCAATTTATGTGGTCCAAAGGACCTCGCCAAACACTGGATATGATATTTTGTCATTTGATCTAAACTCAAAATCGGACTACCAGATGCAACCTCTATTTGTTGAGATGAATCCACTTCTTCATTTTTTTTTTTTTTTTAATGACAGGCAAATCGTTTCTTCATATACACTAATCTCAGTTTATTTACTTTCAGCATAGTATACAATGAGCTCCCAACAAACAAAATTGCTTCCCTAAAAAATAAGCATTCTAGCTTTCTTACAATGGGCAATCGGAAGAAAGCATCTCATGTTCTCATATCCAGATTATCATGAATCCAAAACATCTTGAACACTGGAATCAGCTCTTATTTCGGTCATATATCCGTGTGTGACAGAAGAACGAAAGAGACAAATCCCGGATTAAACAAAAGCACATATTCAAGGAATTACACCCAAAAAAAAAAAAATGAAGTAAACGTGGCATAAGGAGATATTGGCCGAGCATCATAGTGACTCAATTTGAAGTTGTAATGAGAACATTGAACACATACATGTTCAGTTTTAAAGTACAATAGTCAATCAGTCACTAAGACGTAATAACATTTCCCAAACATAGACACTGATTACTTTGGATATTTGCAATCAATTCAACCAAGAAGTATAATTGCAACATCAAAGCATCAATCTCGAATCAGACTATGACAACGACGGCAAAGCGTGTTTATATCACTAATAAATCCGAACCAGCAACAATTTTCATACAAATCTCAACCTTAGTTCTCAGCCTTAATCATAGAAGATTTTGATCAAAACTGGTTCAGTTACCTCCATATGATTCTCGGCAACATCAAGCAATAGACAGGATCAATTCATCAACTAAGGATTTTAAAATTTATTACAAGGAATTGTTTGAGACAATGTTCAATAGAAGTTCAACAGGTAACTATAAATTCAGAGATCTATCTTAAACATGCAGCAAGACAAATCAACTATTGGATTACCTGATTAACTCTTCTCCTCAAGTTTTAAATCGTGATTTCATGCAGGAATATTAAAAAACACACGGCAGATGCTTGAGTCAAGAGAATCAAATGTCATGACAAAGCAACTATTCAAATCCCGATCATCACATCATTATCAGAGTAAGCTCAAATCGTTAATGGAGCCTCAGTCGCTATTGATTTTTATGTAGGCAACGTCTAAGATTCACAGCTTCTGCTTCCTGTGTAAAATGACTGAGTAAATATAAGAGTTGAGACCCTTGATGCGTTAGTATTGATGATCAAAATCTGCGGAAGGAAAAGGAAACACAATCAGAGCACTTAAAATGAAATAAGAAGAAGAAAACGAATTGTAAAAAGAGTTTCGTCCATCAGCTGTGGGAGCAGCGAATGCTGGCAGTTGTGACTAATCTCAGTCAATGATAACATTGGAAATCCTGGAAGCATTGGCGTCAAAGATGGGAATCGGCGAAGAGCGCTCAAAGTGAAAATGGACTGCTTCGAGCTCTCACTCAAAAAACAAGAGGAGAACAGAGGAGTCTGGTTGCAGCTCCCCAACGGCGAGGAACAGCGTGATGATGACCAGTGGCATTAGGAAGACAGTGGAGAAGTCTTGCAATTGCTAGTAAAGCTAGCACGAGAAAAGCTAGGATACACTGCCTGTGAAGATAGGAACCCTCAGAGGAAATTTCGACTGAGAATGAAGCTCGGCCAGAAAACAAGAAGGCTGCGAAACACAATGGAACGCAGAAAGAAAAGAAAGAGGCCTCTGTATGTGATGAAAAGGAAGAAAGATGCAATGGCGTTTCCACAGAGTTGGTGCTGCTCTTTGACCCTTATAAGATCGAGAAGAAGCTTACGCTGAGGGATCTCAGCCGAGGTTCTTGATTGTGTGGGGCTGTGTGACGAGCCACTTGTTCTGATGGATGTGCGAGGAGGCAGTGAGGCAAGTCAAGAGCAGCAAGGGGGCCGACGTCATCGCAAGGGATGTGAACACGTGCTCTGAGCATCGACCGGTGTTCGGGTTCTGGGCATCGTAAGGTCCTACGTCCTCAAGGGGAGTTAGATCAAGGAGTTCATGAAATGGAGGGGGTTGGTGGCTGACAATGAGGTCGTGATATTTTGGGATCCTAGTGCTAGCAAGTCTCCACTTCAACCTTCTTCACAAGGCGAATTAGACTCAATCTTTGAATTAGTGTTGCTTTTCTCCAGTGACCAATGAGAAATTTTTTGATCTTTTTCTGAATGATATCAGTGATGGAATTTTATTGTATGCAATCAAACTATCTCTATTTCCCCCCAGAAATTTTCTAGCGTGAGTTTTCACTATGGTGATATTTTTGAATGGAATGTTGATTACGGTAGATTGGCAACATCTGGCTTTCTTGATCCTGTCTGGAAACAAATTGTCAATGATCCTTTTTAAAGGCGATTTCTTATCAAGTACTGATCAGCATGTCTCAGTTGGCTACTTCTTTCTATTATAGATATAGGTCTCGTACAGAGAGCAATGCATATTTGCTTCTGATTTTAGGGTTTCCTACAGATAGCAATGCATATTTGCTTTTGATTTTAGAGATGAATTTTGTAATGGTGGCCGTATTACTAGGTAAGTCTGTGTGAGGGGGCCTGGTTCCAGCACATGCCTTATGAGTGTAAATTGCAACGCTATGGGCAGTTCGAGACGTGCCTCCATGTTTTGCACGTTCACCTCAACAGTGAATGCATAAGCTGGCTTTTAGATACTGTTTCATCAAGATGTTTCTACCGAACTCTCTAAATCAACGGCTCAGATAATTTGCCATATGTGACTCCATATGCAGTTATACAGAGATGTTACAGCTGGTTAGTTTGTGTAGTTTTTGTCCAACATATCAAGCATAGCATATCCAATGTTGCCAATTTTGACTTCTTGTAGCTCTGCAGCTTTGGCCTTGGACACTTGTTTGAAAAACTTATGAATCCCTGTCTGCGCAGCTTAATTGTCTGCCAAATTTCCAGTATCTGGCATGTCCTTGTTTGATCATCATGAAGAAGTCAACTGGTCCTAATGATCCAAAAGCTTGTCTTACACTTTGTATTCTCTACATAGACCTATCTTTCTGGAATTATGATTTTTCCAATTCTGGAGGATATTTTTGTTTAAGAATCTTTCTGGAATTATGATTTTTCCAATTCTGGAGGATATTTTTGCTTATGAATGAGTGTCCGATGAGGCTTATAAGCCGGCTACCTCAAGAAAAGAGTGGCTTTCGCTCGTTGATGAAAAGCTGTCCAATCTACTTCCACAGATGACATCCTTTCTCATCGACTTGTGCATTGTATGCCAATCTCGTTATTGAGTTATTACCAGTGACTATTCTTTCTAAATTCTATTTACAGTTGGGAATGTCAAGCTTAGCCGCTTTAGCAATTTAGCTTCTGACATTGTAATTTAATTTTCCGGGGAGTGTAGGGGCTGTTTGGTTCAGCATTCCCAAGGGGCTTTCAGCCCCGAAAGCCCCTTGGGGAAAATTTCAACTGCTTGGTTCAGCATTTGGAGCCATACTTGGGGGAATGCTAGCATTTGGAATGCTAGTAGAATGCTGAAAGCCCAAAGCAGGTCCCCACCTGCTTTGGGCTTTTAGCATTTTCGGAATGCTGAAGAGGGGATTAATGAATTTTTTTTCTTCCAATATTGCCCTCGCTGATAATTACGTTTTCCTATTATACCCTCAAAATCTACTGTTCATCGTCTTCCTCGTTGAACTTATTTCTTCAACGAGTGAAGCTTAGCCGGCGGAGCTCAGCCGGCCGGAGCTGATCGCCCACGCATCGCCGTCGCGAAGCACCGCCGTCGCGTGGGTCGCAGCCTCAGGCGACGTCGCCTAGGTCGCGCGACAGGCTGAGCGGTGCTCAGCCGGCCAGATCTGGTCGCCATGCACCGCCGTCACCAAGCGCCGCCGTCCCCACGCACCGCCGTCGCCAAGCACCGCCGTCGCCACGCACCATCGTCGCGAGGGTCGCAGCCTCGGGCGGCATCGCCCGGGTCGCGCGACCCACGCGACGGGCCGAGCACCGCCCGATCCGGTCTCCACGCACCGCCGTCGCGTGGGTCGCGCGGCCTCGGGCGTCGACGCCCGAGGCCGCGCGACCCACGCGACGGCGGTGCGTGGCGAGCGCGGCCCCAGGCGGCGTCGCCCTGAGGGCGCGCGACCCACAAGACAGCAGTGCGTGGGTCGCGCGACCCAGGCGACGCCGCCTGAGGCCGCGACCCACGCGACGGCGGTGCGTGGGTCGCGCGACCCACCGCCTCCCCACCACCACAGCCACCGGCCGCCTCCCCCACCACAGCCACCGCCTCCCCCACCGGCTCCGGCTGCCTCCCGAACGTTCCCACATCTCCTTCTCCTTTCTCCTTTTTCTTTTTTTCCTTTTTCTTTTCAGCTCAAAGCTCCTTTGTGAAATGCACAAAAATAAAAAGGGTTCCCAAACACTTTAGCATTCACAAAATGCCCATTTTCCTAAAGATACTTGGGGAAATGCCTTTGCATTTCCCCAAAGTTGAACCAAACACCCCCAGAGTGCCTTTTGACAAAGTATCTTCCGAATGAGTATGCATGTTGCTATCCGAACCATGGTCCGGCAGATCCCTAACAACTTTTCTGTTGAAAAGAAGTTCAATTCCCCAGAAGCAATCCCAAAGTCTGAATCCAGAGAAAATGAATCAGAGTCAGTCTCATCTTCCAGATGCTTTTCTGCGCACATCGCTGCTAATCACACTTCTTATCTAAACTTAGTCTCAGCTAGCAATCATTTATTATAATACAACAATCATAGAAAGAATTCCATACGCTCAGATGAAATCAGAATGTGTGTCTTGATAGACAATGCAATATTCACATGCATATGTCATGGCCAAGAGGTTTCTGTAGCTAAAGGGCCGTGCCTTTCCGCAGAGAATCTTTTGCGATTGCTAGGATTCCTAACAAGACTTCTTCCTGAACTTTTTAAGGCCGGGTGATACGGTAATTGAGCCACATTCTAGAATTCTCTTGTCATTAGTGTCGGTAGTTGGTAGGTTTGGCGGTACGATCTCGTCCGTCGGATGAAAAGCCGATCAACGGATGTAATCAGAGGGCCTCAAGTATAAGAAGGGGTACCCTCCCCCTCATTTGTATCCATCCAAACATTTTAGCAATACAAAGGCTCCTTTCTTTCTAGTGCTTCTTTCTCTAGTAACTTTCTCTTTCTACAATCCGGGTATTCGGGTGAGCGAGCAAGTGTGCGATCGAGCAAGGCTGGCTTAGGCGCTCCGAGGATCCAAGTCGATCCAAGAGTGCTTGAGTCACTGTATGGTCACGATTCCAATTGATCGGCCCATGACACATGCGTGAAAAAATATTTAACATTTGTAAACAATCATCAACAAGTGTTGCCAGATATTACATCCATTATTATGATTACCAAATTGCAGAACAAGGACTCTGGTGATGCAAGCAGTCACGTTTGCTTTGTTCAGATGGAATTATATCATCACTTGGGAAGCCAAAGGGAACATTAGAGGTTTCCTCAGAAGATATGGCATATGGAATGGAGGTTTCTCGCTATGTCTTCTGTAGCATGAGAAGAAGCTCCGACCTTACTTGACAGTGAAATGGAAAATCTTCCTCTTCCAAGGCAATTCCTAGTTGTCTCAGAATTGATCATTGTCCTTGAGAGAAAATATTGGATGCTTGAGTAGTGCCACATAGAATTTACAGTAGTCCACTCATCAGATGACATGTGTACACACAGCCCCAACTCTAACTTCATCGGTCCCCTTTTTTGTGCCCTCGCTGCTCCCGTCAATCTCACTCTCATCTCTCTCACTTTCTTTTCTTCTTATTCCTTCTTCAAATCCCTAAATTGAATCAAAACTTCAAATCTCATCCTTTTTTATTTCTTTCACAACTACCTTTCTTTTTTTTCTTTTTTTCTCATCTCTGATTTACAGTTCTTGATAGTTTGATGCCCTGCTGCCACACAATCCTTTGACATCAAACAAGTCGAACTGCTCAGTAAGCTTTTTTGGATGTATTTTATATGGATGTACTGCAGTTGTAGAATGTCTATTGTGTTCAGAGACGCATAAAATAGGGAAGTAAATATTTCTCTCCAAGATGTGTAAAAACATCTAAAGAAGCATCTTTATGCAGGAGAATAGCGCCCTAAAGAAGAAGCAAAAGAGAGCAGGTCAAGCTAGTAGCTACATCCACTTGACACTCTCAGACTTGCTATTATTTTCACTCAGTTTGAGAAAAAACTTTACCTATGGACTTGAGATCTTTAGAGTACAGAAGAATTCCAAGATGGGTTCCTTGAGAGAAAAGTGTCCTGCCCAAGCAAACAACCAATTAGTAGCATTGCCAAGCAACTCTATTCATAGCGATTGAAAAACCGATTACAGTAAGAGTAACTAATACAAGAAGATATGGATCCGAGTTCACTAATTATAAGTACAGAAAGGAACTAGGCAAAGACACAAGCAATTCTGTGGATTTAATGAGTGACGATAGATGAATAAAACAGTAAGGGTGTGTTTGTTTGTGTTTCTTTTTTCCGTTTATGAACACAAATCTTGTTTTTTTGTGTTTTTATTCCAAATCTATTTTGTTTGTTCCCGGGAACAAATTTGGAATAGAAACAAAAAACAAGAAAAACTTGTTTCTTGTTTTTGGAACACTTTGGAGAAACAAATTTTCTCTTTCTTCTTTCTTTTCTTTTTTTTTTTTTTATTCTTTTTTTTTTCTTTGGCGCGGTCGTCGCCCTCCGCCATGACCGACAACCGGCCGTTGAGGGCCGGCGACCTCGCCGGAGCATTACTGGCCCCTGGCGAGGCTCGGCCTCACCGGATCTGGGCGAGCCCGAGCTCGCCCAACCAAGGTGAGGCCGACCTCATGTTGGCCGGCGACGCTCGGCCTCGCCTTGGCTAGGAGAGCTCAAGCTCGTGCAAATCTGGCGAGTTTGAGCTCGCCCAGCCACCGGCGAGGCTCGGCCTCTCTAGGCCACCGCTAGGTGATGCCAACCTGGCGGTGGCCGGACAAGGGCGAGCCTCACTGGTGGATGGGGGAGCTCGCCCAGCCAAGGCGAGACCGCCGGCCCTCGTTGGCTGGTTGCTAGCCATGGCTGAGGCCAGCAACCGGCCAAAAGAAAGAAAAAAAAAAGAAAAAAGAAAAAAGAAAAAAAAATAATAAAAAAATTTAAAAAATTAAAAGAACACAAATTTACCAAACATGTTTCTATTCCTTTTCTATTTTAGGAATAAGTTTCTGTTCAAAAATTGTTCCTCGGAACAAAAATAATTTTTTCTATTTCTGTTCCTTGGAACAATTTTTGAACAGAAATGTTACCAAACACACCCTAATTGAAGTAGAACATTGGAATTACTCAATTTCTTTGGAGCACTTAGCAATGCCAAACGAACAACAGAAACCCACCTCCATTGTCAGGGTATTTTCATCGGACCCTTGGTGGGCATATGATGAGATGACTAATCCGAAACACAGAAGGAGGACAAAGGGTATCGAGAACGGACCGAGTTGTAAGAGCGGGACGACGACGGACATGGAGTTGGCCTTGGCGCGTGGGAATGCGGAGACAGCAAAGGCGAGAAGCCAAGCCCAGGCCTCACTTCGAGGGTCTGGAGGCAAGCCTCCTTGTCTTCCGTCTCGAACCTCTATCAGGGCTGGTTCCAGACACTCTTCGGGCCCCCGCCAGAGGCTCCGCCGTCGGGAGTGGCGGCGGTCGCCGTCTGTTGAGCCGTGAAGAAACGAAAAGAGAGTCCAATGAAGTTAGAGTGGACTGACCAAAAAAAAAAAAAAAAAAAGTTAGAGTGGGCCAGCGTGTAAACGTAACTGAGGAGTTTGACTATGATTGATCTTATGTGGCAGTGATCAACCAACACGTGGCAATTATTATCATGCCGATCATCATTTTTTCTATTTTTTCAGGTTCTTTCATTTCGTGAAAAATAAAAATTCATAAACTTTTTGATAAATATTATCCCTTGTATGTTTTGAATTAATTAACAATAATTTTTCATTATTGATAACAATTATACTTACACATTTTTGATGACTGTAAAAGTATTTTTCCATCACGTATTTTTTTAAATTATTTATTTTTCACAAAATAAATAAAACCTTAATTTTTTTTCCTATTTCTCTTTCTCTATCCTCTTGTCCTAATTTATCCTTGCTTACTTCCTTTTTCATATGTAGTATTTCTATATATTTTTTTTCAATTTTTCTTCTTACTTACGTAATCATAGAAAATAATAGGACAATGTATTCCTTGGGTGGAGCTATCTGTATCGGAGGAGTTGTGGGTGGGATCGACTTTTGTTTCTACTACAATTATTATTTTATTTTCATTAAACTCCTTTCATTTTGCAAAAATAAATAAATTAAAAAATATATTTCTAGAAAAGTCACCTATATCATTAAAACTAATTAGTTAAAAAAATTATTTTTATTATTGATAATAAATTATATCTAGATATTTTTTTCAGACGATGCAAATATTTAAAGTTTATTTATTTTTTAAGTGATACAAGTAATCGTTTTCAAATGTTTTTCAATTATTCATTTTTTGTGAAATAAACAAAAATTAGTCAAGCTATGGCACATTCTCTTTTTTGTGTATTATTATGGACTACAAAGGATTCAACAAAACAAGAAAGAATTTGATTTCATCCCAATTTCCTAGAAATAATTTGAGCATCTAGTATATTGGCATGTCACTTTATAAAATGTAAAAATATACAACTTTAAATTTCTTATATTTAGCACACTGGGGAAAAAAGGCTCTAAAAAATTAAAGACGCTCTTGACTTTCAAAAGAACACTCATCAAGAATTGAATTTCTGAGGAAAATAGAGAGGTGTAACATTAAAATTCCATCTATTTCTATTTTTCTAAAGATTAAGGAATATTAATTCAAGATTATTGATGATACAATTTTTTTATTATTATTATACAAAACAGATAATTTAGCCAAAACAGAAAAGCGTCCCCTAAAAAAATACGAACAAATCAATTAAAAAAAGATGACAAATTTTTTTTTATTTAAAAAAGGCTGATTGTATCATGTATCAATGCTGTCTTTTTTCTTTATATTGTGTAATTTTTTACAAAGTAACTACCCATGTTTTTTTTTTTTTTTTTCTAATGAACCCTTTATTATATACATCTAAAAATCTTTCTTTTGTTAAAGTAAATCAAAAAAAAAATTCTAACTTTTTAAAATCCCGTCCTACTAAATGATGTAGATAATGTAACAAAAAGAAGAAGCTCTGGGGAACTATCTCCAACTCATTATTATAATAATTAAAGAGCTCGTGACGTCTCCGTAGGAAATCAATCTTCCATCTTGAATCTTGAAATTATTTCCTATTTTACTAATCTTAACCCGACTCGAATTAGGAAAGAAACTCTCACTCCTCAGTGCACTCTCGAAACTTGACTACAAAGCCATCCCAATTCCAACGGTAAACCAACCATATATTTCCCTCTCTCTCTCTGCCTCCGAGTCCTCGTCGTCCTCTGTCTTTCTACTCTCTCTCCAACGTTGTCTCTCTCTCTTTCGCTCCATCTCTGAATTTTTCTGTACCCTGTTAGCCCTCTGTTGTTCTCGCGAAGCACTTTCCTGTTTCTTTCGCCACGAACCCATGGAGCTCGTCGATTCCTTGGCACCCAAAACGGCAACCATGTGCGACGTCCTGAGAGGCGATGTCCACTCGCCATTGTCGATGGACTCTTCGCCGTCGTGCGTTTCTTATCTGGAGGATCACGAGAAGAAGAAACCCATTGGCAACCACCTGAGAAGCCAGGTCCACTCGCTGGCGTCAATGGACTCTTCGTCATGCCTTTCTTATCTGCAAGATCAGGAGAAGAATGGCGAGGAAGGGGCCACAGGTATTTCATCTGCAGGAGTGGTGGCGTCTCGCGAGTTCTTCCTCCTTGCGCCTGATCAGAACACGAAGGAAGTCGGCCACCCTCGTCAAGAAATCGTTCCTTCCCAACTGAAGCGAAAATCCATGGCCTCACTTACCAATGCCGAATCCTTACTTGTGGAGAAGAAGGCGAAGTGCAAAAGAACGCAGAAGGGAAAGAAAGAGGCCTCAGGATGTGATCCCGAGGAAGTTTCCACAGAGTTGACGCTGCTCTTCGACCCTTACAAGATCAAGAAGAGGCTTACGCAAAGCGATCTCGGCCACCTGTCGAGGCTCTTGATCGGGCGGGACTTTGTGAAGAGCCACTTTCTCCGATGGATGAACGAGGAGACAGTGAGGCAAGTCGAGAGCGGCAAGGGAGCCGACGTCATCGTGAGGGACATGGACACGTGCTCTGAGCATCCACTGGTGTTCGTGTTCTGGGCGTCATCTGGGTCCTACGTCCTCAAGGGGGGTTGGATCAAGGAGTTCGTGAAACGGAGGGGTTTGGCGGTTGGCGATGAGGTTGGGATATATTGGGAGCCTATTGCTAGCAAGTTCCACTTTAGCCTTCTTCACAAGGTAAATTAGACATAATCTTGAACTAGTATTGCTGTTGTTCAGTGACAGACAGAATTTTTGACCTGTGGAAAGGATTTAGTGATGGAATTCTATTGTACACAATCGAAATATTTTGCCTTCCCCCAGAAATTCAATTCACGCTTGTTTTGAAGCCCGGTTCCATGTCTTTAAATTTTCTCTTGTGAAGTTTTCAGTATGGTGATTTCTTTAAATGGGGAAAGTTGATTATGGTAAATTGGCAACATTTGACTTCCTTAATCTTTTCTGAACACAAATTTCAAATGATCCTTTTCTAACTCAGACTTCTTATAGATGACTGTGCAAATTGCAATGCTGTTAATAGTTCAATACATGCCCACATAATTTGCGCTTTCACCTCAACAGTGAATGCATAAACTGGTTTTAGTTACTGTTTCATCAAGATGTTTCTACTGAACTCTCCAAATCAATAGCTCAGATAATTTGCCATATGTGACTCCCTATGCAATGATACAGAGATGTTCAGCTAGTTAGTTTGTGCAGTTTTTGTCCAACACATCCCGCATAGCATATCCAAAGGGGCCAGAGTTAACTTCTATCGCTTTCTCCAGCTTTGGCCTTGGACAGTCGTTTGAAAAGCTTCTCAATCCCTGCTTGTACAGCTTAATTGTCTGCTAAATTTTAAGTATCTGGCATGTCCTCGTTTGATCATAATGAAAAGTCACCTGGTCCTAAAGATCCAAACTATTGTCTTACACTTCAAATCCTCTGCATAAACGTCTCTTTCTGGAAATTATGCTTTTCAAAACCTTACAACAGATCAAAAGAAACAGGTGAATATTTTAGTGTATTGATAAGGGAGCGATGAGGCTTTTAAGCTGGCTAGCTCAAGAAAAGCGCAGCTTTCACTCAGCAATGTACAAACTGCCCAAATTTCCTCCCACACTACATCCCTTTCCATCGTGTTGCACATTGTATGCCAATCCTGCAATGATTATCATCAGTCACTGTTCCCTTTGAATTCAGTTTACTGTCGAACTTAGCTGCTCTAGCAATTTAGCTTCTGAGATTGATAGTTTTCTAGGAAGTGTACAGAGTGCTTCTTGACAAGGTATCTTTGAAATGACTATAAACTCATGGTTGGTTACAAGAAGTTCAATTTTCAGGAAGCAATCCCAGTCTCTCAATCCAGAGAAAGTGAATTAGAGTGGATCTCATCTTCCCAATGTTTTTCTGTACGCAGAAATGTTTTGTGTCAATTGGCCTTTTCTTCTGTTTTGAGAGGAGTGATCCTGGTTTTTGAGAGGTGTGACAAGAGAAAAGCATATTTTCTCTCTCTTTCACGCAAACTAATCCCAAATCTTATCTTAGTTACTTCAACCAGCAATCACTAATCACAAGGCATGACAAAGAGAAGAGGAAAACGGGTCTAGGATGTACTGAGTCTCTTTTCAAAACATGATTTAATGAAGTCAGAAGCTGCAACAAGAGCTTCTATTTAAAGAAAGTCGCAGTATGCTTTACATCTAGCTCCGTGGATTAGTTCAGTCACAATTAAGGAAAGAATTCCACACTCTCAATTGCAATCAGAATGGGATCAATTCGGTCCAATTGGAAAGCCCATTTACCCATTTACATTTGCTCATCCTATAAGCCCATTTTGCATCATGTAGGCACAATAAAAAGGACCCATAATCTAAGCCCATGAAGTTTACTGGCGGTTCAATCTTGCCCATGATACCCTCTCTGCCACGCGCTGAGTCTTCCATTTCGTGTATGGCATCACCGCGGCAGCATTCACTAATCGATCCTTTGGCATACAGACCCAATAAAAACTCATTACCGAAAGAAGCATCTTTATGCAGGTGAACCATGCCCTACCGAGACAGATACCAAGAAAGGAGGAGTAAAAGAGGGCAGTTCAAGCTAGCAGTTTCATCCACTTGACAATCTCAGACTCGCCATTATTTTCACAAGTTTGAGAAATGAACTTTACCTATGGGACATGGGATCTTTAGAGTACAGTAGAGTTGCCAAATGGGTTCCTCGGAAGAAAAAGCGTCCTGCCCAAGCAAACAAACAATCAGTAAAAGAAACAGTAAGAGTAAACAATCCAAGAACATATCAATCCGAGTACGGGGAAAAAACTAGGAAAAGAAACAGTACACACAGAGCCAATTCCACGGGGTCAAGCAAGGATGAATTATGACAGACGACCAAAACAGTAACAGAACCAGAAGCATCGAATTGCTCCATCTCTTCTTATCACTAACCAACGCCAGCGAAACAACAAAAACCCAACTCCACTCTCAGAGGAATTTCATCGGACGCCTGGTGGGCGCATGTGGAGACGACCCCGGCGCGCTGGAAGGCCGAGATGCGGAGGTGGGGAGCGAAGCACGGGCGTCGCTTCGAGGGAGGGACGAAGGCTCTGTAATTACACTAAACGCCACAAAATGGGTCACTGATGATCGATATAAAACGGCTTTCAACGATTTTGGAGGCACAGTATGATCAACAATCACCCTGAGAGAGTGGTCAATACGATTATAGGAGTGGGAGCAGAGGAACCAAGCACTGAAGAGGTTCAGCAAATAAAATAAATAATAAAAAATCAAAGTGGGAAAATAGCTGGGTGCAAAAGTGTGATTCTGGTGAAGCAGACCGAAAATGTTCAATGTATTCTTGGTCCAGAGTGCTCATGCGTACGCAATAGAGAGCTAATGCGAAATTAAAGAGTAGTGGTTAGAGGCCCCCATGCAGTCGTTTTTTCTGTTTTCAATGACATTCTTCTCTTTACACAAGTTACAGCGAGACGAAAGCAATGAAGAATTATCGATTCATTATTTCTATGTGATTTCGTGATATATGTTGATTTGATTGCAAAATGTTACATTATATCATATTGATTATGAAAAGGGTTAGTGGCTAGTTTATAAGTGTAAGTGAAATGGTCATTTTTTGAGCTATTTTTTTTCTAAATAACCTTAATATATATTTCCTCAAGTGTCCACACTTGCTTAAATTTGAAATGTTTAGATTCAATTTTATGAAAGATTTATTGTTCTTCTTTTTCTTGTGCCAATTACTTATTTTATTCAACAATCTATTTTTCCTATTGAGAAATCTTTAATTGTGGCAAGAGATCTTTTTGTAAAGTATGCATGTAATATGTGAATCAGCTTCTTTTTGGCTTCCAATTCTATCATTCTAGTCCTTCAAAAGACGTTCATTTTCCAATAATGGAGTTGCATTTGCTGGACCTTTTTTTGATTCATAGGAACCCTCGTCAACTTCTCATGAACGAAGTGTTTGCCGGGAAGTTCATCATATACTTTGCTAAAAAAGTAAATACACTAACATTGGTGAATATGAAGGAAGGGGTTGAATGTCAATAATAAAAAAACAAATGAAGTAGACTAAATCGATTCATCGCAGAGGAGAAATTAGGGTTCAAATTTTCATACGTGTAAAAATACACAAAAAAAAAAAAGGAAAGAAAAAAAGCAAGATAATGACAGAAGAATAGATAATTAGACGAAATAATAAGCAAACCAACAAAATAAAAAGGGGATCAATTCCGAAGCCCATTTACCCATTTACATTAGCTCATCCTTTAAGCTCATTTTGCATCGCGTAGCCCAATAAAAGGGGGCCCATAAGCTAAGCCCATGAAAATTAGCTCTTTTTTTTTTTTTTTGAGATAAATGCATTGAAAATCCTCAAACTTGTTACAAAAGTGTAATGAGTTTTAAAACTTTCAAAAATACAAATAAATCTTAAAATTTGTTACAAAAATGTAATTGAATTTTAAAATTTTTAAAAAGTCTGAATCGAGTCTAAAATTTTCAAAAAACACAATTAATTAAATAAAAGGACTTGTCAAAAAGTTTTAAAATTTGTCAAATTGACTAAATTAAGTACTTTTATTGATAGAACTTTATGCAATCAAATTCTAAAAATTTTAGAAAAAATTTATTAATAAAAAGATTTGATTTAATTAATTTAATAAATTTTAACCTCGATTGCATTTTTAGAAAATTTTAGGGTCAGACAGCACTTTTGAAATTTTCGTGATTATATTGCACTTTTTAAAAATTTTATGACTTAATTGCATTTTTATAATAAGTTTTATAAATTATTCATATAAATTTTTATAAATTTTAAGATTATATTATACTTTTATGATAAATTTGGGAATTATAGTGTAAGTATCTCTTTTCTTTTCTTTTCTATTCTTTTCTTTTCGAACGGAAACTTCAATCGAAGCGAGTGAGACGGCGGGCGAGCAAAAGCGAAATTCTAGAAGATTTCACAACAACAAAACCCACGGCTTGATTGGAGAAAATCTCTCTCCGCATCGTAACCGCTCGCTCCCTCCGATGAGAAAACATCGACGCTCTCTCTCTCTCTCTCTATAAAGAAGGAAGAGAAAGCGCGCAATCCGCCCGATGAAGAAGCGGAGGCCGGCGAGTTCCGATCGGCCGGCCGCCGACGACGCCACGGCCGCCCGTTCCCGTGCGGCGGCGCCACCGGACCACCGCCGCGGGCGCGCGCTCTTCCTCAGTCGGGGGAGGAGGACGACGGAACCAGCGCGCGCGTTTTTCCTCTCCGGATTCACGATCTCGCCAGCGCCGCCTTCTTCTTCTCGTCTTCGAACATCTTTGTCTCAGCTTCTTTACATCTCTGGAGCTTCGAAAAGTTGATCGTCTCGATTTTGCTTTTTCCCACAGGCGACGACTTCGCCGGCGGCGATCTACCTCCGATCGCCGTCGCTTCGAGTTCTTCTTCCAACGGCACCAGTCTTCGGTCGTGGCGCTTTCCTAGAGTTCCACTCCTGGGCGTAATCACCACCCGTTGCTAACGACTGCACCTTCAAGTTGAAATGATCGCCCACCAGACGTGGATAGATCGGGGATTATAGAGAAAGAACTCTCGAATTTAGCGGTGATTTTATCTATTGATTTCTTCTTCGAATCCTTACCCCCTGTCTCTCTCTCCGTCGTCGCTTTCCGTCGCAGCTGCTGGAGGTGCACTGGCCGCCCCCTGTTTTCGAGTCAGTGAGCTCGAAGAAATGTCAACTTGCTCGGTTTTCCTTTGCTGGCTCCAATCTTCAGTGTCATTGTCTCTGACGAGTTCTCCCTACGATTCCATCGTCATTCAAGGCCCTTTGTTGTTTTTCTTCAAGGTATTGCTTACACTTCGTTTCTGTCGCTTTGCACGTGAGACTGAGACCGAGAACTCTAAAGTGAAAGCAGCATCTTATTGAGGATATGTTATTGATTTGAGCCTGCTTGGATGATGATGTTGTGGTTGTGTGATTTTAAGTTGCTGCATCGTCCTTGCGTTTTGATCACTAAGCTGAGATGCCGTATGTTTGTCGAAATGCCTAGATGAAGTTGATGCTAAGTATTCTTTTGCATTAGCATCGATTTGATTGTTCTGTATCTAGACTGGAACGTGACTGACTGATTCTCTTATAACATTCATAAATCCAGCAACTCTGATTTGTGGCCGAGACCTCTCTTTCTGTTGGTGCTATGGTTTACTTTGTTCTCAGCAATTAAATACTGCTTTGTTTGTGTGACTGAATCTTCGTCTAAACTGAGAGCCTCTGGATATATTTTTAAGCTTGATGTGTTCAAAGTGCGTGTATAAAAATCTTTTAGGTGTTAAGCTAGAGAAATCTTCTCTAGCTGCATTTGTGAGTTGTAGCTTTTCGCATACTAATTGCTGCTCCATTTTGGGTTTGGTTGAGACTTCACTTCACATGCGATGGACATGTTGGAGCATAGTGTGCGTCTTGCTTGGGTTGCTTGGGTTGTATGTGCAAGTACATAGTCACTATTAGCTTGCATAATCTCATCTCAGCATGTGCTATTTGTTGAATTTGTACACCTGCCGCATTTTGAGCTCGCTGAATATGTCGATTCTTACCATACATGGCTCAAGTTTTACTGGATTCATTGTCGTTCTTGCTGTACATGATCAGGAATATGTTAATTCTTTTGGCTGTGAGTGTCGTACAAGTTAAGAACATGCTGTATTCTTTGCTATGAATGTTGTGTATATTCTTAATATGCTATTGTCAGGTTATAAGTTTTGTCCGTGACTTAAATTTGCTGGATTCATGTTCATGTCCGATGTCTATATCCGTTTGTTATTCAAATAACAATTTCTATGTGTTATCTTAGTCATATAAGTTGAGGGAAGGAATCTATGTTTAACTTTTGAGGAGATAATCATGTTGTCATGTTTGAATTTGCTGAAATTAAACATTTGTCTGCTGTCCAAGCATTGATGATCTTCATTTGACTTCAATTTGTTCTCATCTTGATCACTAGTCCCTGTGCACTTGCAGGAGGATATATTTCAAGCCCATTACTTACTGAATAATCATGCATTTTGGCCTTGAATGTTCTGATTTTGTCCTGGATTTTGCTCACTGGGCTGTTTTAATCAGGGGTGTGCTAGTTTAATACTCATTTGAGTTTGGTTTTGATTACCTATAATAAGGTGACAATTTATACTGGATTTGTTGGTCATGGGGACATATTTTGGTATTATTAAGGTGGGTAACATGTAAATCTTGCGAGTTTGATGAGCTGGACGCTATAGCAAATTCTCTTTTGAGGGGACTTTGATGATATTTTTAGCTTGATTTGGTGGTTCATTAACTAAATAGGCATGTAACTCACTTCATGTCATTTTGATATAATGAGAGGTAGTTTTCCCCCAAAAAATGGGCAAACTTGCGTATAGTAGTGGCAGCTTAAGCTTAGTATGGCTTTAGGATCATAATAAAAATAAAATCTATCGAGTAGATAGGTGGACTTGGTATCTAAATTGACTTTAGCTCATGGGGCTTGCTGTGGGCTTAACAATGATGCCGTGTTATATTCTTGCCCACCTTGTATTGGGTTCTTTTGCTATACTTTTTACTTGTTCTTTCATTACTTTCTCAGATTAATTGATTGCGTTTCTTTTATATTACTTTTTGAGTCATGTTTTGTCAATTTTAATTGAATGGTTAGGTTACATATTAGTACAATAATAAACACGAAAATATTTCATGAGCACTTAGCGACTTGAACTATCTCTAAGGCTCATAATTGGTAAACAAAACCGTATGATCACTTTGATAAGCAATTCAATAAGCTGGAGGAACTGAAAAGGTACTGATAGAAATTATTATTGTCAGTCCTCAAACCTAGAAAATTTTGGTTGTATAGAAAGTGAAGAAAACATAAGATCCATTTGTGTCTCACTTGGTTTCTAGCTAACCCAATAGGCTAGGGAGACGATTCTGAATTCACATAAAGTCTTTTAGAGTTTTAATCAAGATTTAAAATGAACCCAATGTCTCGTAAGATAAGATTTTGGGCCTAATTGAGGGCTGTTGGCATGCATTTTGGACAACGTCCAACCCACCTTGACGGGGATCTTGATTCTCTGGCAGAGTCCTACCAAAATAATTATGCATTAAGATGCGTCCTTGTTCTATTATCTCCATTTTGCTTAGTTTTTGTAAGTCTCCTCTGTCAGAGAGGGGAGGCTCAATCACATCGTAACATTGGTCTACCGACACAAAATGACATAAATAACTGACACGAATATCTTGACATGACATGGATTGCTAATGCTCTGTTACGAAAGTTCGACCAAATATGCATTCAAATGAACAAAAGCAAGGCCCTTTCTACCTGTGAACCAAGAGAACCTTCACTCCAATCTCCTTGGTTTCCATGGACAACGAAATTTTTTACAACGTTGTCCACCATGTATATTAATTGGCTTTTCAATAGTATTTGCTCATCTTAATTACGTCTCTATATTACAACAGAACATTCATTCATTGTTGATGCATATATGGACAGACACAGGTTAGAATCTTTAGAAGAATTATAACTTTCATGAGCAATAAAACATCATCTCCATATATTACTATAGCAAAAAAACAGAGATCAGAATCTTCACATATGCGTGTATAACTTTTCTCGACAAGCTATTAACTATCTAGTTGCATATTTTCTTGTCTGCCAGAGCTTTCCTCACCTTTTTCCATCCTTTTGCCATTTTCTTTGAGTAGCACAAGAACCACACACTCTTCTCATCAATGATCAAGTTCTCTATCACGACGCCGACCAAAAACCCAACTCCAGCAACAACTAGCACGATTCTCCCATCCAAGTTGAAGAGACACTCTTCTTCATTATCCACTTTGAAATAAGATGGTGGTACTTTGAAATAAGATGGTGGTGGTGGAGCGTTCTCACCATTTGTGCATTTATTTAGCAAGGGACTTCCACACAAACCATTATTCATCACAAATGAATTGCTCCCAAATGTATCAAATTGCGTTCCACGTGGTATTGGTCCTGATAGACGATTGTGAGAGACATTGAAAAACGAAAGAAATGTGAGGCGGGCTAGTTGTTGAGGAATCTCTCCTACAAGATTGTTTCGAGAAAGATCCAGTGCTTCTAGCACTGCCAAGTTGGCCAAGGAAGAAGGGATGCCACCATTGAGGAGGTTGTTTGAAAGGTTGAGCATGCGAAGTGATTCTAGATCTCCAATGAGTTCAGGAATGAACCCTTCAAACTTGTTGTTGGAGAGGTCAATTGCCATGAGGACATCTGGAATCTTCGCATATTCCCTTTTCATGCCCTTATTCATCAAAGTCATACTTATGCTGAATGAAACATTAGGAAGGAATCCAAAAATATCCAAATATGCCAACTCATGTTGACCAACCATGATCTTCATGGCATGGCAACTCTTTAACAAGTTGGAAGGAAATTCGCCATTGAAGTCGTTGTTGGAAATGTCCAGGATGTGTAAACTGGTGAAGTTGAACTTGTTTAGAC
Source organism: Eucalyptus brandiana (assembly GCA_014182725.1). Taxonomy (NCBI): domain Eukaryota; kingdom Viridiplantae; phylum Streptophyta; class Magnoliopsida; order Myrtales; family Myrtaceae; genus Eucalyptus; species Eucalyptus brandiana. The sequence goes on along the minus strand of CM024672.1, from coordinate 21,358,732 downwards.
TAGATTCTATGGGACCATGGAAATTATTGGACCGCAAGCCAATTACTTTTAGGTAGGTCAGTTCCGATAGCCAAAATGGGAACGTATCATTAATTTGGTTGTCACCAAGATTCAAATACTCTAGCATTCCACAATTTCCTAAAGATCTCGGAACATTCCCACTTAGTCGGTTTTCTCTAAGGTCAATCATCCTCAATGCACAACCATTTGGGTAACCATGAGGAATCATGCCATCGAATTTATTTCTTGCGAGGTTCAATAAAATCAAAGGACCAATACTTCCCAAACAAGGAGGAAGCATGCCATTCAGAGCATTGTTGGACAAATCAAGCATGGTAAGAGATCTCGCTTCACAAATGGATGTTGGAACTTCCCCAGATAGGAAATTGTTGGAGATGTTGTATAACATGACTGGGGGAGGTGGGGCAGGGAGGGTTGTTTCTAGCAAGTTAGAACTAATGTCAAGATAGTTCAAGTTCGGTAAAGGAAGACGGGTCTGGTTTTCTTCGAAGCCGGATAAAAGATTGTTAGAAAGATCTATATACCAGAGAGATTCTTTGCTATTGTTCCACGTCCATCTAGGAATGATCCCTTGAATTCTATTGTGTTGTAGGGATAACTCCCTCAATTCGTTTGAGTAGCCTATAAACTGTGGAAACTCAGTCAAGTTGCATGAATCCAACTTTAAGTTGGTAAGCTTCAATGTAGTGGCATTGATGAATGACTTGGTGAAGGATATGTTGTTGTTGGACAAATCTAAGACTTCCAAGTTCTTGAGTGTGAATAGATCATTTATGTTGAGAACGCCATTGAGACTAAGCGAATTCAGATAAAGCATTATGAGATCCTTCAGATTCCGCAATGCGCCCAGAATATCACCGTGCAAGTCATTGTGAGAAAGGTCAAGAATAGTCAACTGCTTCAAGTTCTCAAATGAAGATGGAAATCCACCGCTTAACTGATTACCTATCAAATAGAAAGAAAAAAAAGGGACACAAGACAAAGGAGCGTTAGTTATGCCATCAATTTCAATTTCCTTTTTCTCTTTGGCTAAATAATCTCCTCGCCTGAAAATATTAGGTCCAAGTCATTATGCACTAGCCATTAAGACAAATAGGCATTGGAGAGGCCCACCGTAAAAAATTGGAAAGTCTCTCTCGCTCTCCTCCTCTCTGCACCAAATCTTTCGAGTTCCACCGCTGCTCGCTCCCTCCCAGACCACCACCAAAACCCCTGCTGCAATGGCCACGGGAAAAACCAGAGATTGGGACTTCTTCCTCCGCCTCGAAGCCTACCTCAACAATGCTTTCAAGATCTCCAGGTACGACACAAAGATCATCCTATCCTCCTCCCTCTTGCCCAAAACCCTACCCCTCCATCGCCGCCTTAGGATCTTCAAGTCCAACGTCAGCCTGAGTCGAAAGGCTTTCTGACTAGGCTAGTTTGTCCAGGACGTGAACGCTCTCCGGGCCTCACACCTTGACTCTGGGCAAGACCTTATCCTCTCCCTCATCGCCTAAGGCGGCGAGGGGACATACTACTTCTTCCAGTAGTTCGTTCGATTGACGAAATCGGGCTTCATTGATGGCCACCACTCACGTGTTTGATCAGCACGTAGGCCGAGTTCTTCGGGTACAGTGTGGGCGTCAATCTGAAAATTAGGGATTTGAGGAGGTTGCGAGAGGATGAGATGCACATCGATTTGACCATCAAGATCACAAAGTCCGGAGGATTAATTGAGGAAGTTCTTTTTATTTCTTTCAGTCGATGAAGAAGCTATTCGTGGTTCGGGACCTGGCTGAACTTGCTGAGCTAGAAGGCCTTTCGGCGAAGGCCCTTGCCAGAATTGAAGCTCTTGAGGCGGCAATGGTAGTTTTGCTCGTGGCTGTCGTAGCGGGGGTTTTGGTTGTGGTTAGGGTGGGAGCAAGCAGTGATGGAGCTCGAGAGATCGAGTTCCATGGATTCGTAGATGGAGGAGGAAAGAGATACATCTAAACCGGTAAAGAGAGACTTATGATGGTGGGCACCCCTAATGCCACTTGTCGTCCATGGAGGGCTAGTGCATAGATGACGTGCCGTCACAATTGCACTTAATATAACCAAAAAGAATCTATTACCTGAAATGCCTAAGGAGGTGAGTTTTGTCAAGTTGACCACCCACTCTAAGGAATCACCGCTCAAGTTATTGTAAGAGAGCAATAACACCGATAGTTGGGTAAGATTAGCAAATGAAATAGGGATTTGACCTTGCAAGTTATTTCCATCAAGGTATAGTTCAGTGAGATGAGAAAGATTACCCATTGAAGAGGGAAGCGATCCTGAAAAATAGCAACCCCAGGCTGCTAACTCATTCAAGAGACTAAGATTTCCAATTGAAGTGGGTATTTCTCCCGAGAAGTTGGTCTGGTAAAGGTCTAAGGATTTTAATGGAGAACCCCAATGCGGTTTGGGAAAAAACCCAGACAGGTTGGAATTGTTAGCAACGGAAAGGATTTCCAAGTTTGGCAGCTGAAAAATGCTAACTGGAAAGTTTCCACTCAATCCACAAGATGCTAGCTTGAGCAATGTCAAGGAAGAGAAATTCGCTAGCATAGGTGGGAAAGGTGATGACAAGCTTACCAAAGAAAGATCGAGTTCTTTTAGTCTGGTCAAATTATGAACGAAGCTGCCCATGTTGGGCATACGAAGTGTTTCAGACGAAAAAGGGGACAAATCAAGAGAAACTAACTTGGAGAGTTGTGAGATATCGCGAGGGATTTCACCGGAAAAGTCAGAGGATGAGAGATTAAGGTATTGTAACTTTGAAAGATTGCCGAAGCCATACGGAATTGAGGAGAAGTTGAAGCTGTTGAAAGCAAGATTGAGTGACTCCAAATGAACGAGCCGAAAGAGAGTGGTGTTGGGACTCATGGTGCCTGAGAGACAATTGCTACTGAGGTCGAGGGCAATCACTCGGCCGGTGACTTCATCACATTCGACGCCGTCCCACGAACAACAATCTCCACTTCCATCCAGCGACCATGAATGAACTTTTGGATAAACACATCGCCGGTCCGTTGTGTTGATTCTGAAACTTCTCTTGAATTCCATTAAGGCAGAGCTCTCGTCAACATGACAAAGTGCCTCAGCAAACCTAATACAAAACAGAGAAAGCAAGAATATCCAAGTAAGCAGCAGATATAATGATAAGGCTGCCATAATTTTCTGCTTTTGTTTTTGTTCTTTTGGTTAATGAAGTGAGTTTTTGAGGGAGAGCGCGACGTAGAAGCTTTTTATAGGCAGCGACTATTGGTTTTGGCAATGGAATTTTCATGCTACTTGGCCATTCATAGTGCTTGACCCCAATACTTTAAATTGATTTTTGGTATGTCTTCTGTATGGGTTTGAAGACTGCAGGATGTTAGACGCATGAGCATTTCTTTCATTATATAGGGCGCGAGAGCAACAGGGGCTTGGCATTCTCTTTTTTATCTATATTTCTTTCTTTATTGAAACAATTCATGCGTTTCTTTCAGTGACATATTGGAAATTGGCGACAAGCTCCCATGTAATTGTTCATGTCGTTTGATTTGACTTGTAACTTCAAGGCTAAATTTCAAGTTCGGAAATTGTTCATAGTTGTTTGATCATCCATATGGGTAGAGCCTATGCGTACTTCCATCAATAAGCCCATTTATAGGTGGACTCATGTCTAACTTTTATCTTTGCTTGGATGGGCGTTCACTGATAAACTCACTTGTACATATGTCCTCTCCCTAAGCTTATCACCAAAAACAAAAAAAAAACAAAACAAAACGATTTTGTTTTGGGATTCATCAAGTTTAACACTAATTTTCTCGGTCATGGTTTCATTTTTAATTTTTAAGTAGTGGTGTTTCTCTCTTAATTATATCATGTGTGTTTACACGCGTCTAACACAATTTGTGTAAATGTTAAGTAATAAATGTAAATCCTTTATAATTTTTTTATAATTTTGCATAATAGCACGATTGGTTATTAGCAATAATTTGTCCGAAAAATATCAATCAATATTATCTCAATTATTAATTAAGTGAATTTTACTGTGGGGCTGACGTGATCCATGATAGGGATGACTTTGATCTACTGATCCAAAGGCCGGGCGATACTTTCTCGGAAACGACGGGGAGACTCCAGAGTCCAAGTAAAGATGAGGCATCATTTGTCAAAAAGGTTGTAATTGAAAATTCACGTGGAAACTGAAAATTTTGTCGTGCCGTGCTCGCCATTCATTGCCAGTATTATTGGTATGGTCCCCTTCCCATTTATTTTCACATAGAAAAGAAAAGAAAAAGACAAACTTGACAAACCTCAAGAAAGAATTTTCTTCCTCACGGCAAACCAGTTGTACCAACCTAACCACTGGGGTTGGGATAACACTTCCCCATCAAGTGTAGAACTGCCCAAAGACGCAGGTTCCTTTTTAGGTTCTTTGAACCTTCAGTCAACGAAATCAATTTTACGTCTCATTGTTTAGTGATTGAGAAGGTCTTAAAGGAGGATTCTAGCCTTCTGGCATTTACCCAAGTCAAGAAGAATTTTCGAACATTAGTCGATGGATCTCCGGGGGAATTTGGCCACCTGAGAAGACTAGAGTACTTAGACCCGTTCTTCAATAAATCCAAGGGGATTATTCCTAGATGAATGAAGAACATTAGCGAAACAAAAGGCCTTTCTCATTACATAAGTTGTGCCATCGCCATTGAACATTCACTTATTCATTATGTCTCCAAATAAGCAAAGCTGAAAAAATTACCTAGTGATGTATTAGGAAATAAGCATGAGAAATGACATCTACCGACTAATAACTTATTCAGGAAACCAAGGTTTCCCCAAAGATAATAGTTCCAGGAGATTACCCCAATGTATTTCCGGAATAAACCAAAAAGGAAAACACAAGAGACTAATATGCTACCTCGTGTCCCAAAGAGAAAAATTTTTTTCTGAAAATTACACCAACTGCAATCAATTCACGTTGACACAACCCTCTAATAAGGTCGGAGGATGACTTAAAAAGAAGCTTTTCTTTATCTCGACACCTTGTACGTGGAGGCAAAAATTTTAACTGTGGCATTTCCATTAAGGAAAACATTTGCATTATTTTCCATGGTGGTTTGTTTGTGGATGTTAATTTTTTTCCATGTCATACTCTAAAATGATTTGATAGCCACGTTAGATCGAGCTTATCAGAATTGGTGCCAAAGATCAAACTCAATTAAAAAAATCATGCAAGTTTAAGGAATTGATTAACTGAATTAAAAGTTCAAGAACTCGATTGAAAAAAAAGTGTAAATTAAGGGAGGAAAAGTAAAACTTTACCGCTGGCACATGGTGGACCAAAACAACAGTGCGCAGCTCATTCTGGAAGTCCAAGCAAGTTTTCTAGTCAAAAAGTTTTTTATTTTTTATTTTTTTGATCCATCTCTTTTTATCCCTTGTACGACGGGAGAAGAAAAGCTTCCTAGACAAAACTTTCTTTTGATTTTTCAAAGTGTCTTTTGAACAAGGCGGGGGAAACACGTTTTGGTATTTGATGTAGTTTCGCGTGTGGATTAAATAATTACACTCAAACTTAATATTCTTTAAGGACTAATATTTGGGCATTGACTTGTGTGCTCGAATTTTGGCATGGTTGATTAGAAAAATTATGCAAATTTAAAGACTTGATTAGATAAATTCTAAGAACATATGGACTTGACTATATATATACTATGTTTCTTATCAAAATTTGTGTCTTTTGAAGGTTGAAAATAAGGACGCGTATTTTGGCACTTCATAGAAGCTTGATGTGGACTGAATTATTATACTCAACCTAAATATTCATTTGAGGAAATGCTTTTTCGCCCTAGTCCACAAAAGCAAGTTTGTCTTTCCCACTTTGTACTCTAAAACGGTCCAATGGACACGTCAATTCAAATTTATTAGAATCAGTTCTAGGGGCTAGATTTGATTAGATAAATTGAAAGTTGAAAAGATCTTAACCAAAGAAAGCACAAAAATTAAGGGTCGAATTTTCCCTTCAAGAGATAGTGGACGGATGTTCACACCGCTCGTCTTGGAATTCCAGGCAAGTTTTTTAAATCCACCTTTTTTTTTTCTTTTTCTTTCTTTTTCTTTCCTTGGTGCAACATGGATCCGACGCTTCCTAGCCAAAGTTTCATGTGGATGGGCTAGCCTATAACTTTACAATTTCATTAATTTGTGTTCTACGACATGCCCTTTATTAAGCATGGAGAAGCCCGTGACATGCTCTTTATGAATCAATAGGTCATGGAGGATCACCCTTACTTCATAAGCAATGCATTTATCAAACTCAAAAACGAATAGGAAAGAGCAGATTTATTCCACTCTATACTGAAAATCAACGTGCAATAGCATAACAATTTTTTTCAAAGAAATCATCAAGCCTTTCATAACACCAACCTATCATGTCACGTTTGGACTTTCCATTTCATGCGCATAACAGATTATTTTATATCTTTGTGACGTGTTGAGTCATATGGACTTTTTTTTTTTCTAATAATTGATAATTTGGTAAAAATGTGTTTCGACATCACAAAATTCTATAAAAAAAACTTTTCAGGGATTTGAAATAAAGTTAAATTTTTTTGTATATGTAGGTTTTTTTAAGAATTCAGACCGTTCAGTATTAAATTATAGTTATATTTAAAAACGCAAAGGTCATTTATGAATTCTTATAAATCATTGAGTTTTCCTTAATAATTCCTACTTCTAATCACAAGTTTGTAAATCAGTTTCAATCTATCACTAATGTCATTAATTGGTACGAACTTAGTAAATTACAAACATCTGTCTCCTTGTTTGCCATATATATTCGTTTTTTATATTAAATGAACTGGCAAAAATATAATCATTTTCCTCATCGTTCTAATAGCCAACTTGCCCCGCACTTCGCCGGGGTGGGACGAGGATGGAGGTGGGGACTTCTCGGGCCCTTCTCAATGCTCTACTCATTCAGATCCTATAAGTTGGAATTTTATGTTCAATTCAAGAAAGTTCTGTTAAATTCGTCGACTCTTTAGATTTCAAGTTTTCGTTTATACTTATAAAACTAAATCACTCATTAATTTATGCTCCTTAAGCTAACAATTTTACATTTAACTTAAGATGATCTCTATGAAAATATCTTTCGTGGAGGATACCATATTAGTTTTAGAAAAAATTACTTTCAAAAGCTATTGATAACTCATTTAAATTGCGAGCTAATGTCCGGAAGAGTATGGGAAGTGGGAATTCCTTGATGACTCTCACACAAATACGACTTTTCCAAGAAAAACGCGAACTTGATACGATTACACTTGACATTGACACACAATGACATGTTTTCACTCATTTTTAATGAAAAATACTTTGTAATTGTAATTAATCACATCATAACATTTATCCACCAACACAAAATGACATAAATAACTAACACGAATATCCTGACACAGCAAAGATTGCTAATCCTCTGTTATGAAATTTCATTTAAGAATACATTCAATGAACTAAATCAAGGCCCGTTCCACTTGTGAACCACAAAAACCTTTACATCAATCTTCTTGGTTTCCATGAACAACGAAATTTTTTACATCGTCGTCCACCATGTATATTAATTGGCCCTTCATTAGTATCTAATCATCTCACTTACGTCTCTATATTCTTGGGTCATTTAGCTAGTAATATTACAGCAAAACATACCACCCCATTCGGTGGCTGTGTTGGTATGCGCTCAGACCCTCTTCACGGTAGGGCGAGAGTTCGAACCTCCAGGTTCGCATACTGCACATTCATTAGTGGACTTAAGTGCGGCGTCGTGGTGGTGGGTCTTGCGCTAGTGCTGCTCCAGGTTTACGTTGCCGGCAAATTGCAAACAAACATAGATTAGAATAACAGGGAATTTTCAAACATGCATGTATAACTATTCTCTGTGGAGTCTTCGTGTTCTTCTTACGGTACTGATGCATATATGAACAGACATTTCTCTAAGAACTTAAAGAACTATAACTTTCATGAGCAAGAAAACAGAATCTCCATAATGGTATACTGAACCATGCAAATTGCAAACAAACATAGATTAGAATATTCAAACATGCATGTATAACTATTCTCAACAAGCTACTTAAACACCGAGCATAAGTATCTAGCTGCATATTTTCTTGTTTGCCAAAGCTATCCTCTCCTTTTCCATCCTTTTGCCATTCTCTTGGAGTAGTGCAAGAACCACCGACTCTTCACATCAATGATCAAGTTCTCTAGCACAACACCAACCAAAGAGCAATGTGCTAGTGAGCTACCATCCAACGACCATCAAAGAGCACATTATCATAAGGACAATTTCATTGCAATAAAGAGAGAGAGAGAGAGAGAGAGAGAGAGAGAGAGAGAGAGGGAGAGATTGGCAAATGAAAGGCGTTGGAGCATGCGCAATTTCCGCAAGAAAAGTGCTCCTAAGAAGACAATTACTTTATCATGCAAAAGAAAACAAAACAAGACTTAAACGGGTGGACAGTAGAAGAAGCCCTCTCTCGTTACTGACAGCAAAGGAGACATGAAAAAAGACCAACTTTGGTACGTAAACATATTGTCATTCACATAGAAGAATGGGAGACATATAGACCTATGGGACCCTAATACATGTCTGAACCTGGAACACATAGGAAAAAAAGAAGAGATTGAGGAAGGGTAGGCGTTGGAGCACGCGCAATTTCCGCAAGAAAAGTTCTCGCAAGAAGACAATTACTTTCTCATGCAGAAGAAAACAAAACAAGACTTCAACGGGTGGACAGTAGAAGAAGCCCTCTCTTGTTACCGACGGCAAAGGAGACAAGAAAAGGGACCAAGTTTGGTACGTAAACATAGTGTTATTTACATAGAAGAGTGGGAGACATACAGACCTATAGAATCTTAATACATGTTCGTGTCGCGACCTCTTTTTCGGCACCCGATTAGGGGCCGGTGCTAGAGGAAGCTAATGGTTTGGCTAGGTCTATTAGGCTTAGCTTGGGCTCTCCCAAGCTCACCAATTCATGACTTAATGGTTTGGTATTTTAACCTATGAGTTAATTTTGAAGATGAGTCACCACTAATCAATTTGGGTTGGGTTGATTAAAAATCCAAGCAAAGTATCGAGAGAAATACTCGCTCCTGCGCAACCAAAGAAACTAGGTTTAGAGACTTAATTACACTAGTTAATCACTAATGCCCTTCCAATACCTATTCTTGTTTAAACCCTAAGGCTTTTTGGATTTTTTAGGGGTTTTCCATGCATTTGCGGAGGAAAAACATTTTGGGTTTTTTTTTTTTTTTTTTGGAACATAAAAAGCATTTTTTGATTTTGATCACTTTTTTGAAAATATAAATCATTTTTTTTGGCTTTTTTATGATTTTTTTGGAAATTTAGGAAAACATGAGATACCTTTGATTTTGCTTATATATATATATATAATATTTCTAATTTTTTTGATATTCTGAAAACATTTATTATTTATGATTTATTATTATTTTTATTATTAATATATATATTTTTTTGTAAAAGTAAGCAATATAATAGGGAGGTCAAACTGTATAAGCAACATGGCTCCAAAAACTTGCACTTAAGATAAGCATGCTCATTATGAGTGGAAGGAAGCCGCGAAAAAAGCCAAGCGGCAACAACAAAATGACCAAAAGAAGGCCAACGGCAAACAACACTTGGCAAAAGCAACCTAGCAACCAATGAGATGTCTACCCTGTAGGACTACGATCAGTAGAAGAGAAGATAATGAGGTCCACATCCCACGAGCATTGCATCCTCTTGTTCCTAGCAGAGTCCTCAACATTCTTGAAGGTAAGAGCCTTATCTTTGACGACCTTGAGGAGATACTTCTTCATGGCTGAAATAGACAGCGGTTCCCCCTAAAAAGAATATTGTTCTTGTTCTTCTAGATGATGTGACAAAGTGCCCCAAAGGAAAAACGGGCAACACAATTGTAAAACTCCTTGCTGGAGAGCAAGGTAATGGCCCAACTAAGAGTCTCCTCCCAAGTCCTTTTGGTCCAGGGAAGATTGTATCTAGTAGCCCAAAAGAAGGCAATACTCGAAGTAATGCGGCATTCAAAAAAGAGATGATCGATAGAATCAGGCACCTCGTTGCAAAAAGGGCAGAAAGCAACATCAATCCTACCATAAGACATGAGAAGAGACTGTGTAGGCAACCTCCACTTTGTGATGAGCCATAGGTTCAGTTGGTATTGAGGCAGGATGGCATTACCCCAAATGAAACAATGCCAATTGACTCTAGCCTTCTTCCACCTTATGGATTCCCAAGCCGAGGCCACCGAAAACAAGCCCGTCAAGTCCTTCCTCCAACAAAACTGATCTTGGATTCCAGACAAGGAGGGAAGCGACGAACCCCAAGACTCAATCTTTGATCGATAGCCCGTCCATCCTCAGAGAAGAGATCAACAACCAAAGCCTACCTAGAGAGAGCGGAGCTATAGATGAGGGAAACCGTGAAAGATAAATTCAAAGGACTCCTGGGATGCCAATTATCAAACCAGAGCGACGCTAATAAGCCATCACCTATCCTCCAGTGGAAGCGAAGCCAGACTTTTGTCTCGAGTTGTAGAATTTTCTTCCAAGCCCAAGAGCAACAAGTCGGCTTTTTTACAACTCGGAAGTTCTTGGTCTTTAAGAAGGTCGAGTGGACCCACTTGCACCATAACGACTCATTATCTGAAAATAAATTCCAAATATGTTTGAGCATAGCCGCCTTATGGCACTCATGCAATCTTCGGATACATAGACCTCCCTCCACTTTAGAAAGGCAAATATCTTCCGAGGAGACTTTGGCACCCCCTTTACCCAACTCAGGTCCCTTCCGGAGGAATTGTCTGAGAATACGCTCTATCTGGTCCAGCACAGTTATAGGAATGATAAAGACACTTGCCTAGTAGGCCTGAATGGCATGGAGGACTGACCTGATTAGCTAAAGGCGACCAGCATATGAAAGAAAATGATGAGTCTATGACTACACCTTGGAGGTGATGCGCCTCACAAGATCAACACAATCCACTTTTCAGAGCCTCGCTGTGATGATTGGAACCCCGAGACAACGGACTGGAAGGTTGCCCTCAACAAAACCAAGCAACAAGAGGATTTGATTCCTTAAGGCCGGCAAACCTCCCGAGAGGAACACCTCGCTTTTTCTTGGGTTTGGAAGAAGTCCACTCCAAGAAGAAAACAGATGGAGACCTTCCTTAAGAAGTTTCATAGATGACAGGTGGCCTTTGCAAAATAGGAAAATATCCTCCGCAAAGAACAAGTGCGAGAGGCAAGTAGATCTGCATCTCCAGTAGAATCTGAAATCTGACTGTAGCGAGCACCTCCCAAGAATCTCAGAGAGCACCTCCATAACCAACGTGAATAAGTAGAGAGAGATGGGATCTCTCTGTCGCAAGCCACGCCCACTAGGGAAGAAACCATGTAGCTCCCTATTCAGTGCAATGGAAAACCAATGAGTCCTCACACAGGTCATGATAAGGTGAACCAGCCAAACAGGAAACTAAAAGGCAAGTAGAACACTCTCAAGAAACTGCCAGTCCACGATATCATATGCCTTTCTGAAGTTGACTTTGATAGCACACTTGGGAAAATAGAGTTCGACATGAAACCTAGAGAAAAGTTCCTGTGCCAAGAGAATATTATCCCTAATTCGCCATCCCTTGACAAAGGCACTCTAATATGGACTCACAAGGTCTTTTAGCACGGCGGCAACCCTATTCGCTAACACTTTGGTAATAATCTTGTACACCGTGTTACAACAAGCAATAAGCTTGTAGTCATCGATAGTAGTCGCATTGGGAACCTTCGGAACCATGACCAAAATGGTGTTATTAATTTCCTTGAGGAGCCTCCCCGAGGTGAAAAAGTCTTTCACTGCTTCCGTGACCAAGTAACCCATCGTATCCTAATTCTCCTTAAAAACTCAACCGTGAAGCCATCCGACCCTGGTGCCTTTCCCTTAACAAGGGAAAAAAGAGTCTCAAATCTCAATATCAGCCACATGGCAAGCAAGAAAGGTGATATGGTCATCGTTTAGCTGAGAGCGAATAACCTCCCAAATCTCTAATACCTGAGGGGTATCTAGCTCCATCTGTGGCAAAAGGAGATCATGAAAATGCTCCATAAAATGCTGTTGGACCAGCTGAGACTCAGTGATTTGATTGACTAAGGAATCCACCATAGAGAGAATTTTGTTTCTCATTTGTCTCTTGTTGACATAATGGTGAAAGAACTTTGTGTTCCGATCACCTTCCCTGAGCCATCTTATTCTAGCGTTCTACCTAAAGAACGACTCCTCCTAAGATCGGAGCTCCACTAAGGCATGCCTTTAACCCTCTCCAGGTTCGCGAGGACCACGCTGGTGGGATCATTAAGGAGGCCAACTTGAGTTTGCTTTAAAGCTTCCATCGCTTTAGAAGTCTTTACGGAAATGTTGGCGAAGGAATCTCTATTCAACTGCTTGAGCTGACCTTTCGAGGCCTTCAGTTTGCATACCAGCCTAAACATAGGCACCCCTGAACTCGTATTCTCCCAAACTTGCTTCATAATTGAGTCAAAGTCTGAGTGCTGCATCTAGAAGTCGAAAAACTTAAACGGCCTTTTCTGAAGGATCGGGTTCCCCACCTTAACCACCATAGGTGAGTGGTTAGAAATCCCAGGTGCAAGGAAGGATGCCTCCGAGAAGGAAAAAACCTGGTTCCAACAAGGGTTTACTAGGACTCTATCAATCTTTCTCACCTTTCAAGAGGGACCTGAAAAAGTCGACCAAGTGTATCGAAACCTCACATAACGAAGGTCCTCCAGCTCCACCTGATCCAGACACTATCCAAATTCGTCGAAGCACGGCAACCAAAGGTTCGAACCACCCAGTCTATTCGAGGGATCCTTTATAGCGTTAAAGTCTCCCAAAACAAGCTAAGGCACGTCTTGCAAAAAAGAACTTCTAGACACCAGATTCTCCTAAAGAGGTTGACACGTAAAGAAGGAATGCTCGGCATAAATGAAAGAGACACAGCAGGCCACTCCGGTCTCCAACCAATGAAGCTTTACATGAATCACCTGGTTTGAGACCGATAAAAATTCAAAGGAAACCGCAGTAGGATCCCAACCAACCCAAATCCTACCCCGATTGGAGTACTTCGAATTAGCCCTCCAACACCAATTCGATATCAAATTCCTAAAAATGACATTGAAGAGATTGTGGGGAACTTTAGTCTCTACTAACCCCAATCAAAGACAACCGATTCGTCAAGGCAAAATTCCTCACTTTCGCTTGTTTAAGAGGGGCAACAAGCCCCCTTATGTTCCAACAACCTATGTACATAAATATACAAAAGGAGAAGGAATGAGCATTACCTCTTTTTAGAGCTTCGCCGAGTAGAAGGCGGAGCTATCCAGGTCATCAAAGGAGGAGGATCCGGCACCACAACAGGCCTCTTATCCACTGCGGATGCCTTCGGTGGAGAGCAAGGGGAGAGGAGGTCATCATCCGAAAATGAGATGTCCGAGCCCCCTACAACCTCATTCGGGCAGGGTACCACGGTGTCTAATGGCTCCAACGAGGTGACAACTTCATCCGAAGTAGTTGCAACAGTTTCAACCTACTTCGAAATGATCAGAGATGCCCTAGGGGGCCTGCGTGAATAGGTACTAAGCAGCCTCTCTACAGCCGCAGTCTTGAGCTTCAAAAACCTCCCTTCATCGCTCGAGTTAACCGGACTAGAGAGATCACCTCCAAAGGTGAGTAGTCCTTTTTCTTCTTGCTCTTGACCTACTTCCAACCATGCTCTGGAGCTACGGGGGTCTTCGAAGCCTGGCCGAGGGGTTGTGCAGCGTCCAAAGGAAGAGAAGCGAGAGCCTCCGAAGCCTAGTCGAGGGGTCGAGTATCATCCAAAGGAGCAAGAGCGGAATGGCCTTCTATTGGGGACACAAGAGGCCAAGCAGGATTAGGGGCAGCATCACATTTATGACCAAAGACTCCACATTTGGTGTATTCAACGGGCCTCCATTCATAGTCCACAACAAAGGACCTAGAGACCCCATCAACATTCACTTCAACCGTCGAAACTCTTGGCTGATTAGCTTGGATCTCCACGCACACTCTGGCAAAGGAAATCATCATCGTGCTCTCGGTTCGTTGATCCACATGAAGGGGTTTTCCAATGGAACTAGCTACTACACTAATTGCCAGTGCGGACCAAAGGTCAAGAGGAAGGTTCTTGAGTCTTATCCATACCGGAACGGAGGATTGCTTAACCTTCTTCAACTCCAAAAGGGATTTCCATTGCTGCAAAATAAGGGGAACACGAGCAACAGTGAGTGGTCCCTCCTCTAGGATCTTCCTCTGGAACATCGGATACGGAACATGGAAATAGAAGAACCCTTGGTCATCGGCCAGCATATCAACTAGCTTCGTGCCCCAAGTATTCTTCAAAGCCTATTCGGTCATCTGAAAAGGAAGCCCTTTCCCAACAAAAAACCCCACCAAGAACTCATTCCATTTGGGATCTGAGGCCATGCAACTTCTCTCCCGTCAAATTAACTACCGCTTTCTCTCCTATAGCAACAGGAGGAACATAAGACAGCTCGTAGCCCTTTGCGGCCAACACGACTGGGCTTGGGGAGGCTTGGAAGAGCTTGCTAACTTGCTTGGGGCCCGCTTACTAGGAGCCCATACTCGACTCCGTCCCCTGGAACGTCCTTCCCGAAGAGGCCGAGAGATCGGCCCATGATTGGCTCCATCCCCTATTGAAGAAGAGCCTCTTATGGGACGGGATTGTTGGCCTGAGATACCAGCTTGCTGGTCTCCAAATTTATGAGGAGGGGAGCTCGGCCTCTTCCCTCTACCAACACCTAGCTAGGGCTCAGCCAAAGAAGATGCCATTGAGCCCAACAGAAACCACAAACGACCCCAACGACTCACTCCAGTTCAGCCGAAGTAAGGAGATCCATACCAAGCCAAGCTGCAAAGATGATGGACGCACGGGACCACCACAGCCTCCTCGAAGCCCAGGTTCAGCTTCGGGCAAGCTCAAGCAACTTCGGTGAGTTGGACCTGCAGCGTCAAGTCTGGTGGAACAGGGCCGAGAAGGCACCAGAGACACGACTTGGGGAAGAAATTGGGAGAATCAAGGAGAGATCTTCAGTAGAGTGAAGGAATGAATAGCCATGGGTTGCCTCTTCAGCCTAGGAGCTTCGACGAAATTGCGAACCAGCTCGAGTAAGGAGCAGACGAACAGAGTAGCAACGTCACCCTAGGGTTCACCAGAACTCGCACCAAAAGAAGTATCGACCAAATCCCCTTGGTGAGAATTTGAAGGGGGGATAGATGACCCTCACCACTAAATTTCAGGCGAGACGATCGGCTACAACCACTAGGAGAAGCATAACCAATAGCAGTGAACAGTAGCCCAGTTGCTTAGCTTGGGAGAAACAATGAACAGTACCGCCCGACCTCCTTCATCTAAAAAATTATTATATTAAAATATTAAAATATTAAAAAATCACTTGGGTTGGAGCTGACCCGGGTCGCCCACCAATGGCCCAAACAAGCCTACCGCATGGGCCCAAATCAAGCCTCCTTATTTCTTTTAAAAGGAATCGGCCCATAGAGCCAGCCCAAGGAGTTTTCAAAGGCCCACACGCGTTGGGCCCAAGATAGCAAGAGCCCTACCAAGCTAACCCACACGCCTGACCCAATTTTGGCCAAAACCCTACCTGATGGGGGTTTCCGCTTGACCCAGTGCTGACTTAATTTTTGCAACTCTGTAACTTTTAGCTTCTTGGTGGCGTCAAGGAGGGCAGCTGCGATGAGCGACACCAGTGGTCGGCAGAGGTGGTCGGGACAGTGTTGGGGAGCAGCATCTTGCTGTTGAATGTGGCGGCAACGCAGGGGAGGACGACAACAGGTTGTTCTCCAGGGTGGGTGTCAAGTTTAGTGGTGTAGGGCTCGGCCAAGGGACAGTGTCTAGCCTGAGATCGGGTTGTAGCGATGGTGTCAGGGAGTGGTGGCAACCTAGCATGGTGGGCAACAGTGAAGTAGTGTCTGGTGATGAAATAGCAACGGCGGGTGACAATGAAGCAGCATAAGGTTGTGAAACAGCAATGGCGAGCGACGTTGAGGGGAAGCAGCACGGCGGTGGATGTGCGTTGGATAGCAGTAGCAGGAATGGCGTTGGAACAATGGTGGTGCTAGGCTAGTGCAGCGACGGGGCTGGATCCCGCGATGGCTCGGCATGACAGGGATAGGATTGGCAGTAGGCGTCAGGACGGGCGGCTGCTGGAGGGGTGCGGACTGGCGGTGTTGTCAACAACTGAATAACAATAGTGGCTAGCTTGGTGATACGGCGGAAGCTCGATCGATTCCCAGATTTGATCAAGCGTGATTAGATCTAGGCTTTTGGCCAAACCCTGCCCTCGGTTTTGGGCCTCCGAACCTTCTTCGGTCTCATCCTCTCTGTAAATCTGAACCTCCTCACCAACCGACCTCAAATCAAGGCCTGCTCGTCCTCGAGCCTCCCCTGAAATCTCTCAGGGGAGGTTATTGAAGCTGGCAATCCGTGACCCTCTTCTGGCCTACTTTCAGCCTCCCCCTGATGCTCTAATTATAGGCACGGGAGGGCCAGTCGGTGGAGGCTAGGTTGGCAATCCTTGGTGTGCCAACCGGCCTTCCTCTTGTTAGGGAAATCCCTTATGATGTTTTGAAGATGACAAAATAAATCAAAGGCTACTAACATATTTAATGGTTAAGTAATAGACCATGCAGATAATAGAACATGTAAAAGATATTGTCAAAGTCGAAGACGGCGGAAGACCGAACGTAACACATGTCCGAAGTATATTCGAAGATTTCCAAACTTCGTGTCAAAGTCTCAAGACGCGGACTCAAGACTCAAAGTCGAAGACCGTCGGACTCAAGACTTAAAGTCTAAAGACTCAGATTGTAAAGTCTAAAGACTCGACTTTACATCCGATTCGATGAATCGTAACTCAAGCCCAATCATACAACGGCTAGTGATCTGGTTTGGATTCCACATCAAGATTGATTTGATTGAAGACAAGAACTTTCTACACGAAGAAGCTTTACTTATGGAAACCAAGATTTCGTTTGTATGGGCGATCGGAATCAATTTGGGATTTTACCTTTGTCACTCAACGGCTACCAAATCTTCTAGATACGAGCTGTCCAATGGGTATATTGGAAGACGATTCTCCGGGATGCTGTCCAACGGCTAGTTTGGAAGTGGAGGAGTATTTAAGGAGATCATGGACCGATGAGCAAGTAAGAGACGGAGCGTAGAATTTATAATTCCAAAGTCTCGAGCAACCTTCGATTATACACTTGTCTTTGGAGAGCTTAAACGTTTGTGATCGTGAGAGAAATACCAAAAGAGTGACTTAGTGAGATAGTGTGATCTACTAAGTGTTTTGCACTCAAAGTTGTAATCTCTTATTGATTGCATAGTGGAATCCCGCCAAGAAGGTCTGTTAGCGTGGGAGAGTGGACGTAGGCTTGGATTAAGCCGAACCACTATAAATCTCGTGTTCTTATTCTCTTCCCTAACTCCTTTATTTTGTTCATACTAGCACTCTCACCTCTGCCGGCCAAACCGGCATTAGTTCTTCCGCCCACCTACATCCCCTGCTTTACATTGAAGGCCTATCTCCTCTGACCAAGCAGCTCCATGCGGTCACCATTTGCTTTTCTGTTTGGTGTTGCACCCTTTGCACGTGTGTTGTAGAGGTAGGGGGGGGAGAATCCAAGGAGGAAGAAGACAAAGGGAGCCAGGCTTTTGGGGAAAAAGGGCCACACCCTAGGGCTTCGGGGTGATGAGGGGAGGAAGAGGAGGGGTTGGGCATTTTTTTTTTTTTTTTGAAAATTTATTATTATTTATTATAAAAAAAATTAATGGATGCAATGACAGAAATTAAAGCCTAAAAACCTAATCAAAATTTAAGTGACAACAAAGTCTAGACCTAGAACACATAGGAAAAAGTAAGAGATTGGGCAAGGGTTCGTTTTCTTGCAATGATCTTAATTTGCCAACCTGAGCATAAAATAATGAGTAGTAATTATGACGATCTTGTTCAATCTATTGTATTTGCCTTTTTTTTTATCTTTGCTTTTGTCTCTATTTCTCGGATCTCGAGACTCACTTTTTCCCCTTTTTTTCAATAACCAAGGCATCATAATGTGAAGAGAATGATCCTTGTGTCTTTCTTCTCATCTCTTAATTCAAAACATTACTCTTGGTCAAATCCATGGTAATCGTACCATCCAGGGCAAAATTAGACAAAGATGTTCGAAACATCTCCCACGAGTCCAGCAAAGTATGAAACAACCATAGAGCTTGTATCTCATCATCGAACTTGATTCCCATCACAGCTAACCAATTGATAATTCCTTGAAAAGAATTTAAATGATCAATCAAATATATATCATCTTGATATCTCAAAGCTATCATCTATTTTACCAGAAATAACTTACTATTTCCAATTTTTTTAGCATATAACTATTTGAGCTTAGTCCACAAACTACATGCATGTGTTTCCTCAATGATATTGTTTAAAACATTATCATTCACCCACTGCTTAATATAACCACACACTTGACAATGAAATATAAACCATTCAGCATCAATTTTATTCTCCAGTTTCTTTTAAGCAAATACGGGCAAATAATAATCCTTCACATATAAAAGGTCTTCCATCTTTTGTGATATCCTCATTCTAACCCCAATTTTCAAAACGGAATTATATCGGTGAACAATCTTCAAATAGGATTACCATGAGATCAATAAACCACAAAAGCATCGGAAATGCCACTTTTGGACGAAAATTCAATTTCTCATCGATGGATTGTGGAAATTCAAAAAGTTGGGTGCTGGCCATGAATGAGGACCCAAGTGCGCCCAAGCCCATGTTGGGCGGCCCAATGGGCCCAAGCCCATGAAGCTAGGCCCAAATGGGCCCACACCCATGATAAGCAGCCCAAGGTGTCACGACTCCAACTCCATCTCTAGGGTCTTGAGCAGTAGGGGTTATTTTCGCGATGTTCCATACTCATTGCCGTCCTTATTCATTTTATCTAATTATCATGCACATGCGGAAACATGAACAAATAACTCCCCAGACAAATAACAGTTAGAGGATTGGGACATACATCAGACAGAACACACTGATTTATATTATAATAGTACTTTTACAAGTCCTTTCTCTATGGGTCCTCTTTTCTTTTTGCATCAAACTACAAGTTTTCCACATAGACCAAGAGAATTTCTATTTCCTCTCGCGTGATTGCAGCTCTTAACACTGACATGAGGCTTCCATGCCTACAAGACTGAAAGATAAGAGAGTGAGTTTTGGGGAAACTCAGTAAGTAAAATTCCTAGTTCTCTACTAGGAAAGCATCTCATCATCGAAATCTAGCGAGTACAACACTCGCAAATAGTATCAATGATAGATCAATAGTAAACTTGTTGCTACATCTCGACTACATGTAGATGTCCATTGCAACATGCTTCAATGCATGCTTACCTTCGACTTATCAATATATCAACATATCATGCTTATGCATAACCAACAATCATGTAAGTTCATTTAGCATCGTCCTAGCTTGACCACGCCCTCCTAGCTCGGCTAGGGCTTCCAGCTTCTCACTAGTCTTCCTGGCTCGACCAAGGCATCTCAACTCGACCGAGGCTTCTTAGGGCTAGCTTCCCGAGGCTTCTAGGTTTAGGACCTAGGCATCCTAACTCAATAAGGGCATCTTAGCTCAACCAAGACATCCTATTTAATGAACGAGGCATCGCCGCCAACGCTGTGTGGTAATGAGCGCTTTTTCCTCATTAAGTGCACGCATATATACATCATATAAACTGGTTCTTATCTTTTCTCTTAGCCAACACGTGCATGGCCCAAAAGCGTGCTCATTCATTCGTGTGTGTCACGAATTTCTTGTACTTTGCTAATAAATGTCAGGAATGATCTTTGGTCCGTAACTTGAATCAATCACTTGGCGTCGATCCTTGCACTGCACAAGGCTCAGAATGACACGCCTCAATGCCGAACCAAGACCTCGAGGCTTAGGTACACCTCGCTTTAGTGACGATCCCAAGCTTGACGAACCTCAGCTCTAACCCAATGTGAATACCATGTATCGAGAATGATCCTCGACTCACAATTTCATTCAATGTCAAGCACAAAGTCCACATGTCCATTTGGACTATGGAAATTGGTATGCTTGGTGCCTTACTAAGGTCTTGTGGATTTGGGTGATCCCCATACCGATCAAGGCGTAAGATTGACACACCACAATGTCGATTTAGGACTTTGCGGCCTTGGGTGATTCCCGCACCAAAGACTTGGACCCACATCCTATTTATGCCGAAACCAAGGCTTCATGGCTTGGGCAACTTTGACTTGCAATGAAATTAACCTGAATGAACCTCGATTCCATTCTGAACATATACAAGTCAAGCACACGGCCATGTCCCATAGCAAGCAAGACCAAACAAAAGACATTGCACACCATCCACAGCTTGACGGGTGAGCACTTAACTAGCCTCAACGATTGGATCTACTTTCTTAGAAGTAAAAGGAGCTTACTTACCTTGGCGAACCTCAAAAACCAACTTAGATTAGCTTGAGGGATCGAGGATGCAAAGTCAAGAGAAAGGGAATGGAGGAGGAAGGTGGGCGTGAATGGCAAGGGGTGTAAGATGGTGGAAATGAATGGGAGCCTCCCCTATTTATAGCCACCAAGCTAATCATAACTCATCAAAGCAGTCCAATCGTGTTTCTTAGAGTGGCACGGCTATGCCATCGAGGTGGCAAGCCTAAGTTATAAGGTGGCACACCTATTTTAGAGAGTTGGCACATCTATTCTCATGAGGTGGAGATCTAATGGCCTAGTGTCATTAATTGAAGCCTTATTTGTCTCAATTTCATTGGGCCAACAAGAGCACTTTGCTCATTATTAAGAGGCAACTCATGATGCACAAGTGGCATTCTAAAAAGATGAGTTAGTATCAAGGCCATAGGCTAGCTATCATTTACCCAAGATGTCTTATTTTCATTAGGACATTTGGCCTAGATTCATTGCTTAATCCCCAAGATGGATCCTTGGTAATTATGGCCAAATCTAGAAAAATCTAGGTAGAATGATGAGTTGCCCTTCCTCTTGAAGAACTTAAAGTGTTCTAAAGAGTTCCATTTTGTCCACATGTACATAATAAGGCAACTATGGGAAATATGCCATTTGAATTGCAACCGAGACTGGGTAAGGGTCTTTTGTGTACATCCCCTAATGACCATTTCAACACACCTGAGGTTTGTGGCTAAGCCTCCCTCGGTGTAGTTGTCATAGGTCAAGTTGCCTTTCTTGGCTAAATAGGTGGCCTAAGGCATGGGTTTAATGACCGGCCCTTGGATTGACTCTGGTCGATCGAATCAAATCTAAGATTAGCCATAAGCTTCATCCAAGCTGACTCCTTATTGTCATGTGATTGTTCGAGATCAGTCATATTTATGCTCGACACATGGTCGTATCAAGCCAAATCATGGTCATCCACGATCGGCGCATGATCGTTTGGACCAATCCATGGTCGTTGATTGACCCATTGTTGTTGTGACCATTTCTCGATCAATCCTGATGGTCAGGTAGTCATCCATCGACCAAAACACTTGAGTCCATGATTGTGGTCATAGGATTGGTCCATGACCGTTCCTTCAATTGATCTGGCCGAATCTTGGAACGATCCATGGCTTATCCTTGCCATTGGCACACCAAATTTACAGCCATTTCTCATAGGTCGAAACCGAAATGTCACACAAGGTTGGGCCATAGACTCTCCAAGTCCATCAAGTCATCATTACACAATCTTGGTGTTAATTGCTTCCAAGTATGTGGATGATGTGTGAATAGTGCGCAATGTTGGTAAAATGACCAAATTGTCCTTCCATTCAACTAAGGACAAAAGGCCAAAGTTGGCATTAGCCAAAGGAGGGGGTGGCAAATGAAGAAGTTTGCAGCCAATCTAGCCTAAGTCTAGCTAGCCTATCCTAAACCTATTCAATCAAGTGCAAATATCCTCCATTAATGCTTGGATTTTTCTTCTTCAAGAAGCTTCATTTGCATGGATGAGAAGGATTCAAGGGATCTAGATCAGATGTTCATTAATGGGCAAAGATATCTCGCTCTCTCTCCTCTCCTTTTCCCCCTACCGTCAGCACTCTCTCTCATTTCCGTACTTGATTGCTCTCAAACTCATCCCTTCTCTCCTCTTGACACCACCAAAACACCCACCTCCATTTTGGGTGCGTTTGGTTCAACTTTTGGGGAAAGCCTTTGAGGTAATGCAAAGACCTTTAGCCTAAGGAGGTTTGGTAAAATGCAAAGACCGTTTGGTAAACTGTAATTGAAAAATACCTTGGAAAGTAACTTTGGAGAAATGTTGTTTGGTAAACATATATTTGGAAAGTCATTTACTATGACCAATTTAAATTTTTTTTTAATTTTTTTTAAATTGAAGAAAACATAATGATTGTAACTTTTCTATTTGCGTGTTAAGAATAACGTATTAAAGACATTAACAAATTACAAACCAAAAAATACATTAAGGTAGATTTTTCGCAATTAAAAAGAAAGTAATTTCATTATAATAAGCATGGTCACATATATTTCGAGGAAAAAAAAATGTTATCCTTAAATATTTCATGCACATTCCTGGACGATTCCAAGTGATAGCAACCGCCAACATTCTCATGTCATCATCTAACAGGAAACGGATGCTTGAAAAATCACATTTATGCATTAATCGATGTGCAACAACATAAGTGTATACATCAACATATTAGTTTGAAAAATAAAAGCCACAATCTGCAGTACAATTGACATGCATCAACCCATATGTCTTAGGAGCAATCCCTTGTAAAAAAAGCACCAACCAAGTAGAACCAACATGTTTTAGCAATGGTCACTATACAGTAGTGTTACTCGGTACAACCACATTTAATGTTTGTCTCACTTTTTCAGTTTCGAGACTTCAACTTGCATATTGTTGTTCGTGTTCACCATATGCTCAATCCTTTCCACTTTCCAGCAACATACTGTGCAGAGACTTGAACTAGTGGTGAGTTGATACCTTGAAGAGCCATCCAAGCAATTTCCTTCTCCCATCTTTCTTTAATCCCACCAAGCAAAAGAATCTTTCCAAATAACATTAGATCCAGTTAGACTAGTATCGAATCTAAAAATACAGCCTTATCATCATTTTCATATTGCATCAGAGGCTCATAAATTTGCTGTAGGATGACTGCCTAAAAGGTATAGGTTAATATTCTCAGTGATATCTTCCAGCTTGATGTGATAGCATTTTGATTGTAATGCCAAGGAATGGGTCTCTGAACAACAACACCAGCATCATGAATGCAGGGAAGGAAACCAAATTTTGGTATTGAATGCATCTGTAGACCACTAGTTTTATCCCAAGAGATGTGTGAACCACATCAGTACTTCAAGCACCAGCATAAACAGGCCAAGACCTCCACCCCAGATACTCCGGAAATCCTATTTAAAAATCAAACCATGGTCAGCAATGGAAAGAGGGCTGCACAAGAGAACAGGTAACATTTGAAATAACAGAGGAACTATCTGTCCTTTCAGCACTTTCCTCAACGAGTTCTCACTCGTAATCCTCCATGAGGAAGTCCTGCATATTAATAATAACCCCAAAGGCTGATGCATGCTCAACTACAAAAGCAATATGAAGATTGAGAATGGGTGGAGATCCATGAAACATTGATTTCGATGAGGAAAATGTGAGGGCTTTGAGGATTTGGGAACGAGTCAATTACGACGTAAAAAAACAAAAATGCACGCATTGACGTTAGAAAAAGTTGCACAGGAACGCAACATGCAAAAATTGTATTACTTTAACGACTTCAAAGACCTCTTCAACAAGCTTTCCAGCATCAACCTGAATAAAAGCCAATATAGATAAACAATTAAATGAAATAAGATCAGGCAAATAGATGTACAGGATTTCAACATATTTAGAGATTTCCTCACCATTCTGACTTTTCCCTTAGAATTGTAATACTCAATAACTGGAAGGCTAGACTCTGAGAACACCTTAAACATTTTCTTTATTGTTTCTATATTGTCATCTTCTCTTCCAGTAAGAAATAGTGGAAAAATATCAACAGCTCAATAAAAATGGTAGCACAGATCCTGTTTAACTTCGAGGAAAGATCAAGATAACAACCTATTTCTACAGACAACATAAAATTAATAATAAGCTCCTAAAGGGAAACTGAACTAATCGATTCAAATCAACGCACGTAAGCTGTGGTAAGCGATTCACAAGAAGCCACCCCCAGCTCTGTGCCAAACCATTCCACCATACTTTTCCTATACGGATCCCGCGAATGCTCCGACTCGAATACGCTCTAATCAGCAAGCTCAGTCCAGAATTTCCCCCAACTTTTTCAAGAATTTCAAAGCGCACGAACCTAATCGAAAAGGAAAATGGGAAAACTTGGAATGCTGGGTGGTGAGAGAGTCCAACCTCTGAGCAATCAGAGAGATAGGGGACTCTTGCTGTAATCTGTGACTCCAACCCGATTGGCGACGCACCAGAGAGAGAGAGGGGGTTCGGCTAGCCGATCATCTCATCACCCTTGGAGCCCAGGCAAGGGTTCTGAGGTCGTTACACGCCAGGCGCGGTGATGCCGAGGTCCCGCGACCTCGACGAGCCTCACAACAATAGATCTAGGCGATGATGCAACCGTCGACTAGGCGATCGGCGACGACCATCGATCAGGTGACCGGAGGTGACCAGGTGAGCAATGTCACTGGCTGATCAACGTTCGTGCGGCGAATAAGAGAGGCGAGAGAGCTGTGTTTCGTTAGACGAGCGATCGAGTGAAGAGAGGTGAGGGAAGAGAGACGCGAGAAGAGAGGAGACGCGAGGCGAGGGAAGAGAGACGCGAGGATTAGGGTTTTTACATTAAAAAGGGGTAAATGTGGAATTATGGGTAACGAGTGAGGCTAAGATTGGCAATTCAAAAAATTCATTAACTGAGGTACTGTTGCATGACGAGAATGCCAGAAAGCCAAAGCAGGGGAGAGGGAGCCTTGAGCTAAGGGCCTTTACAGGGCCTTACAAATGCTAGCATTTTCCAAATGGGCTCCCAAAAATAATTGCCAAACACACTTGCCTTCGCCTAAGGGGCTTTAGACGTCCAAAGGACTTTGCAAAGTTGTTCCCAAACGCAGCCTTTCATCTCCATCTCAAGTTTGTTCCCTTAATTTTCCTCTTATTTCTGTCACCGGCAACTGTCCATCACACCCCCGATGACAAACTACCCTTCGTGCCAACATTTTTTGCAACTGTGTCGACATTTTGGAGATGAAAAGGCTGCTGTCCAGCCCCTCACAGTAGTCTTCTCTTCCTTGTTGGCGGTTTGGACATCGCCGGCCTAGGAGAAGCTAAGTTATCACCAAGCCACGACCATGCCACCGCCGGGATGCCGTCTAGCCCACCCACGTGAACTATGGAGGCGTGGCCAACAACCTCAGTTGCTATCCAATCTTGCTGCTCCTCCCCTGATGCTTTTAAAGTTAGGACTTGGGTGTGAGTGGCCTTTCAGCCCTTGAATAGGATCGTTGTTGCATTTTGGAGCTAGTTTATGACTAGATTAAGGATTAAATGGTGCTTTGTTGATGTGATAAGTGAGTTTCATATGATAAGTGGTCATAGGGTTTCGATAGGTTGTCTCGATAAGTTATCGAGTTTTGGACGATAGGTTATCGAGTTTTTGACGATTAGTTATCATGTTTAGGGCGCTAGGTTATCATGATAGGTTATTGACTTTTATCGATAGGTTATCACTTTTTGGTTCAATAAGTTATCATTACGTGATAAGTAATTACGCAATATGTTATTAGGTTATGATAAGTGAAGTGTAATATGTTATTATAATATGTCATATCAGGGTAATAGACTATTACATGGTGATATGTGTCGTTTGAAGTGATGCTATGACAAGGCATGTTATTAAAATACGTTATAGTATTGTGATATGTTATATTAATAAAAAAACAACTTATTAGATAGTTTATAATGGCATGTGATAAGTGATTTTTAATGACTTATGTTCGAGTATGATGATTTATCCCACTTCGATGAATGACCTACACGCCATGGACTTGTGAATCAAATGGTGCATTTATGTGATATAAAATGAGGCACATGTATGACATGATGGCATACAGTAAAGGTTGTTGCATACCGCATTGGCATAACATCGATTAATAAGAAAGATATGAAATAAATTGTGTGATAGTATGCCCGTGTGATCACCTAAAGACCTTGACACATTTACGTAAGGTAATGAACCCGTCCTGATGCATTTATGCAGGACGATGCCCGATTCAATTCGATTTCCCTCAAGTCAATAGGATCCTATTCATGAATGGATTTTGGAACGAAGCTCCTTACAGAAATGCCATCTTATGTGTTTATGCAAGACGTTATTGTGCTCAATGGGGCAAGATGATGCTCGATTACGCGGGATGACTGTGAACCTTTAATTTGGCCTTGGGCCTTGAGCGGTTGTAATAATTTGGACATATTTTTGTGGAAAGTGCATAAGATTTGTATGTGATTAGGTTCGTATTAATGCATGGCATGGGTGCATGACTATACTATATTGTGCATTCGTATGATTGGCTCAAGAGCATGAAAAGTGTTATGGGAATTGCTTATGTGTTTGTGTTGATGGCCTTAAGTGGATTCGTTTTCGAGTGAATAGTTAGGGTAAAGCGAGAAAAGTTTTGCTATGTTTTGACATCGATAGATAACTGGCATGTTTTAGGGCACTTTTGAGGTGAGTGGCTTTCCTACATGAGGTATAGGAAGTTCACTCATTGAGTTTATTTCATTTTTTGTTTGTTGAATATTTATAGGCCCTAAGAATGGTTGAGCCTTTGCGCTAGATATGATTCAGACTCCTCGTAAAGCATAACTAGAAGGTGACCGAGTATCTAAAATGGGAGACCAATGTGCATTACATGTGCTATGTCACGACCATCTAGGTCGATGAGGGACTCCCAAATCTAGTGGCTCACCATTTCGCTCTAGGTAGAGGATGTGAGCCATGGTCCCATCCACGGTTTCAATAGTCTATCGGGTGCCAGGAGTTCAAGGGGAGACATTAGTTAGGATGCCATGGACATGGACGTTCCCAATAAGGAGGTGTCCGACCTTGAGTGTTAGGCCTTGATCCTTGAGCATGTGCCCATCCCTCGATGGTCGATTAAATTGCGATGTCCCAGGATGCGTCGCCGGCCTATCCAATTTTTAATGCACATGCGGAAGCGAATAAATAAATCCCTAGATAACACAAAGATGGGATAGAAAAGTAGGGCCACAATTTTTGAAAACCAAATCACATCTTTTTACATATCAGGCTAAATCATATATATTACTAGCCAATATTTACAAGGTCTACAAAAAGGTCAATTCTTGAAACAAGCTGTTCTATGACTAGCTAGTTCGACTCGTTCACCGATCCTTCAGTGTACACCGGAGCCAGGCAGGACGATGGGTTCTCCACTATGCCATCAGGAGAGTCAGCTAGATCCTCGTCTAGAGCAACATCAATTACCATAGCGGGGATATCAAAAGTCCTAAAGGGACCTAGCCTAAAACCATTGGGAGTGTAGCGGAACCACGCACTAAATCGATTAGGTATCTCCTGATGTGGAACCTCTTCGATCCATAAAGTGGTTACAATAAGCTCATAGACCCAAAAACTCCAAGGGCCAGGGTAACTAGAAACCCGCTCAGTAACCTTCATGGGATAACCATGACACTCAAGGGGATTTGCCATCTAAGAACCTAAAAAATTAAGCCCACAACAAGGTGAAACAACATCTTAGCAAGTTCATCCCTTAAACTCCGACTAGGAAGGAAATACGCCTAAAGGCTACCTATACACACAAGAGATATGTGACTCACCTTTGCCTCAGTTCCTTCTTGCAAGTCAGTACAGTTCATAAATCTCAACTAATCAATCATTCAATACCAACGATTGCTCAATCCAACAATCTATCGATTCAAACAATACTATCTATCAATTCAATACTATCCATCTGGTACCATCAACACAGGCCATGCTCACACAAGCTGAAAATGATAGATAGTAGCTCGCACAAGCTGATATAGATAGATAATAGCTCCCACAGGCTGATATATGGATTGTTGCTCTCACAAGCTAATAAACGATCATTGCTTACACAAGCTAACATATCAAGTACTTATAGGTTGATATAGTATACTGCTCTCATAAGCTGAACACCCAATGCTCACACAAGCTAAACTACGATAAACTCACCCCAGACAAGAACTGTGTGCCTTGCACACCAATCCCTCAATTAAATAACGAACTTGGCCCAATTTCATCAGGTTAACATATACCCAATGAAAATAATCGTGTGTGGGTACACGGTAGGCCTCAGCTAAAAGTACACGGTATATTATCTTTATTTCATAAAATCCCATTGAGTATATTGTCAATAAAAACATTTTTGGCACTGTAAACTGACACCCGAAAATTTTCTAATTAAGTACTGAATATATTAAAATTTGGAATAAATACCCAAAATTACAATCAACACTCAATTTGCACAATCCAACACTCAATTAAATAAATCAACCATACCATTACGATCAGCACAAAATTATAGTCACCGGTTACCCTGGTTTAATTTTCAGAAAATAAAGATTAATTAAATAATTACCAAAATTTATTTAATAAATACCAATAAATGTGATTTAGGCTGGAAAAGCCTAACTAGATACCGAAACGGGCCTAGAAAATTTCCGAACTTATCTAGATAAATACTACAGCTTATTTAGTATCTAATTACACTACTCTAACCACCTAACATGCAATAACGATTAGTTAAATTGTTAATCCATGCTAACTAACCACCTAATCCATACTTAACATAAATTAATCAACCCTTAAGCATAATTAACCCCCTAAGTGGAGATTAGTGAGTAAACTCATTGATTTAGCAATCCGGTGAGTCCACAATGACGACAAGGTGGAGACGGATGACAAACTCCGAAATTGGGACACCAAGCGGGACCCGGAATGGGTCTGAAATGGGCCTTGAAGCCCACGGTTAGACTGGGCTGCTCGATTCTATCTAAGAACCAAGCTTGTTGGCCCAGGGCTAGAATGGCAACTAGAGGAGGATCGGCATCTAGGCGGGCGTTCTCGTACGATGGCTGGCTTGAACGGATGGAGGCCAAGCTTCGTCGGACAGGGGTGAAGGGCAGCTAGGAACACACGGCTAGGGCATGAGGCGAGTAGCGTCGAGCTATGCTCGTGGGCGGCGTGACAACGGTTTGACGACTTCGAGCGATGGTTGACGAAGAGGGGGGTGCTGCTTGGTTCTTTGGAATTTTTAGAACTTCAAAGTGTCACTCATGGGGAAAGCAAACAACTAAAGAAGAAGAGGAAGATAGCTATACAAAGGAGGGACCCCCTTGGCCAAATATCTCCCTCTTGATCATTGCTTTGGTCCCCACCAGTTCAGCCCTATCCTCAGCCAAATTTGTACACACAATTCTCCCTAGAACATATCTCAAATGGTCCAAAAGGTGGTGGTGGCCATGGCATACGAATTTGGACACCAAATCCCCCAAATTGAACCAATCTCTCTTCAATTGAAGCTGATTTCAGTCCTATAAAATCCACTAACATATTCACGATCAAATTGACATTTTTCCTTGCCAATAGAACCAACTTGCATCCTGAAAATGCGATAAAAAACGGTCCTTTAAATTTTTCGAACAAAAACGGCCCTATTTTGTACTTTCGCCAAAAATCTCGATTTGCAGAAAAATCTTCGGATGATAAGTCGACATTCCTAAAATGACTCGTGACATAAAATAACTTTCAATTTCTAAAATTGGATTCAAATTCACAGTTAATTTCAATCTGGTGCGATTTTAGCGTGACCTATTTCACCAAATAACTTTTCAGAATTTTTAGTGTAATCGGCCCGTGCTCGATTTATTTCGAGTCATAATGTACATCTTCAACACATTGGTGACCCTTTATGGTCATGAAAATCTCCAACTTTCAAGTACGGACACAGGGTACCCAAAATGACAAAAAAATCGGTCTAGTGTTGATTGATGAGAATTTTACAATCAGGTGGAATCACCCACACTTTGATCATGTATCTCAGCTAAATCGACCTATCTCTGATCGATCGTCGATTTTGACAATGACGTAATGACCCTAGCAGATTAGCACGATTAAGCAAGTCGATTCTTAGTCGAATTCTCAAGTCTATTGCATTAAAATCCCTTAACGGCTTCACCTGATAGGCTAGTTATCTCGTGAGTAGCTTACTCAGAGAAAAGAACTATAGGTGCGTCGATGAAAAGCCCGGCTTATTCAATCGAAAACAGGACCCGAAAAAATCAGGATGTCACATTGAGCTCGAGCCCAAAATGGTCGTCAAGCCGGAGCCTTGGATTCTGGAGCTTTTAGCTAATTAGGTAGTAGTAGGATTAGTAACACTTTTTGGAACCACCCTGTAATACTAGAGGTGCTAGGTCTATCCTGAATCCCTTTTTGGAGACGGTCGTGGCTACGCTTTTGGGCAAATCGAAGGCGATGAAGCTTGGATAGGTTTAAGCTGGTGTGGTTAACCTTGTGGATATGGCTTGTGTGTATGATGACCCTCTGGTGCATCTATATATATATATATATATATATATATATATATATATAAGTATGCTTTTAATTATCCTTATTTGTTGATTGGGTGAATTGTTTACGCTTTCGCTTGTGCATTTTATCATTATTACTAATGGATCAACAATACCTCCTGGGACATTGTAAGTAAATGATCAAAAGGAAAGTATATGTCAAGCAAGGGTCGTTGCACGGCCGTAGTGGATCAGGACATGACATATTTCCTTTCCAAATATAATAATTTGAACCATTCAATATAACCATTCTATTCGTATTCGTTTCCATTGTTTAACACAAGATAGAAAAATCAAGTAATAACCAAAGCTTTGATACCACTTTGATGGGAGAATAGTAATAATCCGAGCAATATCATATTAACGCAATGTAATATCATAATTTCCCATCTTGTGCAAACCTAATATGAACCGATATAATAGAGCTAAATAAATATCGAGCACACAAACACAAGGCACTTTTTTTACGTGGAAAACCTCTTTGGTGTGAGGAGATAAAAAAACCACGGGACTGGAGTCCACCCAAAAGTCTTCACTATCAACAAAATCGGGTGAAATAGGTTAATCTTTGGTAAATACTAGAGGTACATAGCAATAAAAACCTCAGGAGCATCATTTTTGGCAATACGCATAAATTTCACAAGAGATCAAGGATAAATCTAACCAAAAATGCAAGTTTTGATCAACCAATGAAAGCCCTAGTCTAGGGAGCTTCAAAAGAAAATCAAGTAGTCTATATTCAAGAAGAGTGCACTACAAACACGTTAACAAAATTTTAGCTCAATCAAACTACAAATCGACCTCCGATGCCAGCTTGATGTAAATTAGACTAATCTTCAAACCCCAAATTTTATGTTCTCTTTCTCTCTTATTACTGTGTCTCTACTAACTTTTTTGCGGCTACCACTTAAAAGATAGTAAGAAACTCTATTTTTCCATATGGTTTATCATATGAACTCAAGCCCTTTTGAGCTTGCTATTCATTAGGCTTTCTTTATATGGGAGTGAATTGAGCTAACACGCCTGACGATGAGACGAGGCTTCAATTAGTCATTTGAAGACTTCCCAGTCATTATGTTGAATTGATCTCCACAAATTTATTTCTTTTGGAATGCCCCCTTCTATAATACTGCAAAGTGCAAACTCGGGCCTTCCACTTCCCAAGCTAAAAAGAAGAGATCCTCTCTCTCTCTCTCTCTCTCTCTCTCTCTCTCTTAAGTGTGAAGATATTTCATATGATTCATTTGAATCCTATAAGCAAACTCGTTGGCTTGCATGTTCACTAGCCGATGGCTGCAACTACATGGATCCTTATTGTGTTGGCTCTCTCCTACAACTTCCTTGCCCTTGCCACCAAAACAGAAGTAAATGCTCTTCATTGCAATAAATGGTTGCCCGACTACATTACGAGCAACACTTCATTGTCACATTGCATGTGGTTGCGCATTTCATGCGACAATTCTCTGGAAGCGTTGTCAAAATGAACCTACTACAACAAACTTCCTATTCACGTGATGTGAGCAGCGTGTATCACTCTCTGCTCCTCCATCTTGTTTCTATTTGGCTACCTAGTAATTACCTCACTAGTATCATTCCCCTTCAAATATGTGCACTCTCGAAACTCAAGCAGCTCGACTTGTCCTACAATGAACTTACCATTGAGTTACCTCTTTGTCTCCAAAACCTCACCGTGTTAGAAGTTATTGACATTCATCATAATCAAATCGCTAGTTCTATCCCTCATCAATTGGGAAATCTAAAGAGGCTGATCCACTTAGATTTCAGTTTCGATTTGCAAAATCCCTCGTGAACTTGGGAGTTTGGTCAAGTTAAACTATCTCCTCTTTAGAACAATTTTCTACATGGTTCAATTCCCAACTTTTAAAAACTTTTCAACTTGTATCACATCGACTTGTTGTGCAACCGTCTTACGGGAAAAATTCCAAATAATCTGTTGAATGTTCCTGAAAGAGATTTCCACGGCAATGAAGGTTTGGGAGGGATTGATGGTTCTAGAAGAAATTCTACCGAATTGATACCGGTATTTATATGAATGGCTATTTCTGGTTTGATTCTTTGGAATTATGTCACATTTTGATATAGAACAATGATCACGCAATCGGAGATTGTAGAAAAAAGTGAAAATTTCTTGTCAATATGGAATTATGATGGGAGAATTACATATGAAGACATAATCAATGCAACCGAGGACTTCAATATCAAATATTGTATCAAGACTACTAGTTACGGTAGTGTTTATAGAGCTCAATTGTCTAATGGGAAACTCATGGCATTGAAGAAACTTCACTGTCTTGAAGTGGAGGATCCATCTTTTGACCAAAGCTTCTGAAATAAAGTGAAATATTTGACAGAAGTACGATAGAGAAGCATAATTAAGCTTCACGGTTTCTGCTTACATAGACAATGCATGTTTTTGGTTTATGAATACATGGAATGGGGAAGTCTATTTTGTGCTTTGATAGATGACGTTGAAGCAGTGGAGCTAGACTGGTCTAAAAGACTCAATACTGTTTGTGATATGGCACATGCCTTGTCTTGCACCATGATTGTGCTCGGCCAATTGTTCATTGAGACATATCTAGCAACAACATTTTGCTCAATGACAAATGCAAGCTTTCTTGTAAGATTTCGGCACAGCAAGACTCCTGGAACCTAATTTTAATTCTAATCTCACTACAATTATCGCAGGCACTTGTGGATATATAGCACCGTGTGAGCAACAATCCTCCATACTTATCTAGAATGTTATAACTAGAGGCACATAGTTAGATCAATATACTTTACTTGCCATGCGATAAACAATGCCGTCGACGCTTTACCATGCTTACAAAATTTATCATTTGATAGTGCACAAGCTAACATTGAGAACTTGGTTTTGAGCCTTATATAATTCATCAACCTTTTGTTCCTTTTTTCAGAACTCGTTTACACTTTAGTCATCAATGAAAAATGCGACATATATAGCTTTGGAGTGGTAACAATGGAAATAATCATGGGTGAACATCCAGATGATATCATCTTAATGTCGACGACACTATTTAGAGAAGATATTATGCTACATCAAATATTAGATTTGCGCTTGCCAATCCCAAGAGAGAATTCCATCGCAAAAAGTATTGTTCTGGTAGTTTCTCTTGCTCTTGCCGGCCTAGTGATCCAAAGTCACGACCCATGATGAAGCAAGTTTTGAAGGATTTTCAAGTTCCAAAACTTGCATTGACCAAGCCCTTCCATTCAATCTCGGTTGTGCAGCTCCAAAATAAAAAATAAAAAATCAAGGAGTATGGTGGGAAGGTGGATCAAGAGAAACTTCATCAAGCCTACAAGAAAGCAAGGACCCTGAACTACTTGCGTGAGTCAATCTCTTGGTTTCGTTCACCCATATCTTTTCTGCAGATCATTCCCTGTTTAAAACGCCGTGGTTATATGTGAAAAGTGACGTTGATTAAAGAGTCGTGTCCTTTGACGAGTCGATATGGGTGTCTAGCTTTGCATAAAGCAAAAGAAGTGGTCACCCATGATGATCACAATCTGCAACATGTCCTTAGTTATACTACTTGAGGCCGAACCTTTTAGAGGTCCTGCCCGGGCTCGAAGTTGCAGGCTTGGGCAAGTGATCAAACATGCCCTTCGGGCTACCTTGTTATTTTTAGTTTTTTCTTTTAGAATTTCAGCTAAAAAATTTGTAAAGCTTAATGGAGATGAGGCCGCCGTAGCTCCTTTTGCTTTCCCTATCCCGCCTCCATCTTCAGCCAATTTGACGTCGGCCATGCTAAATTTGTATGGGAACGGATTCGAGAGTGCTATTCCATCAAAAACAAGAGATTTGGCTTCATTTATTTCATAAAAATTTTCTTGTCAGAAAAACATTTCCTTAATTTTGACGTTTGCATTGCTTGGGAAAATGATTCAACGAAAAACATATATTTAAATTGAGAAAAATGATTTTTTCTTTTGAAAATTAGAAAACATATTTCATAATTTGACTAGAGAACAGTGTTCGGACATAAACTGCATGACACCCATGCATGCGTCATTGACAACCGGGCTCGAATCAATGGAGGTTAGGGTAGGACCCCAATGCCTTAGTAACAGTCTCTTGCATTCAAGTCACTGGACCTCGGGTTTAGGTTCGGGCCCATACATGCATGTGCACAACTGCCATCTATACATGCATGCTGGTTTAAATTCTTTTTGTTTTTTTGGCCAGAATGCTTGTTTGCATTTTTATTGAATTATAAAATCGCAAAATTCAGAGATTTGCATGAGCAGTATATTCAGCTTGCCTGAAAATCATGGCATTACTTTTTGAAAACCGATTAATTAAGTTACATTGGCGATATCCTTGCTCGAAAATCCATTGTGGCGTTAATTTAATATTAAATCATCCAACATCGCTACCAAGAAATTAATGCAACATAGGAATTTTCGGTGCAAAAATCACCGAAGTAATTTAAATGATCTGCTTTTTAAAAATGTGATACTTAAACAATTGCTTAAAAAGGTATGACATCATAATTAGCGCAATGTAAAAGTTATGACATTGTTAGTATCCTTATCTTGTCCAATTTTATCGAGATCTAATCTGACATTGTGAATTCGAGATATGTCATGACACCCTACTTGGGATTTTATCCATATGAGCAGCCATTGCTGATTTTATTTTGTATAGTGTCCTACTGATACGATGTGAATTCGTATGAGCATCATGCAAAGGTCTTTTAAACATTTTCCAAAGTATTAGCATAAGATCAAGGTGCATAATGCAGAAAAAAGCGGTGCCACACCTTTCGTTTTCAAGGGGGAGGAGGAAGAGGAAGAGGACAGAAAATTTCAATCGACCCACCATTTTACAAGTCGTGGCAGCATTGTCCACCTTAAGGAATTCACGTGATTTGGGCAACCTTAGTGGATCCGACGGCCGAGATCCGAGGGTTCGTCAACGTAATTAATCCGCCACGTCGAAGGGATTATTATGCCTAAAAGAACCCTACGGAAAGAGACAGTGCCGCCATTCGCCGACGGGGAAGCAACCAAACTTCGAACAACTTGAAGACGTGTGATTGGCCGTCGGCAACGAAGGAAGCACCCATAATCTCATCGTTTATATCTAATTGGGTTTTCCTAAATTTGACTAATTACCAGCGCCTAAGATCCCAAGTTGGCACGTGGGCCCTTGTCCCTCTCCCTTCCAGCTTGACGCCACAACGGGGGGGACAGCGACGTGGCGGCGTCCGTTGGCACATGGGGAAGCTGACAAATGGAGACTAGTTACCATGGCTTCTGCGGTCAGCTTGAAAAGCCCATGCAAGATCAAGGAGGTGAAGATGATGATGATAGTTTCGTTTCCGCCGGTCTATTCTTATCTAGTAGTGTTTGAATCGATCCATCATGATGCACATGCTTCGATCATAAGTAAATCATAATTTTTTTATATGGTCTTGCTAGTTAGAAGAGAACTTGCTTGTGCTTCTATCCAAGATTCCTATCTATCACGTGACTATTGGATATACGAAATTACACATGAACGAGCTTAGTCGACCTTATCCTTGATAAGTTCAGTCTGATTTGTTTGAAATTCAGTTTAAGTCAAGGAATGCAATTCAGTGACAAGAAAAAAAAAGGAAGTAGATTTGCTGTGTGTATCAGATGCTTCATTAATTTAATGAAAAAATTAGTAAGAGTAGAACATTCATTGCCCAAAGAAGGGCCACCTCTTGAAGGAATGAGTCGAGCAAAGGTCCACTCTATCTTCAAACTCGCCTTTAGAAGAGGGGAAGATGCAAGATTCGAGGCAATCAAATCTAGATATTTGATAAAACTTGAAAAAGGAATGTCTGGATCTAAGGCAATTAGACTTTTGGCTCGAATTATGTTGAATTATCTTATCCCAAGATATCGAGGGAGAATTAAGTGGCCATGAACAAGTCCACATAGAAAAACCTATTGTGGGTTTATTATTTTATTCGTTGCTTTGCACACCATAGTCTAAATGAGGAAATGGGATAAGATAGCTACCTAGTTTGTTTTCATCAATTGTGGAACTATACACTTACCTTAGCCTAAATTCAATCCCACAGGCTCAACCATTAATGTCGTTTGCCGTCCTAAGTCCATTCAATACCAGCTGTTCACAAGTTTGATCTTTGGTATCACCCCCAAAAAAGAAAGCCAAAATCAAGATGTCTTTGGGGGTATGTATGATTGTCAAGGAGAGATATTTCCATCTAATTGTGAGAAATTTCAATCGGTCTTGGATTTTGATTCTTGCTCGATACCATCACTAGTAGTTGAATCACAAACGACTAATTCATCATGAATAGTCTTTTATAACTCAACGAGCATGGTGTTAGAGACCAACAATACTATTGCAGTCTTTTTGAAATGATTACAACTTCATCATAATGAACACCCACATTAATCAAGTAGATACTAAACCAAGGATAATTTTGTAATCATCACAATATCACAGGGTGTTTCCCCAACAACTTCTTTAATGTCACGTTGAGTTTGAGGGGATGTTAGAGATATTTTAGATAATTCATTAAATTTTACATATCTTAAATTGCATATTCTATCGTTATATTACCTTAAATAATCATCTAATAAAATTTTTAGATAGGCTCGCATACTTTTCATTATTTCATATAGTAATATACGGAGGAATACACAAAACTTATACAATTCTTTCTTCCACATTATTTCTTGACACATGGTCTATTTTTTTTTTTTTTGGTTGAATTTGAGGGTTAGACTTGGTCAGGCAAGCAAGAACTAACTTCTAGTAGACTGTGAAAGAGCAAGGAAACTTCTTTCCGACTTCATTCCAAACGAACACCCTCGATGAAGTAGCATGAAAGACGAGCAAAATGTAATCCCATGAAGAAAAAATCAAGAACATAATTTGGTAATCAAATTGGCTTATCAAACATAAATCATGGCAAAAGAATTGTGTTTTCTTCTTGAGGCGTGAGCCGGAACGCATCCCCAGCACTGCTAATAATTCCTTCTTACTGTCTTTTCTAATCCCTTGGATTTGTCTCTATGTATACAATTAGAATCCTAGGACGGCTCATGTGAACCAAACCAATCTGAGGGGTAGCAATGTGAGATCATGCACTTTGTTCTCCTCATGTACCAAACTGCAAAATTTTCCGTCCCCTTTTGCGATCTGAGAAAGATCATTCGGCACGAGAACCCATCGCTCCGAAGCCTTCTTTTCTCGATTCTCGATGGGCTCTTGTGGCCCAATCAGCCACGTGGAATCCATTTCTCTCGTGCAGAACGACAGGGTGACATTGGTAAAGCTCTGTCCTGAGAGATCTGCAATTATCAACTGTGTCTTGTCCTTGACAATTCACTCGTTCGACATCGGTCAAAGCATTAACTAGAGCTAAACAATATGGCCCTCGTTCATGTCTTGGGGATGGGTGAACTCGATGGCCTCGAGTGGGCCGTGAGGGTCTTACCCAAACCCAAAGTTCTGGCCTCAAACAAGTTGATTGAGCCTACACATGAGGTACAGATTTGGGCCAAGCCCACACATTGGTGAGTGGACCTAGGCGGTTTGATCTATTTTCAAACAAGCTAATGGGGAATTTCTAGAGTATCGGTGATTTGGCATCTCTTGGATACTTTGACCTTTTCAAGAACCAACTCACTTGAGCACTTTTTCAAGCGACACGTTAAAGGAGAGTTTGGGCTTATGTGAAAGACCACTATCAAAAGTATGCCTTGAGGATGCTCAACCTCCTCCATTACCATTGTCTTCATCCAAGAGGATGCTACAACAGAGCATGGTAGCTAGCTTGAGTGGAAGACAATGAGGATAGGTTATGCATATGAAATCATATTGGGATTTTCATAGCATACATTTCGTGTGAAATTGAAAGACCCAAATGGCTTAAAGGAACTGTGAGAAGGATGGACAAAAGGCAAGCCAAATGGATGAGGAAGCCAAAGCAGAAGGCCATTGGATTTCATGAGCTACAAGATTGTTGAGGGGATGTCAATTAAAACTATACACCATTTTATTTTATTTTTTGGTGCAAGAACTATGTACCATGAAAGGAGTTTCCTCCATATTGATGATCCAGCTCCTAGTAATGAACATGGGGGTCTATAATTTGTTTGGAATTTGATATTGCATCTACAATTTAAGTCATGTATTGAACTTTGTGTATACTAGGTTAGAGGAGTTACAAGGATCTCTCTCTCTCTCTCTCTCTCTCTCTCTCTCTCTCTCTCTCTCTAAGTTTTAAGGATTGTTAGTCAAAAAAAGAAAAAGGTTAGAAAATTGGTCCATGACGTTACCCTTACGATAGGTTAGAAATTTTTAGACATTCCATGAATCATTGAACACATACTGACCCAAAAGTCAACACATATAAAACTCCAAAAGACCTTGACTCCTTGATGGATGTGTTCAAGTTCCTTCCATACATGCACACTTGTTACATTCTTTCTTTCTTTCTTTCTTTCTTTCTTTCTTTTTTTAACTTTTCATTTGGCTAATATAGCTTGTTTAAAATCTCATTGAATCATAAAGCCAATCACTCAAATTACATTGGCATGAAATTAGTGCCATAACTTTTAAAAATCAATCGCTCGAATTACATTGGCGATTTTGCTTACTTGAAAATCTATCATAGCATTAATGTAATATTAGATCTTCCAACATTTGGTTTAGAAACTTCAGTGCCTGATACCCATGGACTGGTCCTTGAAGGCGTGGCCTAGGTCCACAGAGGTTGGGGTGGGACCTAGTGGCCGTGCCTAGGTACATGGCTCCTATGCTCCAATCACTAGCGCCAGGATGCAAGACGTCGATGCCCATGCCTTGCTCTCCAGCAGCCATGCCTTAGTACCCAGCTCACACATCTAAGTCATTGGACCCCGGGCTTAGGTTTAGGCCCATACATGCATGCGTACAATTTCCATCTACACAAGCATACCAGTTTAAAATTCTTTTTTTTTTTTTTTGTTTTATAAAAATGCTTGTTTCGATTCTAATTAAATCATAAAACTAAAAATCAGAGATTTGCATGAGCAATATGTTTTGCTTGCTCCAAAATGAGTGGCATAATTTTTTGAAAACCAATCAATCAAGTTAATCAGCCATATCCTTGCTTGAAAATCCATCGTGGCATTAATTTAATATTAAATTACCCAACGTGGCTCATAGGAAATTAATGCGGTGTAGGATTTGTCGGTGAAAAACTCACCAATGTAATTTAATGATTTGCTTTTGAAAGTTGAATTTTATTGAGATACAAAACTGCGAAATTCAAGCGATGTCATGACACCCTACTTGAGATTTTATTCGCATGAATAGCCATTGCTGATTTTATTTTGTATGGTGTTCAATCGATACAATGTGAATTTGTGGATTAACCTTCATAAGGGTAATTGACTTGTTATCACAACTCCGAACACCTTGACATCTTGTTCAAAACAAGTTATTAATTGTTTTTTTTACATTAACAGAGTACCAAGATTGTTCAACTTAAACAAATGTTACAAATACACACGATTTGCCTATTCACGTGCATCAAGTAAAGCTCCCTCCACAGGGTGGCTAGGGACGCTAATTTGAACGTGAGACATCGCGAATGAATCTATCATGTCTATATTAAATGTTTAGTACTCGGCTGATAATTCAATGTTATTATTTGAATTTAGATGGAAGTCGTCACCAAATTATTCTGATGAGAGAGTCCTCTTTAGAGCGATAATTTTTTAGATGAAAAATGCCAAAGGTCGAACCATTTCACGTATTCTTATTGGCCCAGCTCTGTCAAAATCTAATTGGCCCATCAATATTTTCACGGTCTTCTTAGTAGCTAAATTGACGAAGTGCAATCTCGATACAGAAGAAGAAATTAATTTCTTGGATAAATTTCACGGTTTAGGGTACTTTTTGACAGGAACTCCTTCCTGTCTCGTAGAGACCCAAGTGTAATCAATTCAGGATTGATTTAACAGACCTAGATCGTCCATTTAAGGAGGAATATCAGAAGCTATCTGTATGTAAAAAAAAAAACCAGTCATATATCGACCTCATTGAAATCTTTCCGATTTTTCTATTAGAAACTTCATTATTATCGTCTGTCTTTATTTACTCAATAATTGATTCAAGTTCTCAAATTGGTTGAACACAACGTATTACATGGGGGTCAAAGAAATCAAATGAGAGAAGACTCTTAAAAAGTATGGGTGGGGTGGAAAACTTGTAAATAGGTTTTGGGCCCACCAAAATTGAACTTAGGCAAAGTATGTCGGAAGCCGTTTTTGACTCCAATCTTTTTGTTCCACTGACCATTCAAGGTATTACAGTTCCTTGCAATTTCTTAAAAGAAGGAAAAGGCTGAAAAATTGGTCCATGACTTTTCTGATACGACGGGTAGAAATTTTTGGGACCAGATATCACCAATAGAAATGTTTTTAAAGATCATGACTTTTCATGAACCATTGAACATGTACCGATCCAAAAGTCAATACATATAAAACCCCAAAACACCTTGACTTCTTGATGGATACATGTACCGATCCAAAAGTCAATACATATAAAACCCCAAAAAAACCTTGACTTCTTGATGGATGCGTAAAATTTCAAATTATGCATGCATGCTGGTTAAATTATTATTATTTTTGGCCGATATTCTAATTTAATTTCTAA
Source organism: Eucalyptus brandiana (assembly GCA_014182725.1). Classification (NCBI taxonomy): domain Eukaryota; kingdom Viridiplantae; phylum Streptophyta; class Magnoliopsida; order Myrtales; family Myrtaceae; genus Eucalyptus; species Eucalyptus brandiana. Next base: position 21,317,170 of record CM024672.1, on the reverse strand, counting down.
TCGAATACTAAATTTAGAGATTGCATGAGTAGAGTATCTTGCTTGTCGGAAAATTAGTTCTGTAAATTTTAAAACCAAGCACCTAAAATTACATCAACGATTTTCCATACTTGAAAGTCCATTGTGGCACTAAATTAATATTAAATCATCCAACGTGGCTCATCGGAAAGTAATGTCATGTAGGAATTTCCAGCACGACAATCATTAGCATAACTTAAGCGATCCACCTTGATAGAGCAGCTCATGGGAAATAAGAGCTAATTTTGTTTACATTGAACAATCAAACAAGGTATTAGCTCATGGGTATAAGGGTAATTGACTTGCTATCACAACCTCAAAAACCTTGACATGTAGTCTAAAATAAGTTGTTAGCTTCTTCCTTTTTGGCTTTTTTTTTTTTTTTTTTTTTTGACAATACAAGGTATTTGGACCATTTAACTCAAACAAATGTCATAAACACATGTAATTTCGCCTCTTCATGTGGATCTAGTAAAGCTCCATCCACAAGGTGGTTGGCAAAATTATTATGAATATGAGACGTTATGAAGGAATCCGTTGTATATAAATTATGTGTATAATCACTTGGCCATTAATTCAAGGTTTTAAAACAACACGATTTTGATTAAGATGAAAGCTATGATTGAATTATTTTGATAAGAGAGTCCTCTTTAGGACAATCATTTCTTATATAAGATGTAAAGTCCATTAGGCCCCTCTCTCGAGACCAAACTGAAGTAACATGTGTTACACAACAAAATTCTAAGGCAGAAAAGCATTACGTGCACGACTGAGGAGAGCAATTATTATTGTGTGTATGCTTCATGGAATGCGAAGTGTGAATTGGACCCACATTAACATCATGGGGCTCCACCGCTTGGTGACCACGTGATAATGATGTCTCATACAGGGAGACTTTGGGAAACTTCAAAGTCGTTTTGTTGAATTGGTCTCCACTCAAGAAATTTCTTTTGGATGGCCCTTCTATGTATCATGGCAAACTCAGGCCCTCCACTTCCCAAGCAAAAGAAGAGATCCTTCAAAGTCGTTTTGTTGAATTGGTCTCCACTTAAGTAATTTCTTTTGGATTGCCCTTCTATGTATCACTACAAACTCAAGTCCTCCACTTCCCAAGCAAAAGAAGAGATCCTCTCTCTCTCTCTCTCTCTCAAGCATGAATTTTGAAGGCAAACTCATCGGCTTGCGTGTTCACCAACTGATGACCGCAACTACTTGGATCTTTATTGTGTTGGCTCTCTCCCACAACTTCCCTGCCCTTGCCACCAAAATAGAGGTAGATGCTCTTCTTCGTAGTGGGTGGTGGCTCGACTCCGATACGAGCCTCAATGTATCACATTGCATGTGGCTTGGTGTTTCATGTGATGATTCCGGAAGCATTGTCGAAATAAACATACCAGAACAAGGCCCACATGACTACATGGTCACAAGAAATTTGAACAACATGAATTTCTCTCTACTCCCGAATCTTGCCTCTCTTCGGCTGCCTAATAATCACCTCAACGATATCATTCCCCTTCAAATATGTGCACTCCAGAAGCTCAAGCACCTCAACTTGTCTCACAATTACATAACCGGTGAGTTACCTCTTTGTCTTCAAAACCTCACCATGCTAGAAGTTATTGACATTCATGATAATCAAATCAATAGTCCTATCCCTCCCGAATTGGGAAATTTGAAGAGGTTGATATACCTAGATCTCAGTTTCAATTTGCTTAATGGCATGATCCCTACGACTTTAGCAAAATTGAAGAACTTGGCACAACTCTATTTGCAAAGAAACTTCTTCAATGGATCAATTCCTTCAGAAGTAGGAGAGTTGAAAAGTCTCACTCATCTTGATTTGAGCCTTAACAATTTCTGTGGAAAAATCCCCCATGAACTTGGGAGTTTGGTCATGTTAACCTATCTCAATCTTCAGAACAATTCTCTACAAGGTACAGTTCCCGAATTTCAAATGCTTTTGAAATTAAATTACATCAATTTGGCCTACAATCATCTTACTGGAAATATTCCAAATAATCTGGCCCATGTTCGTTATGGATTTTTCCTAGGCAATGAAGGCTTGAAAGAGATTGAACTTTCCAAAAGAATGTCTAGGGAGCTTATGACTGTAGCTTTAACACCGAATGCGTCTAGGGAGCTTATGGCTATAGTTATACCACCGATGGCCATGGAATTCATTTTCTATTTAATTCTTTGCTCTTGCTGCATACTTCGACGTAGAACGATGAGCAAGCAATTGGAGACAGTTGAAAAAAATGGAGATTTCTTGTCAATATGGAATTATGATGGGAGAATTGCATATGAAGACATAATCAATGCAACAGAAGGCTTTGATATCAAATATTGCATTGGGACTGGCGGTTACGGTAGTGTCTATAAAGCTCAATTGCCTAATAAGAAAATCGTGGCATTAAAGAAACTTCATCGTTTTGAAGCAGAAGACCCATCTTTTGATCAGAGCTTTAGAAATGAAGTGAAACACTTGACAGAAGTACGACATAGAAGCATAATTAAGCTCCATGGTTTCTGCTTACACAGACAATGCATGTTCTTGGTTTATGAATACATGGAAAGGGGGAGTCTATTTTGTGCTTTGAGAGATGATGTTGAAGCGGTGGAGCTAGACTGGCCTAAAAGACTCAATATTGTTTGGGATATGGCACACGCCTTATCTTACCTACACCACGACTGTGCTAAGTCAATTGTTCATCGAGACATATCTAGCAACAACATTTTGCTTGACAACAAATTCCAGGCTTTCCTATCAGATTTTGGCCTGGCAAGACTCCTAGAACCTAATTTCTCATCTAATCTGACTTCAAATATTGTAGGCACTCCTGGATATATAGCACCAGGTGAGCAACAATCCCTTATACTTTTCTAGATCAATATACCTTACCTACCATGTGGTAAATAAAACTGTGGACAATTATCATGCTAACAAAATTTATCATTTGATAATGCGCTAGCTAACATTGAGAACTTGGTTTAGAGCCTCATATAATTCATCAATGTTTTGTTCTATTTTGCAGAGCTTGCTTATGCTTTGGTTAGTAATGAGAAATGTGATGTGTATAGCTTTGGAGTGGTAGCAATAGAAACAATAATGGGGAAGCATCCAAGTGATATCATCTTAATGTTGCCGACACTTTTCCAAGATGATATTATGCTAAATCAAATATTAGATCCACGCTTGCCAATTCCAAGACAGAATTCTGTCACAAGAAGTATTGTTCTGATAGTTTCTCTGGCGCTTGCTTGCTTAAGTGAGGATCCAAAGTCAAGACCCACAATGAAACAAGTTTCAGAAGCTTTTCTAGCTCAAAAACTTGCATTGCCCACGCCCTTCCCTTCAATCTCGCTTGCGCAGCTCCAAGAAAATAATCAAAGAGTATGGGGGAAGGTGGATCAAGAGAAACTTCGTCGAGCCTACAACAGAAGCAAGGACCATGAAGTGTTTCCCCCGATTCTAACAATAGATTCCAAAAAGTGATGAGTTGATTGATAAAATGATGCTGCGAATTGGTGACCGTGATTGAGGATATGAAGTATACGGCTTGTGCAATTTAAGTCATGTCAATCTTTTTTTTTTTTTTTTTTTTCCCTACAAACTAGTATGTTTGCATGTTTTCAAAAGAAAGGAAGGAAAGATGAAGAGAGTCATAGTCCCCCCAAAAATGCGAATCTTTATTTGGAGCATTTGTCAAAATGCTATACCAACAAAAGAGAACCAATATAAATAAAAGGTGTTACCTAACCCGATTTGTCCGCTCTGCAACAACCATTCGGAGACCACTAAGCACTAGTTCTTACTCTGCAAATGGACAAAATATATATGGGCAGATCCACGAATCAATCTAAACTATAAACCCAACATCATGTCCAGATTTGATAAATGGCTGATGGAGAGATTCGAAGGGAGCAAGGAATTACCCGAGAATGAGCTAGTTGTGACGGTGCTCTGGTTTGTATGGAAAGCTCGAAACAACTTCATCTTTAGAGCTAAGCCACTGGATCCAAACACCATAGTTGATCTAGCGCAAGCACATCTCCAAAACTTCAGCAGTTGGCAAAAGAAAAAGGAGGCAAAGAAACCCATAGATCTGAACTCACCAAGAAGATGGAGATCGCCGGAGAGAGGGTTGATGAAATTAAATGTCGATTGCTCATGGGTACAAGGAGAACACGTCGGATTGGTAGCCGGAATACTGCGAGATCAGACCGGACAAGTCTTTGACGGCTTCGTGCGAGAAGTCCGAGCTTCATCCCCTATTCAAGCCGAAGCCCTAGCGGTCTTGCACGGGTTGGAATTTCTGAAGTTCAGAAAGGAACTGCACGTGGGAGTAGATGGAACTGAAAAATTACAAAAGGAAAATGTGAAGTGCGAGACAGATAGCTTGACCGTAGAGCAAAGCATCATGGGCTGGGCTGAAATTCCTTGGAATGCGAAGACCATAATTGAGCAGTGTAAAGGAATATTATCCCATTCAGTTACGACGAAGCTGGCCCATTGCTCCTGGGAAGCCAATAAAGCTAGAGATTGGCTTGCAAAAGTGCACAGGACTTAATTGCTCACTCAAAATTAGAAGTCCTTTCCTCCTTCAACTCTTTCGGAAATTTTATGTTCAGAAACTTATCTATTGTCTTCTTGTAATTCTCGTCTTTTATGAATAAAAGTAACTATCAAAAAAAAAAAAACAGAAGGATCAAGTCAATAGAAAGTTCAATCCCGAGATGCTCTTCTAATGTCGGGAATTAGACAAATCAGGTTTCCTCCGAGCGGCTAAAAGAAAGTTAAAGTCGAAGGAGATTATTCCATTCGAAATGAGTCAATTCATGGTTTATATATATATCCGTTTCGAACGTTGGGGTTATGTCTGGAAAGTTACGTTGATTAAAGACTCATGTCCGTAAAGGTGTCTAGCTTGGAGAAAGCAAAAAAAGAGGTCACCTATGATGAGCATAGCATGCAACATGTCATTGGTTATACTGATTAATATAGCATTCTCCTACAACAATTCAATTGTTGCAGCGTGAGCACCTTCGAATAAGTTTAGGCTTAGCTATTTAGGTTAATGTGAATCAAGTCATTAATCAAGTCAACATAGCCCATTTAACTAAACAGGCCAAATTCAGGTTACATGGATTGAACTCAAGTACAAACGTGTCAAACGAGGAGAGAAAACTATGACAGAAACACGATTAATACAAATTCCAACTAGCTTGTTAGAATGTTGATTTCGAGTCATGTCCAAAATCATGATCTTAAATGATAGTGTATCGTCTTTTGGAACTAGCAGTGAAAAGTTTTCAGCATTTCATGACTTGCCTTATCATATTCAAGCACTAACATTTTCACATGCAGACTTGCCTCATGTCTCTTCTAGAATTAAAAAAAAAATTTAAATTTAAATTTAAAAAACTTAAAATTTAAAAAACTTAAAATTTAAAAAACTTAAAATTTAAAAAATTAAAATTTAAATATAGAAGTTTTTTAAATTTTAAAACTAAGTATTTTAAATTTTAAGTTTTTTTAATTTAAAGCTTTTTAAATTAAATTTTTTAAATTTTAATATTTTAAATTTTAAGTTTTTTAAATTTTAAGTTTTTTAAATTTTAAGTTTTTTTAATTGTAATTTTTTAAATTTAATTTTTTAAATTTTTTAAGTTTTTTTTAATTGTAAGTTTTTTAATTTTAAGTTTTTTAATTTTAAGTTCTTTATTTTAATTTTTTTTTAATTTTAAGTTTTTTTTATTTTTGAGAATATTTTAAATAAAATTAAGTTGAAATTGATTTAATTAATTTTTATATGAATTATTTACACATTAGATACAAAACAACTTCGTTTTGCGGTTTCTTGCCACATCAGCGTGCAAAATGACACCGTTTTACACCAAACTCTTCGAAAAATTGTCACGTCGCCCATTTGGCCGGATTTTGGCCAGAGTGGCACTTAAGTGTTCCACTTTACTCCGAAATTGGCATTTAAATATACATTTTCAAAGTTATGACACTTAAGTGTCCCTCCGTGCCAAGTTATGGCACCCTAGGTGTCCCAAACTCGAGATTATTCCGTACGAAATGAGTCAATTCTTGGTTTTGTCCACTGATATTTTTTTTTTGGGCGTATGTTTCCCTGTTTCGAACACCGGGGTTATTTCTGGAAAGTTACGTTGATTAAAGACTCGTGTCCGTAAAGGTGTCTAGCTTGGAGAAAGCAAAAAAAGAGGTCACCTATGATGAGCATAATATGCAACATGTCATTGGTTATACTGATTAATATAGCTTTCTCCTACAACAATTCAATTGTTGCAGTGTGAGCACCTTCAAATAAGTTTAGGCTTAGCTATTTAGGTCAATGTGAATCAAGTCATTAATCAAGTCAACACAGCCCATTTGACTAAACAGGCCAAATTCAGGTTACATGGATAAAACTCAAGTACAAACGTGTCAAACGGGGAGAGAAAATTATGACAGAAACACGATTAATACAAATTCCAACTAGCTTGTTAGAATATTGATTTTGAGTCATGTTCAAAATCACGATCCTTAAATGATAGTGTATCGTCTTTTGGAACTAGCAGTAAAAAATTTTCAGCATTTCATGATTTGCCTTATCATATTCAAGCACTAACATTTTCACATGCGGACTTGCCTCATGTCTATTCTAAACTTGCTCATGGGCTGATCCATTCAAAATCGAACTCTAGCATAATTTCGTCATCCATTTTAATCCATTTCATATTAAACAAAAACAGAATATGGATCAAATTTTCCCGCCTAAAGTAGTTGCCGGTGGTGAATCTCTAGATGGGTAGTATTGGAATAAAATAGCACTTCCAGGCCTGAGCGACCGAGGCGTTCGGCCATGATTAGGTCTACTACATCGTCATCTCATTGAAGGAATGGCGGGCATTACTTGCATTTCCAAAGTAGACTTGGATCGATCCACGAGCTTCGATGGGCTTAGGCAAAAGGTGAAGATAACATTAACAGGCGGGCTGTGCCAGGAAGTGGGCTAAAACTCTTGTCCAAGCCCACCTACAAATCAAAAGACAATCGGGCGGAGGCAAGAACCAAGACTCAGGATTGGGCTCAAGAACAGCTTAGCTTGCCAGTCCCGCTAATTAAGAAAGAGCTGATTGAGCCCAATCGGGCCCCATCCATCAAGGCAAAAGAGAAATGCTTACACGACAATAAACTATGAGAATAATAGCCTATTTTGGATTAAAATAAACAAATAATAAATAATTAAAAATTGTTGTAGGGTCTACTTCTTAAAGAGTTTATAGCTCACAATATGCTGTTAGAATAATATTAGCACAAAGACTATTATATGGGCAAAGCCCCAGTCAGAATGCATTGTCGAGCTTGCCCGAATGATGGCTTGCTTGGCTCATTGGACTTCTCATGTTGTGATCACTTCTATTTGCAGGGATTCTTCTAAGTGGACATGCTCATTGAGTGGGCGTGGGTGGGCTCGGCCTACTTGAGCCTGGACCTCTTAGAGGTCGTGCCTGAGCTCGAACTTGTGGCCTTGCGCAATTGCCCAACCCTGCCCATCCGGCTACCTTCTTATTTTTAGTGTCTTTTTTTTTTTAGTATTTCATCTAAAAAATAATTGGAAAGCTTGATTGAGGTGAGGCCCAGCCATAACTCTTTTTACTTGCCCTATACCTCCATCTTGAGCCAATTTAACGTTGGCCGTGCTAAATTTGTACAAGAATGGATTTAACGGAGCTATTCTATCCGAAACATGAGATTTTGGCTTCGTTTATTTTGTAAAAGAAATTTTTATTGAAAAAAATTTCCTCATTTTTTACATTTGCATAGTTTAGGAAAATGATTCAACAAAAAACCCATAATTAAATTCAGAAAAATATTTTGTTTAAAAAATCAGAAAATAGTTTCCATAATATGACTAGAGAACATTCTTTGGATAGAAACTTTGGCACTTGACACCTGTGCTTAGGTCCTCAATGACTGAACCCAAGTCCACGGTGGTTAGGCTGTGACCTTGGTGTCTTTTGCCTGGGTACTCGACCCATACACCCCAATCACCAATGCTTAGGCCTAACACCTTGGTGCTTGTGCCTCCCGAGCGGCCATGCCTTTGTACCTAGTTCCCATGTCCAAGTCATTGGCCCCTTGGGCCTAGGTTCGGGCTCGGGACCCCAATCTGACACTTGGGCCCAGGTCCATAGAGGTTTGGCTCAAGACCTTGGTGCCTATGCACAAGTCGAAACCTTAATGCCAATGCTATTGTCCCCAGCAACCGTGTCCAAGACTCCTATGCTCATGCCCAATTCCTTGACGGTCATACTTGGATATTAGGTTCTCGTGCCCAAGTCCCTCTCGAGGTATGAGACCATCAAGTCTGAGCTTGGGTCCCTAGCGCTCATGCTCGAATTTCTAGTGATTGCACTCGAGAAATCCTAGCTCCTATGACTAGGACCTCAATAGTTGGATATCCCTTATATCACATGAATACTTCATGTCTTTTTAGAAAAATAAAATCAAGTTTCCCTTCTCAATTGATGGAAAATAATTTCTTGTACATTTACACATTTGAGCTAAACATAAAAAATATTGTCATTTTCCTAGAAAATGACTTTTTGGAAAATATTTTCTAGAATTGTCAAATTTTCCGTGAAATAAATGGAGCGAGTCTAACTTATCTAGGTTTGATTTTTGATTTGAGCTTTAACAAATTCTTAGGAAGGATCCCTGTTGGACTTGAGAGTTTGGTTGAGATGAGGGTCATGGGCCAATTTAACAAGCTTGACCGTTAGTTTGATAAAATAAGGCTGCAATTTGGTGAAATTTTTTAAGGTTATAAGATTTATATGCCATCTACAGTTCAAGTCATGCATTAAACTTTGTCCAAACTATGTCATGAGAGGCAGTGTTAATAGGACGGTTGTTGTTTACTCTTCTTGTGTTTCCAATAAGATTGGAGTGCATGGTCAGTACAATCGATTTGATATTTACACATAGTGCGTTGGAATGACAATGATCTTTTGCTTTATAAGTCGAAGTCTTGTGAGTCAAAAAAAGAAAAAGACTGGATAATTGCCCCACGACCTTTCCCTTAGGATGAATTAGAAATTTCATAGGCCTAACACCACCAATAAATGTGCGGGCCTAAGATCACCAATTAATGTGCGCAAAGACCATGGCTGCCCAAGAACCATTCAAACGTGTATTGATCCAAAACTCAAACACATGGGAAACCCTAAAAGACCATGACTTGTTGAGTAGTCACGTGTCTATTCTATCGTGTAGTTATGATCTATTGTCGCAAAATCATCACAAAACCCCGAAGACCTTGATTTCTTGATGGACATGTGCAAGTTCCATCCATACATTCATTTTGGTTTAAATCCTTTTCTTTTGGTCGGCACACTAATTTAAACTCTAATGGAAACCTGAAAATATGGCATTTAGAGATTTGCATGAGCAGAGTATTCAACTTGCTGAAAAATTAGTGCCGTGACTTTTAGAAACCGATCATTTAAAGTTCCATCCTTGATTTAATTTACTCTTTCTAGCCACTCATTTAATAGGTATTCGGGCTTGCGTGAAACTCCACTACCGAAAGTATGCCTGGGGATGCTCCACTACCATTTTTGTTCATCCAAGAGGATGCTACAAGAAAGCATGGAAGCTGGCTTAAGTGAAGGCAATGAGGATAGGTTATGCATATGAAATCATATTGGGATCTTCATAACGTACATTTTGCGTGACATTGAAAGACGCAAATGGCTTGCGAGAATTGTGAGAAGGACAAAGAAATGGGAAGACAAATGGATGAAGAAACCAAAGCGGGAGGCCATCAGATTTAATGGACGACAAGATTATGCATATTAAATCATATTGGGATCTCCTCGTCAGGCTACTGCTTATGCTATCCCTCATCACAATGGTTGCAACTTATTTTACCTTCACAACATCCCTGCTATTAACTTCAAACTCCCCTACGGGGCCCCTGATGCTGCTTGTATCAGCTGTTCTTCTGCTAATACAGAGGCCGTTGGCGGTAGTGATGAATTTTTTCTTGGTACGCCTTTTTCGGTTGCACCTCCTAGGTGATATGTACAAGCTAGAGAAGGAGGACTCAGAGAATGAGGACTCAGAGGATAAGGACTTAGAAAAGAAGGACAAAAGTCACGGTTGCAAATGATGATAGTATCTCTCTTTTCTTGAGCTTTTTCTAAGACATGCAAGCCTTTAGCAATATAGTATTGGAGCTTTCGAAAAGGTCAGATGTTAGATTGATGTCCTTGCTTCTCTGCAGTTGATTGTGTGATGTCTGCAAGCAATCCGCTGTATCGGATCTCCTTAATAAATTGTGATGTGAGTTTATATCACGTTTTCTAACTTCATGGATGGCAGTTCAGATTTTGAGATGTGGTTGATACGGTCTCCCCTAGGCGCATGCAACGCACGTGCCATTTCGGTGCCAGGCACCTGCAACGCACGTGCCATTTTTGTGCCAGGCGCGTGCAACCCACATGCGTGACACACGCCAGCTGACGTCATCCACGCATGTGCGTGGCACATGCCAGATGACATCATTGTGATGTCGGCCAACCACGCGCGCGGCACGTGTCGGCTCCGTCCGTCCGACCCCACCCGACCCGATTGACTCTGACCATCATTGACAACCACCCGAGAGGAGACCTCGCTTCACCTCGCCGTGCAGAACAGCCGGTTTAAAGTGCTGGTTCGATTGGTGGAGCATCCGAAGTGGCACAAGAAGGAACAATTGATCAATTGGAAGGACCACAAAGGCGACACTTCCTTGCATCTCGCTGCCGCCAACAAAAATTTTGAGACAAGACTCGTGGTTCCCTTATTTTATCGCACTTTTCTTTGCGCATTATTTCAGTGAAGGTGTTATTTTGGGTCCCTATCATATGCAAAAATCTTCTAAGCAAAAGAACTTATTTGATCATCACGGAAATATAGGATGTCTCGTCTATGTCAAAAACATTTATGCAGTATCTAAATGCTTGAAAATCAATGATAGTAAAACAAAGATGGGAAAGAGTTGCAGGTGGTCGACTTCATGTTTTGTGGACATGCTTTAGAGTCTGAGGTCGTGGAGGTGAACGCCTTGAACGAGAGCGGCTTGACACCTCTAAATGTCTCAACTGCCTCGCCAAGGGGAGCACGAGATAGAGAGATTAGAGAAATTCTCACACGAGACGGAGCTGTGCCCAGAGGAGGACGATCAAAATCACTCGCTTCAACACCAGTCTCAGTGGACAATGACGATATGGAGGGAGGTAACGGTCACCAATCAGATGGGGAACCAGTCACAAATGCTCATCAATTATCATCAAGTTCAACATCTAGAAAATTAAACCAAGGGGGACAGTCCTTGGGGCAAATATGCAACGCTTCGCTGGTTGTCGCTGCAGTGATTGTCAGCAAGACGTACCAATCCATGCTTCAGCCTCCAAAAATCGTAGAAGTTGTCAATGACAAAAATTCCAAGCAAGTTGAGCAGAAAAACTATAACTATAACATGACTAGAATTACTCTAAGTTATGGCACTCCTCCAAGTAATGTCGAGCTCGTGGTGTACGGCCTCCTCCTGTGCGGCAACACATTTGGGTTCTGTCAGTCTAGATGATCATTTGCCTCACCAAAGATCTCCCCATCAGGTTACCGCTTATGCTATCCCTTATCGCATTGGTTGTAACTTACTTTACCTTCATGACATCCCTGCTATTAACTTCAAACTTGCCTGCAGGGCCCCTGACGCTGCTTGTATCAGCTGCTCCTCTGCTGGTACAGAGGCCGTTGGCGGTAGTTATGAATTTTTTCTTGGTACGCCTTTTTCAATTGCACCTCCTAGGTGATATGTACAAGCTAGAGAAGAAGGACTTAGAGAATGAGGACTTAGAGAAGAAGGACAAAAGTCGCAATTGTAAATGATGATGGTATCTCTCTTTTCTTGAGCTTTTTCTAAGACATGCAAGCCTTTAGCAATATAGTATTGGAGCTTTCAACAAGGTCAGATGTTAGATTGATGTCCTTGATTCTCTGCATTTGATTGTGTGATGTCTACAAGCGATCCACTATATCGAATCTCCTTAATAAATTGTGTTGAGTTTATATCACGTTTTGTAACTTCATGGATCGTGGTTGAGATTTTGAGATGTGGTTGATACGGTCTCCCCCGGGCACGTGCGACGTACGTGCCATTTTGGTGCCAGCTGTGTGCGATGCACGTGCTGTTTCCGTGCTAGGAGAGTGTGACCCACGTGCGTGGCATGCGCCAGCTGACGTCATCAATGCATGCGTGTGGCATGTGCTAGATGACGTCATCGTGATGTCAGCCGACCACATGCGCGGCACGTGCCTAGTCCTTCTGTCCGACCCGACCCGACCCAATTGACTCTGACCCATTTTATCGTTGACAACCATCGGAGAGGAGACCTCGCTTCACCTCGCCATGCAGAACAGCCGATTTAAAGTGCTGGTTTAGTTGGTGGAGCATCCGAAGTGGCACAAGAAGGAACAATTGATCTATTTGAAGGACCACAAAGGTGACACTTCCTTGCATCTCGCTGCCGCCAGCAAAAATTTCAAGACAAGACTCGCGATTCCCTTATTTTATCGCACTTTCTTTGTGCATTATTTCAGTGAGGGTGTTATTTTGGGTCCATATCATATGCAAAAATCTTCTAAGCGAAGGAACTTATTTTATCATCAAGGAAATATAGGATGTCTCGTCTATGTCAAAAACATTTCTGCAGTATGTAAACGCTTGAAAATCAATGATAGTAAAACAAAGATGGGAAAGAGTTACAGGTGGTCGACTTCATGCTTTGTGGACATGGTTTAGAGTCTGAGGTCGTGGAGGTGAACGCCTTGAATGAGAGCGGCTTGACACCTCTAGATGTCTCAATTCCCTCGCCAAAGGAAGCACAAGATAGAAATATCAGAGAAATTCTCACACGGGTCGGAGTTGTGCGCACATGAGGACGATCAAACTCACCCGCTTCAACACCATTCTCAACGGACGATGACGATATGGAGGGAGGTAACAGTCACCAATCAGATGGGGAACCAGTCACAAATGCTCCTCAATCATCATCAAGTTCAACATCTAGAAAATTAAACCAAGGGGGAGAGTCCTTGGGCAAAATATGCAATGCCCTGCTAGTCGTCGCTACGCTAATTCTGAGCACGACGTACCAGTCCGTGCTTCAGCCTCCAAAAATCGTAGAAGTTGTCAATGACAAAAATTTCAAGTAAGTTGAGCAGAACAACTATAACTATAGCGTGACTAGAATTACTCTAGGTTATGGCACTTCTCCAAGTAATGTCAAGCTCGTGGTGTACGACCTCTTCCTGTGCGGCAACACATTTGGGTTCTTTCTGTCAGTCCAGATGATTATTTGCCTCACCAAATATCTCCCCGTCAGGCTACCACTTTATGCTATCCCTCATCGCAATGGTTGTAATTTACTTTACCTTCACGACATCCCTGCTATTAACTTCAAACTCGCTTGCGGGGCCCCTGACGCTGCTTGTATCAGCCGTTCTTCTGCTGATATAGAGGCCGTTGGCGGTAGTTATGAATGTTTTCTTGGTATGCCTTTTTTGATTGCACCTCCTAGGTGATATGTACAAGCTAGAGAAGGACTCAGAGAATGAGGACTCAGAGAATGAGGACTCAGAGGATAAGGACTTAGAGAAGAAGGACAAAAGTCACGGTTGTAAATGATGATGGTATCTTTCTTTTCTTGAGCTTCTTCTAAGACATGCAAGCCTTTAGCAATATGGTATTGGAGCTTTCGACAAGGTTTGATGTAAGATTCATGTCCTTGATTCTCTGCAATTGATTGTGTGATGTCTACAAGCGATCCGCTGTATCGGGTCTCCTTAATAAATTGTGTTGTGAGTTTATATCACGTTTTGTAACTTCATGGAAGGCGGTTGAGATTTTGAGATGTGGTTGATACAGTTAGGGGTGAGCGGTTCTCGGTTCTAGTTCGATTCCGTCCGGAACCTGGAACCTACCCTCGGGTATAGGTTCCTCAATTTTTGGATCTTGGAACCTACTCGTCAGAACCAAGAACCTGGAACCTACCCTGTCACAAGTTCCGGGGTCGGTTCTAGGTTCCACAGGTTTTTTTTTTTTTTCATTTTCGTATTGGGCGCGAATATCCAGAAGTGGAAATAATTCAATAGTTGGCCCTCCATTTTCAATACCTGCCAATAAAAAGGAGCAATTCCAGAACACGCCATAAACAACTAATTCATAGTGGGGGTGCAACATGCACAGGAGCAATTCCAAAACACACCATGACATATACATCCAACACTCCATTCACAAACAGCACTCCATTCACAAACGAGGTAACACAAAGATCAAATTCTATGTGCCCTTGCATAAACCAACACAAATTGTACATCCTAATCGAAATAAGCAAAAGCAAACGATAGCTTGATCTTCGCACGTGACGAACGCGTGCTTGACTCAGTCCGATTCTCGAAAATCACTCACTCACACGTACACACAGAAACCCTAAACTACCAGCTGAGGAACATAAAAATCGTCAAAGCCTCGAATAGGCAAAGGAGAGGAGGTCGAGGTAAAACCAACCTCCGAGATGAAGAAGAGCTCACCGCCGCCGCCGCCTCCTCCTTCTCCTTCAGCTTCGCCGCCGATCGTAGCCCGTAGCAGAGCAGCTTCGTTGGGGCGGAGGTGAAGGGGTGTGGAGTTAAGGTTGATTGGGCAGCTGGGCGAGCAGCGAGCTGCGTTAGGGGGCTGGCGAGCGAGTAGCCTCCACTTGGGGGACGAGCGGTGTCGACAGCAAGCGGCTGAGCGGCGAGGCGAGAGAGGGGTGACGCATCCAGTGGTGGTGTCAAGGGAGGTCCGACGATGGCGACGAAGACACGAGTCTCACGGCACCAATAGCGGCACGGACGACGCAGTGAAGACGGCGGCAGTCGTGGCTCAACCCATGGCCAAGGGGGGAAGAGCACGATTCTGGCGATGGCGGTCTGGAGCAACGACGGCCCGAATGGCCAAGTGAGCGGCTGCAAGAGGTGGTGACGGTGGCTTGGGGACGGTGGCGGCAGCTCACGGCGGCGAGGGCCAGCACGGAAACGCAATAGCTTGTCGGGCTCAACGGCGAGATGGCTCGTCGGACAAGTGATGGGTGGTGGTGGTTCAGTGGCCAAGAGATGGTGGTGAGTAGGGCATGGGGCGGCAATGTGGTGGTGGGTGAAGCGGCGAGGGGCGGCGAAGAAGAAGAAGAAGAAGGGGTGGGGTTTCGGCCGAGAGAGGGGGAAAGAGAAGAGAGAGAAGAAAAAAAAAAGGTTGGGGGCAGGAAGTGATGGGAGCAGGAAAAAAGGGGGAAAGAGAGAGAGAGAGAGAGAGAGAGAGAGTGGGGGGAAAAAGAAAGGGGAAGGGGGAAGAAACGTAGGGGAAATAGTTTTTCCTTTTTTTTTTGGAATTTTGGCCAGTTTCGATCCCGGTTCCCGTAAGAACCGAAACCGTAACCGGGAACCGGAACTGGTCTCTTAAGAACCGGGAACCGAACCGGACCCTCCGGTCGGTTTTCCGATTCTCGGTTCTACCCGGGAATCGTGCTCACCCCTAGATATGGTCTCCCTCGGGCGCGTGCGATGCACGTGACGTTTTGGTGCCAGGCGCGTGCGACGCACGTGCCGTTTCCGTGCCAGGCACGTGCGACCCACGTGCACAGCACACACCAACTGACGTCATCAACGCATGCACGTGGCACGTGCTAGATGACGTCATCGTGACATCGGCCGAGCATGCGTGCGGCACGTGCCGGGTCCGTCCTTCCGACCAGACCCGAATTGACTCCGACCCATTTGATCATTGAAAATCACCCGACAGGAGACCGCGCTTCACCTCGCCGTGCAGAACAGTCAGTTTAAAGTGCTGGTTTGGTTGGTGGAGCATCT
Source organism: Eucalyptus brandiana (assembly GCA_014182725.1). Taxonomy (NCBI): domain Eukaryota; kingdom Viridiplantae; phylum Streptophyta; class Magnoliopsida; order Myrtales; family Myrtaceae; genus Eucalyptus; species Eucalyptus brandiana. The sequence goes on along the minus strand of CM024672.1, from coordinate 21,301,188 downwards.
AAAGCGGCACAAGAAGGAACAATTGATCAATTGGAAGGACCACAAAGGTGACACTTCCCTGCATCTCGCTGCCACAAGCAAAAATTTCGATGCAAGACTCACAGTTCCCTTATTTTTTTCGCACTTTTCTTTGTGCATTATTTCAATGAAGGTGTTATTTTGGGTCCCTATCATATGCAAAAATCTTCTAAGCAAAGGAACTTATTTGATCATCGCTAAAATATAGGATGTCTCATGTATGTCAAAAACATTTCTGCAGTATCTAAATGCTTGAAAATCAATGAGACTAAAACAAAGATGGGAAAGAGTTACAGGTGGTCGACATCATGCTTCGTGGACATGCTTTGGAGTCTAAGGTCGTGGAGGTGAACGCCTTGAACGAGAGTGGCTTGACACCTCTAGATGTCTCAACTCTCTCGTCAAGGGGAGCACGAGATAGAGAGATTAGAGAATTTCTCACACGGGCTGAAGCAGTGTGCAGAGGAGGACGATCAAACTCACCCGCTTCAACACCAGTCTCAGCGAACGATGACGATATGTAGGGAGGGAACGGTCAACAATCAAATGGGGAACCAGTCACAAATGCTCCTCAATTATCATCAAGTTCAACATCTAGAAAATTAAACCAAGAGAGAGAGTACTTAGGGGAAATACGCAATGCTCTGCCGGTCGTCGTTGCGCTGATTGTGAGCGCGACATACCAATCCATGCTTCAGCCTCCAAAAATCGTAGAAGTTGCCGAGGACAAAAATTCCAAGCAAGTTGAGTAGAATAACTATAACTATAACGTGACTAGAATTACTCTAAGTTATGGCACTCCTCCAAGTAATGTTGAGCTCGTGGTGTACGGCCTCTTCCTGTGTGGCAACACATTCGGGTTCTGTCAGTCCAGATGATCATTTGCCTCACCAAAGATCTCCCCGTCAGGCTACTGCTTATGCTATCCCTCATCGCAATGGTTGTAACTTACTTTACCTTCACGACATCCCTACTATTAACTTCAAACTAGCCTACGGGGCCCTTGACGCTACTTGTATTAGCAGTTCTTCTGCTGGTACAGAGGCCGCTGGCGGTAGTTATGAATTTTTTCTTGGTACGCCTTTTTCGATTGCACCTCCTAGGTGATATGTACAAGCTAGAGAAGAAGGACTCAGAGAATGAGGACTCAGAAGATAAGGACTTAGAGAAGAAGGACAAAAGTCACGGTTGTAAATGATGATGGTATCTCTTATTTCTTGAGCTTTTTCTAAGACATGCAATCCTTTAGCAATATAGTAATGGAGCTTTAGACAAGGTCAGATGTTAGATTGATGTCCTTGATTCTCTGTAGTTGATTGTGTGATGTATACAAGCGATCTACTACATCGGATCTCCTTAATAAATTGTGTTATGAGTTTATATCACGTTTTGTAACTTCATGGATCGCGGTTGAGATTTTGAGATGTGGTTGATATGGTCTCCCCCGGGCGCGTGCGACGCACGTGCCGTTTTGGTGCCAAGTGCGTGCAACGCACGTGCCATTTCCGTGCCAGGCGTGTGCAACCCACGTGCGCGACACGCGCCAGCTAACATTATCAACGCATGCGTGTGGCACATGCCAGATGACGTCTTCATGACGTCGGCCGTGCACACGCACGGCATGTGCCGGGTCGGTCCGTTTGACCCGACCCGACCCGACCCGATTGACTTCGACCCATTTGATCATTGACGACCACTCGAGAGGAGACCGCGCTTCACCTCGCTGTGCATAACAGCTGGTTTAAAGTGCTGGTTCGGTTGGTGGAGCATCTAAAGCGGCACAAGAAGAAACAATTGATCACTTGGAAGGACCACAACGGCGACACTTCCTTGCATCTCGCTGCCGCCAGCAAAACTTTCGAGACAAGACTCGCGGTTCCCTTATTTTATCTCACTTTTTTTTTCTGCATTATTTCAATGAGGGTGATATTTTGGATCCCTATCATATGCAAAAATCTTCTAAGCAAAAAGACTCATTTTATCATCATGGAAATATAGGATGTCTCATCTATGTCAAAAACATTTCTACAGTATCTAAATGCTTGAAAATCAATGAGAGTAAAACAAAGATGGGAAAGAGTTGCAGGTGGTTTGCTTCATGCTTCGTGGATATGCTTTGGAGTCTGAGGTCGTGGAGGTGAACGCCTTGAACGAGAGCGGCTTTACACCTCTAGATGTCTCAACTCCCTCGCCAAAGGAAGCATGAGATAGAGAGATCAGAGATATTCTCACACGGGCCAGAGCTGTGCGCAAGGGAGGACGATCAAACTCACCCGCTTCAACACCAGTCTCAGTGGACGATGACGATATGGAGGGAGGTAACAGCAACCAATCAGATGGGGAACCAGTCACAAATGCTCCTCAATCATTATCAAGTCCTTGGGTGAAATAAGCAATGCCCTGCTGGTCGTCGCTGCGGTGATTGTGAGCACGACGTACCAATCCATGCTTCAGCCTCCAAAAATCGTAGAAGTTGTCAATGACAAAAATTTCAAGTAAGTTGAGCGGAACAACTATAACTATAACGTGACTGGAATTACTCTAAGTTATGGCACTCCTCCAAGTAATGTCAAGCTCGTGGTGTACGGCCTCTTCCTGTGCGGCAACACATTTGGGTTCTTTCTGTAAGTTCATATGATCATTTGCCTCATCAAATATCTCCTCGTCAAGCTACCACTTTATGCCATCCCTCACCGCAATGCTTGTAACTTACTTTACCTTCATGACATCCCTGCTATTAACTTCCAACTCACTTGCGGGGCCCCTGACGCTACTTGTATTAGCTGTTCTTTTGCTAATACGGAGGCCGTTGGCAGTAGTTATGAATTTTTTCTTGGTACGCCTTTTTCGATTGCACCTCCTAGGTGATATGTACATGCTAGAGAAGGACTCAGAGAATGATGACTCAGAGGATAGGGACTTAGAGAAGAAGGACAAAAGTCGTGGTTGTAAATGATGATGGTATCTCTCTTTTCTTGAGCTTTTTCTAAGATATGCAAGCCTTTAGCAATATAGTATTGGAGCTTTTGACAAAGTCAGATGTTAGATTGATGTCCTTGACTCTCTGCACTTGTTTGTGTGATGTCTACAAGCGATCCGCTGTATCGGATCTCCTTAATAAATTGTGTTGTGAGTTTATACCACGTTTTGTAACTTCATGGATGGTGGTTGAGATTTTGAGATGTGGTTGATATGGTCTCCCCCAGGCGCGTGCGACACACGTGTCGTTTCGGTGCCAGGCACGTGCGACACACGTGCCATTTCCGTGCCAGGCGCGTGCGACCCATGTGCGCGGCACATGCCAACAGACGTCATCAATGCATGCACGTGGCACGTGCCAGATGACGTCATCGTGACGTCGGCCGAGCACGTGCGCGGCATGTGCCGGGTCCGTCCGTCCAACCCAACCTAACCTGATTGACTCCAACCCATTTGATCGTTGACAACAACCCGAGAGGAGACCGCGCTTCACCCTGTCGTGCAGAACAGTCAGTTTAAAGTGCTAGTTCGGTTGGTGGAGCATCTGAAGCAGCATAAGAAGAAACAATTGATCAATTGGAAGGACCACAAAGGCGACACTTCCTTGCATCTCGCTGCCGCTAGCAAAAATTTCGATGCAAGGCTTGTGGTTCCCTTATTTTATCGCACTTTTCTTTGTGCGTTATTTCAGTGAAGGTGTTATTTTGGGTCCCTATCATATGCAAAAATCTTCTAAGCAAAGGAACTTATTTAATCATCGCGGAAATATAGGATGTCTCGTCTATGTCAAAAACATTTATGCAATATCTAAATGCTTGAAAATCAATGAGAGTAAAACAAAGATGGGAAAGAGTTGCAAGTGGTCGACTTCATGCTTCGTGGACATGCTTTGGAGTCTGAGGTCGTGGAGGTGAACACCTTGAACGAGAGCGGCTTGACACCTCTAGATGTCTCAACTCCCTCGTCAAGGGGAGCACGAGATAGAGAGATCAGAGAAATTCTCACACGGGCCGGAGCTGTGCGCAGAGGAGGACGATCAAACTCACCCGCTTCAACACCAGTCTTAGCGGACGATGACGATATGGAGGGAGATAACGGTCACCAATCTGATGGGGAACCAGTCACAAATGCTCCTCAATCATCATCAAGTTCAACATCTAGAAAATTAAACCAAGGGGGAGAGTACTTAGGGGAAATACGCAACGCTCTTCTGGTCGTCATTGCACTGATTGTGAGCGCGACGTACCAATCCGTGCTTCAGCCTCCAAAAATCGTAGAAGTTGTCGATGACAAAAATTCCAAGCAAGTTGAGCAGAATAAATATAACTATAACGTGACTAGAATTCCTCTAAGTTATGGCACTCCTCCAAGTAATGTCAAGCTCGGGGTGTATGGCCTCTTCCTGTGCGGCAACACATTCGAGTTTTGTCAATCCAGATGATCATTTGCCTCACCAAAGATCTCCCCGTCAAGCTACCGCTTATGCTATCCCTCATCGCAATGGTTGTAACTTACTTTACCTTCATGACATCCTTGCTATTAACTTCAAACTCGCCTACAGGGTCCCTGACGCTGCTTGTATCAGCTGTTCTTCTGCTGGTACAGAGGCCGCTGGCGGTAGTTATGAATTTTTTCTTGGTACGCCTTTTTCGATTGCACCTCCTAGATGATATGTACAAGCTAGAGAAGAAGGACTCACTCAGAAGATAAGGACTTAGAGAAGAAGGACAAAAGTCGCGGTTGTAAATGATGATGGTATATCTCATTTCTTGAGCTTTTTCTAAGACATGCAATCCTTTAGCAATATAGTAATGGAGCTTTAGACAAGGTCAGATGTTAGATTGATGTCCTTGATTCTCTACAGTTGATTGTGTGATGTCTACAAGCAATCTGCTGTATCGAATCTCCTTAATAAATTGTGTTGTGAGTTTATATCACGTTTTGTAACTTCATGGATGGTAGTTGAGATTTTGAGATGTGCTTGAGACGATCTCCCCTGGGCGCGTGCGACGCACGTGCCGTTTTGGTGCCAGGCACGTGCAACGCACATGCCGTTTCCGTGCCAGGCGCGTGCGACCCACGTGCACGGCACGCGCCAGCTGACATCGTCAACGCATGTGCGTGGCACGTGCCAGATGATGTCATTGTGACGTCGGCCGAGCATAGGCACGGCACGTGCCGGGTCGATCCGTCTGACCCGACCTAACCCGATTGACTCCGACCAGTTTGATCCTTAACGACCACCCGAGAGGAGACCGCGCTTCACCTCACCGTGCAGAACAACTGGTTTAAAGTGCTGGTTCGGTTGGTGGAGCATTTGAAGCAGCACAAGAAGGAACAATTGATCACTTGGAAGGATTACAACGGCGACACTTCCTTGCATCTCGCTGCCACCAGCAAAACTTTCGAGGCAAGACTCACAGTTAGTTTATTTTATCGCACTTCTTTGTGCATTATTTCAATGAGGGTGCTACTTTGGGTCCCTATCATATGCAAAAATCTTCTAAGCAGGAACTTATTCGATCATCACAGAAATATAGGATGTCTCGTCTATGTCAAAAACATTTATGCAGTATCTAAATGCTTGAAAATCAATGAGAGTAAAACAAAGATGGTAAAGAGTTGCAGGTGGTCAACTTCATGCTTCGTGGACATGCTTTGGAGACTGAGGTCGTGGAGGTGAACGCCTTGAATGAGAGCGGCTTGACACCTCTAGATGTCTCAACTCCCTCGTCAAGGGGAGCACGAGATAGAGAGATCAGATAAATTCTCACACGGGCCAGAGCTGTGCGCAGAGGAGGACGATCAAACTCACCCGCTTCAACACCAGTCTCAACGGACGATGATGATATGGAGGGATGTGACGGTCACCAATCAGATGGGGAACCAGTCACAAATGCTCCTCAATCATCATCAAGTTCAACATCTAGAAAATTAAAGCAAGGGAGAGAGTCCTTGGGCGAAATACGCAACGCCCTGCTGGTCGTCGCTGCGCTGATTGTGAGCGCGACGTACAATTCGTGCTTCAACCTCCAAAAATTGTAGAAATTGCAATGACAAAAATTCCAAGGAAGTTGAGCAGAATTACTCTTAAGTTATGCCACTCCTCTAAGTAATGTCGAGCTCGTGATGTACGGCATCTTCCTATGCGGCAACACATTCGGGTTCTTTCTATCAGTCCAGATGATCATTTGCCTCACCAATTATCTTCCCGTCAAGCTACCGCTTTATGCTATCCCTCATCACAATGGTTGTAACTTAGTTTACCTTCACGACATCCCTGCTATTAACTTCAAACTCGCTTGCAGGGCCCCTGACACTGCTTGTATCAGTTGTTCTTTTGCTGATACAGAGGAGGCCGTTGGCAGTAGTTATGAATTTTTTCTTGGTACGCCTTTTTCGATTGCACCTCCTAGGTGATATGTACAAGCTAGAGAAGGACTTAGAGAATGAGGACTCAGAGGATAAGGACTTAGAGAAGAATGACAAAAGTCGCGGTTGTAAATGATGATGGTATCTCTCTTTTCTTGAGCTTTTTCTAAGACATGCAAGCCTTTAGCAATATAGTATTGGAGCTTTCGACAAGGTCAGATGTTAGATTGATGTCCTTGATTCTCTGCAGTTGATTGTGTGATGTCTACAAGTGATCCACTGTATTGAATCTCCTTAATAAATTGTGTCATGAGTTTATATCACGTTTTGTAACTTCATGGATGGCAGTTGAGATTTTGAGATGTGGTTGATACAGTCTCCCCTGGGCGTGTGCGACACACGTGCTGTTTCCGTGCCAGGTGTGTGCGACGCACGTGCGCGACACGCGCCAGCTGACGTCATCAACGCATGTGCATGGCACTTGCCAGATGATGTCATCATGACGTCAGCCGAGCACGCGTGCGGCACGTGCCGATTCGGTCCGTCCGACCCAACCCAACTCAATTGACTCCGACCCGTTTGATCGTGACAACCACCCGAGAGAAGACCGCGCTTCACCTCACCGTGCAGAACAACCAATTTAAAGTGCTGGTTCAGTTGGTGGAGCATCGGAAGCAGCACAAGAAGGAGCAATTGATCAATTGGAAGGACCAGAAAGGTGACACTATCTTGTATCTCGTTGCCGCCAGCAAAAATTTCGAGACAAGACTCAGTTGCCTTATTTTATCGCTTTTTTCTATGTACATTATTTTAGTGATGGTGTTATTTTGGGTCCCTATCATATGCAAAAATCTTCTAAGCAAAGGAACTTATTTGATCATCACGGAAATATAGCATGTCCCATCTATGTCAAAAACACTCCAAGCCCTCATGAGCACTTCCTCAGCTAGTTCAAATTCCGAATGTCCACACGACTCTCCTTCACAACTCGTGGCACGCTTTTCCTCACTCGGATATTATGGAACGTCGCAGCCCATGGTCTCTCTCTGTGTGTCAAGCTCACCGAACACCACTCAGCTCACGGCACCACTCTCCTCCTCACTCAAGACTCATGGCTTGCTCACAAAACGCGCTGGACTTCACACGACCTCACCGGGCTCTCAGACCACACCCGCTCTCACTTCGAACCTCATGAACTACTAACCCAACGCTTGGCGCACTGTCCTCTCTCTCACTCAGGTCTCACGGACACAACCCACATGGCTTGCAGCACCACCCCGCGATCACTAAGCATTATCCGGCCTTATGACACTACTTTCTCTCACTCCAAGCCCCACGGACACACACATGCACCGCTTCTGAACTTCACTGTTCATCGCTCGAGCTCGCCTACTAAACATTTTGGACCAAGTAACTAGCTCAGGGAGGTCTGGATAGAGTTTCAGTGTTTCCCGAGCTTCTCAAATCACCCAGATCTTCAAGACCCATAACCGAGATTTAGCCTAAAGGAATCCAATCACAGAACCTGGGTCCATGGGCTGTCGACCGGGCAAAACTCGACACCCACAACTCTCCGACATTGGCCAACAAAACTGGGAGCCTGCCCTGTCCAAGAGCAGGCGTTCCAGCACCCAAATTCGGATCCAGCAACCACCCCAGCCCATGGATTGCACATGCAAAGCTATCTAGAGCTTATCCGTGTGCTTTAGACCCCAAGAGCGACTCCACAGTCACATCTGGACAGCGGAAGACCTCACACATTACTGAGCCAACTCTGGACAGAGCTTCATCGCCCGTCCTCTGTACCCTCATCGCAATACCAAGCCCGAAATCGACATGCACAGCTAGGCGGAGCTAATCCATGAACTCAAGACCCTAATAGCAGCTCTAGACTGTACAAAGTCAGTGAAAACTCCACTTGCCTGGTTTAACACCAAAAGCAAATTTAGGAATTTTGCTTCGCTCGCTAATGGAGAATAAGACAATGTCCACAAGGCATGTCATGACAATGTCCAATAGAGGATAATTCATTCCATTGATAGTAGAATGTTTCCTGCACAAGATTAAAGATTGCGATGCTTTGTTTTCTTTTCACGACTCTTTTTCAACAAAAACAGAAGCTGCAACAAGATGGATTAGTTCTACAACCGCAAATATTCTACATCTGTTCCTGTGGATTAGTACGGTCACAATTAAGGAAAGAATTCCATACACTCAGGTGCAATCAGAACGTAGGCCTTGATAGACAATACAGTATTCACGTGCATACATAGACAAACATATTACACTTGTAGATAGTTGTCAACAACCATTGCCAGAGATTACCTCCATTGTTACGACTACCAAACTGCAAACAAGGACTTCGGTGATGCATGCAGTCGCCCATGCTCTGTCCAGATGGAGGTACATCATCACTTAGGGAGCCTAAGGGAACACTAGAGGCTCCATCAGAAGATGTGGAAAACGGTGTGGAAATTCATCGCTATGTCTTCTATAGCATCAGAAAAACTCCCACCCCTTCAAGACAGTGAAATGGGAGATCTTTGTCATACTGAGACAATTTCATAGTTGTCTCAGAATTGATAATTATCCTTGAGAGAAAATATTGGGCGATTGATTAGTGCCACATAGGATTTACAGGAGTCCAGTTGCCATGTGTACCCATGGCTCCCACTCTAACTTCAACACTCCTTTTTTGGTGTCCTCACCACTCCCATTACTCTCTCTCTCTCATCTCTCTCACTTTCTCATCTTGTTCTTCCTTACTTCAAATCCTTAAATAGAATTGTGACTTCAAATCTCTTCTACTTTTTTGTTTCTTACACAGTTACTTTTTTTTTCCTCCTCTGGTTTACTGGTGGTTCAATCTCGCCCTTGATAGTTTGATACCCTCGCTGCTGCAGGATCCTTTGACATCAAACTGCTCACCCAGCTTTTAGATATATTTTACATGGATGATGAGCTTTTAGATATATTTTACATGGATGATTTTGTAGCAGTAACATGTCTATTGTGTTCAGAGACACATAAAACAGAAAGTCAATACTTCTCTCAATGATGTGTAAACACATATGGAGTCACAGATTCAATAAGAACCTGTAAATGCATTACCGAAAGAAGCATCTATATGCAATGAAACGACGATAGATACCGAGAAAGAAGTAAAAGAGAGCAGGTCAAGCTAGTAGCTACATCGACTTGACAATCTCAGACTTGCGATTATTTTCACCCAGTTTAGAAAAAACCTTACCTATGGGACTTGAGATCTTTAGAGTAAAGAAGAATTCCAAAATGGGTTACACGAAAAAAAAAAATGCCCTGCCCAAGCAACCAACCGATTAGTAGCATTTCCAAGAACTCTCAATTCATAGTGATTGAAAAGCTGAGGGCAGTAAGATTAACCAACACAAGAAGATATGGATCCGAATCCACTGATTATAAGTACAGAAAGCAACTAGGCAAAGAACAGTAAAGGCACAAGCAATTCTGTGAGTTCCAGGAAGAATGAGTGATGACAGACGACTAAAACAGTAATTGAACCAGAACATTGGAATTGCTCAATTTCTTCGGACCACTTGGCAACACCGAAGTAGCAACAAAAACCCACCTCCATCGTCAGAGTAACAAGGCAACAAATCCAAAACACAGAAAGAGGACAAAGGGTATCGAGAACGGACCGAGATGTAAGAGCGGGATGAAGACGGACATGGAGTCGGCCTTGGCGAGTGGGAATGCGGAGACGGCAGAGGCGGGAAGCCAAGCTTAGGCCTCGCTTCGAGGGAGGAGCGAACGTTGGGACGATGCCCATCGCTCTGCCTGCCACAGAGTCTCGGAGCGCGTACTGTAGGCAAGCCTCCTTGCCTTCCGTCTCGAACCTCTGTCGGGGCCGGTTCCAGACATTCTTCGGGCCCTCGCTGGAGGCTCCGCCGTCGGCGGTGGTGGCGGTCACCGTCTGGTGAGCAGAGAGTCTGATGAAGTCAGAGGGGGCCAGCGTGTACACGTAACTGGTGAATGGGCCTACTCTACTTTAGATCTTATTTGGCATTGATCAAGCCTCACATCTGACATGTTACCAGTTATCATTTATAAATATAATTACTTATATTATTAAAGTAATTAGTCAATAATTTTTTACTATCAATAATATTTATATCTAAATATTTTCGGTGGTTTTAAATTTTGTTTATTTATTCCTTTATGTGATATAAACGACAATTTTTTAAAAATTATTCATTTTTCAACAAATAAATGGAGGCTTAATTTCTTCCATTTTTCTTTCTCTAACATCTTTTTTAATTTATACCCTCATACTTTCTTTCATATGGAATATTCCTTCTTCTTTTTCACTTTTTCTTCTTACTTACGCAATCTTGGAAAATAATGGGACAACGTACTCCTTGGGTGGAGCTATCTGCATACGAGGAGGCGTCATGGGATCGAATTTCGTTTCTACTACATTTATTCTTTAATTTTCATCAAACTTTATTTATTTCCTAAAAAATAATAATTTAAAAATGTTTTTCCAAGATTGTCGCTTGTATTTCATGAAATAATTAATTAATGATAATGCTTTTATTATTGATAACTAATTATCTATAAATGTTTTTACAAATGTTGAAAATATTAAATATTTATTTATTTATTTAGGATATAAGTGATCATTTTAAAATATATTCCAAAGTATTCATTTTTTGCGAAATAAATAGAACCTAGATGTATTCTCTCTTTTTGGTTTTATGAAATGCAAATTTATTAGAGATTAAACTTTTGTAGCCCTTACTTGCTGGCCATCAACATGTATTGTTTTGGAGTATAGAGGATTTTCAAATTTTTTTTTTTTTTTTGGTCGGTAGAGGATTTTCAACTTAACAGGGGAAGAATTCAACTTCATCCTAATTTCCTGGAAATAATTGAAGCACCTGGTTTTTGGAATGTCACTTTATAAAATGTAAGTATATATAACATTAAAAAATTTTATGTTCACCACAGTGGAAATAAAAGGCTCAAGAAAATTAAAGACACTCTCACTTTCAAAAGGACACTCACTAAGAATTGAAATTCTTAGGAAAATAAAGATAGCATGATTGCATGTAACTATAAAATTCCACGCTATTGCTCTTTTTCTAAGGATTACAAATTTCCCACTGGTCACCAACCGAAAGAAATACTAATTTAAGATTATTAATGATTTTTAAGGTTTTTGATGATACCATCCCTGTAAAATATTCAATTAAAACTTTATAGGGAGGTAATCTAACAAGAACAGGAAAGTGCGCTGCTCGAAAAATGTGAACAAATTGATAAAAAAGAAGAAAACAAAGATGAAGCAAGTTTACAATTTCCCACACCGACGCTGATTCTTTTTCTTTATTTTGTGCATTTTTTTGCAATGTAATTACCTGTGTTTTTTTCTATAAACTCATTATTATATACATTTCAAAAAATTTCTTTTGTGTAAATAAATCAAAAGAAAAATTTCCATCCTTTTAAATTTCCATCCTATTACATGATGTAAATAATGTAACAAAAAGAAGAAGCTCCGGGGAATTATCTTTGGCTCGTTATTATAATTATTAACGAGTTTGTGATATTAGAGTTTATGTGGAAATCAATCTTTCAATTTTGAATCTTGAAATTATTTCCTATTCTATCAATCTCTTAAACCAACTCAAACTATGAAAGAACTTCTCACTTTTCAGTGCACTCTCAAAAACGAGTGGACAATATTTTTTCCAAGTTTGTGATAAACTCATTATCATATACATTTACAAATCTTTCTTTTGTTTAAAAAGAATTAAAAACATTTAGTTTTGTTCCAGCCCTCTAAAGTTCCGTCCTATTACATGATGAAAACAATGTAACAAATTAGGAAATAAATCTTGAATCTTGAAATTATTTCCTATTTTACTAATCTTAACCTGACTCAAATTAGGAAAGAACCTCTCACTCCTCAGCACACTCTCGAAACTTGACTACAAAGCCATCCCAATTCCAACGGTAAACTAACCACATATTTCCCTCTCTCTCTCTCTCTCTCTATTTCTCCAAGTCCCTGTCGTCCTCTGTCTTTCTACTCCCTCTCCAACGTTGTCTCTCTCTCTTTCGCTCTCTCTGTGAATTTCTCTGCACCTTGTTGCCCCTCTGTTGTTCTCACGAAGCACTTTCCTGTTTCTTTCACCGCAAACCCATGGAGCTCGTCGATTTGTTGGCACCCAAAACGTCTCCCATCGGCGACGTCCTGAGAGGCGATGTCCACTCGCCGTTGTCGATGGACTCTTCGTCGTCGCGCGTTTCTTATCTGCAGGATCACGAGAAGAAGAAACCCATTGGCGACCACCTGAGAAGCAAGGTCCGCTCCCCGGAGTCGATGGACTCTTCGTCATGCCTTTCTTATCTGCAAGATCAGGAGAAGAATGCCGACGAAGGGGCCACAGGTATTTCATCTGCAGGAGTGGTGGCGTCTCGCCAGTTCTTCCTCCTTGCGCCTGATCAGAACACGAAGGAAGTCGGCCACCCCCGTCAAGAAATCGTTCCTGCCCAACTGAAGCGAAAATCCATGGCCTCACTTACCGATCCTGAAACCTTTATTGTGGAGAAGACGGTGAAGTACAAAAGAACGCAGAAGGGAAAGAAAGAGGCCTCAGGATGTGATGCCGAGGAAGTTTCCACAGAGTTGACGCTGCTCTTCGACCCTTATAAGATCAAGAAGAGGCTTACGCAAAGCGATCTCGGCCACCTGTCAAGGCTCTTGATCGGGCGGGACTTTGTGAAGAGCCACTTTCTCCGATGGATGAGCGAGGAGACAGTGAGGCAAGTCGAGAGCAGCAAGGGGGCTGACGTCATCGTGAGGGACATGGACACGTGCTCTGAGCATCGACTGGTGTTCGTGTTCTGGGCGTCGTCTGGGTCGTACGTCCTCAAGGGGGGTTGGATCAAGGAGTTCGTGAAACGGAGGGGTTTGGCTGTTGGCGATGAGGTCGGCATATATTGGGAGCCTAGTGCTAGCAAGTTCCACTTTAGCCTTCTTCACAAGGCGAATTAGGCTTGATCTTGAACCAGTATTGCTTTCTTTGTTCTTTTTTCTTTTTTTACCAATAGGAAAAATTTTGATCTCTAGAAAAGGATATTAGTGATGGAAATCTTTTGTGTGCAATCAAACTATCTCTCGGAAATTCTATTCTTGGTCAGTGCTTCTTTTTAAGCCCAGTTCTATCTTTAATTTTGTTGTGTGAGTTTTCACTGTGGTAATATCTTCGAATGAGTAAAGTTCATTAATGTAGATTGGCAACAACTGACCTTCTTGTAGCTTTCTCCAGCTTAAGACAAATTCATAATTGCTTATGATTTTAGAGTTGAATTTTGTAATGACGGTCGCATTACTGGGTAAGTCGCTGTTTCATCAAGATGTTCCTACTGAACTGTCCAAATCAACAGCTCAGCTGTTTTGCCATAGTGTAGGATATCAAAGGGCACCAAAGTTAACTTCTTGTAGCTTTCTCCAGCTTTGGCCTTGAACTTCTACATTCCTGCCTGCAAAGCTTAATAGTTTGTTGCATTTCAAGTATGTGGCATGTCCATGTTTGATCATCACGAAAAAGTCACCCGGTCCTAAAGATCCAAAAGATCGCCATTGACTTTGTATCATTTCGAAAGGTGAGCAATCAATATGGATTTTAGCTTCTCACTTCCAAGCAAAGGCAGTTTGTCTGTTTGTTTGTCTTTAACATGAATTTATTGGTTTTAGGAAATCCCTTCTCTTTATTTAATTGTTTTTTCGGGATCAAATGTGCAATAAAATAGCTTTGATGAAACGGAAGAGGAGAGATCAAAAGAAAATCGTTGATGTATCAATAATTTAAAATTTTTCCAAGAGTAGTTCGGAGTTACTCAAAAGGATATCATTGAGATTCAAGTACTTTCCAAGTAGAGGATTTCCGTTGTGACCGCAATCCAGAGAGGACAGTTTTTCATGAACTCTCTGTCACTAACATGTAAATTTAGTTATCTGTCTAATGCCAAAATAAAAAAAATAAAAGTAATAGCAAAAAAATAAAAAACTCTAACCCACAATTCATCACACTCACTAACTCTACCCGGAACAGAAAGGTTCGTTGATTGCACCAATTTAACAACACTGACGCGAGCTCCGTTGAGATTTGGCTCCGTTGTATAGTTTTCTTGCAATTGTGGTTAGCTCCCGGGGGAGGGGGGGAGGTGATCTAAGATTTGACACTGGCCTGAAGGGGAGTACCGTTCTTCAGGAAGCAATCCCAGTGTCCGAATCAAATGAAAGTGAATCAGAGTCAATCTCACTTTCCTAATGTTTTTCTGCACATAAATATGTTTTGTATTCAGACCACATGGCTCATATAATATGCCACTAATCACACTTTTTATCTTATCTTAGTTTCATCAACTGGCAATCACATATCATACTAAAAAGAAAACTAATTATTATCCTCAACACCGAAAGGAAATTTAGGATTTTTGTTTCAGTGCATGATGGAAAATAACACAATGTCCACAAGGCATGACACGACAATGTCCAATGGAGGATAATTCATTCCATGATAGTAGAATGTTTCCGGTATAAAACTAAAGACTGCTGATGTTTTTTTCTTCTTTTTTTTCCCTTCCTTTTCTCAACATGCTTCAACGAAGGCAGAAGCTGCAACAAGATGGATTAGTTCTACAACTGCGAATGTTCTACATCTATCCCTATGGATTAGTACCGTCACAATTAAGGAAAGAATTCCATACACTCGGATGCAACCCAAATGTAGGTCTTGACACACAATCCCAGATTCACATGCATACATAGACAAACATATTACATTTGTAAATAGTTGTCAACAAACATTGCCAGATATTACCTCCTTCATTACGACTACCAAACTGCGAAACAAGGACTTTGGCAATTCATGAAATTGCCTTTGCTTGTCCAGATGAAGGTACATCATCACTTATGGAGCCAAAGGAAACATTAGAGGTTTCATCAGAAGATATGGCCACGATCTGGATGCTTCTCGCTATGTCTTCTGTAGCATTAGAAGAAGCTCCAACCCATGGTGAAAGTGAAATGGGAGATCTTTCCCTTCCTGAGGTAATTTATTAGCTGTCTCAGAATTGATGATTGGGTGCTTGAGTGGTGCCGCATTGGGTTCACAGTAATCCATTCATCAGTTGCCACATGTAGACACTAGGCCCCACCCTGACTTCATCAGACTCCTTCTTGTTTCCTCATAGCACCCGTTGCTCCCTCAGTCATCTCTCACTTTGTTTCTTCTTCTTCCGTATTAAAATCCCTAAATCTCGACCCAACTTCAAATCTCTTCTCTCTCTTCTCTTTTTTCATTTCTTCACAGCTTCCTCTTTTCTTCGTACGTCTCTCATTTGCTGACGATTCCATCGTCAATCTTGCCCTTGATAACCTTGCCACCACGCGATCCTTCGGCATTGGACAACTTGGACTGCTCCCTCAGGTTCTGCATATGTTTTATATTAGTGCGTCACAGTTGCAACATGTCTATTTTGCTTAGAGATGCATAAACCAGGAAAGTCAATGTTTCTTTCGAAGATGTGAAACTGCTTACGGACCCAAGAAGAACCTGTAAATACATTACTGAAAGAAGCATCTTAATGCAGGGAAAACAGATACCTACTGAGACAGCTACCATGAAGGCAAAAATAAAAAAGAGCAGCTCAACCTACACTCACAGACTCGCTTTTATTTTCACCAAGCATGAGAAGAAAATTTACATATAGGACTTGAGATCTTTGGAGCACAAAAGAATTCCAAGATGTTCCTTGGAAGAAAGTGTCCTGCCTAAGTGAACAACCGATTAATAGCATTTCCGAGTAACTCTATACATTAGAAATTGAAAAACCGATTTCAGTAAGAGTACCAGCATGAGAAGATATGGATCCGAGTTCAATGATTATAAGTACAGAAAGGAACTAGGCAAAGAAACAGTACAGAAACGAGCAATTCTGTGGGGTCCAGGAAGAATGAGTGATGGTAGACGACTAAAACAGTAACTGAACCAGACCATTGAATTGCTCCACTTTTCCAATCACCAAGCAACACCACAGAAACCACAAAACCCCAGCTCCATCGTCAGAGTAGTTTCATCGGACTCCCGGTGAGCATAGTGTTCCATGACGAAGAAACAAATCCAAAACAGAGGAAGCGGACAAAGGGTATCGAGAACGGACCGAGATGTAAGAGCAAGCGGCGACGACCAAGGACATGGAGTTGGTCTTGGCGGGTCGGCATGCGGAGACGCAGAGGCGGGAAGCCAAGCCCAGGCCGCGCTTCAAGGAGGGGCGAAGGCGGGGACGACGTCCATCGCTCTGCCGCAGTCTGGGAGCGCGTATTGGAGGCGAGCCTCCTTGTCCTCCGTCTCGAACCTCTGCTGGGGCTGGTTGGCCACAGTCTTCGGGCCCTGGCCAAAGGCTTCGCCGGCGGCGGCGGCGGCGGCGGCGGCGGTGGCCGGCTGGCACGAAAAACAGAGTCAAATGAAGTCAGGGTGGGCCTGTACACATAACTGATGAATGGACTATTATAGATCATACATGGCGTTGACCAAGCACGTAAAGAGCCTAACAGTTGAGGTGTTACCAATTATCATTTTTTTCCTTTGATTCAGTTTTTTTTTTTTTTTTTTTTGCGAAAAATAAAAATATAAAATCTATTTTTATAAATATAATTTCTTATATTGTTTTAAAATATGTATTGAATAATTTTTTTCATTATCAACACCCATTATGTCAAACAAGTTTGATAGTAATAAAAATATTTTTTGTTCCTTTAGTTTTTCTCTATATAAGCAATTAATTTTAAAATAATAATTTTTAAATCATCTATTATTTAAGAAATAAGTGGAGCCTTAATTTACATGTATTTTGATTTTCCTATCCTCTTTTTTGTTTATCCTTGCTTATTACATTTTTCACTTTTTCTTCTTACTTAAGTAAATAATTATATCAAAATATTTTCGCTAACGGTAAAAATATTTATTTTTTATTTTTTAGAGATATAAAAGAATTTATAAATATTTTTAAATTGTTCATTTTTCATACAACAAACAGAACCTATCTAAATTATGGCACATTCTCTCTCTTTTTTGTTTTTTTAGCAAATGCAACTTTATTAGAGGTTAAACTTTTGTAGTCCTTACTTGCTAGTCATCAACATGTATTGTTCTGGACTGCCAAGGATTTTCAGCATTCCAGGGAAGAATTCAATTTCTCATCCCAATTTCTGAGAAATAATTCAAGCATCTAGTCTCGTGGAACATCACTTTATAAAATGTAAATATATATCAGATTAAATTTTTAATATTCACAACAGTGGGAAAAAAAACTCAAAAAAATATATATTCTAAAACACTCTCACTTTCAAACGAACACTCATCAAGGAATTGAATTTCCAAGGAAAATAGGGAGTTGTAACAATAAAACTCCATGCTATCACTCTTTTTCTAAATATTACAAATTTCCCTAAAAAATGTGAAGAAATTGATCAAAAAGAAAAAAGGAAAAAGAAGAAGACAAAGATAAAACAAGCTTACTGTGTCCCATACCAACGCTATCTCTTTTCTTTATTTTGCATCATTTTTTTGCAAATTTTCTATAAACTCGTGCTTAGCTTTGTTTTTTCTATAAACTCATTATTATATCCGTTTAAAAAAAATCTTTGAGAAAAATAAATCAAAAAAATTTCCAGCTTTTTAAAATTCCATCCTATAATTACATTGTGTAATTGATGTAACAAAAAGAAGAAGCTCCAAGAAATTATCTCCAAGTCATTATTATAACAATTAAAGAGTTTGAGATAGTATAGTTTCCATAGGAAATCACTCTTCAATCTTGAATCTTGAAATTATTTCCTATCTTACTATTCTCTTAACCTGACTCGAATTAGGAAAGAAACTCTCACTCCTCAGCGCACTAGTAAACTAGACTATATGCCATCCCAATTCCAACGGAAAACTAACCCTATATATTTCCCTCTCTGTAGCCTCCCGAGTCCTCATCGTCCTCTGTCTTCCTATTCTCTCTCCAACGTTGTCTTTCTCTCTTTCGTTCTCTCTGAATTTCTCTGCACCCCGTCCTGTTGCCCTCTGTTGTTCTGGCGGAGTGTTTTTCTGTTTCTTCAACCAAAAACCCATGAAGCTCATCGAATTGTCAGGCCCAGGATCGCCTCCCATCGGCGACGTCCTGAGAGGCGAGGTCCACTCGCCGCCATTGATGCACTCTTCGTCGTCGCGCGTTTCTTGTCTACATGATGACGAGAAGAAACCCATTGGCGACCACCTGAGAAGCGAGGTCCACTCGTCGCCGTCGATGGAGTCTTCATCGTGCCTTTCTCATCTGCACGATCAGGAGAAGAATGGCGACCAAGGGGCCAGAGGTGTTTCCTCTGCAGGAGTGGTGCCGGCTCGCGAGTTCTTTCCCCTCGCGCTTGATCAGAACACGAAGGAAGTCAGCGGCCCTCGTCGAGATGTCGTTGCTGCCCAACCGAAGAGAAAATCCATGGCCTCACTTACCAATGCCGAATCCTTAATTGCGGAGAAGAAGGCGAAGTGCAAAAGAACGCAGAAGGGAAAGAAAGAGGCCTCAGGATGTGACGCCGAGGAAGTTTCCACAGAGTTGACGCTGGTCTTCGACCCTTATAAGGTCAAGAAGAGGCTGACGCAAAGCGATCTCGGCCACCTGTCGAGGCTCTTGATCGGGCGGGACTTTGTGAAGAGCCACTTTCTCCGATGGATGGACGAGGAGACACTGAGGCAAGTCGAGAGCGGCAAGGGGGCCGACGTCATCGTGAGGGACATGGACACGTGCTCTGAGCATCGACTGGTGTTTGTCTTCTGGGCATCGTCTGGGTGCTATGCCCTCAAGGGGGGTTGGATCAAGGAGTTCGTGAAACGGAGGGCGTTGGAGGTTGGCGATGAGGTCGGGATATATTGGGATCCTAGTGAGCGCAAGTTCCACTTTAGCCTTCTTCACATGGTGGATTAGGCTTGATCTTGAATTAGTATTGTTTTTTTTAGTTTGGTGACCAACGGGAAAAATTTGATCTCTTGAAAAGGATATTAGTGATGGAATTCTATTGTATGCGATCAAACTATCTCTCAGAAATTCAATTCTTGGTGAGTGCTTCTTTTGAAGCCCGCTTCTGTCTTTAATTTTGTTGTGAGTTTTCACTGTGGTAATATCTTTGAATGGGTAAAGTTGATTATTGTAGATTGGCAACATCTGACTTTCTTAATCGTGTTTGAGCAAAAATTTTAAATGATCTTTTTCTAAGACGGACTTCTTATTTGGTAGTGATCGGTGTCTCTGTTGGCTATTTAATTTAGAGTTGAATTTTGTAATGGCGGCTGCATTACTGGGTAAGTCTAAGTTGGCTTGGTTTCCAGCACATGCCTATGGATGAATGTGCAGATTGCAATGCTGTTGGCACTGCAATGAGCGCCTACGTAGATTGTGCTTTCACCTCAACAGTGAATGCATAAGCTGGTTTTTGGTTATTGTTTCATCAATATGTTTCTACTTAGCTCTCCTTATCAATAGCACATATGTTTTGTCATAGAATAGGATATCCAAAGATGTCAAAGTTAACTTCTTGTAGCTTTCTCCAGCTTTGGCCTTGGAAACTTGTTCGCAAAACTTCTGAATCCCTGCCTGCACATCTAAATTGTTGCTAAATTTCAGGTATCTGGCATGTCCTTGTTTGATCATCAAGAAGAAGTCACCTGGTCTTAAAGATCCAAAAGATTGTCTTACACTTCGCATCCTCTGCATATATCTCTCTTTCTATTTATTATGATTCATCAAAACCTTAAGAACTACTAAATATTTTGGCATGTCGATAAGCACAATGAGGCTTTTAAGCCTGTTGCTCAAGAAAAGAGCAGCTTTCGCTCGACGATGAAAGCTATCTAATCTCCTCCCACACATTACATCATTTTTCTTTGTCTTGTGCATTGAACACCAATCTTGCAATGATTTATTGGCAATAAGTCCCTTTAAATTCAGTTTATAGTTGTGATTATCAAGCTTAACTGTTCAAGAGATCGTAGTTTTCTGGCAAGTGTACAGAGTGCCTTTTGACAAAAGTATCTTTTCTACTGACAAGAAGTTCAATTTTCCAGTAGCAATCCCAGAGTTTGAACATCGAGAAAGTGAATCAGAATCAATCTTATATTCCTGATGCCTTTCTGTGTGTAGAAATGTCTTGTACTCAAACAACATGGCAATACAATATACTTCTAATTCCAATTCTATTTTATCATAGCTTCATCAACTGCCATTCTCTTATCATATAATACATCAATAACTAATTATTCCCCTCAATGCCAAAAGCATATTTAGGATTTTTGTTTTTTTTTTTTTTAAGATGGAAAATAAGACACTGTCCATAAGGCATAACATGACAATGTCCAGTGGACAATAATTCATTCCATTATTAGTAGATTAATTCCTGTCTAAGATTAAACTTGGCAAAGACTGCTGATGCTTTTTTTTTGTCTTTTCACAACATGCTTCAACGAAGTTAGAAGCTGCGACAAGAGCTTCTCATTAAAGAAAACTGTAGCATGCTTTACGTCATGCTGTGTGGACTAGTACAGTCACAATTAATTAAAGATCTCATACACTCAGATGAAATCAGAATGTATGTCTCGATAGACAATACAATATTCAGATGGGTACATAGACAAACATATTAAATTTGTAAATAGTTATCAACAGATCACTTCCCTTGTTACATTTACCAATCTAAAAAGCAAGGACTTCCGTGATGCATGCAGTCACCTTCGCTTTGTCCAAATGGAGGTACATCATCAGTTAGGGAGGGAAAGGGAACACTAG
Source organism: Eucalyptus brandiana (assembly GCA_014182725.1). Taxonomy (NCBI): domain Eukaryota; kingdom Viridiplantae; phylum Streptophyta; class Magnoliopsida; order Myrtales; family Myrtaceae; genus Eucalyptus; species Eucalyptus brandiana. The sequence continues at coordinate 21,279,942 of CM024672.1, read as the reverse complement.
AGATTCCATTAGAAGATTTGGAAAACGGTCTGGAGGTCTCTCGCTGCGTCTTCAGTAGCATCAGAAAAAGGTCCAATCCCTGCTGACAGTGAAACGGGGGATCTTTTCTTCCTGAGGCAATTTCACAGCTACCGTTACTCTCTCTCATCTCTCACTTTCTTTTCTTCTTCCTTGTCCAAATCCCTCAATCTAATCCATCTTCAAATACCTTCGATCCCTTCTCCTTTTTCGTTTCTTCAAGACTGCCTTGTTCGTTTTTTTTTTTCCTCCTCCCTGTCTCTGGTTCACCGGCGGTTCTGGTATCATTCTCGCTCCGATACCCTTGGCATCATGCAATCCTGTGGCGTCAAACAGGTCGTGCTGCCCACTCAGGCTCGGATGTGTTCCATATGGGTGCATCGCAGTTGTGACATATCTATTGTGTTCAGAGACCGCAAAGCAGGAAAGTCAATATTTCTCTCAAAGATGTGTAAATGCATACGGACCTAAAAAGAACCTGTAAATGCATTACTGAAAGAAGCATCTTTATGCATGCAGGGGAACCACGCCCCACCGAGACAGAGGGGAACCACGCCCCACTGAGACAGATAGACAGAAGTAGTAAAGGATATGGGACTCGAGATCTTCAGAGTACAAAAGAATAAGATGGGCTGCTCATCGGATGAAAAGTGTCCTGCCCAAGCAAACAACCAATTAGCAGCATTTCCAAGCAACTCTGTACATGGTGACTGAAAAACCAAGTGCAGTAAGATTAACCAACACAAGATGATATCGATCTGAGCTCACTGATTATAAGTAGCGAAAGGAGCCGGGCAATGAAATAGTAGACACAAGCAATTCGGTGGGGTCCAGGAAGAATGAATGATAATAGAGTACTAAAACAGTAACTGAACCAGAACATTGAATTGCTCCATTTCTTCCAATCACCAAGCAACGCCAGAGAAACAACAAAAATTCCAGTTCCATCATCAGAGTTGTTTCATCAAACTCCTGAGAACGAGGACAAAGGACATCGAGAACGGACCGAGATGTAAGAGCAAGTGGGGACGACCAAGGACATTGGAGTTGGTCTTGCCGCATCGGTATGTGGAGACGCAGAGGCGGAAAGCCAAGCCCAGCCCACGCTTCGAGGTGGGATCGCTCTGCCGCCACCTCGGAGCGTGTACTGGAGGCAAGCCTCCTTGTCCCCCGTCTGGAACCTCCGGGGCTGGTTCCAGACGCTCTTCGGGCCCTCGCCAGAGGCTCCGCCGTCAGTGGCGGCGGCGGCGGTAGCCGCAGTCTGGCAAGCCTCGAAGAAATGAGAAAAAGAGTCCGATGAAGTCAGAGTGGGCCAGCGTGTACACGTAACTGAGGAGTTTGACTACGATTGATCTTGGCACTGATTAAGCACGTAGAGGGCCCTTACAGCTTACACGTTACGTGATGGCTGCTTAGCATCGCATTTCGTATTCTCATAATCAATGATATTACTCAAAATAATTAGCAAATAACATTTTTATTATCGATAATAATTATATCAAAATATTTTCGACGATAAAAAAAGATAAATAATTTTAAAAATGATTGATTATATCACTTAAAAAATAAATAAAAGAAATTTTTTTGATATAATTATTATCGATAATAAAATTATTATTTGCTAATTATTTTGAGTAATATCATTGATTATGAGAATACGAAATGCGATGCTAAGCAGCCATCACGTAACGTGTAAGTTGTTAGGGCCCTTTATGTGCTTAATCAGTGCCACGTAAGATCAATCGTAGTCAAACTTCTCAGTTACGTGTACACGCTGGCCCACTCTGAGAATTGAATTTCTAAAGAAAGATAGAGATAGCGCATGTGCATGTAATAATAAAGCTCCATACTATTACCCTTTTTTCTAAAGATTTCAAATTTCCCCTTGGTCACTGACTAAAGGAAATACTAATTCAAGATTATTGATGTTATAAAAGAAAAGTTTTGATTATTGATGTTACGATGGGTAATTATTGATGTTACGATGGGTATAGTTTAAAGTTTTTGATGGTATTATCCCTACAATGTATTCAAATAAAACCTTATATAGGAAACAAATAATTTAACTAGAACAGGAAAGTGTCTTCCTTGAACAATGTGAACAAATTGATATAAAAGATAAGATTAAACAAACTTACATCCGTGTTTTTTTTTTTTTTATAAACTCATTATTATATACATTTAAAAAAATTTCTTTTGTTAAAGTAATTCAAACAAAATTTCCAGCCTTTTAAAATTCCGTCATATTACATGATGACAATAATCTAACAAAAATAAGAAGCTCATTCATAGCATGGATCTAACAGGGATTTATCTTCAACTCATTATTTAAAATAATTAAAGAGTTTACGCAGGGAATCCATCTTCAATCTTGAATCTTGAAATTATTTCCTATTTTACTAATCTTAACCTGACTCGAATTAGGAAAGAAACTCTCGCTCCTCAGCGCGCCCTCGAAGCCATGCCATTTCCAACGGTAAACTATATATTTCCTCTGTGTTTCTATCCTCTCTCTCTCCAACGTTGTCTTTCTTCTGTCTTTCGCTCTCTCTGAATTTCTCCGCACCCTGTTGCCCTTTGTTGTTCTCGCGGAGTGTTTTTCTGTTTCTTCAACCAAAAACCCATGAAGCTCACCGATTTCTTGGGCCCCAGATCGCCTCCCATCGGCGACATCCTGAGAGGCGAGGTCCACTCGCCACCATTGACGGACTCTTTGTTCTCGCGCCTTTCTTATCTGCACGATCAGGAGAAGAATGGCGACGAAGGGGTCAGAGGTATTTCGTCTACAGGGGTGGTGGTCGCTCGCGAGTTCTTCCCCCTCGCGCCTGATCAGAACACGAAGGAAGTCGGCGGCCCTCGTCAAGAAATCTTTCCTGCCCAACTGAAAAGAAAATCTATGGCCTCACTTACCAATGCCGAATCCTTAATTGTGGAGAAGAAGGCGAAGTACAATAGAGCGCAGAAGGGAAAGAAAGAGGCCTCAGGATGTGATGCGGAGGAAGTTTCTGTTGGGGTTTCATGAATCATGTATAAGAAAATTAACGAAATAAATGCAGCGGAAACAAAATTATATTTTACACATGATTCTCCTTAGGCGTTGTTCGTGCGTTTTAATCAAAAATCTAAACATAAAAGGGAGTTAAATGAAATACCTCTCGAAGCGCGCTTTGAAACAAGTCGGTTCGGATGTTCTACAAGATACGAGTCCCACAAGCGTCGGACCTCTGGTTCGAGACACACCAACAACGAACGTCGAACGGAAGAGAGGACTTTCGGATATTGACCACTTCGATCGTGCTAGCAATCACGTGGAAAGAATCCGTCGTATTCTTGGTGTATAGTAGTCACGGCCCGAACAAGATAATGTTCTTCTTTCTTGTGTCTCAAAAACACAAGAACATGCACACAATTTGCTCTCTGTTTTCAGCAAAACATTTTCTCTCTAAAAAACAAAATGCACACACACTTTTTCTCTGTTTTTCCAACCCCTTTCTCTCTCATCCTCAATTGCTTTTTATATGAAAAATGACCAGCAACGGTTGCTGATCAATGGACGACCAGCAACCGTTGCTGATCGTCCATAATGAACGATCGTGCATGAGCGGTTGCTCATGCACGAACGTGGCATGATGGTCAGCGGTTGCTGACCATCAATGCTACGTGCATAATGGTCAGCAACCGCTGACCATTACGCTTCGTGAATGTGCACGAATTCGTGCACATGCATGAAGCTTTAATTAATTAATTAAACAGATAATTGATGAATTAAAATAACATAATCCTTAGCAGCTTTAGGGCATCTTCTAACAATCTCCCACTTGCACTAAAGCTAACTTGTTTGGTATGTTAACATATATCCACTTTGGGCATGCGTGTGCATCATATGCAAGTAGGCTCGTGACTATAATACAAATTAAATTAAATCTCATTTAATTTAATTTCAAATCGACTCAATTCGATTGTAGTAATTGCAAACACATTTGCAATAATATTTCTCTCTTGTTCCACGTCATCCTAGTTGTTTATGGTGTGTGACATCCCTAGGTTCATCACTAAGCTGGTAGTAAGACTTGTACTAACACATTAGTACTTCCAAAAGAATTAATTGTCCCGATTAATCTTTTAGGTCCTACAAGCCAGGATTTACATCTAGCAATATGTCATGGCTACCCAGATAGTGTGAATGCTTTAAGAACATAATGAATGTCGCTTTGGCTACAGTGTAATTCAATCCTCTCGTCTTACTATGTCCCGATCAAATAAAGACCATGGAATATTTGTCAAGTCATTAATTCAATCATATGCACAAATCTAATTGACATGCATTTTATTCAAGACATAAACAATTTATTCTCGGTTACAACCCCGGCCGAGGATTTCAATGCAGTGTCACAATTAGATCGCATAGGACATCATTATCATACCTTGCATATAACAAGGAGACAGATTCCATATTGCGCACACGTGTAACTTCGTATATGAACAAACTATGACCATCAAGTATAAAGACGGATCGACGACCCGGCATTATGTGCACCCGTGAACCATAGTTGTTCGATACACAAGTTAACACTCGTGCCTCAGTGTCTAAGGATTATTTACACAAGACCAAAGCATGAACAATTAGACATTGACCACGCTAAAAGCTTCCATGTCGCTAATCGTTCCATATGCGTCACGTTCAGTGAATTTGTCTAATACAAACACCGTGTTCTAACTCGGGCATCATAATACCCAATGACATGTGACTCATCATTCCCTTAAGTATCCAATACTTAATGGCGAAGTTAAGAACACACCGATCTCAACAGGATTATTAATATCCACTTGATAATCCATCGACCGGGAACAATTTAAAGATTCAGTCTAACTATGAACCCGTCACATATATTCTTGACGTCTCAAGAATAGGTCTAGTTGCAACTGATCTTATGGAATCATTCATCAATATAAAATAATTGGACAAATGAATGAATACGTCGTTGCCATTAATTAAATAATAATAATGAAAGTACAACTGAAATCCCTAATATGTAACTATTACATAGCAACTTTAGGGCATACATCCAACAATTTCCCAGTTGCACTAAAGCCAATTTGTCTGGTACCTCAAACCCATTTTGTCAATATGTCTTTCAAAAGAAGACCGAGATAAGGCCTTAGTGAAGGGATCTCGCCACGTTTTCTCGCCGAGGCAATTTTCGCAAGGCGATATCACCTCTCCCAACAATTTCTCGATGAGATGGAAGCGTCTCTCAATATGCTTGGACTTCGGTGAGACCTCGGTTCCTTAGCTTGAGCTATCGCCCCATTGTTGTCACAAAACAATGTGATCGGTTGCTCAATTGAAGGAATGACTCCAAGTTCGAAATAAACTTCTTCATCCAAGCGGCTTCCTTTGCTGCCCCGTAAGCAGCTACATACTCGCCTCGGTGGTGGAATCGGCGGTTATACTTTGTTTGGAACTTTTCCAACTAATCGCACCACCATTGAATGTGAAGACAAATCCGGACGTAGACTTATAATCATTAGGATCCGATTGAAAATCAGAATCGTATAAGCTACAACTTCAAATTCTCCTTCTCCATATATCAAGAATAAATCTTTAGTCCTTCGCAAGTACTTAAGAATATTCTTGACTGCTATCCAAGGCTTTCTTCTCGGATCGGGACCGATATCTGCTAGTAATACTTACAACATGTGCGATATCAGGTCTAGTACATAGCATAGCATACATTATGCTTCCAATAGCGGATGCATATGGTATCTTTGCCATCCGCTCTCTTTCTTCAGAAGTGTTGGGACACATCTCCTTAGAAAGACGGATCCCTTGCCTAAAAGGCAATAATCCTCTCTTGGAACATTGCATGTTAAACCGTGTTAACACTTTGTCTATGTACGTAGACTGTGAGAGGCCAATCAATCGTCTTGATCTATCTCTATAGATCTTGATACCTAAAATGTAGGTTGCCTCTCCTAAATCTTTCATGGAGAATTTCGTGACAAGAATAGTTTTATCGATGATATCATTGGTATATCATTTCCAATCAAAAGTATATCATCGACATACAAAACCAGAAATGCAATTGCACTCCCACTGATCTTCTTATATACACAAGGTTCATCCGGATTTTTGATGAAGCCAAACGATTTGACTACCTCATCAAAACGGATGTTCCAACTTCGGAGGCTTGTTTGAGTCCATAAATGGATCTCTTAAGCTTACACACCTTCGTTTTTTACTATTGGATTCAAAACCCCGTGGCTGTTCCATATAGATGTCCTCATCGAGAAAACCATTTAGAAAAGCCGTTTTGACATCCATCCGGAATATCTCATAATCAAGGTGTGCGGCTATAGCCAACATAATCCGAATGGATTTTAGCATGGCCACAGGTGAGAAAGTTTCGTCATAATCAATTCCTTCTTTTGACGATATCCTTTCGCCACCAGCCGTGCTTTGTAAATTCCAATTTGACCTTCAACATTCATCTTCCTCTTGAAGATCCATTTACTGACCAATTGGTACAATACCATCGGGCAGGTCGGTCAAGGTCCATACCTCATTGGAATACATTGAATCCATTTCGGATTTCATGGCTTCTAGCCATTTACCGTAATCGATGTCCAACATCGCCTCCTCATAGGTTTTAGGATCACCGGGTTGATCACTATCATTCACAATGAATAATGGTTCAATATGATCAACCGAGTGTCTATAACGAAAGCGGTGGGCGAGACATTCTCGCACTTCTCCTAAGAGGTTGTGTATTAGAAGCTCCCTTTGAATCGAGATTGGTATCTGAACTCGGTTGTTTGATACTTCATTATTTTCTTCTTGTAAGACTATTTTCCGCCCAGCACCACTTTCTTGGATGAACTGATTCTCCAAAAAAGAAGCGTGCTTGCATACCAAAATTCTTTGGTCTGAATGAAAATAGAAATAATATCCAAGAGTTTCCTTTGGATATCCAATGAAGCGACCTTGTTCAGATCTTGCCTCCAATTTTTCCACTTTCAGCTTTTTCACAAAAGCTGGACAACCCCAAATCTTAATATGATTAAGACTAGGTTTCCTACTATGCCATATCTCATAGGGCGTAGTTGGAACAGATTTGGACGGCACTGTTCGATATATACAGCTGTCTCAAGGGCATATCCCCAAAGGGATATTGGCAAATCGGTGTAACTCATCATAGATCGTACCATATCTAATAAAGTACGATTTCTTCGTTCAGATACACCATTATGTTCTGGAGTTCCAGGAGGTGTCCATTGTGATAAAATGCCATTCTCTTTAAGAAAGTCCAGAATTCAGTACTAAGGTATTCACCTCCTCGATCCGATCGAAGAGCCTTAATACATTTTCCCGTTTGTTTCTCAACTTCAGCCTTGAATTCCTTGAACTTTTCAAAGGATTCAGATTTATACTTCATGAGGTATAAATAACCATACCGTGACTCGATCATCGGTGAAGGTAATGAAGTAATTATAACCACCTCTAGCAGATTCATTAATTGGTCCACATACATCTGTATGTATTAATTCTAATATGTCAGCAGCTCGCGCACTTTGTCCCACAAAAGGTGCTTTGGTCATTTTTCTTAGAAGACATGCCTCACAAGTCGAGTATGACTCAAAATTTGAAGGATCAATGTATCCATTATTACTCAACTTGTTAATTCTGTCTTCTCCAATATGACCTAATCGGAGATGCCAAACATACTTTTTATTTGGACCGTCTCTAGGGCGTTTATTAGTTATGGCATTTATATCAATTCTATTTTGCTTATTGACATTGGTAATCGCATTACCGGACATTGTAATGGTATAAAGATTGTTGGTTAATAAGCTAGAACCAACACATATTCTATTATGATAAATAGAACATACATCATCAGCAAAAGAAAATTCATAATTCTCTTTACCCAAACGAGGTATAGAGATGATGTTCCTAACAGCATTCTTATAATGCAAACAGTTCTTTAAAAACATTACATGTCCAGAAGGCAAACATAAATGAAAAGTCCCTATAGCTAATGCAGCAACTCTTGCTCCATTGGCAAACGTCAGGACAATCTCATTTCGCCTTAGCATCCCGCTTATTTCAGATTCTCGCAAAGACATACAAATATGTGAAGTTGCAGCAGAATCTAGAACCCATGAGCTGGATTCAGCACTAACCATAAGATTGGTTTCAATAAGCATAGACACCATACCTTCATAAGGTCGGTTCTTGGGCTTAACCTTCAAGCTCGCGAGGTACCTCTTACAGTTCCTCCTCCAGTGCCCTTTAACACCACAGTAATGACATTTCCCTTTATCAATCATGGGCTTTGGTTGCACAACAGGTTTGGCAGGCCTCTTCCATTTATTCTTCTTTAAAATGGTCTTACCCTTTGAAGAAGAAGCCTTAGCCATAGCCACTACATTTGGCCTCGTGTTATGCATTTCCTTCTCATAAACTACCAGCATGCTATGTAACTCCGCAAGAGTTTTATCCATCTTATGCATGTGGAAGTTTTGGACAAAACAGGAGAGAAGGAATCGGGTAAAGATTGGAGGATCAAATCCACAGCTAACTCATTGTCCATAACGAGATTTAGCCTAGCCAATTCTTCAATGTGCCAGATCATTTTCAAAGCATGATCATTAACAGATGATCCTTCAGCCATCCTCATACGGTACAATGCCTTAGATATCTCATATCTAGAGGTTCGACCATTCTCATCAAAGTATTCCTTTAAGTGCAAAATGATCGACCCAAAGATCTTCCATAGATTCATACTTCTTTCGTAATTCATTATTCATAGAAGCAAGCATATATGACCTAACTTTTAAGTCATCATCACGCCACTTATCATAAGTGACACGCTCCTCTTGGGTCCCACCCTCGGGAAAGGAGGTTGGCATCTTTTCATCAAGCACATACCCAATTTTTCTGAATTGAGAACAATTCTCAAATTTCTCACCCGTCAGTGAAATTGGGTCCAGTCAAACAATTCTTGTCAAGTATAGAAGCGAGTGGGTTTGTGGTCACCATTTTCAGAGTAATAAATATATATACATTTGCAGAAAATAAATTGTTAGCCGTTGTATCTTTCAAAGTAACTATTTCATTTTGGTCTTTAAATGAAATAGATCCTCCCACTAAATTTATCTTCGAATCCCATACTCCTTAAGATGGGAAGCGGTAATCTTTGTTGGGTAAAGATTACTAGTGGGGATTGGAGTCCCACCAGTCCAAAATCCACATCACCTAACAGTTATTGGTGTCTTATGAACTTAGTGAGTGAACCAGCTTGTTCAACGCATCATATGTGAGTCCCAATCATAACTTCGGCCTCTAGACCATGAAAGCCTCACCTAACAGCTTATTGGCATCATGATCATAGTTAAGTCTAGCCCATCGTCTCATGCAAATATTGAAAACACAAATGATTCCCTCACCCGACAGCAGGTTATTAGAAATCATTTGGCTCCAACCTCACAAAGCATCATATGCATAATGGAGTGGTCCAATATTATAAATGGTAATTAACCCCTATGTATCCATAACCGGTTAGTTAACCACTATAATATTGGATCAAACCACGACGATGGAAGGCCACGAGTCTGAAACCCGTTTCGACTTAATGTTCTTTGTAAGGAGATTTGGGTCGTTATTAACGGTCTCACTTTGCACATTAACCAATTTAACATGCACGATATTATAAACACAAAATAAATAGATATCACATAAACATCTATCCTATGTGGTGATCATGGAATTATGGTTCAATGGGTCTCGAGCCAAAGAGACCCATTTAGCCATTTTAATGTTTTAATTATATGGACTCGCTCTTCACTTTTTCTTCAATCTTTGAACTCTTCAAAGACCGGGCCCAAAGAGCTCACCGGTTTAATGGCTCCTCCAATGGCTCCTCCTTTCTTGTAGTATTTACATCAACAATTGAAATACTAAACTATACTAAAATTACATTTCATAAAAATAAATATAAAAGGAAGGACTCAGCCTCCATTTAATAATTACATCCCCAAAATGAATACCTGTAATCATCATACATTCATCCATACAACAATCACAATAATTAGGGATTTTTCCATGATCACCACCCTTCCTTATGAGCCATAAATTCAAAATTTAAAGCTCTGGAAGGCATGCATAAAATTCTGCATATTATTTGCAAAATATAAACATCAAGTATAACAAGTTACGAATTTTTGATTCAAAATTGATTTAGTTCTAATTTTTGCTTAGTCGATTAAATTTATCACATAAATTAATCAACTTCTATAGGCCACATAAAAGGTAAGAGAACCGATTCTCTTAACAAAATAAATTGGCCATTAGAATGCAAAAATATATTTGAACTATAAATCAATTAAACGCACGAAAACGCCTAAGGTTGGCTCTGATACCACTGTAGGAGTTTCATGAATCATGTATAAGAAAATTAACGAAATAAATGCAGCGGAAACAAAATTATATTTTACACATGATTCTCCTTAGGCGTTGTTCGTGCGTTTTAATCAAAAATCTAAACATAAAAGGGAGTTAAATGAAATACCTCTCGAAGCGCGCTTTGAAACAAGTCGGTTCGGATGTTCTACAGACGAGTCCCACAAGCGTCGGACCTCTAGTTCGGACACACCAACAACGAACGTCGAACGGAAGAGAGGACTTTCGGATATTGACCACTTCGATCGTGCTAGCAATCACGTGGAAAGAATCCGTCGTATTCTTGGTGTATAGTAGTCACGGCCCGAACAAGATAATGTTCTTCTTTCTTGTGTCTCAAAAACACAAGAACATGCACACAATTTGCTCTCTGTTTTCAACAAAACATTTTCTCTCTAAAAACAAAATGCACACACACTTTTTCTCTGTTTTTCCAACCCCTTTCTCTCTCATCCTCAATTGCTTTTTATATGAAAAATGACCAGCAACGGTTGCTGATCAATGGACGACCAGCAACCGTTGCTGATCGTCCATAATGAACGATCGTGCATGAGCGGTTGCTCATGCACGATGGTCGTGCATGAGCGGTTGCTCATGCACGAACGTGGCATGATGGTCAGCGGTTGCTGACCATCAATGCTACGTGCATAATGGTCAGCAACCGCTGACCATTACGCTTCGTGCATGTGCACGAATTCGTGCACATGCATGAAGCTTTAATTAATTAATTAAACAGATAATTGATGAATTAAAATAACATAATCCTTAGCAGCTTTAGGGCATCTTCTAACAGTTTCCACAGAGTTGACTCTGCTCTTCGACCCTTATAAGATCAAGAAGAGGCTTACGCAAAGCGATCTCGGCCACCTGTCGAGGCTCTTGATCGGGCGGGACTTTGTGAAGAGCCACTTTCTCCGATGGATGAACGAGGAGACAGCGAGGCAAGTCGAAAGCAGCAAGGGGGCTGACATCATCGTGAACGACATGGACACGTGCTCTGAGCATCGACTGGTGTTCGTGTTCTGGGCGTCGTCTGGGTCCTACGTCCTCAAGGGGGTTGGATCAAGGAGGTCGTGAAACGGAGGGGCTTGGCTGTTGGCGATGAGGTCGGCATAAATTGGGAGCCTAGTGCTAGCAAGTTCCACTTTAGCCTTCTTCACAAGGCGAATTAGGCTTGATCTTGAATCAGTATTGCTTTCTTTTTTCTTTTTTCTTTTTTTTACCAATAGGAAAAATTCTGATCTCTAGAAAAGGATATTAGTCATGGAAATCTTTTGTATGCAATCAAACTATCTCTCAGAAATTCTATTCTTGGTCAATGCTTCTTTTGAAGCCCAGTTCTATCTTTAATTTTGTTGTGTGAGTTTTCACTGTGGTAATATCTTCGAATGAGTAAAGTTCATTAATGTAGATTGGCAACAACTGACCTTCTTGATCCTGTTTGAGCGCAAATTTTAAATGATTCTTTTTTAAGACAAATTCACATTTGCTTATGATTTTAGAGTTGAATTTTGTAATGACGGCCGCATTACTGGGTAAGTCGCTGTTTCATCAAGATGTTCCTACTGAGCTGTCCAAATCAACAGCTCAGATGTTTTGCCATAGCGTAGGATATCGAAAGGCACCAATAGCATAGGATATCAAATGGCACCAAAGTTAACTTCTTGTAGCTTTCTCCAGCTTTGGCCTTGAACTTCTACATTCCTGCCTGCACAGCTTAATATTTTGTTGTATTTCAAGTATCTGGCATGTCCATATTTGATCATCATGAAAAATGCACCCGGTCCTAAAGATCCAAAAGATAGCCATTGACTTCATATCATTTCGAAAGGTGAGCAATCAATATGGATTTTAGCTTCTCACTTCCAAGCAAAGGCAGTTTGTCTGTTTGTTTGTCTTTAACATGAATTTATTGGTTTTAGGAAATCCCTTCTCTTTATTTAAGTGTTTTCTCAGGATCAAATGTGCAATAAAATAGCTTTGACGAAACAGAAGAGGAGATATCAAAAGAAATTGTTGATGTATCAATAATTTGAAAATTTTCCAAGAGTAGTTCAGAGTTACCCAAAAGGATATCATTGAGATTCAAGTACTTTTCAAGTATAGGATTTCCCTTGTGACTGCAATCCAGAGAGGGCAGTTTTTCATGAACTCTCTGTCACTAACATGTAAATTTAGTTATCTGTCTAATGCCAAAATATAAAAAAATACAAGTAATGAAAAAAAAAAAAAAAAAAAAAAAAAAGAGCTCTAACCCACAATTCATCACACTCACTCACTCACTCTACCCGGAACAGAAAGGTTCGTTGATTGCACCGATTTAACAACACTGATGCCAGCTCCGTTGAGATTTGGCTCCGTTGTATAGTTTTCTTGTAATTGTGGTTAGCTCCCACCGCGGGGGAGGAGAGCGGTGCTAATCACACTTTTTATCTTATCTTAGTTTCATCAACTAGCAATCACGTATCATACTACATAGACAACTAATTATACCCCTCAACACCGAAAGTAAATTTAGGATTTTTGTTTCAGTGATTGATAACACAATGTCCACAAGGCATGACACGACAATGTCAAATGGAGGATAATTCATTCCATGATAGTAGAATGTTTCCGGTATAAAACTAAAGACTGCTGATGTTTTTTTTTCCCTTTTTCCCAACATGCTTCAACGAAGGCAGAAGCTGCAACAAGATGGATTAGTTCTACAATTGCGAATGTTCTACATCTATCCCTGTGGATTAGTGCCGTCACAATTAAGAAAAGAATTCCATACGCTCAGATGCAACCCAAATGTAGGTCTTGACACACAATCCAAGATTCAAATGCATACATAGACAAACGTGTTACATTTGTAAATAGTTGTCATCAAACATTGCCAGAGATTACCTCCATCGTTACGACTACCAAACTGCGAAACAAGGACTTTGTTGATTCACAAAATTGCCTTTGCTTTGTCCAGATGAAGATACATCATCACTTAGGGAGCAAAGGGAACACTAGAGGTTTCATCAGAAGATATGGCAACAATCCGGATGCTTCTTGCTATGTCTTCTGTAGCATTAGAAGAAGCTCCAACCCATGGTGACAGTGAAATGAGAGATCTTCCCCTTCCTGAGGTAATTTATTAGTTGTCTCAGAATTGATGATTGGGTGCTTGAGTGGTGCCACATTGGATTTACAGTAATCGATTCATCAGTTGCCACGTGTACACACTAGGCCCCACCTTGACGTCATCAGATTTCTTTTTGTTTCCTCATAGCTCCCGTTGCTCCCTCAAGTCATCTCTCACTTTGTTTCTTCTTCTTTCGTATTCAAATCCCTAAATCTCGACCCAACTTCAAATCTCTTCTCTCTCTTCTCCTTTTTCGTTTCTTCACAGCTTCCTTTTTTCTTCGCACGTCTCTCGTTTGCTGACGATTCCATCATCAATCTTGCCCTTGATACCCTTGGCGCGACGCGATCCTTTGGCAATGGACAGCTTGGACTGCTCACTCGGGTTCTGCATATGTTTTATAAAAATGCGTCACAGTTGTAACATGTCTAATGTGTTTAGAGATGCATAAACCAGGAAAATCAATATTTCTTTCGAAGATGTGAAACTGCATACGGACCCAAGAAGAACCTGTAAATGCATTACTGAAAGAAGCATCTTAATGCAGGGGAAACAGATACCTACTAGGACAGCTACCAAGAAGGCAAAAATAGAAAAGAGCAGCTCAAGCTAGCAGCTAGATCCACTTGACACACTTGACACACAGACTCGCTTTTATTTTCACTGAGCATGAGAATAAAATTTACACATAGGACTTGAGATCCTTGAAGCGCAAAAGAATTCCAAGATGGGTTCCTTAAAAGAAAATGTCCTGCCCAAGCAAACGACCAATTAATAGCATTTCCAAGCAACTCTGTACATTAGAAATGGAAAAACCGAGTTCAGTAACAGTAACCAACACGAGAAGATATGGATCCGAGTTCACTGGTACAGAAAGGAACTAGGCAAAGAAACGGTACAAAAACGAGCAAATCTGTGAGGTTCAGGAAGAATTGAGTGATTGTAGACGACTAAAACATTAACTGAACCAGAACATTGAATTGCTCCATCTCTTCCAATCACCAAGCAACACCACAGAAACCACAAAACCCCAGTTCCATCGTCAGAGTAATTTCGTCGAACTCCCGGTGAGCATAGTGTTCCATGACGAAGAAACAAATCCAAAACAGAGCAAGCGGACAAAGGGTATCGAGAACGGACCGAGATGTAAGAGCAAGCGGCGACGACCAAGGACATGGAGTTGGTCTTGGTGGGTCGGCATGCGGAGAAGCGGAGGCGGGAAGCCAAGCCCAGGCCTCGCTTCGAGGAGTGGCGAAGGTGGGGAGGATGTCCATCGCTCTGCCGCAGTCTCGGAGCACGTCCTGGAGGCAAGCCTCCATGTCCTCCGTCTCGAACCCTCTGCTGGGGCTGGTTGGCCACACTCTTCGGGCCCTGGCCAAAGGCCGGCGGCGGTCGACTGCTGGCACGAAAAACAGAGTCAAATGAAGTCAGAGCGGGCCAGCGTGTACACATAACTGAGCAATGGACTATTATAGATCTTACATGGCGTTGACCAAGCACGTAAAGGGCCTAACAGTTGAGGTGTTACAAATTATCATTTTTTCCCTTGATTCAGTTTGGTTTATTTTTGCGAAAAGTAAACATATGAAAGTATTTTTATAAATATAATTAATTATATTGTTTTAAAATATGTATTAAATATTTTTTTCATTAATCAACACCAATATGTCAAACAAGTTTGATAGTAATTAAAAAAAAATTTCGTTCATTTTTTTTCTACATAAGCAATTAATTTAAAAAATTTAATTTTTAAATCATCTATTATAAATGGAGCCTTAACTTATATGTATTTTGATTTTCCTATCCTCTTTTTTGTTTATCCTCGCTTATTTTTTCACTTTTTCTTCTTCCTTAAGTAAATAATTATATCTAAATATTTTCGCTAACAGTAAAAATATTTTTTAGAGATATAAACGATTATATATATTTTAAATTGTTCTTTTTCATACAACAAATAGAACCTATTTAAATTATGGCACATTCTCTCTCTTTTTTTTTTTTTTTTTTTAGCAAATGCAACTTTTTAGAGGTTAAACTTTTGTAGTCCTTACTTGCTAGTCGTCGACATGTATTGTTCTAGACTGCAAAGGATTTTCAGCATTGCAGGGAAGAATTCAATTTCATCCCACTTTCTGAGAAATAATTCAAGCATCTAATCTAGTGGAACATCACTTTATAAAATGTAAATATATATAACGTTAAATTTTTAATATTCACAACAATGGGAAAAGAAACTCAGTAAAAATTCTAAAACACTCTCACTTTCAAACGAACAATCATCGAGAATTGAATTTCCAAGGAAAATAGGGAGTTGTAACAATAAAACTCCATGCTATCACTCTTTTTCAAAATATTACAAATTTCCCTAAAAATGTGAACAAATTGATAAAAAGAAAAAAGAAAAAGAAGAAGAAGACAAAGATAAAACAAGCTTACTGTATCCCATAACAACGCCATCTCTTTTCTTTATTTTGTATCATTTTTTGCAAATTTTCTATAAACTCATGCTTAGCTGTGTTTTTTTTATAAACTCATAATTATATAATTTTAAAAAAAATTCTTTGGGAAAAATAAATCAAAAAAATTTCCAGCCTTTTAAAATTCCATCCTATAATTACATTGTGTAATTGATGTAGCAAAAGAAGAAGCTCCAGGAAACTATCTCCAACTCATTATTATAACAATTAAAGAGTTTGAGATAGTATAGTTTCCATAGGAAATCACTCTTCAATCTCGAATCTCGAAATTATTTCCTATTTTATTATTCTCTTAACCTGACTCGAATTAGGAAAGAAACTCTCACTCCTCAGCGCACTAGTAAACTAGACTATATGCCATCCCAATTCCAACGGAAAACTAACCCTATATATTTCCCTCTCTGTAGCCTCCGAGTCCTCATCGTCCTCTGTCTTCCTATTCTCTCTCCAACGTTGTCTTTCTCTCTTTCGTTCTCTCTGAATTTCTCTGCACCCCGTCCTGTTGCCCTCTGTTGTTCTGGCGGAGTGTTTTTCTGTTTCTTCAACCAAAAACCCATGAAGCTCATCGAATTGTCAGGCCCAAGATCGCCTCCCATCGGCGACGTCCTGAGAGGCGAGGTCCACTCGCCGCCATTGATGCACTCTTCGTCGTCGCGCGTTTCTTATCTACATGATGACGAGAAGAAACCCATTGGCGACCACCTGAGAAGCGAGGTCCACTCGTCGCCGTCGATGGAGTCTTCATCGTGCCTTTCTCACCTGCACGATCAGGAGAAGAATGGCGACCAAGGGGCCAGAGGTGTTTCCTCTGCAGGAGTGGTGCCGGCTCGCGAGTTCATTCCCCTCGCGCTTGATCAGAACACGAAGGAAGTCAGTGGCCCTCGTCGAGAAGTCGTTCCTGCCCAACCGAAGCGAAAATCCACGGCCTCACTTACCAATGCCGAATCCTTAATTGCGGAGAAGAAGGCGAAGTGCAAAAGAACGCAGAAGGGAAAGAAAGAGGCCTCAGGATGTGACGCCGAGGAAGTTTCCACAGAGTTGACGCTGGTCTTCGACCCTTATAAGGTCAAGAAGAGGCTGACGCAAAGCGATCTCGGCCACCTGTCGAGGCTCTTGATCGGGCGGGACTTCGTGAAGAGCCACTTTCTCCGATGGATGGACGAGGAGACAGTGAGGCAAATCGAGAGCGGCAAGGGGGCCGACGTCATCGTGAGGGACATGGACACGTGCTCTGAGCATCGACTGGTGTTTGTCTTCTGGGCATCGTCTGGGTCCTATGCCCTCAAGGGGGGTTGGATCAAGGAGTTCGTGAAACGGAGGGCGTTGGAAGTTGGCGATGAGGTCGGGATATATTGGGATCCTAGTGAGCGCAAGTTCCACTTTAGCCTTCTTCACATGGTGGATTAGGCTTGATCTTGAATTAGTATTGTTTTTTTTTTTTTTTTAGTTTGGTGACCAACGGGAAAAATTTGATCTCTTGAAAAGGATATTAGTGATGGAATTCTATTGTATGCAATCAAACTATCTCTCAGCAATTCAATTCTTGGTGAGTGCTTCTTTTGAAGCCCGCTTCTGTCTTTAATTTTGTTGTGTGAGTTTTCACTGTGGTAATATCTTTGAATGGGTAAAGTTGATTATTGTAGATTGGCAACATCTGACTTTCTTAATCCTGTTGGAGCAAAAATTTTAAATGATCTTTTTCTAAGATGGACTTCTTATTTGGTAGTGATCGGTGTCTCTGTTGGCTATTTAATTTAGAGTTGAATTTTGTAATGGCGGCTGCATTACTGGGTAAGTCTAAGTTGGCTTGGTTTCCAGCACATGCCTATGGATGAATGTGCAGATTGCAATGCTGTTGGCACTGCAATGAGCGCCTACGTAGATTGTGCTTTCACCTCAACAGTGAATGCATAAGCTGGTTTTTAGTTATTGTTTCATCAATATGTTTCTACTTAGCTCTCCTTCTCAATAGCTCATATGTTTTGTCATAGAATAGGATATCCAAAGATGCCAAAGTTAACTTCTTGTAGCTTTCTCCAGCTCTGGCCTTAGAAACTCGTTCGCAAAACTTCTGAATCCCTGCCTGCACATCTAAATTGTCTGCTAAATTTCGGGTATCTAACATGTCCGTGTTTGATCATCAAAAAGAAGTCACCTGGCCTTAAAGATCCAAAAGATTGTCTTACACTTCGCATCCTCTGCATATATCTCTCTTTCTATTTATTATGATTCATCAAAACCTTAAAAACTACTAAATATTTTGGCATATCGATAAGCAGAATGAGGCTTTTAAGCCTGTTGCTCAAGAAAAGAGCAGCTTTCGCTCGACAATGAAAGCTATCTAATCTCCTCCCACACATTACATCATTTTTCTTTGTCTTGTGCATTGAACACCAATCTTGCAATGATTTATTGGCAATAAGTCCCTTTAAATTCAGTTTACAGTTGTGATTATCAAGCTTAACTGTTCAAGAGATCGTAGTTTTCTGGCAAGTGTACAGAGTGCCTTTTGACAAAAGTATCTTTTCTACTGACAAGAAGTTCAATTTTCCAGTAGCAATCCCAGAGTTTGAACATCGAGAAAGTGAATCAGAGTCAATCTTATATTCCTGATGCCTTTCTGTGTGTAGAAATGTCTTGTACTCAAACAACATGGCAATACAATATACTTCTAATTCCAATTCTATTTTATCATAGCTTCATCAACTGCCATTCCCTTATCATATAATACATCAATAACTAATTATTCCCCTCAATGCCAAAAGCATATTTAGGATTTTTGTTTTTTTGTTTTTTTTTTTTTTTTTTTTTATGATGGAAAATAAGACACTGTCCATAAGGCATAACATGACAATGTCCAGTGGACAATAATTCATTCCATTATTAGTTGATTAATTCCTGTCTAAGATTAAACTTGGCAAAGACTGCTGATGCTTTTTTTTTGTCTTTTCACAACATGCTTCAACGAAGTTAGAAGCTGCGACAAGAGCTTCTCATTAAAGAAAACTGTAGCATGCTTTACGTCATGCTGTGTGGACTAGTACAGTCACAATTAATTAAAGATCTCATACACTCAGATGAAATCAGAATGTATGTCTCGATAGACAATACAATATTCAGATGGGTACATAGACAAACATATTAAATTTGTAAATAGTTATCAACAGATCACTTCCCTTGTTACATTTACCAAACTAAAAAGCAAGGACTTCCGTGATGCATGCAGTCACCTTCGCTTTGTCCAAATGGAGGTATATCATCAGTTAGGGAGGGAAAGGGAACACTAGAGGTTCCATTAGAAGATTTGGAAAACGGTCTGGAGGTCTCTCGCTGTGTCTTCAGTAGCATCAGAAAAAGGTCCAATCCCTGCTGACAGTGAAACGGGGGATCTTTTCTTCCTGAGGCAATTTCACAGCTACCGTTACTCTCTCTCATCTCTCACTTTCTTTTCTTCTTCCTTGTCCAAATCCCTCAATCTAATCCATCTTCAAATACCTTCGATCCCTTCTCCTTTTTCGTTTCTTCAAGACTGCCTTGTTAATTTTTTTTTTCCTCCCTGTCTCTGGTTCACCGGCGGTTCTGGTATCATTCTCACTCCGATACCCTTGGCATCATGCAATCCTGTGGCGTCAAACAGGTCGTGCTGCCCACTCAGGCTCGGATGTGTTCCATATGGGTGCATCGCAGTTGTGACATATCTATTGTGTTCAGAGACCGCAAAGCAGGAAAGTCTATTTCTCTCAAAGATGTGCAAACGCATACGGACCTAAAAAGAACCTGTAAATGCATTACTGAAAGAAGCATCTTTATGCATGCAGGGGAACCACGCCCCACCGAGACAGATAGACAGAAGTAGTAAAGGATATGGGACTCGAGATCTTCAGAGTACAAAAGAATAAGATGGGCTGCTCATCGGATGAAAAGTGTCCTGCCCAAGCAAACAACCAATTAGCAGCATTTCCAAGCAACTCTGTACATGGTGACTGAAAAACCAAGTGCAGTAAGAGTAACCAACACAAGATGATATCGATCTGAGCTCACTGATTATAAGTAGCGAAAGGAGCCGGGCAATGAAATAGTAGACAAGCAATTCGGTGGGGTCCAGGAAGAATGAATGATAATAGAGGACTAAAACAGGTAACTGAACCAGAACATTGAATTGCTCCATTTCTTCCAATCACCAAGCAACGCCAGAGAAACAACAAAAATTCCAGTTCCATCATCAGAGTTGTCTCATCGAACTCCTGAGAACGAGGACAAAGGGCATCGAGAACGGACCGAGATGTAAGAGAAAGTGGGGACGACCAAGGACATTGGAGTTGGTCTTGCCGCATCGGCATGTGGAGACGCAGAGGCGGAAAGCCAAGCCCAGCCCACGCTTCGAGGTGGGACCGCTCTGCCGCCATCTCGGAGCGCGTACTGGAGGCAAGCCTCCTTGTCCCCCCATCTCGAACCTCTGTCGGGGCTGGTTCCGAACGCTCTTCGGGCCCTCGCCAGAGGCTCCGCCGTTGGTGGCGGCAGCGGCTGCGGTGGCGGCAGCCGCAGTCTGGCGAGCCGCGAAGAAATGAGAAAGAGAGTCCGATGAAGTCAGAGTGGGCCAGCGTGTACACGTAACTGAGGACTTTGACTACGATTGATCTTACGTTGCACTGATTAAGCACGTAAAGGGCCCTAACAGCTCACATGTTACGTGATGGCCGTATTCTCATAATCAATGGTACTACCCAAAATAATTAGAAAATAATATTTTTATTATCGATAATAATTATATCAAAACATTTTTGACAGCGATAAAAATATTTTTCATTCATTTATTTTTTAAGTGATATAATCAATTATTTTAAAATATATATTTTAAATCATTTATTTCCATTGCTCTATCTTAGTTTCATAATTTATCTTTGCTTACTTTCTTTTTCTTATGGAGTACGTCTATATTTTTTTCTTTCACTTTTTCTTCTTACTTACGTAATCATAAAAGATATTAGCACAATGTACTCCTTGGGTGGAGCCTATTTGTATAGGAGAAGATATGTCAATGAGATTGAATACGGTTATTCTTTTATTTCATTGAATCTCTATTTATTTTACGAAAAATAAATGATTTAAAAAATATTTTTCTAAAGATCATCATTTGTATTGCTTGAAAAAATAGATAATTAAATTTATTGTCGATAATAAGTTATATCTAAATATTTTTGAAAATGATGAAAATATTTAATATTTATCTTTTCAACGATATTAGTGTTTACTTTTAAATATCTTTAAATGAATATTTTTCAAGAAACAAACAAACCTAATCAAGCTATGGCACATTCTTTATTGTTTTTTTATGAAATGAAACTTTTGGTCCTTACTCGCTGGCCGTCAACATGTATTATTTTGGACTATTTACGATTTTAAACATTACAAGGAAGAATTCAATTTCCTTGAAATAATTATAGCATCTAGTCTATCATAACATCATTTTATATATATGACATTATATTTTTTATATTCACCACAATGGGAAAAAAAAGATTCAAGAAAATTAAAGACTGATTTGGCTTTCATAAGAGCACTCCTCAAGAATTGAATTTCAAAGGAAGATAGAGATAGCCTATTTGCATGTAATAATAAAGTTCCATACTATTACCCTTTTTCTAAAGATTTCAAATTTCCCATTGGTCACTGACTAAAGGAAATACTAATTCAAGGTTATTGATGTTACAAAAGAAAAATTTTGATTATTGATGTTACGATGGGTATAGTTTAAAGATTTTTGTGGTATTATGCCTACAATGTTTTCAAATAAAACCTATAGGAAACAAATAATTTAACTAGAACATGAAAATGTCTCACTCGAACAATGTGAACAAATTGATATAAAAAATAAGACAAAGATAAAACAAACTTACATCCGTGTTTTTTTTTTTTTTATAAACTCATTATTATATACATTTGAAAATCTTTCTTTTGTTAAAATAAATCAAACAAAATTTCTAGCCTTTTGAAATTCCGTCCTATTACATGATGATAATAATGTATCAAAAAGAAGAAGCTCGTTCATAGCATAGATCTAACAGGAAGTTATCTTCAACTCATTATTTAGAATAATTAAAGAGTTTACGCAGGGAATCCATCTTCATTCTTGAATCTTGAAATTATTTCCTATTTTACTAATCTTAATCTGACTCGAATTAGGAAAGAAACTCACTCCCCAGCGCGCTCTCGAAGCCATGCCACTTCCAACGGTAAACTATATATTTCCTCTTTGTTTCTATCCTCTCTCCAAGGTTGTCTTTCTTCTGTCTTTCGCTCTCTCTGAATTTCTCCGCACCCTGTTGCCCTTCGTTGTTCTCGCGGAGTGTTTCTCTGTTTCTTCAACCAAAAACCCATGAAGCTCACCGATTTCTTGGGCCCCAATTCGCCTCCCATCGGCGACCTCCTGAGAGGCGAGGTCCACTCGCCGCCATTGATGGACTCTTCGTCGTCGCGCGTTTCTTATCTACATGATGACGAGAAGAAACCCATTGGCGACCACCTGAGAAGCGAGGTCCACTCGCCGCCGTCGATGGAGTGTTCGTCGTGCCTTTCTTATCTGCAGGATCGGGAGAAGAATGGCGACCAATGGGCCAGAGGTGTTTCCTCTGCAGGAGTGGTGCCGGCTCGCGAGTTCTTTCCCCTCGCGCCTGATCAGAACACGAAGGAAGTCGGCGGCCCTCGTCAAGAAATCGTTCCTGCCCAACTGAAGAGAAAATCCATGGCCTCACTTACCAATGCCGAATCCTTAACTGTGGAGAAGAAGGCGAAGTGCAATAGAGCGCAGAAGGGAAAAGAAAGAGGCCTCAGGATGTGATGCCGAGGAAGTTTGCACAGAGTTGACGCTGCTCTTCGACCCTTATAAGATCAAGAAGAGGCTAACGCAAAGCGATCTCGGCCACCTGTCGAGGCTCTTGATCAGGCGGGACTTCGTGAAGAGCCACTTTCTCCGATGGATGAACGAGGAGACGGTGAGGCAAGTCGAGAGCGGCAAGGGGGCCGACGTCATCGTGAGGGACATGGACACGTGCTCTGAGCATCGACTGGTGTTCGTGTTTTGGGCGTCGTCTGGGTCCCACGTCCTCAAGGGGGGTTGGATCAAGGAGTTCGTGAAACGGAGGGGGTTGGCGGCTGGCGATGAGGTCGGGATATATTGGGATGCTATTGCTAGCAAGTTCCACTTTAGCGTTCTTCGCAAGGCAAATTAGACACAATCTTGAACTAGCATTGTTGTTGCTCAGTGACCAACAGAAATTTTTTTGATCTTTAGAAAAGGATATAGTGATGGAATTCTTTTGAAGTCCAGTTCTCTGTCTTTAATTTTCTTCTATGAAGTTTTCACTATGGCTATATCTTTGAATGGGGAGAGTAGATTATGGTAAATTGGCAACGTCTCACTTTCTTAATCTTGTCCGAACACAGATTGTAAATGATCCTTTTTAACGCAGACTACTTATTTGGTACTGATCGGTCTCATGCAAATACACATTTCATATTTGCTTCTGATTTTAGAGTTGATTTTTGTAGTGGCGGCCACATTATTGGGCAAGTCTATGTATAAGTTGGCTTAGTTTCCGGCACATGCCTATAAATGAATGTGCAGGTTGCAATGCTTTTGGCAGTTCAATACATGCCTACGGATTTCGCGCTTTAACCTCAACAGTGAATGAATAAGCTGGCTTTTAGTTAAACACTACAAATCAACAGCTCAGATGTTAACTACTTGCGGCTTTCTCCAGCTTTGGCCTTGGACACTTTTTGAAAAATTCCTAAATCTCTGCCTACACAGCTTAATCGTCTGCTAAATTTCAAGTATCCGGCATGTCCGTGTTTGATAATCATGAAAAGTCACCTTGTCCTAAAGATCCAAAAGATTGTCGTACACTTCATATCGTTTCGAAGGTGAGCGGTCAGTATGGATTTCAGCTTCTCACTTTCAAGCAGGCAGTTCGTCTTTTTTTTATTTGTCTGTAACATTACTTTATCGGTCTTAGGAATTCCCTTCTCTTTGTTTGAGTGTTTTCTGGGACCAAATGTGCAATAAAATAGCATTGAGATTCAAGTATTTTCCAAGTACAGAATTTTCCTTGTGGCTACAGTCCCCAGAGAGCATTTTTTCATGAACTCTCTGTTACTAACACAGAAATTTAGTTATCTGTCTAATGCCAAAAAATAAGAAATAAAAGTAATAACAAAACAGAAAAGCTCTAACCTGCAATTCATCACACTCACTCACTCTGCCCGGAGCAGAAGGTTCATTGACTGCGCCGATTTAACAACACTGATGCCGGCTCTGTTGAGATTTGGCTGTGTCATATAGTTGTCTCGCTATCGTGGCTAGCTGAGAGAGAGAGAGAGAGAGAGAGAGAGAGAGAGGTGATCTAAGATCAGTGAACATGATTACCAATCAGACACGGGTTTGAAGGGGAGTACTTTTCTTCCCTATGGTGTTGGACTTTTGAGGAGGGTGTCGGAAGTATCTGCTGTGCCCCTAAAGTTTGTACCCAGGAACATCCGCTAAATTTGATGCCTTTAGTTTTTTACGGTCAGCACTATTGGTGGAATTGGGGAGGCAAATCCTTGCTTTGGTGCCTGAATCCGCAAGATTGCTAAGAACCATCTTTTCTGTTTATAAGAAGTTCAATTTTCAGGACGCAATCCCATTGTCTAAATTCAGAGAAAGTGAAACAGAGCCAATGTCACATTCCTCATATTTTTGTGCGGGAATATATTTTGTATTCCGACCCCATGGCTCATATACTATGCTGCTAATCACACTTCTTATCTTAGTTTCGTCAACTGGCAATCACTTATCATATAATAAATCAATAACTAATTATTCCCCTCAATGCCAAAAGCATATTTAGGATTTTTGTTTTGCTCAATGATGGAGAATAAGACAATGTCCACAAGGCATGACACGACAATCAGGCTTTCTATTATTTTCACTCACTTTGATAGAAAAAACTTCACCTGTGGGACTTGATATTCCAAGATGGGTTCCTCGGAAGAAAAGTGAAAAGTGTCCTGCTCAAGCAAACAACCAATTAGTAGCAATGCCAAGCAAGTCTATAAATAGTGATTAGAAAACCGAGTGCAGTAAGAGTAATAAATACAAGAAGAGATGGATCGAGTTCGGGATCATTGATACAGAAAGGAACTAGGTGAAGAAACAGTACAGGCACAAGCAATTCTGTGGGTTCCAGGAAGAATGAGTGACGATAGCGGACAAAAGCAGTAACTGAACCAGAACATGGAATTGCTCAATTTCTTCGGAGCACTTAGCAACACCAAAGGAACAACAAGAACCCAGCTCCAGCGCCAGAGTAATTTCCATCGGACACCTGGTGGGCATAGCGTATAGCGTTCCATGGCAAGGCGACAAATCCGAAACGCAGAAGGAGGTATCGACAACGGACCGAGATGTAACGGCAGGACGACGACGGACATGGAGTCGGCCTTGGCAAGTCGGAATGCAGAGACGGCAGAGGCGGGAAGCCAAGCCCAGGCCTCCCGCTTCGAGGGAGGGACGAAGGTGGGGTTGATGTCCATCGCTCTGCCACCGTCTCGGAGCGCGGACTGTTGGGGCTGGTTCGGCACGCTCTTGGGGCCCTCGCCGGAGGCTCCGCCGTCGGTGGTGGCGGCGGCCGCCGGCTGGTGAGCCGGGAAGAAATGAAAAAGAGTCTGATGAAGTCAGGGTGGACCAGCGTGTACACGTGACTTATGAATCGACTGCTATTGATCTTACGTGGCATTGGTCAATCACGTAAAGAGACAATGTGAAGGGCCTAACAGCTCAAGTGTTACCAATTATAATTTTTTTCTTTTAATCACGTAAATAGATTTTTCTATTTCTATTTCTAGAAGAGTTTATAAGCAAAAATAACCGTTTGATATCGACACAAAATTTCTACTCTAAAAATAGAAATTCGTTTGATAACGACACAAAATTTCATCCTTTCAAACAGCGGTGGCAACGACCAACAACCTTTAATATAAAAACAAAAATAAAAATGATTTAGTAACAAAAAAATAATGAATAAAATAAAATAAAATAAATCATAAAAAATAATATAAAATATCCTTTAAAATAAATTTATTTTATTTATTCTATTTTATTTTATTTTACGAATAAATTTATTTTAAAATGAATAAAAATAAAAAATAAAAAAATTTATTTGGCAAAACACTCGAGGCAAACAAAAATAAATTTATTAGATTTAATAAATCTAATAAATTTATTTTTAATAAACTAAAAATAAAATGATAAATAAAAATAATTTATTTTAATAACTTTATTTTTATTTTTAAATGAATAAAATGAATATATTTATTTTTATTTATTTTTATTTTTAATAAAATGAGGAGAGGCGGAGGAGGAGGAGGAGGAGAGGCATAGAGGAGATGAGGGAGGACTTACCGAAATTAGGGCTTAGTGAGAAAAATTATTTCGATTTTTTCTTCAGAAATCGAAGTATAAAATTTTAACTTCGATTTCTCTTCCAAACCTCTTTTCGGAATGTAAATCTATTTAGGAAATAGAAAAACCGAATAGATTTATCAAAGGATTTTCTTCCAAAAACAGTGCCCAGGAATGTAAATTTTGGATTATTACGCACCCCTTTCCTTTGCAAAAAATTTTAAAAAAATGATTTTCTTATAAATATGATTACCATTATTTTAAATATTTTTTAAATAATTTATTCATTATCAATAATAATTATGTCTAAACATTTTTGATAGCTATAATAATATTGGTCATTCATTTATTTTTGTCGCGATATGAACGATTATTTTTAAAAAATAATTTTCAAATCATTTATTTTATGAAAGAAATAGAGCTTTAATTTCTTCCCATATCTCTCACTCTATCCTCTTTTGCTAGTTTATCCTTACTTACCTCTCTTTCATTAGGACTATTTTTGTATTTTTTTTACTTTCTTATTTATGTAATTTTAGAAAATAGGGAAAAAATAGCGAAAACCAGAAAGTATGCTCACTATGATACATTTATTCCAAACATTTTTTTTGTAACATAAAAACTCCAAACTTATACCCGTATGACACACTTAACTCATAAATTTTTACATGACATAAGAAACAATAAACTTATATTTGTGTGATACATTTACCCAATTTTTTTTTATAATACCAAAAACCCACACTTGTGGTTATATGACACGTTTACTCTAAAATTTGAGGTGAATGTGTCACGAGGATACAAAAAATTTGGTATAACTTGGGGTAATGTGTTACATGGATATAAGTTTGGAGTTGTTTGTGTCATAAAAAAAAATTTAAATAAAATGTCACATTGGGTATAGTTTAGAGTTTTTGGAAGCTTTTTCCCTAGAAGATAATAGGACATTGTACTTCTTGGGTGGAGCTATCTGCGAAGGAGGAGGTGTTAGTGGGATTGAATTTTGTTTCTCCTACATTTATTCTTCTACTTTTATTAAGCCCCATTTATTTTGCAAAAAATAAATAATTTAAATTTAAAAAAAAAAATTGTTGCTTCTATCACTTGAAATATTTAGTCAATGAAAAAAGTTTTCATTATCAACAATAAGTTATGTTTAAATATTTTCACAAGTGACGAAAATTTATTTATGTTTTTGAGCGATATAAGTGATAATTTTACAATATTCTTCAAATTATTCATTTTCAGTTAAACAAACAAAACCTACTCTCTCTTTTTTTCTAAGAAATGCAACTTTAGTAGAGAATAAACTTTTGTAATCCTTACTTGCTGGTCATCAACATGTATTATTTTGGACTATAAAGAATTTTCAACATGACAAGGAAGAATTCAATTTTATCCCAATTTCCGAGAAATACTTTGAGCATCTAGTCTATTGGAACGTCACTTTATAAAATGTAGACATATATATAACATTAAAATTTTTATAATCACCACAGCAGGAAAAAAAAAAGGCTAAAAAAAAAATTAAAGACACTAAATTTCAGAAGAACATTCATCAAGAATTAAATTTCTGAAGAAAATAATGATAGCCCAATTGTGCGCAACAATAAAATTCTATGCGTAACAATAAGAATTTTTCTAAGGATTACAAACTCCTCCCAAAAGAAATAGTAATTTAAGAATATTGATGATACAAAGAAAATTTGATTATTGATGTTACGAAATGCATAATTTTGGATTTTTTCTGGTATCATCCCTATAACATATTCAACTAAAACCTTATTGGGCAAGATAATTTAACTAGAACAAGATAGTGTCCCTCTCAAAAAATGTTAACAAATTGATCCAAAAAAAAAAAAGGCAAATATAAAATAAGCTTATAGTACCCCTTTCCGATGCGGTCTCTTTTCTTTATTTTGTGTAATTTTTTGGAATGTAACTACCCATGTTTTTTTATAAGCTCATTATCATAAACATTTTAAATTCTTTCTCTTGTTAAAATGTATCAATTTTTTTTCCAGCCTCTTAAAGTTCCGTCCTATTGCATGATGAAAATAATGTAACAAATTAGGAAATCAATCTTGAATCTTGAAATTACTTCCTAATTTACTAATCTTAACCTGACTCGGATTAGGAAAGAACATCTCACTCCTCCGCACACTCGAAACTTGACTCCAAAGCCGTCCCAATTCCAACGGTAAACTATATATTTTCCTCTCTGCCTCCGCGTCCTCATCGTCCTCTGTCTCTCTGTTCTCTCCAACGTTGTCTTTCTCTCTCTCTCTTTCGCCCTCTCTAAATTCCTCTGAACCGCGTTGCCCTTTGTTGTTCTTTCGAAGCACTTTCCTGTTTCTTTCGCCAAAAACCCTTGAAGTTCATCGATTTCTTGGGCCCCAGATCACCTGCCATGGGCAACATCCTGAGAGGTGATGTCCACTCGCCGCCATTGATGGGCTCTTCATCATCGCGCGTTTCTCATCTGCAAGATCACGAGCAGAAACCAGTTGGCGACCACCTGAGAAGCGAGGTCCACTCGCCGCCGCCGTCGATGGACTCTTCCTCGTGCCTTTCTTCTCTGCACGATCAGGAGAAGGATCGTGACGAAGGAGCCAGAGGTACTTCGTCTGCAGGAGGGGTGGTGTCTCGCGAGGTCTTCCCCGTCGCGCCTGATCGGACCACGAAGGAAGTTGGCGGCCCTTCTCAAGAAATCGTTCCCGCCCAACTGAAGCGAAAATCCGTGGCCTCACTTACCGATGCCGAAACCTTAATTGTGGAGAAGAAAGCGAAGTGCCAAAGAACGCAGAAGGGAAAGAAAGAGGCCTCAGGATGTGACGCCGAGGAAGTTTCCACAGAGTTGACGCTGCTCTTCGACCCTTACAAGATCAAGAAGAGGCTTACGCAAAGCGATCTCGGCCACCTGTCGAGGCTCTTGATCGGGCGGGACTTGGTGAAGAGCCACTTTCTCCGGTGGATGAGCGAGGAGACAGTGAGGCAAGTCGAGAGCGGCGAGGGGGCCGACGTCATCGTGAGGGACTTGGACACGTGCACTGAGCATCGACTGGTATTTGTGTTTTGGGCGTCGTCTGGGTCGTACGTCCTCAAGGGGGGTTGGATCAAGGAGTTCGTGAAACGGAGGGGCTTGGCAGCTGGCGATGAGGTCGGGATATATTGGGAGCCTAGTGCTAGCGAATTCCACTTTAGCCTCCTCCACAGAGCGAATTAGGCTTGATCTTGATCTAGTATTTTTTTTTTTGGTTGACCAACAGGAAAATCTTGATCTCTGCAAAAGGATATTAGTGATAGAATTCTATTGTATGCAGTGACACCATCTCTCAGGAAATTTAATTCTTGGTGAATGCTTCTTTTGAAGCCTGGTTCTGTCTTTCAATATTCTTGTGAGAATTTTCACTGTGGTAATATCTTTGAGTGGATGAAATTGATTATTGTAGATTGGCAACATCTGACTTTCTTAATTCTGTCTAAGCACAAATTTTAAGCGATCCTTTTTTAAGACGGACTTCTTATTTCTTGATGACCGATGTGACTCTAATTTCCTATTATATAAATAGGCTTTCTGCAAATAGAGTTCAGTTTTGTAATAGCAGCCGCATTACCGGGCAAGTCTATGTATAAGTTGGCTTGGTTTACACCACATGCCTATAGATGAGTGTGCAGATTGCAATGTTGTTGACAGTTCAATACATGCCCACATATTTTGCGCTTTCGCCTCAACAGTGAATGCATAAGCTGCTTTTTTGTCACTGTTTCATCAAGATGTTTCTACTGAACTATCCAGATCAACAGCTCTCTGATGTTTTGCCATAGCATAGGATATCCAAAGATGCCAAAGTCAACTTCTTGTAGCTTTGTCCAGCTTTGGCCTTGGACACTTTGAAAAACTTCCAAATCCCTGCTTGCACAGCTTAATTGTCTGCTAAATTTTAAGTATGTGGCATGTTGGTGTTTGATCATCATGAAAAAGTCACCTGGTCCTAAAGATCCAAAAAGATTGCTGTAGACTTTGTATCATTTCGAAAGGTGGGCGATCAATATGGATTTCAAACTTCTCACTTCCAAGCAGAGGCAATTTGTTTATTTCTCTGCAACATTAACTTATTAGTTTCAGGAAATGCCTTCTCTTTGTTTGAGCGTTTTTCCAGAACAAATGTGCAATGTAATAGCTTCGATGACCAAAAGAGGAGAGATCAAAAGGGGTCATGATTTATCAATAATTTGAAAATTTTCCAAGAGTAGTTCGGGGGTTACTCATAATGATATTATTGAGATTCAAGTATTTTCCAAGTACAGGATTCCTTGTGACTGCAGTCCAGAGAGGGCAGTTTTTCATGAACTCTCTGTCGCCAACATGGAAATCTAGTTATCTTAATCTGTCTAATGCCAAAAAATGAAAATAAAACAGACAACTTTAACCCGTAGATCATCACACTCACTCACTCTGCCCATAATGGAAAGGTTCGTTGACTACATCGGTCTAACAACACTAATGTCGGCTCTGTTGAGATTTGGCTCCATCGTATAGTTTTCTTGCAATTATGGTTAGCTCATGGAGAGAGGTGAGCTAAGATCAGGGTACATGATTAGTGATCTGGCTTGAAGGGGAGTACCGTTCTTCCCTATGCCTTTGAACTTTTGAGGAGGTTGTCTGGAGTCTCTGTTGTGCCCTTGAAATTTGTACCAATAAGCATCCGCTAAATTTGGTGCCTTTGGATTTTTACAGTCGGTACTATCGGCGGAGTTGGGGAAGCAAATCATTGCTTTGGTGTCTAAATCCGGCGGATTGCTAACGACCATCATTTCTATTTATAAGAATGTTCAATTTTCAGGATGCAGTCCCAGTGTCTGAATCCAGTGAAAGTGAATCAGAGTCAATCTCACCTTCCTAATGTTTTTCTGCGCACAGATACATTTTGTATTCAGACCACATGGCTCATATAATATGCAGCTAATCACACTTCTTATCTTATCTTAGTTTCATCAACGAGTAGTCACTTATCATATAATAAACACACCAATAACTAATTATTCCCCTCAACACCAGAAGTAGATTTAGGAATTTTGTTTCAGTCGACGATGGAGACCAAGGCAATGTCCACCAGGCATTGATAGTAGAACGTTTCCCGCATAAGATCAAAGATTGCCGATGCTTTCTTCTTTTCCAACATGCTTCAACGAAGGCAGAAGCTTCAACAAGACAGATTAGTTGTACGACCGCGAATGTTCTACATCTATCCCTGTGGACTAAGTACAGTCACAATTAAGGAAAGAAATCTATACGCTCAGATGCAATCAGAATGTAGGTCTTGATAGACAATATAATATCCACATGCGTGCATAGACAAACATATTATATTTGTAAGTAGTTGTCAACAACCATTGCCAGAGTTAATTTCATCGAACTCCCGAGAACGAGGACAAAGGGCATCGAGAACGGACCGAGATGTAAGAGCAAGTGGGGACGACCAAGGACATTGGAGTTGGTCTTTCCGCATCGGCATGTGGAGACGCAGAGGCGGAAAGTCAAGCCCAGCCCACGCTTCGGGGTGGGATCGCTCTGCCGCCGTCTCGGAGCGCCTACTCGAGGCAAGCCTCCTTGTCCTTGTCCCCCCGTCTCGAACCTCTGTCGGAGCAGGTTCCGGACGCTCTTCGGGCCCCCGCCAGAGGCTCCGCCGTTGGCGGCGGCAGTGGCGGTGGCGGCCGTCTGGCGATCCGCGAAGAAACGGAAACGAGAGTGCAATGAAGTCAGCGTGGGCCAGCGTGCACACGTAAGTGATAAATTTGGCTAATTTTGATCTTACGTGGCACTGATCAAGCACGTTTACGGGGCCTAACAGCTGCAAGTGTTACGTAATGGCTATCACATCTCCTACTCTTGTCGTAATCAACGGAATTACTCTAAATAATTAGCAAATAATATTTTTATTATTCATAATAATTATATCAAAACATTTTCACCAATGATAAAAATATTTTTCATTTATTTATTTTTCTAAATAATATAATCAATCAATTTAAGAAATATAATTTTCAAATTATTTATTCATCGTTAAATAGACTGAGTTATGATTTCTTCCTATCTCTATTGCTATATCCTCATTTCCTAATTGATATTTGCTTACTTTCTTTTTCTTATGAAGCATTTCTATATTTTTTTTTTCACTTTTTTTCTCACTTACATAACCATAAAAGATATTAGGGCAATGTACTCCATGGGTGGAGCTATTTGTATAGGAGGAGATATGTCAGTGGGATCGAATACAGTCACTCTTTCATATCGATGAAGCTCTATTTATTTTAGAAAAATAAATAATTTTAAAATATTTTTTAAAATATTTTTTAAAATATCTTTTATTATTTGAAAAAATTAGATAATAAAATTCATTATCAACAATAAGTTATATCTAAATATTTTCCCATATGACAAAAATATATATTTTTGGTCGAAAATGATGAAAATATTTAATATTTATTTTTTTTAACGATATAAAAGACTATTTTCAAATATTTTTAAATGAATATTTTTCACAAAACTAATAGAACCTAACCAAGCTATGGCACATTCTTTATAGTTTTTTTATGAAATGAAACTTTGGTAGAGATTGAACTTTTGTAGTCCTTACTTGCTGACTGTCAACATGTATTATTTTGGACTATTTAGGATTTTCCACATAAAAAGGATGAATTCAATTTCTTGGAAATAATTCGAGCATCTAGTCTATTAGAACGTCACTTTGTATATATGACATTATATTTTTTTTATATTCACCACACTAGGAAAAAAATACTCAATAGAATCAAATATGATTTGGCTTTCATGAGAACACTACTCAAAAATTGAATTTCTAAGGAAGATAGAGATAGCCCAATCGCATGCAATAATAAAGTTCCATACCATTACCCTTTTTCTGAAAATTAAAAATTTCCTGTTCCTCACTGACTAAAGGAAATACTAATTCAAGATTATTGATGTTGCAAAAGAAAAGTTTCGATTATTGATTTTATAATGGGTATAATTTAAAAAAATTTGTGGTATTATCCCTACAACGTATTCAAATAAAACCTTATATAGGAAACAAATAATTTAACTAGTATAGGAAAGTGTCTCACTTGAGCAATGAGAACAAATTGATATAAAAAATAAGACAAAGATAAAGAAAAACTTACATCCATTTTTTTTTTTATAAACTCATTATTATATACATTTGAAAATCTTTCTTTTGTTAAAATAAATCAAACAAAATTTCCAGCCTTTTGAAATTCCGTCCTATTACATGATGATAATAATGTAACAAAAAGAAGAAGCTCGTTCATAGCATCGATCTAATAGGAAGTTATCTTCAACTCATTATTTAGAATAATTAAAGAGTTTGCGATATCATAGTTTACACAGGGAATCCATCTTCAAATCTTGAATCTTGAAATTATTTCCTATTTTACTAATCTTAACCTGACTCGAATTAGGAAAGAAACTCTCGCTCCTCAGCGCGCCCTCGAGGCCATGCCATTTCCAACGGTAAACTATATATTTCCTCTTTGTTTCTATCCTCTCTCCAACGTTGTCTTTCTTCTGTCTTTCTCTCTCTCTGAATTTCTCCGCACCCCGTTGCCCTCTGTTGTTCTGGCGGAGTGTTTTTCTGTTTCTTCAACCAAAAACCCATGAAGCTCATCGATTTCTTGGGCCCCAATTCGCCTCCCATCGGCGACATCCTGAGAGGCGAGGTCCACTCGCCACCATTGACGGACTCTTTGTTGTCCCGCCTTTCTTGTCTGCAGGATCGCGAGAAGAAACCCATTGGCAACCACCTGAGAAGCGAGGTCCACTTGCCGGCATCGATGGACTCTTCGTCATGCTCGTGCCTTTATTATCTGCACAATCAGGAGAAAAATGGCGACGAAGGGGTCAGAGGTATTTCTTCTGCAAGAGTGGTGGTCGATCGCGAGTTCTTCCCCCTCGCGCCTGATCAGAACACGAAGGAAGTCGGCGGCCCTCGTCAAGAAGTCGTTCCTGCCCAACCGAAGCGAAAATCCATGGCCTCACTTACCAATGCCGAATCCTTAATTGCGGAGAAGAAGGCGAAGTGCAAAAGAACGCAGAAGGGAAAGAAAGAGGCCTCAGGATGTGGTGCCGAGGAAGTTTCCACAGAGTTGACGCTGCTCTTCGACCCTTATAAGTTCAAGAAGAGGCTAACGCAAAGCGATCTCGGCCACCTGTCGAGGCTCTTGATCAGGCGGGACTTTGTGAAGAGCCACTTTCTCCGATGGATGAACGAGGAGACAGCGAGGCAAGTCGAGAGCAGCAAGGGGGCCGACGTCATCGTGAGGGACTTGGACAAGTGCTCTGAGCATCGACTGGTGTTCGTGTTTTGGGCGTCGTCTAGATCTTACGTCTTCAAGGGGGGTTGGATCAAGGAGTTCGTGAAACGGAGGGGGTTGGCGGCTGGCGATGAGGTCGGGATATATTGGGATGCTATTGCTAGCAAGTTCCACTTTAGCGTTCTTCGCAAGGCAAATTAGACATAATCTTGAACTAGCATTGTTGTTGTTCAGTGACCAACAGAAAATTTTTGATCTGTAGAAAAGGATATAGTGATGGAATTCTTTTGAAGCCCGGTTCTATGTCTTTAATTTTCTTCTATGAAGTTTTCAATGTGGTGATATCTTAAAATGGGGAGAGTAGATTATGGTAAATTGGCAACATCTCACTTTCTTAATCTTGTCCGATCACAGATTGTAAATGATCCTTTTTTAACGCAGACTACTTATTTGGTACTGATCGGTCTCATGCAAATACACATTTCATATTTGCTTCTGATTTTAGAGTTGATTTTTGTAGTGGCGGCCACATTATTGGGCAAGTCTATGTATAAGTTTGGCTTAGTTTCCGGCACATGCCTATAGATGAACGTGCAGATTGCAATGCTTTTGGCAGTTCAATACATGCCTACGTATTCCGCGCTTTAACCTCAACAATGAATGAAAAAGCTGGCTTTTAGTTAAACACTACAAATCAACAGCTCAGATGTTTTGCCATAACATAGGATATCCAAAGGTGCCAAAGTTAACTACTTGCGGCTTTCTCCAGCTTTGGCCTTGGACACTTTTTGAAAAATTCCTAAATCTCTGCCTACACAGCTTAATCGTCTGCTAAATTTCAAGTATCCGGCATGTCCGTGTTTGATAATCATGAAAAGTCACCTTGTCCTAAAGATCCAAAAGGTTGTCTTACACTTCATATCGTTTCGAAGGTGAGCGGTCAATATGGACTTCAGCTTCTCACTTTCAAGCAGGCAGTTTATTTGTCTGTAACATTACTTTATCGGTCTTAGGAATTCCCTTCTCTTTGTTTGAGTGTTTTTTGGGACCAAATGTGCAATAAAATAGCATTGAGATTCAAGTATTTTCCAAGTACAGAATTTTCCTTGTGGCTACAGTCCCCAGAGAGCATTTTTTCATGAACTCTGTTACTAACATGGAAATTTAGTTATTTGTCTAATGCCAAAAAATAACAAAGATAGAAGTAATAACAAAGCATAAAAGCTCTAACCTGCAATTCATCACACTCACTCACTCTGCCTGGAACAGAAAGGTTCGTTGACTGCGCCGGTTAACAACACTAATGCCGGCTCTGTTAAGATTCGGCTCTGTCGTGTAGTTATCTTGCTATTGTGGCAAGCTGGCTCTCTGAGAGATCTAAGATCAGTGAACATGATTTCCAATTAAACGGGAAAATTGTCCAAAAAGTCGTAAACCTAGTTTTGCCAATCAGTCCTAAACCTTTTAATTTTGCCAATTGAGTCATAAATCTTTTCACTTCTTACCGATTCAGTTCATCCGGTCAATTTTGGCCAAAAATGCTGATGTGGACGCTAGCGGTGCCACGTAGGGGTTTCGGCGCCGACATAGACAATTTTTAATAATTTTTTAATAAATTTTAAACTTTTTTGAACTTTTTTTATTTTTTATTTTCTGTTTTTTTTCCTTATTTATTTATTTTTTTCTTTTTGGCTTTTTCCGGTGGCCGGCCACCGGCCACACGGCCGGCCGGCCTGGCCTCGCCCGCCACGGGCGAGGCCCGAGCGGCGACGGCGAACCCCGGTGAGGGCCAACCTCGCCGATTTGGTGAGGGAGCCCTCGCCGGGGTCGCCCTCTCCCAGTGAGTGTCGGCGTTGCCCCCCCGGGCGGGCAACGGCTAGCCACCGGCCACAGACCAACGCTCGGCTAGCCAAGGGCGAGGGCCGCCTCGCGGATCTAGTCCGGGCGAGGCTGGCCCTCGCCGAGGCTTGCCCTTGCCTAAGCGAGCGTTGCCCCTGGTCAATCGGGCGTCGGCTAGCCACAGCGAGGTTGACGCTCGCCTGGGCGAGGGTGCTCGCCGGGGCCAGGGCGCCCTCGCCGGGGGTCACCCTCGCCCGACCGAGCCTTGCCTCGTGGCGGGTGAGGCCGGTCGGCTGGTTGTGGCCGGTAGCCGGCCGTCACTTGTGGCCGGTGGTCGGCCACCGGAAAAAGCCAAAAAAAAAAAAAAAAAAATCAAAAAAATTTAAAAAAAATTTAAAAATTATTAAAAATTATTAATGTCGTGCCGACAGTCCTACGTGACATTGTCGGTGTCCACGTCAGCATTTTCCGGCCAAAATTGGCCGGATGGACTGAATCGGCAAGAAGTGAAAATGTTTATGACTCAGTTGGCAAAGTTAAAAAATTTATGACTAAATTGGCAAAACTGTAATAAGTTTAGGACTTTTTGGACAATTCTCCCCCAATCAGACACGAGTTTGAAGGGAAGTACTGTTCTTCCCTATGGTGTTGGACTTTTGAGGAGGGTGTCGGAAGTCTCTGCTGTGCCCCTAAAGTTTGTACCCAGGAGCATACGCTAAATATGGTGCCTTTAGATTTTTACAGTCAGCACTATCGGCGGAATTAGTGGGGCAAATCCTTGCTTTGGTGCCCCAATCCGCAAGATTGCTAACAACCATCTTTTCTGTTTACAAGAGGTTCAATTTTCAGGACGCAATCCCAGTGTTTGAATTCAGAGAAAGTGAATCAGAGTCAATGTCACGTTCCTGATATTTCTGTGCGGGAATATATTTTGTATTCAGACCACATGACTCATATACTATGTTGTTAATCGCACTTCTTATCTTAGTTTCATCAACTGGGAATCACTTATCATATAATAAATCAATAACTAATCATTCCCCTTAATGCCAAAAGCATATTTAGGATTTTTGTTTTGCTCAATGATGGAAAATAAGACAATGTCCAAGAGGCATAAGGACGATCATTCATTCCATTGTTAGTAGATTGTTTCCTGTATAAAATTAAACTTACGAAAGATTGCTGATGCTTTTTTTCTTTTCAGAACATGCTTCAACGAAGTTAGAAGCAATAAGAGCTTCTCATTAAAGAAAACTGCGGTATGCTTTACATCATTTCGAGTTAACTAGTACAGTCACAATTAAGGAAAGAACTCATACACAAGGATCAAATCAGAATGTATGTCTCGGTAGACAATATTCACATGGGTACAGAGACAAACATATAAAACTTGTAAATAGTTGTCAACAATCATTGCCAGGGATTACCTCCTTTGTTACGATTACCAAACTGCAAAGCAAGGACTTCAGTGATCCATGCAGTCACCTTTGCTTTGTCCAGATGGAGGTGCATTAGGGAGCCAAAGGGAACACTAGAGGCTCCATCAGAAGATGTGGAAGATGGCGTGGAGGTTTATCGCTGTCTTCTGTAGCATCATAAAAAGCTCCCACCCCACTAGACAGTGAAATGGGAGATCTTTCGCCTGAGGCAATTTCATAGTTGTCTCATAATTGATAATTATCCTTGAAAAAAAATATTGGGTGCTTGAATAGTGCCACATAGGATTTGCAGCTGTCCATTCATCAGTTGCCATGTGTAAACATGGCACATGGCTCCCGCTCTAACTTCATCAGACTCCTCTTTTGTGTCCTCACCTCTCTCGTTTCTCTCTCGCCTCTCTCACTTTCTTCTCTTGCTCTTCCTAAATCGAATTGCAACTTCAAATATCTTCTACTTTTTTCGTTTCTTTCACAGTTACTTTTTTTTTTCCTCTTTGATTTACCGGTGTTTCAATCTCACCCTTGATAGTTTGATACCCTCGCTACCATGGGATCCTTTGGCGTCAAACAGCTCAAACAGCTGGCTCAGCTTTTGAATATATTTTATACGGATGGCGCCGCAGTTGCAACATGTCTATTGTGTTCAAAGACACGTAAAAGAGGAAAGTAAATATTTCTCTTGAAGATGTGTAAACACATATGGACTCAAGAAGAACCTGTAAATTCATTACTGAAAGAAGCATCTTTGTGCGGGAGAATCACGTCCTACTGAGACAGATACCGAGAAAGAAGTAAAAGAGAGAAGGTCAAGCTAGTAGACATCCACTTAATACTCTCAGACTTGCTATTATTTTCACCAAGCTTGATAGAAAATTTTTTACCTATGGGACTTGATATCTTCAGAGTACAGTAAAAATTCCAAGATGGGTTCTTCGGAAGAAAAGTGTCTTGCCCAAGCAAACAACCAATTAGTAGCATTGCCAAGCAAGTCTATACATAGTGATTAGAAAACCGAGTGCAGTAAGAGTAATAAATACAAGAAGAGATGGATCCGAGTTCGGGATCACACGTACAGAAAGGAACTAGGCGAAGAAATAGTACAGGCACAAGCAATTCTGTGGGTTCCAGGACGATAGCCGACAAAAGCAGTAATTGAACCAGAACATGGAATTGCTCAATTTCTTCGGAGCACTTAGCAACACCTAAGGAACAACAAAAACCCAGCTCCATCGTCAGAGTATTTTCATCGGACGCCTGGTGGGCATAGCGTTCCATGACAAGGCGACAAATCCAAAACGGAGAAGGAGCACAAAGGGTATCGACAACGGGCCGAGATGTAACAGCGGGACGACGACGGACATGGAGTCGGCGTTGGCAAGTCGGGAGGCCAAGCCCAGGCCTCCTGCTTCGAGGGAGGGACGAAGGTGGGGTTGATGTCCATCGCTCTGCCGCCGTCTCGGAGCGCGGACTGTTGGGGCTGGTTCGGCACGATCTTGGGGCCCCTCGCCGGAGCTCTGCCGTCAGTGGCGGCGGCGGCGGCCGCTGGTGAGCCGGGAAGAAATGAAAAAAAGTCTGATGAAGTCAGGGTGGACCAGCGTGTACACGTGACTGATGAATCGACTACTGTTGATCTTACGTGGCATTGATCAATTACGTGAAGAGACAATGTAAAGTAGAGAAAGGGACCTAACCGCTCACGTGTTGCTAATTATCATTTTTTCTTTTGATCAAGTTCATTTCTTTCGCGAAAAATAAAAATATAATTTTTAAAAAAAATATGACCACTTATATTATTTATAACAAATTTTCATTATAGAAAATAATTATGTCTAAACATTCTCATTAACTATAATAATATTGGTCGTTCATTTATTTTTGTTGCTATATAAACAATTATTTTTAAAAAATAATTTTCAAATTATTTATTTTTTTGTGGATAAATAGAGCTTCAATTTCTTACTGTTTCTCTCACTCTATCCTCTTTTGCTAGTTTATCCTTACTTACATTCTTTTTAATTAGGAGTATTTATATATATATATTACTTTCTTACTTACATAATTTTAGAAAATAGGGAAAAAATACCAACAATCCTAAAATGTTTACCGTGATACATTTATTTCAAATATTTTTTTTTGTAACATAAAACTCCAAACTTATACCCGTATGACACATTTAATCCAAAATTTTCTACGTGACACAAAAAACTATAAAAAACACATTTACCTCAATTATTTTTTTTATAATACCAAAAATCCCAAACTTGTAGTTATATGACACATTTACTCCAAATTTTGAGGTGAATGTGTCGTACGGATACAAATTTAAAATTTTTAGTGTCACAAAAAGTTTGGTATGGTTTGGGGTAAATATGTTACATGGATATAAGTTTGGAGATGTTTGTGTCATAAAAAAAAAAGTTTAAATAAAATGTCACATTGGGTGTAGTTTAGAGTTTTTAAAGGCTTTTTCCCTAGAAAATAATAGGACCATGTACTTATTGGGTGGAGCTATCTGCAAAGGAGGACGTGTTAGTGGGATTGAATTTTGTTTCTACTACATTTATTCTTTTACTTTTATTAAGCCCATTTATTTAGCAAAAATAAATAATTTAAAAATATTTATAAAAAAATTTATCACTCCTATTGCTTAAAATATATAGTCAATGAAAAAGGTTTTCATTATCAACAATAAGTTACATTTAAATATTTTCACAAGCGATGAAAATTTATTTATATTTTTTAGCGATATAAGTGATAATTTTACAATATTCTCCAAATTATTCATTTTCTGTTAAACAAACAAAATCTACTCTCTTTCTTTCTTTTTAAGAAATGCAACTTTAGTAGAGAATAAACATTTGCAGTCCTTACTTGCTGGGGATCAACATGTATTATTTTGGACTATAAAGAATTTTGAACATGACAAGGAAGAATTCAATTTTATCCCATTTTCCGAGAAATAATTTGAGCATCTAATCTATTGGAACGTCACTTTATAAAATGTAAACATATATATAACATTAAATTTTTTATACTCACCACAGTGGGAAAAAAAAAGACTCAGAAAAGAAAAATTAAAGACACCCTAACTTTCAAAAGAACATCCATCAAGAATTGAATTTTTGAAGAAAATAATGATAGCCCAATTGCACATAACAATAAAATTCTATGCGTAACAATAAATTTTTTTTCTAAGGATTACAAACTCCTCCCAAAAGAAATAATAATTCAAGATTATAATGTTACAAAGAAAATTTGATTATTGATGTTATGAAATGCATAATTTAGGATTTTTTATGATATCATCCCTATAACATATTCAACTAAAACCTCATTAGGGCACAGCTAATTTAACTAGAACAAGATAGTGTCCCTCTCAAAAAATGTTAACAAATTGATAAAAAAAAAAGAAGCAAATATAAAATAAGCTTATAGCACCCCTTTCCGATGCGGTCTCTTTTCTTTATTTTGTGTAATTTTTTGTAGTGTAACTACCCATGTTTTTTATAAGCTCATTATTATAAACATTTTAAATTCTTTCTCTTGTTAAAATATATGAATTTTTTTCCAGCCTCTTAAAGTTCCGTCCTATTGCATGATGAAAAAAATGTAACAAATTAGGAAATCAATCTTGAATCTTGAAATTACTTCCTAATTTACTAATCTTAACCTGACTCGGATTAGGAAAGAACATCTCACTCCTCCGCACACTCTCGAAACTTGACTCCAAAGCCGTCCCAATTCCAACGGTAAACTATATATTTTCCTCTCTGCCTCCGCGTCCTCATCGTCCTCTGTCTCTCTGTTCTCTCCAACGTTGTCTCTCTCTCTCTCTCTCTTTCGCTCTCTCTAAATTCCTCTGAACCGCGTTGCCCTTTGTTGTTCTTTCGAAGCACTTTCCTGTTTCTTTCGCCAAAAACCCTTGAAGTTCATCGATTTCTTGGGCCCCAGATCACCTGCCATGGGCAACATCCTGAGAGGTGATGTCCGCTCGCCACCATTGATGGGCTCTTCATCGTTGCGCGTTTCTCATCTGCAAGATCACGAGCAGAAACCCGTTGGCGACCACCTGAGAAGCGAGGTCCACTCGCCGCCGCCGTCGATGGACTCTTCCTCGTGCCTTTCTTCTCTGCACGATCAGGAGAAGGATCGTGACGAAGGAGCCAGAGGTACTTCGTCTGCAGGAGGGGTGGTGTCTCGCGAGGTCTTCCCCGTCGCGCCTGATCGGACCACGAAGGAAGTTGGCGGCCCTTCTCAAGAAATCGTTCCTGCCCAACTGAAGCGAAAATCCATGGCCTCACTCACCGA
Source organism: Eucalyptus brandiana (assembly GCA_014182725.1). Lineage (NCBI taxonomy): Eukaryota > Viridiplantae > Streptophyta > Magnoliopsida > Myrtales > Myrtaceae > Eucalyptus > Eucalyptus brandiana. The sequence continues at coordinate 21,237,509 of CM024672.1, read as the reverse complement.
TGCTGAAACCTTGATTGATGAGAAGAAAGCGAAGTGCAAAAGAACGCAGAAGGGAAAGAAAGAGGCCTCGGGATGTGACGCCGAGGAAGTTTCCACAGAGTTGACGCTGCTCTTCGACCCTTATAAGATCAAGAAGAGGCTTACGCAAAGCGATCTCGGCCACCTGTCGAGGCTCTTGATCGGGCGGGACTTCGTGAAGAGCCACTTTCTCCGATGGATGAACGAGGAGACAGTGAGGCAAGTCGAGAGCGGCAAGGGGGCCGACGTCATCGTGAGGGACTTGGACACGTGCTCTGAGCATCGACTGGTATTTGTGTTTTGGGCGTCGTCTGGGTCGTACGTCCTCAAGGGGGGTTGGATCAAGGAGTTCGTGAAACGGAGGGGCTTGGTAGCTGGCGATGAGGTCGGGATATATTGGGAGCCTAGTGCTAGCGAATTCCACTTTAGCCTCCTCCACAGAGCGAATCAGGCTTGATCTTGATCTAGTCTTTTTTTTTTTTTGGTTGACCAACAGGAAAATTTTGATCTCTGCAAAAGGATATTAGTGATAGAATTCTATTGTATGCAATGACGCTATCTCTCAGGAAATTTAATTCTTGGTGAATGCTTCTTTTGAAGCCTGGTTCTGTCTTTCAATATTCTTGTGAGAGTTTTCACTGTGGTAATATCTTTGAGTGGATGAAATTGATTTTTGTAGATTGGCAACATCTGACTTTCTTAATTCTGCCTAAGCACAAATTTTAAGCGATCCTTTTTTATGACGGACTTCTTATTTTGTAATGATCGATGTGACTCTAATTTCCTATTATATAAATAGGCTTTCTGCTAGTAGAGTTCAGTTTTGTAATAGTGGCCGCATTACCGGGCAAGTCTATGTATAAGTTGGCTTGGTTTACACCACATGCCTATAGATGAGTGTGCAGATTGCAATGCTGTTGACAGTTCAATACACGCCCACATATTTTGTGCTTTCGCCTCAACAGTGAATGCATAAGCTGGTTTTTAGTCACTGTTTCATCAAGATGTTTCTACTGAACTGTCCAGATCAACAGCTCTCTGATGTTTTGCCATAGCATAGGATATCCAAAGGTGCCAAGTCAACTTCTTGTAGCCTTCTCCAGCTTTGGCCTTGGACACTTTGAAAAACTTCCAAATCCCTGCCTGCACAGCTTAATTGTCTGCTAAATTTTAAGTATCTGGCATGTCCGTGTTTGATCATCATGAAAGAGTCACCCGGTCCTAAAGATCCAAAAGATTGCTGTACACTTTGTATCGTTTTGAAAGGTGAGCGATCAATATGGATTTCAAGCTTCTCACTTCCAAGCAGAGGCAGTTTGTTTATTTCTCTGCAACACTAACTTATTAGTTTTAGGAAATCCCTTCTCTTTGTTTGAGCGTTTTTCCAGAACAAATGTGGAATGTAATAGCTTTGATGATCAGAAGAGGAGACATCAAAAGGGGTCGTGATTTATCAATAATTTGAAAATTTTCCAATAGTAGTACGGGGGGTTACTCATAATGATATTATTGAGATTCAAGTATTTTCCAAGTACAGGATTCCTTGTGACTGCAGTCCAGAGAGGGCAGTTTTTCATGAACTCTCTGTCGCCAACATGGAAATCTAGTTATCTTAATCTGTCTAATGCCAAAAATGAAAATAAAACAGACAACTTTAACCCGTAGATCATCACACTCACTCACTCTGCCCATAACGGAAAGGTTCGTTGACTACATCGGTCTAACAACACTAATGTCGGCTCTGTTGTGATTTGGCTCCATCGTATAGTTTTCTTGCAATTATGGTTAGCTCATGGAGAGAGGTGAGCTAAGATCAGGGTACATGATTAGTGATCTGGCTTGAAGGGGAGTACCGTTCTTCCCTATGCCTTTGAACTTTTGAGGAGGTTGTCTGGAGTCTCTGTTGTGCCCTTGAAGTTTGTACCAATAAGCATCCGCTAAATTTGGTGCCTTTGGATTTTTACAGTCGGTACTATCGGCAGAGTTGGGGAAGCAAATCCTTGCTTTGGTGTCTAAATCCGCGGATTGCTAAAGACCATCATTTCTATTTATAAGAAGTTCGATTTTTCAGGACGCAGTCCTAGTGAATGAATCCAGTGAAAGTGAATCAGAGTCAATCTCACATTCCTAATGTTTTTCTGCGCACAGATATGTTTTGTATTCAGACCACATGGCTCATATAATATGCAGCTAATCACACTTCTTATCTTATTTTAGTTTCATCAACTAGCAGTCACTTATCATATAATAAATACACCAATAACTAATTATTCCCCTCAACACCATAAGTAGATTTAGGAATTTTGTTTCAGTTGACGATGGAGACCAAGGCAATGTCCACCAGGCATGACATGACAATGTCCAATGGAGGATAATTCATTCCGTTGATAGTAGAATGTTTCCCGCATAAGATCAAAGATTGCCGATGCTTTCTTCTTTTCCAACATGCTTCAACGAAGGCAGAAGCTGCAACAAGACAGATTAGTTGTACGACCGCGAATGTTCTACATCTATCCCTGTGGACTAAGTTAAGTCACAATTAAGGAAAGAAATCTATACGCTCAGATGCAATCAGAATGTAGGTCTTGATAGACAATATAATATCCACATGCGTGCATAGACAAACATATTATATTTGTAAGTAGTTGTCAACAACCATTGCCAGAGTTAATTTCATCGAACTCCCGAGAACGAGGACAGAGGGCATCGAGAACGGACCGAGATGTAAGAGCAAGTGGGGACGACCAAGGACATCGGAGTTGGTCTTGCCGCATCGGCATGTGGAGACGCAGAGGCGGAAAGTCAAGCCCAGCCCACGCTTCGGGGTGGGATCGCTCTGCCGCCGTCTCGTAGCGCCTACTCGAGGCAAGCCTCCTTGTCCTTGTCCCCCCGTCTCGAACCTCTGTCGGGGCAGGTTCCGGACGCTCTTCGGGCCCCCGCCAGAGGCTCCGCCGTTGGCGGCGGTGGTGGCGGCGGTCGTCTGGCGAGCCGCAAAGAAACGGAAACGAGAGTGCAATGAAGTCAGCGTGGGCCAGCGTGCACACGTAACTGATGAATTTGGTTAATTTTGATCTTACGTGGCACTGATCAAGCACGTTTACGGGGCCTAACAGCTGCAAGTGTTACGTAATGGCTATCACATCTCCTACTCTTGTCGTAATCAACGGAATTACTCTAAATAATTAGCAAATAATATTTTTATTATTCATAATAATTATATCAAAACATTTTCACCAATGAAAAAAATATTTTTCATTTATTTATTTATTTTTCTAAATAATATAATCAATCAATTTAAGAAATATATTTTTCAAATTATTTATTCATCGTTAAATAGACTGAGTTATGATTTCTTCCTATCTCTACTGCTATATCCTCATTTCCTAATTGATATTTGCTTACTTTCTTTTTCTTATGAAGTATTTCTATATTTTTTTTTTTTCACTTTTTTTCTCACTTACATAACCATAAAAGATATTAGGACAATGTACTCCATGGGCGGAGCTATTTGTATAGGAGGAGATATGTCAGTGGGATCGAATACAGTCACTCTTTCATATCGATGAAGCTCTATTTATTTTAGAAAAATAAATAATTTTAAAATATTTTTTATTATTTAAAAAAATTAGATAATAAAATTCATTATTGACAATAAGTTATATCTAAATATTTTCCCATATGACAAAAATATATATATTTTTGGTCGAAAATGATGAAAACATTTAATGTTTATTTTTTAACGATATAAAATACTATTTTCATATATTTTTAAATGAATATTTTGCACAAAACTAATAGAACCTAATCAAGCTATGGCACATTCTTTATAGTTTTTTTATGAAATGAAACTTTGGTAGAGATTGAACTTTTGTAGTCCTTACTTGCTGACTGTCAACATGTATTATTTTGGACTATTTAGGATTTTCCACATAACAAGGATGAATTCAATTTCTTGGAAATAATTCGAGCATCTAGTCTATTAGAACGTCACTTTGTATATATGACATTATATTTTTTTATATTCACCACCGTAGGAAAAAAAGACTCAATAGAATCAAAGATGATTTGGCTTTCATGAGAACACTACTCAAAAATTGAATTTCTAAGGAAGATAGAGATAGCTCAATCGCATGCAATAATAAAGTTCCATACCATTACCCTTTTTCTGAAAATTAAAAGTTTCCTGTTCGTCATTGACTAAAGGAAATATTAATTCAAGATTATTGATGTTGTCACAAAAGAAAAGTTTCGATTATTGATGTTATAATAGGTATAATTTAAAGTTTTTTGTGGTATTATCCCTACAACGTATTCAAATAAAACCTCATATAGGAAACAGATAATTTAACTAGTATAGGAAAGTGTCTCACTTGAGCAATGAGAACAAATTGATACAAAAAAATAAGACAAAGATAAAAAAAAAAAATAAAAATTTACATCCGTTTTTTTTAATAAACTCATTTTTATATACATTTGAAAATCTTTCTTTTGTTAAAATAAATCAAACAAAATTTCCAGCCTTTTGAAATTCTGTCCTATTACATGATGATAAAAATGTAACAAAAATAAGAAGCTCGTTCATAGTATATATCTAACAGGAAGTTATCTTCAACTCATTATTTAGAATAATTAAAGAGTTTGATATTATAGTTTACACAGGGAATCCATCTTCAATCTTGAATCTTGAAATTATTTCCTATTTTACTAACCTTAACCTGACTCGAATTAGGAAAGAAACTCTCGCTCCTCAGCGCGCCCTCGAGGCCATGCCATTTCCAACGGTAAACTATATATTTCCTCTTTGTTTCTATCCTCTCTCCAACGTTGTCTTTCTTCTGTCTTTCGCTCTCTCTGAATTTCTCCGCACCCCGTTGCCCTCTGTTGTTCTCGCGGAGTGTTTTTCTGTTTCTTCAACCAAAAACCCATGAAGCTCATCGATTTCTTGGGCCCCAATTCGCCTCCCATCGGCGACAATTTGAGAGGCGAGGTCCACTCGCCACCATTGACGGACTCTTTGTTGTCCCGCCTTTCTTGTCTGCAGGATCGCGAGAAGAAACCCATTGGCAACCACCTGACAAGCGAGGTCCACTTGCCGGCATCAATGGACTCTTCGTCATGCTCGTGCCTTTCTTATCTGCACAATCAGGAGAAGAATGGCGACGAAGGGGTCAGAGGTATTTCTTCTGCAAGAGTGGTGGTCGATCGCGAGTTCTTCCCCCTCGCGCCTGATCAGAACACGAAGGAAGTTGGCGGCCCTCGTCAAGAAGTCGTTCCTGCCCAACCGAAGCGAAAATCCATGGCCTCACTTACCAATGCCGAATCCTTAATTGCGGAGAAGAAGGCGAAGTGCAAAAGAACGCAGAAGGGAAAGAAAGAGGCCTCAGGATGTGATGCCGAGGAAGTTTCCACAGAGTTGACGCTGCTCTTCGACCCTTATAAGATCAAGAAGAGGCTAACACAAAGCGATCTCGGCCACCTGTCGAGGCTCTTGATCAGGCGGGACTTTGTGAAGAGCCACTTTCTCCGATGGATGAACGAGGAGACAGCGAGGCAAGTCGAGAGCGGCAAGGGGGCCGACGTCATCGTGAGGGACATGGACACATGCTCTGAGCATCGACTGGTGTTCGTGTTTTGGGCGTCGTCTAGGTCTTACGTCCTCAAGTGGGGTTGGATCAAGGAGTTCGTGAAACGGAGGGGGTTGGCGGCTGGCAATGAGGTCGGGATATACTGGGATGCTATTGCTAGCAAGTTCCACTTTAGCGTTCTTCGCAAGGCAAATTAGACATAATCTTGAACTAGCATTGTTGTTGTTCAGTGACCAACAGAAAATTTTTGATCTGTAGAAAAGGATACAGTGATGGAATTCTTTTGAAGCCCGGTTCTCTGTCTTAAATTTTCTTCTATGAAGTTTTCACTGTGGTGATATCTTAAAATGGGGAGAGTAGATTATGGTAAATTGGCAACATCTCACTTTCTTAATCTTGTCCGAACACAGACTGTAAATGATCCTTTTTTAACGCAGACTACTTATTTGGTACTGATCGGTCTCATGCAAATACACATTTCATAGTTGGTTCTGATTTTAGAGTTGATTTTTGTAGTGGCGGCCACATTATTGGGCAAGTCTATGTATAAGTTGCCTTAGTTTCCGGCACATGCCTATAGATGAATGTGCAGGTTGCAATGCTTTTGGCAGTTCAATACATGCCTACGTATTCTGCGCTTTAACTCAACAGTGAATGCATAAGCTGGCTTTTAGTTAAACACTTCAAATCAGATGTTTTGCCATAGCATAGGATATCCAAAGGTGCCAAAGTTAACTACTTGCGGCTTTCTCCAGCTTTGGCCTTGGACACTTTTTGAAAAATTCCTAAATCTCTGCCTACACAGCTTAATCGTCTGCTAAATTTCAAGTATCCGGCATGTCCGTGTTTGATAATCATGAAAAGTCACCTTGTCCTAAAGATCCAAAAGATTGTCTTACACTTCGTATCGTTTTGAAGGTGAGCGGTCAATATGGATTTCAGCTTCTCACTTTCAAGCAGGCAGTTTGTCTGTTTATTTGTCTGTAACATTACTTTATCGGTCTTAGGAATTCCCTTCTCTTTGTTTGAGTGTTTTTTGGGACCAAATGTGCAATAAAATAGCATTGAGATTCAAGTATTTTCCAAGTACAGAATTTTCCTTGTGACTAGAGTCCCCAGAAAGCAGTTTTTCATGAACTCTCTGTTACTAACACAGAAATTTAGTTATCTGTCTAATGCCAAAAAATAAAAAGTAAAAGTAATAACAAAACAGAAAAGCTCTAACCTGCAATTCATCACACTCACTCACTCTGCCCGGAGGAGAAGGTTCATTGACTGCGCCGATTTAACAACACCGATGCCAGCTCTGTTGAGATTTGGCTCTGTCATATAGTTGTCTCGCTATCGTTAGCTGAGAGAGAGAGAGAGAGAGAGAGAGAGAGAGAGAGAGAGAGAGGTGATCTAAGATCAGTGAACATGATTACCAATCAGACAGGGGCTTGATGGGGAGTACTGTTCTTCCCTATGGTGTTGGACTTTTGAGGAGGGTGTCGGAAGTCTCTGCTGTGCCCCTAAAGTTTGTACCCAGGAGCATACGCTAAATATGGTGCCTTTAGATTTTTACAGTCAGCACTATCGGCGGAATTGGTGAGGCAAATCCTTGCTTTGGTGCCCCAATCTGCAAGATTGCTAACAACCATCTTTTCTGTTTACAAGAGGTTCAATTTTCAGGACGCAATCCCAGTGTCTAAATTCAGAGAAAGTGAATCAGAGTCAATGTCACGTTCCTGATATTTCTGTGCGGGAATATATTTTGTATTCAGACCATATGGCTCATATACTATGTTGTTAATCGCACTTCTTATCTTAGTTTCATCAACTGGGAATCACTTATCATATAATAAATCAATAACTAATCATTCCCCTCAATGCCAAAAGCATATTTAGGATTTTTGTTTTGCTCAATGATTGATAATAATACAATGTCCATGAGGCATAACGACGATCATTCATTCCATTGTTAGTAGATTGTTTCCTGTATAAAATTAAACTTAAGAAAGATTGCTGATGCTTTTTTTCTTTTCAGAACATGCTTCAACGAAGTTAGAAGCAATAAGAGCTTCTCATTAAAGAAAACTGCAGGATGCTTTACATCATTTCGAGTTGACTAGTACAGTCACAATTAAGGAAAGAACTCATACACAAGGATCAAATCAGAATGTATGTCTCAATAGACAATATTCACATGGGTACAGAGACAAACATATAAAACTTGTAAATAGTTGTCAACAATCATTGCCAAGGATTACCTCCTTCGTTACGATTACTCCTTTGTTACGGTTACCAAACTGCGAAGCAAGGACTCCGCTGATGCATGCAGTCACCTTTGCTTTGTCCAGATGGAGGTACATTATCAGTTAGGGAGCCAAAGGGAACACTTGAGGCTTCATCAGAAGATGTGGAAAACGGTGTGGAGGTTTATCACTGTGTCTTCTGTAGCATCAGAAAAAGCTCCCACCCTAAACAGTGAAATGGGAGATCTTCCTCATCCTGAGGCAATTTCATAGTTGTCTCAGAAGTGATAATTATCCTTGAGAGAAAATATTGGGTGCTTGAGTACATAAGATTCGGAGCAGTCCATTTATCAATTGCCATGTGTAAACACGGCTCCCACTCTTAACTTCAACAGATTCCTTTTTTGTGTCCTCACCTCTCCCGTTTCTCTCTCGCCTCTCTTACTTTCTCCTAAATCAAATTGCAACTTCAAATCTCTTCTATTTTTTCGTTTCTTTCATAGCTACTTTTTTTTAATTTTTTTCTCCTCTTTGGTTTACTGGTGTTTCAATCTCGCCCTTGATAGTTTGACACCCTTGCTGCCGTGGGATCCTTTGACATCAGACAGCTCGAACTGCTGGCTCAGCTTTTGCATATATTTTATACGGATGGCGCCGCAGCATGTCTATAGTGTTCAGAGATGAGTAAAACAAGACAGTAAATATTTCTCTGTGTAAACACATATGGACCCAAGAAGAACCTGTAAATTCATTACTGAAAGAAGCATCTTTAATGCGGGAGAACCATGCCCTACTGAGACAGTTACCAAGAAAGAAGTAAAAGAGAGCAGGTCAAACTAGTAGACATCCACCTGATACTCTCAGACTTGCTATTATTTTCACCCAGTTTGATAGAAAAAACTTCACCAATGGACTTAATATCTTCAGAGTACAGTGACAATTCCAAGATGGGTTCCTCAGAAGAAAAGTGTCCTGCCAAGCAAACAACCAATTAGTATTTTCAGCCAGTTTGATAGAAAAAACTTCATCCATATAACTTCAAAGTACAGTGACAATTCCAAGATGGTTTCTCAGAAGAAAAGTGTCCTGCCCAAGCAAACAACCAATTAGTAGCATTGCCAAGCAAATCTATACATATTGATTAGAAAACCGAGTGCAGTAAGAGTAATAAATACAAGAAGAGATGGATCCAAGTTCGGGATCACAGGTACAGAAAGCAACTAAGCGAAGAAACAGTACAGGCACAAGCAATTGTGCGGGTTCCAGGAAGAATGAGTGACGATAGCTGACAAAAGCGTAATTGAACCAGAACATGGAATTGCTCAATTTCTTCAGAGCACTTAGCAACACCAAAGGAACAACAAAAACACTCCATCGTCGGAGTATTTTCATCGGACACCCGGTGGGCATAGCGTATAGCGTTCCATGACGAGGCGACAAATCCAAAACGCAGAAGGAGCACAAAGGGTATCGACGACGGACATGGAGTCGGCCTTGGCAAGTCGAAATGCAGAGACGGCAGAGGCGGGAAGCCAAGCCCAAGCCTCCTGCTTCGAGGGAGGGACGAAGGTGGGGTTGATGTCCATTGCTCTGCCGCCGTGTCGGAGCGCGGACTGTTGGGGCTGGTTCGGCACGCTCTTGGGATCCCTCGCCGGAGGGTCCGCCATCGGTGGCGGCAGCGGCGGCGGCCACTGGCTGGTGAGCAAGGAAGAATTGAAAAAGAGTCTGATGAAGTCAGGGTGGACCAGCGTGTACACGTGACTGATGGAATGGATTCGACTTCTATTGATCTTACGTGGCATTGATCAAGTACGTAAAGAGACAATGTAAAGGGACCTAGCAGCTCACGTGTTGCCAATTAAAATTTTTTTTCTTTTGATCAAGTTCATTTCTTTCGCAAAAAAATAATAATAATTTTTTTATAAATATTACTCATATTATTTAAAATAATTTTTAAATAATTTTTTCATTATCAATAATAATTATGTCTATCTAAACATTTTCGATGGCTATAATAATATTGATCGTGCATTTATTTTTGTTGTGGTATAAACAATTATTTAAAAAATAATAATTTTCAAATCATTTATTTTTTGTGAAATAAATAGAGCTTCAATTTCTTCCCATTTCTCTCGCTCTATCCTCTTTTGCTAGTTTATCCTTACTTACCTTCTTTTTCATTAGGAGTATTTCTATATTTTTTTCACTTTCTTATTTACGTAATTTTAGAAAATAGGGAAAAAGAAAACTAAAAACCAGAAAGTATGCTCACTATGATACATTTATTCCAAACATTTTTTTTTGTAACATAAAAACTCCAAACTTATACCCATATAACACACTTAATTCATAACTTTTTACAAGATACAAAAAACTATAAATTTATATTCGTGTGACACATTTACTCAAAATTATTTTTTTATAATACCAAAAACCCCACACTTGTGGTTATATGACATGTTTACTCTAAATTTTGAGGTGAATGTGTTGTACGGATACAAAAAATTTGGTATAACTTGGGGTAAATGTGTTACATGGATATAATTTTGGAGTTATTTGTATCACAAAAAAAAGTTTGAATAAAATGTCACATTGGGTATAGTTTAGAGTTTTTGGAGGCTTTTTCCCTAGAAGATAATAGGACAATGTACTTCTTGGGTGGAGCTATCTGCGAAGGAGGAGGTGTTAGTGGGATTGAATTTTGTTTCTCCTACATTTATTCTTCTACTTTTATTAAGCCCCATTTATTTTTCAAAAAATAAATAATTTATTTAAAAAAAATCGTCGCTTCTATCGCTTGAAATATTTAGTCAATGAAAAATGTTTTCATTATCAATAATAAGTTATGTTTAAATATTTTCACAAATGATGAAAATTTATTTATGTTTTTGAGTGATATAAGTGATAATTTTAGTAGAGAATAAACAAACAAAACCTACTCTTTTTTTTTAGGAAATGCAACTTTAGTAGAGAATAAGCTTTTGTAGTCCTTACTTGTTGGCCGTCAACATGTATTATTTTGGACTATAAAGAATTTTCAACATGACAAGGAAGAATTCAATTTTATCCCAATTTCCGAGATATAATTTGAGCATCTAGTCTATTGGAACGTCACTTTATAAAATGTAGACATATGTACAACATTAAATTTTTTATACTCACCACAGAGGGAAAAAAAGGCTAAAAAAAAAATTAAAGACACTAACTTTCAAATGAACATTCATCAAGAATTGAATTTCTAAAGAAAATAATGATAGCCCAATTGCGCGTGACAATAAAATTCTATGCGCAACAATAAATTTTTTTCTAAGGATTACAAACTCCTCCCAAAAGAAATAGTAATTCAAGAATATTGATAATACAAGGAAAATTTGATTATTGATGTTACAAAATGCATAATTTAGGATTTTTGTGATATCATCCCTATAACATATTCAAGTAAAACCTTATAGGGCATAGATAATTTTTGTGATATCATCCCTCTCAAAAAATGTTAACAAATTGATAAAAAAAAAAAGCAAATATAAAATAAGCATATAGTATCCCTTTCCGATGCGGCCTCTTGTCTTTATTTTGTGTAATTTTTTGTAATGTAACTACCCAAGTTTTTTATAAGCTCATTATTATAAACATTTTAAATTCTTTCTCTTGTTAAAATATATGAATTTTTTTCCAGCCTTTTAAAGTTCCGTCCTATTGCATGATGAAAAAAATGTAACAAATTAGGAAATCAATCTTGAATCTTGAAATTATTTCCTAATTTACTAATCTTAACCTGACTCGGATTAGGAAAGAACATCTCACTCCTCCGCACACTCTCGAAACCTGACTCCAAAGCCATCCCAATTCCAACGGTAAACTATATATTTTCCTCTCTGCTTCCGAGTCCTCATCGTCCTCTGTCTCTCTGTTCTCTCCAACGTTCTCTCTCTCTCTCTCTCTCTCTCTCTCTCTTTCGCTCTCTCTAAATTCCACTGAACCGCGTTGCCCTTTGTTGTTCTCGCGAAGCACTTTCCTGTTTCTTTCACCAGTAAGTTCATCGATTTCTTGGGCCCCAGATCACCTGCCATGGGCAACATCCTGAGAGGTGATGTCCGCTCGCCGCCATTGATGGGCTCTTCATCGTCGCGCGTTTCTCATCTGCAAGATCACGAGCAGAAACCAGTTGGCGACCACCTGAGAAGCGAGGTCCACTCGCCGCCGCCGTCGATGGACTCTTCCTCGTGCCTTTCTTCTCTGCACGATCAGGAGAAGGATCGTGACGAAGGAGCCAGAGGTACTTCGTCTGCAGGAGTCCCCGTCGCGCCTGATCGGAACACGAAGCAAGTTGGCGACCCTTCTCAAGAAATCGTTCCTGCCCAACTGAAGCGAAAATCCATGGCCTCACTTACCGATGCCGAAACCTTAATTGTGGAGAAGAAAGCGAAGTGCCAAAGAACGCAGAAGGGAAAGAAAGAGGCCTCAGGATGTGATGCCGAGGAAGTTTCCACAGAGTTGACGCTGCTCTTCGACCCTTATAAGATCAAGAAGAGGCTTACGCAAAGCGATCTCGGCCACCTGTCGAGGCTCTTGATCGGGCGGGACTTTGTGAAGAGCCACTTTCTCCGGTGGATGAACGAGGAGACAGTGAGGCAAGTCGAGAGCGGCAAGGGGGCCGACGTCATCGTGAGGGACTTGGACACGTGCTCTGAGCATCGACTGGTATTTGTGTTTTGGGCGTCGTCTGGGTCGTACGTCCTCAAGGGGGGTTGGATCAAGGAGTTCGTGAAACGGAGGGGCTTGGTAGCTGGCGATGAGGTCGGGATATATTGGGAGCCTAGTGCTAGCGAATTCCACTTTAGCCTCCTCCACAGAGCGAATCAGGCTTGATCTTGATCTAGTTTTTTTTTTTTTTTTGGTTGACCAACAGGAAAATTTTGATCTCTGCAAAAGGATATTAGTGATAGAATTCTATTGTATGCAATGACACTATCTCTCAGGAAATTTAATTCTTGGTGAATGCTTCTTTCGAAGCCTGGTTCTGCCTTCAATATTCTTGTGAGAGTTTTCACTGTGGTAATATCTTTGAGTGGATGAAATTGATTATTGTAGATTGGCAACATCTGACTTTCTTAATTCTGCCTAAGCACAAATTTTAAGCTATCCTTTTTTATGACAGACTTCTTATTTCGTAATGATCGATGTGACTCTAATTTCCTATTATATAAATAGGCTTTCTGCTAATAGAGTTCAGTTTTGTAATAGCGGCCGCAGTACCGGGCAAGTCTATGTATAAGTTGGCTTGGTTTACACCACATGCCTATAGATGAGTGTGCAGATTGCAGTGCTGTTGACAGTTCAATGGACACCCACATATTTTGTGCTTTCGCCTCAACAGTGAATGCATAAGCTGGTTTTTAGTCACTTTCATCAAGATGTTTCTACTGAACTGTCCAGATCAACAGCTCTCTGATGTTTTGCCATAGCATAGGATATCCAAAGGTGTGCCAAAGTCAACTTCTTGTAGCTTTCTCCAGCTTTGGCCTTGGACACTTTGAAAAACTTCCAAATCCCTGCCTGCACAGCTTAATTGTCTGCTAAATTTTAAGTATCTGGCATGTCCGTGTTTGATCATCATGAAAAAGTCACCCGGTCCTAAAGATCCAAAAAATTGCTGTACACTTTGTATCATTTTGAAAGGTGAGCGATCAATATGGATTTCAAGCTTCTCACTTCCAAGCAGAGGCAGTTTGTTTATTTCTCTGCAACATTAACTTATTAGTTTTAGGAAATCCCTTCTCTTTGTTTGAGCGTTTTTCCAGAAAAAATGTGGAATGTAATAGCTTCGATGATCAGAAGAGGAGACATCAAAAGGGGTCGTGATTTATCAATAATTTGAAAATTTTCCAATAGTACTTCGGGGATTACTCATAATGATATCATTGAGATTCAAGTATTTTCCAAGTACAGGATTCCTTGTGACTGCAGTCCAGAGAGGACAGTTTTTCATGAACTCTCTGTCACCAACATGGAAATCTAGTTATCTTAATCTGTCTAATGCCAAAAAATAAAATAAAACAGACAACTTTAACCCGTAGATCATCACACTCACTCACTCTGCCCAGCACGGAAAGGTTCGTTGACTACATCGGTCTAACAACACTGATGTCGGTTCTGTTGAGATTTGGCTCCATCGTATAGTTTTCTTGCAATTATGGTTAGCTCATGGAGAGAGGTGAGCTAAGATCAGGGTACATGATTAGTGATCTGGCTTGAAGGGGAGTACCGTTCTTCCCTATGGCTTTGAACTTTTGAGGAGGTTGTCTGGAGTCTCTGTTGTGCCCTTGAAGTTTGTACCAATAAGCATCCGCTAAATTTGGTGCCTTTGGATTTTTACAGTCGGTACTATCGGCAGAGTTGGGGAAGCAAATCCTTGCTTTGGTGTCTAAATCCACGGATTGCTAACGACCATCATTTCTATTTATAAGAAGTTTGATTTTCAGGACGCAGTCCCAGTGTCTGAATCCAGTGAAAGTGAATCAGAGTCAATCTCACCGTTCTAATGTTTTTCTGCGCATAGATATGTTTTGTATTCAGACCACATGGCTCATATAATATGCAGCTAATCACACTTCTTATCTTATCTTAGTTTCATCAACTAGCAGTCACTTATCATATAATAAATACATCAATAACTAATTATTCCCCTCAACACCAGAAGTAAATTTAGGAATTTTGTTTCAGTCGACGATGGAGACCAAGGCAATGTCCACCAGGCATGACATGACAATGTCCAATGGAGGATAATTCATTCCATTGATATGACATACAATGTTCAAGTATCTTCTCTCTCTTCTCCTTTTTCGTTTCTTCAAGGCTCCCTTTTTTCTTTGCATGTCTCCCGTTTGCCAACAGTTCAGTCGTCAATCTTGCCCTTAATACCCTCAACGTCACACGATCCTTTAGCATCAAACAACTCGTGCTACTCACTCGGTTTTCAGGTATGTTTTACATGGATGCTTCGCAGTTGTAGCATGTCTATTGTGTTTAGAGACGCATAAAACAGGAAAGTCAATATTTCTCTCGAAGATCTGTAAACGCATAGAGACCAAGAGAAGCCTGTAAATGCATTACTGAAAGAAGCATCTTAATGCAGGGGAACCACACCCTACCGAGACAGATCAAGAAAGAAGTAAAAGAGAGCAGTTTAGGCTAGCAGCTACGTCCACTTGACACTCTGAGACTTGTCTTTACTTTTACCGACTATGAGAAGATACTTCACACATGGGACACGAGATCTTCAAGGTACAAAAGAATCCCAAGATGGGTTGCTCGGAGGTAAAGTGTCCTGCCCAAGCAACCGACCGATTAGTAGCATTTCCAAGCAACTCTGTACATGGCGATTGAAAAGCTGAGTGAAGTAAGAGTAATTAAGAAAAGAAGATATCGATCCGAGTCCATTGATTATATGTGCAAAAAGGAACTAGGCAATGAAACAGTAAAGACACAAACAATTCCATGAGGTCCAAGAAGAATTGAGTGTTGAGAGACGACACAAATAGTAATCGAACCAGAACATTGAATTGCTCCATTTCTTCTGATCACTAAGCAACACCAGAGAAAAAACTAAGACCCAGCTCCATCATCAGAGTAATTTCCATCCAACACCTGGTGGGTTCGCAGGTTTGTAGGCGAAGTATGATAAAAAATACCTTGATAGTGATCAGTACTAATTGGAGCAGAAGCAACAATTTTTGTTCTAGGTGACTGGTAAGATGAGCCACTGGATTCCCCTTCCGAACACTGAAGCATCCTGAAAGTGCCGAGAACGAGCTCTGAAAGCTTCTCCTGATCAAAATAAGCAGGGAAGATGACTCTAGGGGGGCACAAATATCTTCCCAGAAACAAGTACGAAAAGGGGTCTATCCTAACAGCTGAGGATCGCATCTCGTAGTCTCGGATTTCTAATTTGCGTGAGATGCAGCAACGTGTAACAGATAATCTGCGTGGGGATCCAAAGCAAGACTATACATCTCAGGGGCTGCAGTATGATGTCAGAGCGGCACCAATGAGTTTGATCCGTCAGAGTTTCCCATCACTCGACACCGATTTTCATGACTTTTGCAACTTGACTCAAGTTGATAAGCTCTGTAGTTGACCGGAAGAAAGTTCAATGTACTCCGTGTCCATGTGGAGCGCCGGTTCAATCTGGGCCGAATCCTGGGAGAACCGGTTTGATTTTCGATTTCAAGGTCGGAATAAGCTTTGAAGCTTCTTTCAGAAAAATCTTTTGCGCCCGCCCACGAGAATCAAACCATGATATCACACTATTAAGAAACAACAACATAACCACTTAACTGCCATACGTAAATGGTGCCACTTTTAGAATATGATTTTTTTGCACATAATAAAACTAGGACCGGTGGTTCCATAACAGACCAGGAGTCACGGGGCTGGATCCTAGTTTTAAGTTGAGAATTGACTTATCCCAAAAATGATCATTCCTAATTTTGAGTGACGTTTATGCTCTTTAATTTTTTTCCATCCCGTTTTTCTTAGAGATTTTGAAATTTGAGTTCTCATTCAATGTACAGCTACTAACATGTAGTCATATAGATTTGGTTCTTCATCATTTCATGTCAAAACAATGCTGTTTTTTATGTTTAAAAACTTTGGAAAAAAGTGAAAAAAAAAAAATACTCAAAATAACATAACAAAGGGCATACATTGTTTTGGTCAAATTATAAATGCAGCCTTGTATCTTTGAAGTGAATTTTACTTTTTCCCAATCTTTCAATAATCACACAATTTGACTATTATTTAGCTTGAGAGACCTCAAACATTCCAAAACATCTAACCATTAACATGTAAACTCATTAATAATCTTAGGATTAATACTATGAAAAACCTTAAACTTATACACCTATGACAAATTTATACTAAACTAAGTTTTAGGTTACCAAAAACCTTAAAATGGCACACATATAACAAATTTATCAAAAATTATTTTTTAGATTACCAAAAACTCCATATTGGTACACTAATGACATATTTACCTTCTATTAGCTTCTGTTAAATTGAAATCATTGAGTTGAAAGACGTATGGCAATAACTCAATTGACTTGATAAGTTCACGTGAAAATTCATATTAGTTTGGGATAAATTTATTACGAGTATACTAGTTTGGGATTTTCAATGATCCAAAAATTAGTTTAGGCAAATATGTCACATGTGTACGAGTTAGGGTTATTTGCAACCCAAAAAATAATTTGGATAAATTTGTTTTTGGTATATCGGTTTTGAGTTTTTTTCTGATGGTAACTCATAATCTTGTAAAACTAACACATTTTCTAATTTGAAATTTTCAAATATTAAATACAAGGTAGGACAAAGTTTTTTTTTTCCCATTTAGTTTTCAAGAGTAGGCAAACATATTTACTAAACTGACACAATTTTTTTGGGAGGGCAGGTTTTCGGGTATGGTTGGGCTGGGCTCCCGAGGAAGTACCCTAGTTTAAATCTCTTTTTAGGTGAAGAGCTTCACTGATGAGTGTTCCTTTGTGCCCAAGAAAACCCTTGGATTAGGTTGCACCACACTGAATTAGACAGCTATGGATTCAGAATCTCTCTTTTATCTCTGGATTAATACCACGGAAAATTTCAAAGTGGTACACTTGTACAAATTTACTTTGAATTAATTTTTTCGTCACAAACTCCTGATATATCTGTAACAAATTTATTTCAAGTTAAATTTTTGACAACCAAAAAGCAAAACCTAATATATTAGTCATAAATTTGCTTTCGATTAGTTTTCATTAATTTGGATTAATACCACGAAAATTCACAAACTAGAAATTGAGAGAGTGCTGAATATTTTGCCCTCGTAGATCCCTTGGGACATGTCCTTGCCCATGTTCAGCGCTGCATGCTGGCCATGTTCTTGCCATAAGTCCCAAAAAATAAACTGAATTTCAATAAGAAAAATTAGTATATTAGTCATAAGTTTACTTTTCATTAGTTTTCGTTAAATTGGATTAATACCATGGAAATTCACAGACTGGAAATTAGGGAGCGTTGAATATTCTGCCCTCGTAGATCCCCTGGGACATGCTCTTGCCCATGTTCAGCGCTGCGTGCAGGCCATGTTCTTGCCGTAAGTCCCAAAAAATAAAATGAATTTCTAAATTAGCGTCAAAGGTCCTCGCCCGGTGGAAATATACCTAAGATCCCCCCTCCCCCAAATAATGCCGTAAACTAGGAAACAGCAAAACTTAATTAAGATTGCGATTTGAATACCGATTTCATTACTTTATTTTAATTTATTTGGATCGTGCGATGAGGGGGGAGCCCAATCCCCCTCCTAGTCGTGAGTGAGACTTGAAACCTACTCAAGGCATCATAAATCATATTTTAAGGACAATATATTAGGTGGATTTCCGGAAATTTCGCATTTAACCAATAAGGGAAAAAAAGAAAAAAAAAATGACATTGGCATGGCATATTGTAAAACTTGCATTATGCTGGGAAAATTGTCGGTAAGTTCTAAGTCTATTGCATTTTTACCAATTCAGTTCAAAACCTTTTAAATTTGTCAATTAAATCCCAAACATTTTCACATTTTGTCAATTAAGTCCATTCGACTAATTTTGATTGGAAATAGCTGACGTGGATGCTAATGATGCCATATAGGACCATCGGCGCTGACATTGACAATTTTTAATAATATTTTAATATTATTGAATTTTTATTTTTTTATTTTTCTTTCTTTTCTTTTTTGCTTCTTCTTATTCCTTTTGCCAGTGGCTGGCCATTGGCCATGCTGGGGCCGCTTGGCCTCGGCCGCAATAGGTGAGGCACGGCCGAGTGAGGGCAAGCTTCGGTGAGGCTCACCCTCGCCCGGGCAAGACCCAACGAAGGTCGGCCTCAAGTGAGGCTAGCCCTCACCAGGTGTTGTCCAGGTGAAGGCGATGCCGAGTGAGGTCGACCTAGCCTAGGCAAGGGCCAGCCTCGCCCAATCTAGCCTGGGCTAGGCCGACCCTCATTGGGCCTCACCTAGGCGGGTGAGTCCCGATGAGGTCAGCCCTCGCCTAGGCCAAGGCAGCCTCACTGTGCATTGCCTATGCCCAAGCAACAATTAGTGAGGCCACCCCTCTTGGTAAGGCCACCTTGGCCTAGGCAAGGGCCGACCTCACCTTGCCTAGGCGAGGGCTCCCCTCGCCGAGGCTTGCCTGGCCACACCTCGCCTATTGCAGGTGAGGCCAATCGGCCCAACATGGGGAGTGACCGATCACTGGCAAAAGGAAGAAGGAGAAGCAAAAAAGAAAAGAAAGAAAAAAAAAGAGAAAAATAATAAAAATTTCAAAAAATTAAATTATTATTAAAATTTGTCAACTTTAGCGTTGGTAGCCCTATGTGGCATTGTCGACTTCCACGTCAATGATTTCTAATTTAAATTTATCGGGATGGACTCCATTGATAAAAAGTAAAAAGGTTTAGGACTCAATTAGCAAAATTGAAAAGTTAATGACTGAATTGGCAAAAGTGAAATAGGTTTAAGACTTTTTGAATAATTTTCCTAGTGAAAATTTTTATCTTTTTTTTATTTTATTGTTTTTCCTTTGTCTTCTTTTGAATCAATTTCTTCACCTTTTTTTTTTCTAATGGGACAATTTGACGTTGGGGGTTAAATTATCCGTTCCCCATATAAGATTTTAGTTAAATCAGTTTAATTTGCTCCTCCACTCCGACTTCTCTTTATATCCTTCAATTATAAACTCTCTATATATATTTTTTTTTCAAATTACAACATTTTCTCTTTCCGATTTTCAATCGTCTTTAAGAAAGAGCTACAACACAACAACAATTAAAAGATAGTGAGGAAACTACATAAATTGAGTACATCAAAAGACAAAATAGATCATAAGACTATCAATCTATGAACTAGCTTCGTCTTCAAGTAGGATTGGCTCCGGCAGGGGCGCAGAGTAGGGATGGGCCCGGGGAAAACTATAAGAATGGTATGACATGGTGATGGAGGTGTCGGCAGCGGTGGTCAAACAATTAGGTCAAAATAAAAAGGGCCAAACCGACGTCCCTCTTGGTCTGTGTTCCTGTGTTTGATCCCCGTTCCAGTTGATCTGAAAAATTATTCAAAAAGTTATAAACCTATTATACGATGACCAATTCAGTTATAAACCTCTCAATTATGCCAATTTTGTCATAAATCTTTTGACAATTACCAATTTAGTCTTAGACTTTTCAAATGTGTCAATTTAGTCTATTCCCCTTTGATAATTTGCAAATTCAGTTTTAAACATTTTAACGATTTGCTGAATTTAGTATTTACGGTCAATTTTGGACAAAAATTGCTGAAGTGGTAGTTTAATCAATGCCGACCATCCTGTGTGATGCGAGTGATGCTGACGTGGACAATTTTTGTAACTCTTTTGATTTACTATTTTTTTTCCTTTTTTTTTTTTTTTCATTTTTGCCTTTTTCCCTTTGCCGGCCATTGACGAGGCCCGCGTATGAATACAAATAGCCTGTGAATAGATACTTGCATATTTATAGTGTAGTCAAAGATGGAGGTGTGATTTTACTATATATATACTTATTACTCACTTATAGATAGCCCTTCCCGGCTAAAAACAAAATCAAATACCTAATAACCAAAGCATTAAGAAACATCCTATGAGTAGATCATGGACACATTTTCAAACAGTTTAAGAGTCACTTGGTATCGGGAACATAGTTCCAGGGTTTGTATTGTGGTTCTCTACTCTCAATAATCAAAGAACATTCTAACTCGTTAGATCTCGGCCAATCCCATATGCGACATACTCAGAAGTACATACGTAAAAAACCTAGGGAACAAAGTTACATATAAAAAACAAAAAGGGAAAGGAGCTAAATCCCTCAGATGATGATAACATTATTGACAACTTCTATAGGGCTAACCCGTGAAGCTCCATAAACGCTTTCCTTCAATGAACAGACGAACCGAGCGAGCCAAACGCTTTGTGGAATTAAAGACACTTTATTGAACCTTTTCTAGGATATATAAAATGGGCAAGCCATCAGACATCGCTTGATTTGGGACAATATAGATTATTAATTATGTCATTTTGCGAGTTCATATCCGACTGAATCGCAGGTGATTGACTCAGCCATATTTTAAAAATCTAACCTGGCAAATATCGCAATAATGGATGATGATAATGACATGTCACCTAACACATGATCCCACCAAATTAGTGGAAAATGTCATTATGCATAGTGGGGCCACAATGAAGAAAAAATTGCTATTTTGTACGGGTCCCTAGTTAGAGACTCCAAACATCAATTCTAGGTAAATGAAGGGTTCCCTTGTACGTTTTATTTCCTACGTATCTTTATACCATGTACAGCTCTTTTACATGATTTTTGAATTATAATTGTATACAACATTGCAATCAGGTGATTTTCTAAATCTGACGCTACCGCGTTTTAGTGAAGGTGTGGATCCATTCTACGCGGAGACTCTGGGCTGATTGGTTTTCGAGAACTAATATTCAATATAGTTTTTGTACCTAAAATAGTATGTTGAAATGTAAACGGAAGAAATCAGATCATCAGAGGATAATATTATTAAAACCCAAGATACAACCGGTACAAGACAAAGCCCAAACACACACATGCTCATCTTCTCAGGGAAGCATTCACAAGCAGCAGATTCAAGATTCAAGAACCACCCTCCGCAAATATACAGCGACTATTGAGGGCAGTCTATTCATCTTCTTTCTTGAAATAAGATTACATAAACAACACAGATAGCAAGAAGAGAGATAGACGGAGATCCTCTCATGGTTTAGAAGAGATGGTGGTGCTTCTTGCCATGAGCCTCTTCATCTTCTTTCTTGGCCTCCTTCTTCTCGTGGTGCTCATGGAAGGCGAATCCGCCGGCCCCAACGGCGGCGGCAGCGGCTACTTCCTCCTCTATCTTGTGCTTATGGGCGTGCTCTGGGTCCTTCTTTTCCTTATGCTTCTCATGCTGCAATTTGCACATCATTAATTAGGAACTGAGCGGATAAAACAAAATGAGTAAAGGTAAAGAGGGGAAAAAAAGTTCTCTACTCTGTATACCTTTTTTTTATAGAGGCTCTAAGCATGGTATAAGTTCAAAAAAAAAAAAATTATTCAAAAAAAGAATTTATTCACTTTGAGCAAAAGTATTTAATGTTATGGATAACAACTATGTTTTTTGTTTAAGCCAATTATGGGGAAATATCATTCCTCTAGTTGATCGATGAAGGAAACTGATTGAACTCAAACTATTGTTCGTTTATAAAGATGATCCATTCTTGTATGGCATGCGATCATCGTGGCTAGTTAAAATATGTAAGTTTAATCGAGATTCTTCGCATCCATAATTTGTGATCAACAAGATGGTTCGGTCAATAAGGTGAAGACGAGAATTTTATCTAAATATAAAATGGGGAAAAATTGCAAGAATTGAAAAGAAGATGATAATAATTACCAAGGCATAAGCACCGGCAGCAACAGTACCGAGCTCACCAAGCTGCTCGAGATGCTTGTGGTGCTTCTCCTCTTTCTCGTAATCGACGACCGCAGGCTCTGCGGTGGCGTCATCCTTCTTGTGGTGGAAGAGGTGGTGGTGGTGTTGTTCTTCGGCCATGGTCACTGGTGGTTTTTCTGGGAAATGTGTTGTGTGGTGTGTGGTGTGAGATTGTTTGAGAGGGAGGGGTGTACTAATAGGGAGAGTTGGCACATGGAAAGTCACATCCAATCGGGCCTACGTGGGAGGCCTTAAATGCGTCGTGGGCGGTCAGGATAGGTTGATGTGGTTCCACTAAATGCATCTTTATCTTCTTTCGATAAAGCAGTTGTTTATATGTCAAGCCAAAGAAAAAAAGGGCGATGAACTTCTTTCTTCTTTTTTTTTCTTGTTGGAGGACATTTTGTGGGGACAAATTCATTTGCCAGATATTTTTATGAGTTGCCACAGGAAATAGTGAAAAACCTTGAGTACGTTCTGGGAGAATTATCAAAAAAAATTTAAATTTATTGTAAATGTTCTAATTTAATCATAATTTTTTAGTCAATTTAATTTTAAACCTTTTACATTTATACTAATTCAGTTCATTAAGCTAAATTTAGCCGATCGACGCCATTTGTTGATACTTAAATTTTGATAACCCAATCGTTGATTTTTGCTTAAAAATTAGGGATTAATTTTAATTCTTAAAAAATGCATCAGAACAAATAAAATGAAAAAAAATGAAAAAAATGAAAAATTGATTTGATTGATTATGCATGAAAATTTGAAATTTTGATGAGTATTCATATTTTGATAAATGCAGAAACAATTGAAAAATCAGGTGAATAAATGATAAATATTTCGATAAAATGGAAGGAATCAAGTAAAATCGAGCTGATTACGAAATCATACTTCGATTTGCAGATTTGATTTAATGCAATAGAAGATGGAAATTTAAAAGTTGTCATGGAAAGTAGCTGTCTAGAAATCACTATAAAAGAGAGACATAATTTTCGTGCAGAGGGGAGCGATTTTCGAAAAAAATTCAGAGAGAAAAATTCGTGCGGTAAAAGAATTCGTGAGAAAGGGGGGGTATTTCGTCTTTTGTGAATTTTCGTTTTCCTTTTATTCATTCTTCAAAGTCAGCAAAAAGGAGTCTTGCTTTTTGCTTTTGAAATTCTGAAAAAAAAACAGCAGAGAGAGGGACGTGTGAGGAGACAGGGCAACCGAAGTGAGAGAAAAAGAAAAACAAAAAAAAAAAAAGGAAAAAGAAGAACAGTCCTTCTTCTTCTTCGCAGGCCTCCCCCCGCCGGTGACCCCTGCTGCCCGAGTCGACGCCCATCGCCGCACCTCTGCACCTGCGACCTGCTGCTGCCCAGCCCGACGTCGGAGCTCCGAAACCCGCCGCTACTGCTCGTTCCCATCGCGCCAGCCACCACCGTGCCGAAGCCGCTCCCCGCGCCGGTCACGTCGTCCCACCAGCTGCCGGAGATCCCTCTCACCCACGAGCTCGCTGCCGACGCCGACACCCGCGCCACCTCCACTCCGTTCGAACGCCGCTACCCTGCGACAACCAGCGCCCAACACATACAGCAGCCCACCGTCCTGCAAATCGAGGCCACAAGCGACACCCGCGACATCTGCTCGCCGCGCCACTGCCGCTCCGCCGCTCCTGCCGATCAACCCCCGCGCCGGCCACCGTTGCTCGAGCTCCCCCGCGTCACCCCTGCACCTAGACCTCTGCTCGCTCCTGCTGTTGCCGATCCGCTCGTCACCCCCGACGCCCGCGTCAGCCGCCCGCGCTGTCTCCGCGCCGCTTACCACCGCGCGTCCGCTCCTCACCCGTGCCTACACCGGCTCCGCGTCGCCGCGATCCCGCGCCCTCGCCGTTCAGCAAGCCGCCCCTCCGCCCGAGCGCCCGCGTCACAGCTCGAGCGCCCACGTCAAAGCCGTTCCACCAGCAGCGAGAAGCGTTGAGTCCTTAGGTTTATTTTTATTTTTATTTTATTTTACTTATTTTAAGTTTCGTTATTATTAGAGCATGGTATGTTGATGTTAATATTTGTGCATTTTGTAGGCATTATCCGCAAGAATTTTGTCCGGAATTATTATAATTATTAATTTGATCCAAGAGACATCGGATTATTTTTTTAATTATATTAATTTTTGGGCTTTTTGGTAGAATTTTAATTGTTAAATCATTATAATTATTAATTTGATCCGTAAGACTTCGAATCAGATTTTTAATTATTTTGATCTCTTTGTCGTAATAATTAGGGTTAGAATAATCGTTAATTTGACCTGTGAAACAATATGTTATTTTTCGATTATTTTATCCTTTATTTTGTTGATAGTTTAGATTTAATATTTATTTAATAATTACTTATCTTAAAAAAAAAGTAAAAAAATCAAAATTCTGCATGAGTATATAGGTTTAGTAAATCAGACATGTATGTTTAGTAAATTAGACATTTTTTAGAATTACATTTTTAGGATTGCATTTTTAGAAATAAGTTAGGATTGGATCTAAATAATTTTTTAGGGTTTTAGATAATGTTCGCACATTTTAATTATCTCATTTTTCCAAAAAATAGTTTTCTAAGATAGGATAGGGTTTAAGTTAAATTAATCCCTAGAATAAATTAGAAAATTATCCCTTTTAGATAGTTTAATTAGGGTTTTTATTAATTATGAATTTCAATAAAAAAATACAAAAATACTAGGTGCATATTAATTAATTTGTATAATAGGATCATTTAATCAGAATTTGTTCATTAGTGAAGTTAGGTCATGAGGTGCATAATAACTAGTTTGTATAATAGGCTCATTTAATTAGAATTTGCATATTAATAAGATTAAGTCATGTAGTTAAAATGCATGTTTCATAAAAAATTGCTAATTTCAAGAAAACTCAAAAAAATTGATTGCTTACTTTGTGTGATGCAATTTATTTATTTTATTTTATTTGAATGATTGAGCATATGTGTGATCACCCCATTGCATGATAGTAATTTAAGTTAAAATAAATCAAAGTTGCTTGCAAAAACATTTTTTTGAAAATTAAAAAGAAATGGTATCGATAGGACATTAGAGAAATCTAGTGTAACCAAGTCCTCGTACCCGTAGGAGATTATTTTACTTAGGTATCTAATCGACCTACACTAAACCGATTAGTGGCGACTCCTAGATAATAATCATTAGTGGCGACTCCTAGATAATAATCATTTGCATGTTAAATATTTGAACATTAAGTTGCGAATTGATATGGGCTTGGAAGAACTGAGCTAAATTTAAAGACTTGATAGTGTATTAGTGCGACAGACGCTAACATGAATAATTTTTTAATAATATTTTTTTGAATTTTTGAATTTTTCCTTTTTCTCTTTTTTTTTTTTTTTTTTTCATCATTCTTCTTTCCTCCTCTAGTTGATCACCACTAGCCAATGGCAAGGGTTGCCCTCGCTAGTCACTAGGGATCTTGTGAAAATTTAATGTAATCTGTTGACGATATATTTCTGAGTTTGAATCTATAAAGGACCCGATCCAAATAGGTTTTCTAATTTGTGTGGTTTCTTTTCAATTTTGAGTAGCTTCCTAATTTAAGTAACTTCTCTAAAAGACACCAATGCTCTAATTGAACCACATATATCTATGATGTTCTCATCGTTTCCCTATTGATTTTTCTGATAATATTTTCATACTGTCTTTAGCTCGAACTACAAGATTTGTTAACTAATGTAATTGCAGGAGTCTAAAGTTTAAGATGAGGCTTTCCGGTGTAGGCGGGTGGTTTTGACTTATAATCCCGTCACACGAATGTGGTCTACGTATGCTTTTAATTGAAGATCTATCGATACGGTTTTGAATAAAGAGAAAAAAATGAGCTTTCTCGGTTGTTTTCGTAAAAGTGATTCTCTCTCTTTACATGCTTTAATAATAAGAGAATATGTTAAATTTTCAATCATGCACTTCCATTTTTTTTTGTCTTCTTTGTATTTTCTTTTCCTATTATACTCTTAATTTGTCTATAAGATGCATGGCTTTGTATCCCTATTAATTTTCAAGGGATGGACCCCCAATTTAATTAGATAGCATAACTAGTTTGTATATGCTCTATCAATACATTTGCTAACATCTTGTCTACTTCTACTAACATGTGGAATAGTAGAAAAATGTTCCTAGTGCACGTAATACAATTCGTAATTTTGAGGCATGATCGATTGTCTTGTTCCCATTTTACTTGACATACAAAACTAAATCAGCTTGAATATCTGTCTGTGTCATTTAACTCCTAGTAGCTTCCTCGCATGTGAACAGTTTTATGCCCTTTCTTGTTGAGATTACTAGATGCCGACACCATTGATTTATTTAATTATTTAATATAGTCAAACCCCTTCATTTTAGATCCGACGACATCTATATACATATAAAATCAATGGGGTTGAAATTATTTGGAGGTGCTCAGAAGGTGAACATCAATAAAACATAAATAAATGAATAAATAAGCAACTTAAAAGTTCGGGAACCACATTTTACATTGACCCAAAGTTTAGAGAATTATTGAAGGCATCTAAGTACTAATTTTATTAGACTAAGGCTTGAAAATTGTAACATCCCGGGCCCCAGTGTGTAATATTGTCCGCTTTGGGTCACCCGCCCTGGCGCGGACGAACCGCCATCCCAGCCACGGTCTCTTCCCTCACGGCTTTAAAACGCGTTACACAGGTTAGAGGGACTCAAAACTTATAAGCCAACCAAGACCTCCCTCCCTAGGCGATGTGGGACAAGAGAGGAGGCTATTACACTCTCCACCTCGTAACAGAAGAGCGTCCTCGCTGTGGCCTCACGGGCGTCAGAACAGCATTCGAGCTGTGGTCCCACACGCGGTCGGGAGTCGGCTCTGATACCACTTGTAACATCTCGGGCCTCACTGTGTAACATTGTCCGCTTTGGGTCACTCGCCCTGGCGCGGACGAACCGCCATCCCAGCCATGGTCTCTTCCCTCACAGCTTTAAAACGCGTTACACAGGTTAGAGGGACCCAAGACTTATAAGCCAACCAAGATCTCCCTCCCTAGGCGATGTGGGACAAGAGAGGAGGTTATTACAAAAACAGTCTGTTCATTTTTATCTATGGTAAATATCACAGCTCATTTGAGATGATGGTTTTCATGTTTCGTTCTCTTGTACTTTGAACGTGTGTCTTACACCATATGTTACCTTGAAAAACAACTTTAGCAAATTGCAACTTAGGGCATGAATGATAACTATTTTGACTAGAAATTGATTTTTGAAATATAAATAGAAAATCAATTTTTATTCCTAGATGAGTTTCTAAGTAAAAATATGCGTTTAATATTGACACAAAGTTTCTATTTCTGGAAATAACAATTCATTAGATAGCGACACAAAATTTCTCTCTCCCGAGCGGCAGTGGACAGCAGGGGGTGGGTGGTGGCCATCAATAGCTAGCAAGGGGCTGCTAGTGACCAGTGGCGGATGGCGGGCTGTGGCAAGTAGGCAATTGATTAGTTGAAGACGAGCAATAAAAAGAGTTTTATTTCTCATTTTTTATTCTAGAAATTGAGAAATATAAAATTTTTACATCTTATTTCTGTTCAAAATCTATTTTTAGACTAAAAATTTGTTTTGAAAATAGAAAAACGAAATTACTTTAAAAAACAAATTTCTGTTCTAAACTTGTTTCTATAATAAATAAAAAAAATAGTTTTTGAACAGAAATATAATGATTATTATGTGTGTCCTTAATTCTTGGAGACTGCATCGTTAGTTGATGGCGGAACACCAATTTCACGCTACTTTGGTCAAGGCTTTCCCTAAAGATCTGAAATGTTTTGTCAAAGACTTTAAAACCAGCCTCAAGCAATTGGTACATGATTCTTTTCAAGAAAGTCGGTCGGAGAAAACTTGTTCCTAATTTTTTTTATCCCAAATCTTACTTTGCATCCTAGAATATTATAAATTGTTTAATTCTATACGTTAGAAGTGTAAATGTTGCTTTGCTGTCATCGCTTTCTGTTACTGTGGCTACAGCTGGATGGAGAAAGGTTCATATTTCTGAGTCTTGGGTGCTGCTCTCGATCTGTTCGAACTTGACGGACCCGAATCCCAATGATCCTCTGGTACCAGAAATGGCGTACGTGTGCAAGACCAACAGGACCAACGACCAAGTACGCGGCCACCAAAATAAGCTGGACGCAGAAGTATACAATGGCCTAGGATGCGATGTGCGATTCGAGGAGGGTTCGCGTCTCTGTGACTTTGGTCTTGCAGTTTGTATGTGTTACTGAAAGACCATGACCCATCTCGTCCTTAGATCAGAACAAAAGAAGTTTGTAAGGTTATCCTCCTCAAAACGCATGCTTTGCCGCATTTCAATTGTTCGTGTGTTGATAAGTATTTCTTACTGTGGTTACTTGTTTCAAGTTGCACATTACATTAAGTTTTACTGTGATTAACATATTCTTCAGCTTAACTACCACGCTCTACTTCATACTCCAAGTATGTTCCTCCATTAATTGGTACTTAGATAACTTTTGGTATTGTAGGACAGGGCACATTGACCCCAGCGCCACTCAGGATTTTGTAAAGAGGAGAGGCCATTATAGCGGTCCAGACCTGTGGACCTGTTGGCACCAATGCCAATAGCCCTTCAACATCATTGCAAAGAAATGATACCCCAATGATAACTTAGACTTGTGGAGCAGCGTTACCTAATGGGAATTATATGCCTGGCTTAGTTCAAACAAAATTTCTTACTAACAATAGTGGGATAATTGGTCAAGGATCTCGCCAGAATACATTGTTTGTGGCTGATGAGAGTGCTTAGGCTTGTGGTACCATGTCTCAACCTAATCCCATCCTTGTGCCCAATACTACTGACGATAACCAGGGGACATTGTTGACTCCACCTAGGGGGTAGGAGTAACTTTTTTAACTGCAACAATTACCCCAACATGGATTTCAACTAATCCCTTTGACCGTCCCATTGTAGCCTTCGCAACTGGCCCCTCAACCTGCTCCTTTACATGTTCCTCAACAACCGCCAGAACAGCCAAACATTCCACCAATTCCACCAATCCCACCGAATAACCCCCAGCCTTTGCAATTCCAAGTTCAGCAACAACCTTACAGTCCACAGCAACAATTACCCTAATTCATGCCCCAATATGCGAATCAGATGTGGCAATCCAATTTTCGCGCTCAACATGCTACAGGGGTGCCCATGGTTGCACTCAGAACCAACTAGTAATTGACCCATCAATGAGTTAGTACGGTTAAGATATGGGATGTGTGGGAAATGTCTACAGGAAATCATATCCAAATTGGATGGATGCAATCACATACCCACCGAGGCTTTAAAATGCCAAAATTTATGTTGTTTACTGGTGAAGATGATCAGTCTACTTTTGAATATGTCAACCGATTCATTGCATTATGTGGTGATGCTACATATGGTGACCACTGGAAATTACGATTGTCACTACTATCACTGTCAAAATTGCTGTTACATGGTATACAGTGTTACCGGCAAATTCAATCATCTCGTGGGAGTAGAAGCAAAGATTTTTCCATAGCCAATTTCAAAGAGCAGTCCCTTACTGATCGGTTGCCGATCTATTAACTATGAAGCAGATGGGAAATGAATTGGTCGACCAGCATATATCTAGATTCAAAAGAGCCAGAAACAAATGTCTTGTCCCTTTACCTGAAAAGACCTTCGTGGATTTGACTTTTAATGGTTTGAAGTTCGAAATAAGGGAGAATGGCGGGACAACCTTATTTAGACTTGTTTCAGTTATCCACCATGGCAACTAAACACAAAAGTTTGCTTAAAGAGAAATACAAGAGGCACGGATGAAGAAATGAGGTCAGTTTCGTTGAAACTTCTAAGTTCAACGAGGAAATGGGGCAAACAGAATTTGCTGAAGTAGCTGTTGCTAAGATGGTAATAGACAAACCATATACTTGCCAAGTATTGAAGCCGGAAAAAATGAAGGAAAAGTCGAACATTATGGCCAAAGTTAAAGAATCTACATATTATTATTTTGATGATAATAGGACAAATGAAAATTTCGACATGTTGTTGACTAATGGTTAGATAAAATTGATGGAAGGTCAAGTTATACCAATTAAAGATGAATTGTTGGACAAGAGATATCGCAAATGGCATCATTCACAAAGTCATAACACCGTCGATTGCATAGTTTTCAATAATAACATTCAAGAAGCACTTCACAAGGGCAAGATAAAATTCGTTGATTATAAGAATAAAGCCCTAATGGAGGTTGATGTCGACCCTTTCCCTGTAATGACAGGGATGGTGTCATTGAGGTCCAAAGGCAAAAACACCAGCTGCCAAACTTGTGTATTCGATATAGGCAGGAAATCAGTTGGGAATGGAAGAGCTAGTACGAGCACCTAGAGGGGGGGTGAATAGGTGCAAAAACATATTTTGCAAAATATAGGGTAAAACTTTTATTTTTAACCTAAGTCTGGTTGACAATGATTTTGCAGAGAAAATCAGACTCTAACAATTAAATAGAGTTACGAACAAAATAAAAGAGTTTAAGAAAGAGAATAAGAACACAAGGTTTATAGTGGTTCGGCTTAATCCAAGTCTGCGTCCACTTTCCCATACTGACAGCCCATCGGCTGGATTTCACTATAAATCAAAAGAGTCGGTACAGTATCACGTCCTTGATTCCATGGTGTAGAGACTCTGCTATACTTCCTCAAGGTCTCACAAGTATCAAAACTCTCTTTTGAGTACAAATTTACGCTCAACAATTGAATCAACAAAAAACAAGGAATTTCAGACTTTAGAATTTTTCTATCGCACACACTCTCGAATAACTAGAGCGTCTTCCTTATATACTCATCCATGCATTCATAACCGTTGGCACTTTCCAAAGGAGTTCTTCCAATCTACACGTTGGACAGAATTAGTTAGGGAGATCTCGAGTTACTTAAGGAATGTGATGATAGCCCACCAATTATTCTCGCTCATACAATCAGGATCTAGGTTTCCATAAGTAGAACATTCCAAGTATACTTCGCCAATCAACGGATCCAAATTACTCGAATTAATTTCAAAACGAATAATAGATCTTGAGATGCTATCTCCAGCCATGAGAACTTCTTTAGCCGCTCAAATCAAATTCTTAAAGAAATACTCAATTTTGGATAAGTCTTATTCAACGGTTTAGAAACTGTCAATAAGGGAAGACTTTAAATCTTGAGTCTAGCGGTCTGGCGGTCTTCAGACTTTGACAAAAGAGTCTGCAAGTCTTCAGACTAGATTGATGGAAACGTTTTGTCAGCTTCAAAACAAATAAGGAGGTTTTCTTTAACAACCTCCCACTTTTTGATGGTGACAAAACTTTCTTGCAGATTTTGATACTTTTTGACTTGCAAGACAATACTCAAGCAAACAAGGATACCTCATAAAAGATAATTGGATTAGAATAAAGATAGTATCAAATCTGCATCCACATGAAATGAGTTAGTCATGTAAAAACAATGCTTAAGATTCTGCAAACGATCAAAACACAATCCAAACCATCAAAACACAGTCCAAACCAGTCACAACCAAACAAAAGTAAAGTCAAATAAAGTCAAACAAAAGTCAAATCTACACCAACTTCTCCCCCTTTTTGTTAGCATTAAAAAGGTAGAGACGAAATAGAGATTTGGATAAAATTAAGATTGTTTTGGAATGCGAACAAGCTGGAAATCTCCCATTGACTTGACAGTCTCCTCCAGCTTTCTTAGACCCTCCTTTAGTTGTGTTATTTCCTCACCCTTGACAGTTGCTTGAATTTGAAGATTAAGAGCCTGAACTTGATTGTGCAAAGAAACTGAAGAGGCTTGACTGGCATTCTACATATTCTGAAATTCGCATCCCAAGGCATAAATCTGACCTCGCATCTCCATAAGAACATCAATCAATCTTCTAAAATCTATTGAGATGTCAGTTTGAGTGCTTGCTTCAACATAATCAGTTTGTGGAGTATTGGCAGATGATGGCATTTCAGCATGAGTACCCAAACTCGGAGATGAAACCTTATTACCTTCTTTAGGAAATTGAGAGGCATATACATCTTCTAGATCGGCAGGAGAACAACTAACATCATCACTAGTAAAAGCAAGTGAAGAAGTATCTCTTTTCTCAGCAGTTCCCCCTGTTTCAGTGCCTTTAGGTGGAGAGAAGTACTCTTCATGCTCTATCTCTTCTTCAGTGACATGATGACCTTGTTCTCCTCTTTCCTCTTCTTCTGCAGTTCTTTCTTCCTCTGCTGCTTTCCTCATCGTTTCCGTCTCTTCACTCCTTTGCTCTGTTTCTTCTCTATCTTGATCCTTTCTATCCTCTGTCTCTGGAACAAAACGCTGTAAGTTCCTTAAGGCAAGAGCGAAAATGGTGATATCTTCTTCATCTTCTTCATCCTGCAAGATGAGTATTCTTCTTTTCTTGGATGGAATTGTCATGGGCTCCTTGCCTTTCCATTTTGCAGCCACAGAGTCTTGATGAGTCTTGACAGGGGTCTTCTCCTTAAAGCGCTCTAAAGCCTTGTTTAGCTCCTTCAGACGCATTTTTGAAACCATTTCAGTCCCACCACCATTTGATCACATGTTCGAACACACAGAATTTTGGGAGGCTGAATTTTAAAATGTATGAATAGCAGAGTAACAAGTGCTGAATAAGGAAGTTGGCCCTTGTCCTTCACCATTGATCTGTACATGTGAAACATTATAGTGTGTGGCAGAGAGAACTTTTTGCCAGCATTAATAACATATATCAGCTTTGCTTCTGAATTGGAGACGTTAGTCTTTGATGTTGATTTGGGTCTAAGACAGTTAATCACAATCTTGTGAAGTAAGACATTTGAGGCATTCATCCTCAAATATGAAATTCAGCCTTCTGTTATTCCATCCTAAACAAGCTCCACAGTCGCATGACCAATAGACACACTAATTGATTGGAACATCCCTTTCTCTACTCCAATCACATTAGTTAGAGTGTCCATATCAACTACATAATGTAACAGCCCGGGCCCCACTGTTTAATATTGTCCGCTTTGGACACTGAGTCCTTATGGCTTTAAAACCCGTTACGCAGGGGCAGAGGGCCATCTCGCGGGCCTTCCCTCTCCCAAGCCATAATATTGTCCACTTTGGAGGCACAGCCCACCGGCCCGTCCTCCCTCACGACTTTGTTTTTAACGCAGTGGCAGTGTACATGAAACGCGTTACATAGGTTAAAGGGACCCCAAGCCTTATAAACTAGCCCCAAGACTCCCCCCTAAGCGATGTGGGACTAGAGAGGACCTCTCCCCTTCCTTGGGCTGTCACACTCTTCACCCCTTAAGGGCACACCATCCTCGTTATGGCCTCCACACGCAGTCGGAAGTTGGCTCTGATACCATTTGTAACAGCCCGGGCCCCACTGTGTAATATTGTCCGCTTTGGATACTGAATCCTTACGGCTTTAAAACGCATTACGCAGGGGCAGAGGGCCATCCCGCAGGCCTTCCATCTCATAAGCCATAATATTGTCCACTTTGGAGACATAGCCCACCGGCCCGTCCTCCCTCACGGCTTTGTTTTCAATGCAGCAGAAGCGTACGTGAAATGCGTTACACAGGTTAAAGGGACCCCAAGCCTTATAAACTAGCCCCAGGACTCCTCCCTAAGCGATGTGGGACTAGAGAGGACCTCTCCCCTTCCTTGGGCTGAATTTTAAAATTTCTAAATAGCTGAGTAACAAGTGCTAAATAAGGAAGTTGGCCTTTGTCCTTCACCATTGATTTATACATGTGAAACATTATAGTGTGTGGCAGAGAGAACTTTTTACCAGCATTGATAGCATACATCAGCTTTGCTTCTGAATTGGAGACGTCAGTCTTTGATGTGGATTTGGGTCTAAGACAGTTAATCACAATCTTGTGAAGCAAGACATTTGAGGCATTCATCCTCAAGTACGAAATCCGACCTTTTGTCATTCCATCCCGAACAAGCTCCACAGTCACACGACCAATAGACACACTAATTGATTGGAACATCCCTCTCTCTACTCTAATCACATCAGCCATAGTGTCCATATCAACTACATAATCCTGGTCTCTAACAATAAAAGAAAATCTATTCGCATCCAAAAAGCTTAGATTGGAATAGAAATATGCAGTAAGTTCTGGATGAGCCACTATTGTCTCAGAGCAAAATCGTTCAAGTTAAAGTAAAGTAAATTTCTCTCGCAACTTCACGTTCAGAGAGTTAAGAAAATCAAAATCCACACTCCTTGGGTTCATCACCCCTCGTTTCAGCAACTTAGAGTAAAGTCGCTTATGTTCCTCAAAACGAAACAGATCTACTCTTTTTCCTCGAATATTCGCAACAACACCCATTCTAGGCTTAAAATGAGTGAACATCTGTTCATCATCATTTCCATTAGGTTGGCTAAGTCCTCCAACACGTGGATCACTTGGGATATTCGCAAAAGCTCTTTTTGCCGGGCTCGCAGGAGCAGTTCTCAAACGTTCCATCGTTCGTAAGAAATGGGTTTCATTTCGGTAACCATTTTCTTTCAAAAATTCATCAATAAAGTTCAATGGAGAACCTCCATCCTTTAAGGCAGAGTAGAGTTTAAAGGTAAAAGCAGGCTTTAGAGTTCTTACAGGTTCGACATCCTCAATAATTTCTTCCTCCGCTTGTTGTTACTGAATATTCTGTGGTCTAGCCTGAGGAGAATGGCGCGGTTGAGAATGTTGTGGACTCTGCTGTTGCCTTGGAGATTCTTCTTTCTCGGTTAGGTCAAATTGTGTAGAATCCTCACGCATATGCTGTGGTCCCATGCTTGCAATTCTTGAGAACTTTCTTTGAGAAGACATTATCACAGTCTTTGAGAGAGTTTCCATACCCGATTCGCGAGAAAGATGAAAATTTTAAGGATTAAACTAGAGAGAAAAAGTAAGAAAGTGAAGTTCTTTGCTTCTAGGGTTCGTGAAGAAGATGATCATTATATAAGGCAATCGAAACGGGGTATACGGATTGTCGTAAAAGGAAAAATAGAAAATGCCTTTTAAAAAAAACTGCCTTTTTTGAAAATAGATAACTGTCATTTCAAAAAATAACTTCTTTTTCGGAAAGGAATGATTACTATAATTACAAAAACTTGGAAAGATAACATCAATCAATTGCGGATTAATAAACAATTGTACATTTTCGAGTTTTTATCCAAACGATAAAGTTGAAATAACTTACAACCGTAAATCTTGATCTTCTGAGTCAGAGCATACTTAGACTTTTATCCCTAAGTCTGAGCTTCTTCAGACTTTAAGATATTAAGTCTGGATCGAATAGACTCAAATTGACTTTTCTCCAAAGGTTTTGTAAATATGTCCTATAGCTAATTCTTTGAGTCAATGAATTGAATCAATACTTCTCCATTTTGAACATGGCCCCTAATAAAATGATGTCGAATCTCTATATGCTTTGCTCTTGAATGAAGAATTGGATTCTTGGTGAGATTAATCGCGCTAGTGTTGTCACATTTGATCTCAGTGCATGAATTTTTGATTCCAAAGTCTCTTAGTTGTTGTTTTATCCATAAGATTTGAGAATAATAACTTCCAAGAGCCATATACTTTGCTTCTGCTATTGAAAGAGCTACAATACTTTGCTTCATTGAAAACCAAGATACTGTCATGTTACCAAGCAATTGACAAGTACCCGAGGTGCTTTTTTTATCAACTCTGCATCCTGCTAAATTGCGTCTGAGTATCCAAGGAGAGTAAAGTCTCATTCTTTAGGATACCATAGATCTAACTTAGAGGTTGTTGCAATGTATTTGATGATGCGTTTCGCAACACTTAGATGAGATTCTTTAGGATCTGATTGAAATCTGGCACAAATGCAAACACTAAACAAAATGTCAGGTCTAGAGAC
The DNA here is from genome assembly GCA_014182725.1 of Eucalyptus brandiana. Classification (NCBI taxonomy): domain Eukaryota; kingdom Viridiplantae; phylum Streptophyta; class Magnoliopsida; order Myrtales; family Myrtaceae; genus Eucalyptus; species Eucalyptus brandiana. The sequence continues at coordinate 21,201,192 of CM024672.1, read as the reverse complement.
AGTAAGATAAAGAAGTGAACAAATAAACTCATGCACAACTTCAGGTCAACTTTCTTTCCTCATTCATCTTTGTCCAGCTTCAAAGAACTTAACATTGGTTTATCAGTCTTTTTGCAATTCTCCAAACCGAACTTTTTAACAAGTTCTTTAGCATATTTTTCTTGGTGAATGAAAGTCCATTCCTTCAATTGTTTTACTTGTAGTCCGAGAAAGAAGGATAGTTCACCCATCATGCTCATCTCGAATTTATCTTGCATAGACTTAGAGAATTTCTTGCACAGATTTTCATTAGGTGATCCAAAAATAATATCATCAACATAGATTTGAACAAGTAGAAAATTTTTACTTTCTCTTTTAATAAACAAAGTAGTGTCTACTTTACCTTTAACAAAGCCATTTTGAATTAAAAACTTACTTAACATGTCATACCAAACTCAAGGTACTTGCTTTAAACCATATAACGCATTTTTCAGTCTGAATACGGAGTCTGGTTTCCTTGGGTCTTCAAAATCGAGAGGTTGTTCCACATAGACTTCCTCTTGGATAAATCCATTCATGAATGCACTTTTGACGTCCATTTGGAATAACCTGAAATTCTTATAACAAGCAAAAGCAAGTAATAATCTGATTGCTTCTAACCTTGCTACTGGTGTGTAAGTCTCATCATAGTCTATCCCTTCTTCTTGCGTATATCCTTTGGTTACGAGTCTTGCTTTGTTCCTTATAACTTTTCATTTCTCGTCCATCTTGTTCCTAAAACCCATTTAGCTCCAATAACAGATTTACCTTTTAGTTTAAGAGTCAATTCTCAGACATTGTTAATACTAAACTGTCTGAGTTCTTCTTGCATAGCTTCAATCCAACTTTCATTAGTTAAAGTTTCTTCTATGCTTTTGGGTTATGTTTCAGAAATAAGAGCCACGGCGCTAGACTCTTCATGCCTTTTGGATCTTGTACGAATCCCTTCATTAATGTCACCAATAATAAGTTCTTTGGGATGACTGGACTTATGCTTCCAGTTGCTAGTTGGTTTGACAAACTGCTGATCTTTTTCTTCATTTGATTCTTCAACGTTCATTCGTTGTTGACCTTCTGAAGTCTGAGTTGCTTCTGGGGATTTAGACTTTATAGAGTCTGAAGCAGGTTCAGATTCTTTAGGTTAAGTCTGGATCGATTGATTTTGTATAAGGTCTTGAAATTTGACATTCATCGATTTTTCCATAGATTGAGTCTTTTTGTTGTATACTCTGTAAACTTTGTTGGTGGTTGAATATCTAAGGAAGATTCATTCGTCTGATTTTTCTTCAAAATTACCAATTCAATCATTTGCATTTTTCAATATAAAACATTTGCAACCAAATACATGAAAATATGAAATAATTGGCTTCTTTCTTTTGAACAATTCATAGGGAGTTTTTTCTAGAATAGGCCTTAAGAAGACTCTATTAATAATATAACATGTTGTAGAAATTGCTTTAGCCCAAAAATGAGAAGAAATATTGCTTTCAATTAAAAGTATTCTAACCATTTCTTGCAACGATCTATTCTTCCTTTTCACAACTCCATTATGTTCTGGAGTGTATGGAGAGGAGAATACATGCTGAAAACCAGATTCATCACAAAATTTAGTAAAATTTTGATTTTCAAACTCACCTTCATGGTCTGTTCGTATGCTCGAAATAACATACCCTTTTTCATTTTGTACTTTCTTAGCAAACTTTAAAAAATAAGATAAGGTTTCAAACTTACTTGCCAAAAAGTATATCCAAATAAATCGTGAATAATCATCAACTATTACTAGGCAATATTTCTTTCCACCAATGCTCTGAGTCCTAGTTTGTCCAAAGAGATCCATATGTAGGAGCTACAGCACACAATTAGTGAAAACTTGATTTATTGGTTTAAAGGAACTTCTAACCTGTTTTCCCAACACACATGGTGTGCATAATTTAGATTTTTGGAATTTCATATTAGGTAGTCCACGAACAAGCTTCTTTGCAAAGATCTTGGCTATTTGCTTCATATTGGTATGGTCAAGTTTTTGATGCCAGAGATTAGCTTCCTCTTGAATTGAAATTTGACATTAAGATTTTTCTAGTTTGATATCTAAAAGATAGATGTTCCCATGTCTTCGCCCTATGAAAGTCTAAGAGAAGTCTTTACTGGTTCCCGAACATATTTCTTTTTGAAAATTGATTTTGAAACCTGTGTCACACAGTTGGTTGATACTCAGCAAGTTGTAATTGAGTCATTCTACTAAGGAGATGTTGTTGATTGTGAGACTTCCAATCTTTACTGTTTCGCATCCGACAATTTTTCCTTTGCTGTTTCCACCAAAAGAAACTTTTACACCATTAACTTGCATAAGCTTTATGAAACAACTTGAATCCCCTGTCATATGTCTTGAGCATCCACTATTCAAGTACCATTTGACCATTTTCTTGATAGTGACCTGTATTTAAAAAAGAAACTCAAGCTTTCTTTGGTACCCACACTTTCTTGAGTCCAATGGAGCTAGTGCAATATACGGTCTTTGCCTAATCTTTCTTAATAGGTTTCTAAATCATATGACATTCTTTCTTAAAATGTTCTGAGTTGTTGCACTTAGAACATTTAAGAGCACTACGGCCAACAGGTTTTACAAAGACTTTTTGAAAATGATTTTTATAGAATGCTTTTGTAGGTCGTTGTTTGATTCTTTCCTTTACTTTTGGAAAATCAATTAGATGAATGGTTTTAGAAGTTATTCCCAAGCCTGATTTGTTAAAGTAAGGCCTTTGTGCTGAAAGAATCTTTTCCAATTTCTCAGATCCTATAGAAAACCTTTTTAAAATACTGAAATATCATTTTTCAAAAGTGTATTTTCTTTTGAAAGAGAGTTTGCATTTTCTTTCAAAGTAATAAAATTTTTATCTAAATTTTCGAACTTTTCTAAACAATCTCCTGTTGCTTTAGTGTAGAATTTTCCCTTTTTAGCTCGGAAATTCTCTTGAGAGAGGTTTTGAGATTAAGACACAGTTCATTAATATATTTTGAGACTTTAGTAGGAATTTTTAAATTACTTACCTCGAAGTCACTGTCTGAGTCTGAGTCTGTATCTGTCTCAGAGTCTGAATCTGATTCTGATTTTTCCATTAAACAAATATTAGCATAATCATTACTCTCTTCGCATTCGGTATCACTCCAAGTTTCTGCTTTGAGTGCCTTTCTGTATTTCTCAGTTTTTCCTTTATTTTTCTTCAACAAAGAATAGTTGGGTCTGATGTGTCCATTTTTTCTTGCATTTAAAAAAAATCACATATTTATTGGATTCATCATCCTTAGCTGATTTATTTTGAAACTTTTGAGAACCTTGTTTCTTCCAATTGAATCTTCTTCCATTTTTGTTCAGTTTTATGAACCTTCTTATCATGAGAGCAAGCTCTTCATCGTCCATATCGTCTTCAGAATCTGTAACATCAGAATCATCATTAGATTTTAAAGCAATGGATTTTTTACCTTTGGGATCTTCATCTTCATTGATTTGCTCCACTTCGTAAGACTGAAGAGTGTCAACCAATTCGTCAACGGAGAGTGGCATGATCCTTTGTGTTTCTCTTATTGATGTCTTTACGTGATTCCAATCTTTGGAAAGTCCACACAACAGTTTGTTAACCTTCATGGGTCCTGAGATTGGTTGACCTTGATACTCAAGACCATTCACGATTTTTGTAAAGCGACTAAACATGTCAGTGATAGATTCTCCTGGCTTCATCTTGAAGGCTTCATATTGACCGAGCATAATATTGATTCTGGTTTCTTTCACTCGATCGGTTTCTTCATAAGTGATGTGCAGCTTATCTCAGACTTCTTTAGCTGTTTTACAAGAAGATATTCTATTATATTCAAAAGGAAATAATGCAGGAATAAATTGCTTTTGCATTAAGAGCTTGTCTCTTGATTATTTCTTCTTGAGTTATCTCGCTAGCCTCAACAGCTTCTTTTCCCCTTTTTGAGACTGTTGTAGCTTTAGGAATGATTCATTTGTCTACCACATCCCATTCCAAATGATCTTTTGATCTTAGGAATGCCTTCATCTTGTTTTTTCCATATACTGTATTCATTTCCATCAAAATAAGGCGGTCTGGTGTTGCTTTGCCCTTTAACCAAACCTGGAGCCAATATACTAGCCATATATCTTTAACTTAGAAGTAAAAATACTTCAATTTAAATGAGTACACAAGCTCTGATACCAATTAAAAGAGCTAGTACGAGCACCTAGAGGGGGTGAATAGGTGCGAAAACAGATTTTGCAAAATATAGTGTAAAACTTTTATTTTTAACTTGAGTCTGGTTGACAATGGACTTTGCAGAGAAAATCAGACTCTAACAATTAAATAGAGTTATGAACAAAGTAAAAGAGTTCGGGGAAGATAATAAGAACACAAGGTTTATAGTGGTTTGGCTTAATCCAAGCTTACGTCCACTCTCCCGTACTGATAGCCCACCGGCTGGATTTCACTATAAATCAAAAGAGTCGGTACAGTATCACGTCATTGATTTCACAGTGTAGAGACTTTGCTACACTTCCTCAAGGTCTCACAAGTATCAAAACTCTCTTTTGAGTACAAATTTACGCTCCACAATTGAATCAACAAAGAACAAGGAATTTCAGACTTTAGAATTTTTCTATCGCGCACACTCTCGAATAACCAGAGCGTCTTCCTTATATACTTCTCCATGCCTTCATAACCGTTGGCACCTTCCAAAGGAGTTTTTCCAATCTACCCATTGGACATAATCAATTAGGGAGATCTCGAGTTACTTAAGGAATGTGATGATAGCCCACCAATCCCGTTCGTCCATACAATCAGGATCTAGATTTCCATAAGTAGAACCATCCAAGTATACTTCGCCAATCAACGAATCCAAATTACTCGAATTAATTTCAAAACGAATAATAGATCTTGAGATGCTATCTCCAGCTGTGAGAACTTCTTTAGCTGCTTGACTCAAATCCTTAAAGAAATACTCAATTCTGAATAAGTCTTCTTCGACGATCTAGAAATTGTCAATGAGGGCAGACATTAAATCTTGAGTCTGGCGGTTTGGCGGTCTTCAGACTTTAACGAAAGAGTCTGCAAGTCTTCAGACTAGACTGATGGAAACATTTTGTTAGTTTCAAAACAAATAATAAAGTTTTCTCCAACAGGGAATATCACTGTTATCCTAAGGAACAAAATGAACAAGCGAGGAGTTTTATCGTTGAAAGTCCTTATAATATGAAGCCATCGAATTTGTACCGGAAGTCTTGTGTTTTAAATAGGATAACTTATCCAAGAAGGCAATTTCCCAATCAAGGAACATCCATATAGTTTAAACAAAGATATGAAGATGGAGACCCACTATAAATACATAAGGAGAACCCAGTTGTAAGTTTGATTATTATGTCAGTTATAAACCACCTCCTCCTACCCTCATGTCTATAATCCTTTTGGATGGGGAGAGGAGTTTGATTCACTCTCGGGGAATTCAGTTTGCCTAATTCACTAAATCCCAAATGAACACTGAAGATATCCGAAGACCCACCGGAAGACCAATGGTTTGAAGTTGGGGAAATTCAAGGTCCAGGGGGTAACATAACACGAATTCAAGAGAAGGATGTAAAGGAAGAGATGAATGTGTCATTTACAGCAACAAATTAATCAGATTCGTATCATACAAGTCAAGCCAGCGCTAGTAGCGGCAAAAAAGCCTAAGCCATATAAGGCCAAGAATTTGGTGTGGAAAAGAAAAACGAAGAAAGAATCCATAACATCTTACTAGAAGAAAGATCAACCCACCTCGACAATGACTCGGACACATGAACGTAGGCTAAAGGCATTATCAAGGTCAGTCTTGCCTTTGAGCTTGTACATGGTTTAGGCTAGGTTACCCAACAAATTTCAAGACACTCCAACCGATACTAAGGTGATCGAAGAAGCGTTGACTAAATGGAAAGGAAGGGTTTGAATTTCACTTTGATAATGAAAAAGTGATGGAGTTTGAGAAACTGTTTGCACGCAGTTCTAATCACTTGAGGGCTTTGTATATAAATGCTAATATAAATGGTCACCCAGTGTCAAAGGAATTAGTCAATGGAGGATCCACTCTAAATCTCGTCCAGTACTTTCTTTAAAAAGCTAGGCAAAAAGAATGAAGAAATAATCCCATCATATAACTAGTTAACAGATTTCACTGGAGAAGTGACTAAGGCCAAAGGAATATTTGTTGCGGACCTAACAGTTGGCTCTAAGACCTCAAGGACACCTTTCTATGCTGTAGATGCTGATGGGTCATATAATTTGTTATTAGGAAGAGATTGGAGTCATATGAATCAATGTGTACTGTCAACGCTGCACCCGAATTCTATAAAGTGCTCTCCTCTATTTGGCATATACCTCAGTGGAATCTTCTTTGGATGCATTTAAACAAGTATTTGGTTTACAATTGCATCATAATCTATAAAGCCACTTTCTAGAGAGGAAGTTGTTCCCAATTGTACATCAAGCTTAGATTTAAATTGCTTTTTATGGCTTGTCAATTTTCAATGATGGCTTAGTTTTTTCATGAAACTGCATTCTTTTACTCTTGGTTCTTGTAATGTTTCCTTGGTTGGACAAATTGTAAATGGTGGAATAGGATGATTACTCTACGTATTGGCATTTAATTCATGTAGTCTGTATATTGCCTTGCTACCAACCTCACTTTCCGTTCAAATAGTTCAATTTGTGTGTTTCTGTATAGTTGTTGCTCTCCTTTTAAACTTTTAGTTTGGACTTTGCTGCATAATGCTTACTATCATAAACTATGTTGAGTGGACTTCCAATAAAATGAATCTCCATCTGTCTTTCTCCTTAACTTCAATTGAAAGTGGACAAATCCTGAATTAAACGTCTTAGTGGAAGTAGATATTTGTAAAATACTTCCGTAGCAGTGAGAGGTCAGGAATGTTTTGTGTTGAGGTTGTCATCAAGTTGGAAGTGACCTCAGTGAAGAAGGATTGCAGATTCTTCTTTTGTTTCCGCATGGTGAATCACCGATGCTTTTATTTCATTTAGTATTTTGTAATAGCGGTTTATGAGAATTAGTTTCCGATACATCCTTCTTTATTAGGATTTGGTATTTGATTCATCTCTATCTGCACTACTGGGAGAAGACATATACAACTTTGGCAAGCTGCTATCCCATCCTATTTTAAGTACTTTGCCAAAAATATTATAAATCTCTTTGGCTACATTTAGTTGTCCAAATTTCTAATTAGGATAGGACATGATAAGATAGTATATGAAATTTAGAGATTTTATTATATCATATCCACTGTTTGATGATTGTAGCTGGATATATTTACATTATATCATGTACATTATTTGATATAAACGACATATTAGTATAAATGAACAAAAAATTTTACAAACGAAAATGATAAAAGTCTCTCGTGACACTTTTGTCTACTTTATTTTTATTTGCCTATTTTATTTTATTTTCCTCTCTTTTTAAATTAATTCTTTGTCATTTCTTTGTTCCCCTTCCATTACTTTCTAATAAAATTTTATCAAATAGTAAACTATATTAATATACCAGAAATACTAAAATACCTAAAATATGTAATAAATATATTGACTCTATATTCAAAAATAAGATTAAATTCAAATACATAAATAAAAATAAGATTAAATTAAAATAACTTTTTTTTTATTTTTTATTTTGAATTTCTTATATTGGAGTTCAAATATTATTTATATGTTGAAATATATTTTAATTTTGTTAATTTTTTTGGTCGAATAATTTTAATTTTGTTAATTTTGTTAATTTAAGAAGTTTAGTATTCGACAAAAATATTTTTATTAATATGAATGTGAGAAATCTTATCCACATTTATCCTACCTCCCTCATAGAATAATTTTATCTGGTCTATATCCCATTTTATATCCGACTGTATCCTATCTTGAGGACGCACCAAATGCAAGATAAAATAAATTTTATCATTTTCTAAATTTTATCATGGCTACCAAATGCAACCAAGGTTTTCTATCTATAGTATTTTTGCATCAAAATCTTAAAGGTAGGCCTTGTGAATGCTCTTCCTAGATTTGCTTGAGGCACATTCGTAACCAATTTTCATTGCATAGCTATTAATGTTATGTTGATGACATTTTCCACAAAGCAACTTCAAGCATAACTTGCTTTATGGTTACATGGTCCTTTCCAATTTGCCCTTATTTGTTTCATTTTTTTGTTAATCATCATGTTAATATCTTGATTTGTTTTAACAAATTTGACAGATAAAGATCCTCTCGGGAACAAAGGTTAAGTGGATGTATGCTGGTGATTTGCAATGCTATCGAGAACTATGTCATGTGCACAAGGCTGCTCTCAATGCACAACCTGGTTTGGTCGAAAATGACAAAAAACTATTGGAGAAAATCAACATCCTCTGCCTGATGGAAATCATATTCAGGTCTCTCTTTCTATTCTTTTCTTATCTCCATTTTTGGCATACCTAATATTGCACATTTTGCTTTATAACTATGTATTCATCCGCATATAAAATATACAATTTTATCCTGCAGCCGTGCATCGGAAGATAGGACAATTCCACCTAGCATTATTGCTGAACGCCCAAAGTCTTTGTGTAGCTCATGTTGAGCACCTTCTCATGAAGAGCCTTTCTGTAAGTCTTCCTGATTCTTTTGTATCTCCTTTGATGGTTGTGTCGTGTTGTGTTCTATGAAATTGGATGAGAACATTGGACGTCATCATTATTTTGGCTGTGTGTATATCATCCTTCTCTAGCTTAGAGTTCATTTGGCTATAGTTTGACTCAGCCTTATGGTGCAGCTGTATACATGAAGCTTGAAGATAGAATGAACTCCATCTGGATAGATTGGTTGTTTAGATGTTTCAGAAAATGAATAATTGATAATCATATGGATAGGTGGAAGCTTTATACCTAATTAAGAGAGCATAAAAGAACCACTCTTTTTTTCCTTGGTTTGATCCCACAGACACATGGGCAGTGAAGATCTTCTGTTCTTCCTTATTTCTCTTAAATGTTGGTTAATCTCAAAGTCCAAGTAGAGGGAACAGTGCATGTTTCCTAGGTCCAACCAAGAGTACTGGGCATTCTGCAAGTTAAATCATTGCAAGATCAGTTAGATGGTTGGCTGGATAAGGTACACACTGTTTGGCTATTTGTTGAAGCAGAAACACCTGATCTTGTCACCGTGTAGTCTTATGTTGCTTTCCTCTCCGCCAACTGTGACTTCCCTTAACTAAATTTGCCGACAACAAAGCGAAAGGAGGTGAAAGAAAAGAGAAGTGCAAGGCAGTTAGGCACTTTGTCCATACTGGGGCTTCCTTCTGTGTCCCTAAGTTTTCTTCAATCATTTTTCATTGCAAGTGGCCGTTTCATGCGCTTTAGGGGAAGGTTTTCAACAGTTGATCAAAGACTTATTTTTTAGGTTGAAGATGATCATTTACTGACTAAAGACAAACAACAGAATATGCAAGGAGAATCTCATTCGATATTCCTGATATGATTTGTGTCGTGTATGAATTGCTCATTATATTTTCAAATGAACATGAAATTCGTTGTGCTAATTGTCTCACTCTCGCATGTGTGCACTCACATTGCTCGTGCTTCTTAGGGCATATGATGCCACTATATAGATCTGCATGCTCCATGGCCTTGAGTTCTTCATGATTGAAGATTTGGGTTTTCGCAAATTCAACGAAGTGACTACGGCTCTCTTTCTCGCGCGGCACAATGCTCGTGCTTCTTGGGGGCATATATGGGTTGACACTGTCCATATCTGCATACTCCATGGCTTGCAAAGTCGATGTATGAGAGCTATGCCATATGATACCATTTGGATCCCTGCTATCGGCACTGGACAAGTGGGAGTTGTCCTATCATACTGTTCCCTTAATTAGGGCAATCTGTGTCCCAAACTCGATGAATTTCTTTCTTGCTGCAGGTTTGTAGCTATCTTATTTAGCATTTGGGTTGATACCATAAAAAACTCCAAACTGGTACATTTGTGACAAATTTACCAAAAATTATTTTTTTGATCACAAAAAACCCCAAACTAGTATACCTTTGACAAATTTACCAAAAACTAGTACACTTGTGACAAATTTACTCTTTGTTAGTTTTCGTTAAATTTTACTGTCAAATTATTAAGTTAAATGACACGTAACAGTTGACTGGTATACCAATTTATGATCTTATGCTCCGTTTGTCACAATTTACAATTTTTGTGATTTTTTTGTGGTATTAATTCAATTTAGCGGAAGGTATATTTGTCACAAATTTACCAGTTTGAGGTTTCTATAGTCGAATAAATTAGTTTGGGGTAAATTTGTCATAAATGTACCGATTTAGGGTTTTTAATGGTCAGTTGGGATAAATTTGTCACAGGTATACCGGTTTTGGGTTTTTCATGGTCAAAAAAATAGTTTCGGATAAATTTGTCATAAGTGTACCAGTTTTGGGTTTTTAGGATATTAACCCTTACCATTTTTTTAAGCTATTCATACCCTTCCAGTAAGGCGACACCTACTTGAAATTTCATATCCGATTCGATGGTATTATACTAGCCAACTAGCACTTCAAAAACTGCTCAAAACCCTTTTGCCTTGTGGAGATTCAATAGGGTATGGACTCTTAGCTAGAGAATAGATAGCAACATAAAAACAAATAAATTACTCGCATTTGGAATTAAAAGCACAATGAAGAACTACGGGCTACTATGTATGATAGAATTACAGAGGAGAAAGATCCAAGATTTTAGAAGCCAGGGAAAGAAAAGGAAATACGCGGGGAATTCCCTTAGCTAAAAATACACTTTAATCTCTTCTCTTTTTTGTAAAAGCAATTTTTGTAATTTTTTTGATTTTTTGATTTTTTGATTTTTTTTCTATTTTTCCTTCTCTTTTCTCTATTCTCTTTTCATTTTTCCCTTTTTCCCTCCGCCGGCCATCGACAAGGCCTATGTATGAATACAAATAGCCCATGAATAGAGACTTGCATATTTATATTTTAGTCAAGATTGAAGTTTGATTTGACTATATATATTTATAGATAGCTCCTTCCAACCAAAACCAAAAACACTCAAATCAAATACGTAACTTCCAAAGCTCTAAGAAATATCCTATAAGTAGATTATTGACATGTTTTCGAATAGTTTAAGAATCACACGGTATTAGAGAGAGAGAGAGAGAGAGAACTAAGCACCGTAGGCTTGTTGATTTTTTTTATGAAAGTGGGCTAAACGATGGTGGACAAAATGAAAAAAAGGTATAGGAACTTCAATGGTTGCTCTTCTAGGCCCCTAGGAAGTTGAAATAGCATCAATTCTTCGAGATTGATGGCTGTAACTCTTCAAAGATGCGGACTTTAAAAGCCTCGACTCTTCAAGGACGGAGTGGAAACTCTTCTAGGTTTTCACGGGGTTTGAACTCTTTAAGGTTCAAGAGAGTTACACTAAAGCAAATTTCATTAATCAAATTCGGTTTATAATTTAAAGAGACTCATTGACCTTTTATATCAAAACAAAAGAAGAGTAAGAGGCTAGACTCAAGCATAGAAACTAATAGTCATTAATGTACGTAGAAACTAGATGCCATTAAAATTGAAACAATATTTACCAATGCTTTTGCTCGTCCCAAAGTGCCTTGATGCAAGTTTTAATGTTTGGGAAATGACAAAATCTTTATGACAAAACAGAGTGTCATTGATATTGAATGCAAGCTAATCTTCTTGGTTGAACAAGTTGGTCTTGAATACGAGCTACATCAAAGAGAGCAAGAAAGGAGCTATTTCCCTCCAACGATGATAATTTTATTGACAACTTCTATTTGATGTAAGAGATATAACTTTTGTGGAATTAAAGACACTTTATTGAACCTTTTTCAGGATATATAAATGGGCGAGCCATCATACATCGCTTGATCTGGGACAATATAGATTATTAATTATGTCATTTTGTTAGTTCATTTCAAACTGAATCGCAGTTAATTGACTCAGCCATATTTGAAAGAACTAACTTGGAAAAAATCTCAATAATGGACGATGATAATGACATGCACCTATTACATAGATCCCACCAAATTAGTAGAAAATGTCAATGTGCTTAGTGAGGTCACGATGAAGGTATCGCAATGGACTATTATTAGATAAATTTGCTAAGTTGTACGTGTCCTCATGGGAGGACTCAAAACATCAATTCTAAGAAACTCTTATATACTTTTATGTCATGTACAGCTTTTTTACGTACTTTTTGAATTATAATTATGTATAACATTGCGATCAAGTGATTTTTTTGAATTTGACGCCACGCGTTTTAGTTAATTGACATTGACTAACCGGGTGTGGATCCATCGTATGCGGAGACTGTGTGCTAATTGGTTTTGGAAAATAATATTCAATATAATCATTGTACCTAAAACAATATGTGGAAATGTAAACGCAAGAAATCAGATCATCAGAACACCCAAGATACAACCTGTACAAGACCAAGCCCGAACCCATGCTCATCCTCTCAGGGAAGCATTCACAAGCAGCAGAATTCAAGGTTCAAGAACCACCCCCCGCAAATGTACAGCGACTATTGAAGGCAGTATCTAAGGAAATAAAATTACATAAACAAGACAGATAGCAGCAAAAAGAGACGGAGATCCTCCATGGTTTAGAAGTGATGGTGGTGTTTCTTGCCATGATGAGACTCTTCGTATTTTTTCTTGGCCTCCTTCCTCTCGTGGTGCTCGTGGAAGGCGAACCCCACAGCCCCGACAGCAGCGGCGGCAGCTATTTCCTCCTCTATCTTGTGCCGGTGAGCGTGCTCCGGGTCCTTCTTGGTCTTATGCTTCTCATGCTGCATTTTGCACATCATTAATCAGGAATTGCGTGCACGAAACAAAATGAGTTAAGGTAAAGAGGAAAGGAAAAAAAAAAAGAGTTCTCTATTATGTCTACTTTTTTTTATACAAGCTCTGAGCATGGGATAATTTCAAGAAAAAAAATTTAATTTATTCACTTTGAAAAGAAGTATTTGATCATGTAAATAGTGCTATGGATTACAACTATGTTTTTTGTTTAAGCCAATTGTAGGGAAATCTTATTCCTCTAGCTGATGGGTGAAGGAAATCAATTAAATTCAAACTATTGTTCATTTATAAGGATGTTCCATTCTCGCATGGCATGCCATTATCATGTCGAGTTGAAATATGTGAGTTTAGTCGAGATCTTTTGCATCCAATGCTTGTGAATAACCTGATGATTCAGGTTAATAAGGTGAAGACGCAAATTTTAACTAAATTATAAAATGGGAAAATAATTTCAAGAATTGAAAAGAAGATGATAATTATTACCAAGGCATAAGCACCGGCAGTGACGGCACCAAGCTCGCTGAGCTGCTGGAGGTGCTTGTGGTGCTTCTCCTCCTTCCTGTAATCGACTGTAGGCTCCGTGAAGATGACCCCAGGCTCCATGAAGGCATCATCCTTCTTGTGGTGGCTGCGGTGGTGGTGGTGGTGATGGTGGTGTCCTTCGGCCATGGTTGGTGGTTTTTTTTTTTTTTAAGGAATATTAGAATTGACGAAGGATCAGGGAAAGGACTATAGCTGAATTGTATGGTATGCGTTGTGAGACCGTTCGAGAGGGAGGGCCGTATTTATAGGGGAAGTTGGCAGATGCAAAGTCTCGCATCCAATCGGGCCAACGCGGGAGGCCTTAAACGCGTGATGGATGGTCGGGATTGCTTAGTCTGGTTCTGCTCGATGCATTTTTGTCTTCTTTCGATAAAGCAGTTGTTTGTATTTCAAAAAAAATAAAAATTAGGGGATGATCTTTTTTTTGGGGGGGTGGGGGGGTTCTAGTTGATGGATTTTTGGGAGGACAAATTTATTAGAGAACAATGCTCTAACAATGCCATATACTTGACAATGATGTTTTTATCGTTTCCCTTTGATTTGTCTGATGATAATTTCTTAGTCTTGAGCTTGAATTGCAAGATCTGTTTAATAATGTAATTGTAGGGGTCCAAAGTCTAAGATGAGACTTTTTGGTGGAGGTGGGTGGTTTTAACTTATTGATTAAGTAATCGCATCGCATGAATGTGCTCTATGGGTCGTCCCGTGGTTTCATACCGACTCATTTTTGCAAAAGTAATCGTCTCGTTTTAGATGCTTTAAAAAATAAGAGAATACGTTAATTTTTCCATCACTATACTTCCCTTTTTTTCTTTTCTTTTCCTGCTATACTCTTAGATTGTTTGTAAGAGGCATGGTGTTATATCCCTATTAATTTTCAGGGGACGAAACCCGAATTTAAATATCCGTCTGTGCCATTTAACACCTCAGCAAAGGTTAGTAGCTCCCTCGAATGTGAACAATTTTATGCCCTTTCTTCTTGAGATTATTAGATGACGGCACCATTGACTTTATTTTAGTTATTTAATCGGAGGAAAATGAAGGGTTCCCTTGTACGTTTTTATTCATACGTATCTTTATATCATGTACAGCTTTTTTACATGATTTTTGAATTATAATTGTATACAACATTGCAATCAAGTAATTTTCTAAATTTGACGCTACCGCGTTTTAGTGAATTGACATTGATTAACCAGGTGTGGATCCATTCTACGCGGAGACTCTGGGCTGATTGGTTTTCGAGAACTAATATTCAATATAGTTTTTGTACCTAAAATAATATGTTGAAATGTAAACGGAAGAAATCAGACGATCAGAGGATAATATTATTAAACACCCAAGATACAACCGGTACAAGACAAAGCCCAAACACACACATGCTCATCTTCTCAGGGAAGCATTCACAAGCAGCAGATTCAAGATTCAAGATTCAAGAACCACCCTCCGCAAAAGTACAGCGACTATTGAGGGCAGTCTATTCATCTTCTTTCTTGAAATAAGATTACATAAACAACATAGATAGCAAGAAGAGAGATAGAGACGGAGATCCTCCCATGGTTTAAAAGAGATGGTGGTGCTTCTTGCCATGAGCCTCTTCATATTCTTTCTTGGCCTCCTTCTTCTCGTGGTGCTCATGGAAGGCGAACCCACCGGCCCCAACAGCGGCGGCAGCGGCTATTTCCTCCTCTATCTTGTGCTTATGGGCGTGCTCTGGGTCCTTCTTGGCCTTATGCTTCTCATGCTGCAATTTGCACATCATTAATTAGGAACTGAGTGGATGAAACAAAATGAGTAAAGGTAAAGAGGGGGAAAAAGTTCTCTACTCTGTAAACCTTTTTTTTTTTTTTTTTTTTATAGAGGCTCTAAGCATGGTATAAGTTAAAAAAAAAAAAAATGAATTTATTCAAAAAATGAATTTATTTACTTTGAGCAGAAGTATTTGATCATGTAAATAATGTTATGGATAACAACTATGTTTTTTGTTTAAGCCAATTGTGGAGAAATATCATTCCTCTAGTTGATCGACGAAGGAAACTAATTGAATTCAAACTATTGTTCGTTTATAAAGATGATCCATTCTTGTATGGCATGCCATCATCATGGCTAGTTGAAATATGTAAGTTTAATCGAGATTCTTTGCATCCATAATTTGTGATCAACAGGATGGTTCAGTCAATAGGGTGAAGATGAGAATTTTATCTAAATATAATATGGGAAAAAATTGCAAGAATTGAGAAGAAGATGATGATAATTACCAAGGCATAAGCGCCGGCAGCAACAGTACCGAGCTCACCGAGCTGCTTGAGATGCTTGTGGTGCTTCTCCTCTTTCTCGTAATCGACAACCGCAGGCTCCGCGATGGCGTCATCCTTCTTGTGGTGGAAGAGGTGGTGGTGGTGTTCTTCGGCCATGGTCGGTGGTTGTTTTTCTGGGAAATACTAGAATTGACAATGAATCAGGGAAAGGAATACAGCTGAAATGTATGGTATGGTATGTGCTGTGAGATTGTTTGAGAGGGAGGGGTGTACTTATAGGGAGAGTTGGCGCATGCAAAGTCACATCCAATCGGGCCTACGTGGGAGGCCTTAAATGCATTGTGGGCGGTCGGCATAGGTTGATGTGGTTCCACTTGATGCATCTTTATCTTCTTTCAATAAAGCAGTTGTTTGTGTGTCAAGCCAAAGAAAAGGACATTCTGTGGGGACAAATTTATTTGCCAGATGATTTTTATGAGTTGCCACAGGAAACAGTGAAAACCTTGAGTACATTCCAAGAAAATTATCAAAAAGATTCTAAATTTATTATAAATATTCTAATTTTAATCATAATTTTTTTTTTTTTCAATTTAATCTTAAACCTTTCGCGTTTATATCAATTCATTTCATTAATTTAAATTTGACCGGTCGATGCTAAAATGGATAATTTTTTAATAGTATATTTTTTGAATTTTTGAATTTTTTCTTCTCTCTCTCTCTCTCTCTTTCTTTTTTTCATCTTTCTTCTTTCCTCCTCTAGTTGATCACCACTAGCCAATGGCAAGGCTTGCCCTCACTAGCCACCAGCGATCATGTGAAAATTTAATGTAATCTATTGACGATATCTTTTTGAGTTTGAATCTATAAAGGACCCAATCCAAATAGGTTTTCTAATTTGTGTGGTTTCTTTTCAATTTTGAGTAGCTTCCTAATTTAAGTAACTTCTCTAAAAGAGACCAACGCTCTAATGGAACCACATATATCTATGATGTTCTCATCGTTTCCCTGCTGATTTCTCTGATAATATTTTCATCCTGTCCTTAGCTCGAACTGCAAGATTTGTTTACTAATGTAATTGCAGGAGTCTAAAGTATAAGATGAGGCTTTCCGGTGTAGGCGGGTGGTTTTGACTTATAATCCCGTCGCCCGAATGTGGTCTACGTGTGCTTTTAATTGAAGATCTATCGATAGGGTTTTGAATAAAGAGAAAAAAATGAGCTTTCTCGGTTGTTTTTGTAAAAGTGATTCTCTCTCTTCACATGCTTTAATAATAAGAGAATATGTTAAATTTTCAATCATACACTTCCATTTTTTTTGTCTTTTTTGTCTTTTCTTTTCCTATTATACTCTTAATTTGTCTATAAGATGCATGGCTTTGTATCCCTAATAATTTTCAAGGGACGGACCCCTAATTTAATTAGATAGCAGAACGAGTTTGTATATGCTCCATCAATGCATTTGCTAACATCTTGTCTACTTCTGCTAACATGCGGAATAGTAGAAAAATGTTCCTAGTGCACATAATACAATTCATGATTTTGAGGCATGATCGATTTGTCTTGTTCCCATTTTACTTGACAGACAAAACTAAATCAGCTTGAATATCCGTCTGTGCCATTTAACTCCTCTGGATAGTAGCTTCCTCGCATGTGAACAGTTTTATGCCATTTCTTTGTTGAGATTACTAGATGCCGACACCATTGATTCATTTAATTATTTAATATAGTCGAACCCCTTCATTTTAGATCCGACAACATCTATATACATATAAAATCAATGGGGTTGAAATTATTTGGTGGTGCTCAGAAGGTGAACATCAATAAAACATAAATAAATGAATGATATTAGAGAATTATTGAAGGCATCTAAGTACTAATGTTATTAGACTATGGCTTGAAAACAATCTTTACATTTTTTATTTCCTGTGGTAAATATCACAGCTCGTTTGAGATGATGGCTTTCACGTTTTGTTCTCTTGTACTTTGAACGTATGTCTTACAACATATGTACCTTGAAAAACAACTTTATCAAATTGCAACTTAGGGCATGAATGATAACTATTTTGACCAGAAATTGATTTTTGAAATAAAAATAGAAAATCAATTTCTATTCCTAGATGAGTTTTTGAGTAAAAATATGCGTTTGATAATGATACAAAGTTTCTATTTCTGGAAATAACAATTCGTTAAATAATGACACAAAATTTCTCCCTCCCGAGCGGCAGTGGACAGCAGGAGGCGAGTGGCGGCTACCAACAACCAGCAAGGGGCCGCTTGTGACCAGTGGTGGATGGTGGGCTGTGGCAAGTGAGTAATTGATTAGTAGAAGACGAGCAATGAGAATAGTTTTATTTCTCATTTTTTATTCTAGAAATAGAGAAATATAAATTTTTACATCTTATTTCTGTTCAAAATCTATTTTCGGACTAAAAATTTGTTCCGGAAATAGAAAAATGAAATTACGTTAACAAACGAACTGTTCCAAACTTATTTTTAAAATAAAAAAATAGTTTTTAAACAAAAATAAAATGATTATTATGCGTGTTCTTAATTCTTGGAGACCGCGTCGTTAGTTGATGGCGGAGCACCAATTTCACGCTACTTTATTCAAGGCTTTCCCTAAAGATCTGAAATGTTTTGTCAAAGACTTTAAAACCAGTCTCAAGCAATTGGTAGATGATTCTTTTCAAGAAAGTCGGTCGGAGAAAACTTGTTCCTAATTTTTTTTATCCCAAATCTTGCTTTGCATCCTAGAATGTTATAAATTGTTCGGTTCTATACGTTAGAAGTGTAAATGTTGCTTTGTTGTGATCGCTTTCTGTTACCGTGGCTACAGCTGGATGGAGAAAGGTTCATATTTCTGAGTCTTGGATGCTGCTCTCGATCTGTTCGAACTTGACGGACCCGAATCCCAATGATCCTCTGGTACCAGAAATGGCGTACGTGTGCAAGACCAACAGGACCAACGACCGAGTACGCGGCCACCAGAATAAGCCGGACGCAGAAGTATACAATGGCCTAGGATGCGATGTGCGATTCGAGGAGGGTTGGCATCTCTGTGACTTTGGTCTTGCAGTTTATATGTGTTAGTGAAAGACCATAACCCATCTCGTCCTTAGATCAGAACAAAATAAGTTTGTAAGGTTATCCTCCTCAAAACGCATGCTTTGCCGCATTTCAATTGTTCGTGTGTTGATAAGTATTTCTTACTGTGGTTACTTGTTTCAAGTTGCACATTACATTAAGTTTTACTGTGATTAACATATTCTTCAGCTTAACTACCACGCTCTACTTCATACTCCAAGTATGTTCCTCCATTAATTGGTACTTAGATAACTTTTGGTATTGTAGGACAGGGCACATTGACCCCAGCGCCACTCAGGATCTTGTAAAGAGGAGAGGCTATTATAGCGGTCCAGACCTGTGGACCTGTTGGCACCAATGCCAATAGCCCTTCAACATCATTGCAACTTAGACTTGTGGAGCAGCGTTACCTAATGGGAATTATATGCCTGGCTTAGTTCAAACAAAATTTCTTACTAACAATAGTGGGATAATTGGTCAAGGATCTCGCCATAATACATTGTTTGTGGCTAATGAGAGTGCTTAGGCTTGTGGTACCATGTCTCAACCTAATCCCATCCTTGTGCCCAATACTACTGACGATAACCAGGGGACATTGTTGACTCCACCTAGGGGGTAGGAGTAACTTTTTTAACTGCAACAATTACCCCAACATGGATTTCAACTAATCCCTTTGACCGTCCCATTGTAGCCTTCGCAACTGGCCCCTCAACCTGCTCCTTTACATGTTCCTCAACAACCGCCAGAACAGCCAAACATTCCACCAATCCCACCGAATAACCCACAGCCTTTGCAATTCCAAGTTCAGCAACAACCTTACAGTCCACAGCAACAATTACCCTAATTCATGCCCCAATATGCGAATCAGATGTGGCAATCCAATTTTCGCGCTCAACATGCTACAGGGGTGCCCATGGTTGCACTCAGAATCAACTAGTAATTGACCCATCAATGAGTTAGTACGGTTAAGATATGGGATGTGTGGGAAATGTCTACAGGAAATCATATCCAAATTGGATGGATGCAATCACATACCCACTGAGGCTTTAAAATGCCAAAATTTATGTTGTTTACTGGTGAAGATGATCAGTCTACTTTTGAATATGTCAACCGATTCATTGCATTATGTGGTGATGCTACATATGGTGACCACTGGAAATTACGATTGTCACTACTATCATTGTCAAAATTGCTGTTACATGGTATACAGTGTTACCGGCAAATTCAATCATCTCGTGGGAGTAGAAGCAAAGATTTTTCCATAACCAATTTCAAAGAGCAGTCCCTTACTCATCGGTTGCCGATCTATTAACTATGAAGCAGATGGGAAATGAATTGGTCCACCAACATATATCTAGATTCAAAGAACTAGAAACAAATGTCTCGTCCCTTTACCTGAAAAGACCTTCGTGGATTTGGCCTTTTATGGTTTGAAGTTCGAAATAAGGGAGAGAATGGTGGGACAACCTTATTCAGACCTCTTTCAGTTATCCAACATGGCAACTAAACACAAAAGTTTGCTTAAAGAGAAATTCAAGAGGCACGGATGAAGAAATGAGGTCGGTTTCGTTGAAACTTCTGAGTTCAACGAGAAAATGGGGCAAACAGAATTTGCTAAAGTAGCCATTGCTAAGATGGTAATAGACAAATTATATACTTGCCAGGTATTGAAGCCAGCAAGAATGAAGGAAAAGTCGAACATTATGGCTAAAGTGAAAGAATCTACATATTATTCTTTTGATGATAATAGGACAAATGAAAATTTTGATATATTGTTGACTAATTGTTAGATAAAATTAATGAAGGTCAAGTTCTACCAATTAAAGATGAATTGTTGGACAGGAGATATCGCAAATGGCATCATTTCTAGTTAGGATAGGACATGATAAGATAGTATATGAAATCCAGCGATTTTATTATATCCTATCCACTATTTTAGTGATTGTAGCAAGATATATTTACATTATATTATGTACATTATTTGATATAAATGACATATTAATATAAATGAACAATTTTTTTTACAAACGGAGATGATAAAAGTCTCTCACGATACTTTTGTCTACTTTATTTTTATTTTTTTTTTTGGTTAAGACTTTATTTTTATTTTTATTTTATTTTATTTTATTTTCCTCTCTTTTTAAATTAATTCTTTGTCATTTCTTTCTTCCCCTTCCATTACTCTCTAATAAAATTTTATTAAATAGTAAACTATATTAATATACCAAAAATACTAAAATACCTAAAATATGTAATAAATATATTGACTCTATATTCTAAAATATGATTAAATTCGAATATATAAATTAAAATAATATTAAATTAAAATAACTAAATTTTCATTTTTATTTTGAATTTCTTATATTGGAATTCAAATATTATTTGTATGTTGAAATATATTTTAATTTTTGTTGGTTGAATAATTTTGATTTTGTTAATTTTGTTAATATAAGAAGTTTAGTATTCAACAAAAATATTTTTCTTAATATGAATGTAAGAAATCTTATCCACATTTATCCTACCTCCCCCATAGAATAATTTTATCCATTTTATATTCCCTTTATATCCTACTGCATCCCATCTTGAGGATGCACCAAACGCAAGATAAAATAAATTTTGTCATATCCTGAATTTTATCATGGCTGCCAAATGCAACAAAGGTTTTCTATCTATAGTATTTTTGCATCAAAATCTTAGTGGTAGGTCCCATTAATGTTCTTCCTAGATTCTCTTGAGGCACCTTCGTAACCAATGTTCATTGCATAGCTATTAATGTTATGTTGATGACATTTTCCACAAAGCAACTTCAAGCATAACTTGTTTTTCGGTTACATGGTCCTTTCCAATTTGCCCTCATTTGTTTCAATCTTTTGTTAATCATCCTGTTGATATCTTGATTTTTTTTAACAAATTTGAGAGATAAAGAGCCTCTTGGGAACAAAGGTTAAGTGGATGTACTATATTCTCAAGGCATTTAATGCTAGTGATTTGCAACGCTATCGAGAACTATGTCATGTGCACAAGGCTGCTCTCAATGCACAACCTGGTTTGCTCGAAAATGACAAAAAACTATTGGAGAAAATCAACATTCTCTGCCTAATGGAAATCATATTCAGGTCTCGCCTTCTATTCTTTTCTTATCTCCATTTTTTTCATACCTAATATTGCACATTTTACATTATAAGTATGTATTACTATGCATATAAAATATACAATCTTATCCTACAGCCGTGCATCAAAAGATAGGACAATTTCACCGAGTCTTATTGTTCAACGCCCAAAGTCTTTGTGTAGCTGATGTTGAGCACCTTCTCACGAAGACCTTTCTGTAAGTCTTCCTGCTTCTTTTGTATCTCCCTTGATGGTTGTGTCGTGCTGTGTTCTATGAAATTGGATGAGAAGATTGGACGTCATCATTATTCTGGCTATGCGTATATGATCCTTCTCTAGCTTAGAGTTCATTTGGCTATAGTTTGACTTAGCCTTATGGTGCAGCTGTATACATGAAGCTTGAAGACAGAATGAACTCCATCTGGATAGATTGGTGGTTTAGATGTTTCAAAAAATGAATAATTGATAATCATTTGGATAGGTGGAAGCTTTATACCTAATTAAGAGAGCATAAAAGAACTACTCGTTTTCTCCTTGGTCTAAACCCACAGACACATGGGCAGTGAAGATCTTCTGTTCTTCCCTATTTCTCTTCAATGCTGGTTAATCTCGAAGTCCAAGTAGAGGGAACGGTGCATGTTTCCTGGGTCCAACCAAGGGTTCTGGGTATTCTGCAAGTTAAATTCTTGCAAGATCGGTTGGATGGTTGGCTGGATAAAGTACACACTACTTTGCTATCTGTGGAAGCAGAAACACCTTATCTAGTCACTGTGTAGTCTTATGTTGCTTTCCTCTCTACCAATTGTGACATCCCTTAACTAAATTTGCCGACAACAAAAAGAAGGGAGGCGAAAGAAAAGAGAAGTGCAGGGCAGTTGGGCACTTTGTCCATACCGGGGCTTCCTTCTATGTTCCTAAGTTTTCTTCAATCATTTTTCATTGCAAGTGGCTGTCTCATGCGCTTTAGGGGAATGTTTTTAGCAGTCGATCAGAGACTTATTTATTAGGTGGAAGATGATCATTTACTGACTAAAGACAGATAGCAGAATATGTGAGGAGAATCTCATTCAATATTCCTGATATGATTTGTGTCGTGTATGAATTGCTCATTATATTTTCAAATGAACATGAAATTCATTGTGTCAATTGTCTCACTCTCGCGTGCATGCATTTGCATTGCTCGTGCTTCTTAGGGCATATGATGCCACTATATATATATATATATATATATATATATATATATATATATATATATATATATATATCTGCACATGGCCTTGAGTTTTTCATGATTGAAGATTTGGGTTTTTGCAAATTCGATGAAGTGACTACGGCTCTCGCTCTCACGCGCGCGCAATGGTTGTGCTTCTTAGGGCATATATGGGTTGACACTGTACATATCTACATACTCAATGGCTTGCAAAGTCGACGTATGAGAGCTATACCATTTGATACCATTTGCATTCCCTACTATCGGCACTGGACAAGTGGGAGTTGTCCTATCATATTGTTGACACCTATTTTAAAATTTAATTTATCTTTTAGAAAATAATAATAGAGTATTTAGTTGTGGAGGGAATTTAAAAAAAAAAAATTGAACCAAATTTCAAAATTTAAAAAGTTTGAAAATCGTGTGATTTTGGAGCTGCTAATTTGTTGAACGGTTGAGTGAATATCTCACCTGCAAAAACAAATTGGAGTTTTTCTCTATAAATAGAGAAAAGGGAGCTTCGGTTCAAGAGGGGGCGAAGTCAGAAAAAATCGACAAGAAAAATTCAAAAAAAAAGGGTTCTTCCTTCGGGAGCTTCTTTTTCCTTCGTTCCTTTGAAAATCTGCACAAAAGAAGAATGAGGAAAAAAGCTTTTTGAGGTAAAAAAGAAAGTTGCAGCAAGAGTCAAAGGGGAAAACAGCATAAAAGAGGAGAAAAGTAAAAAGTCTCCTGCAGAAAGTACACAGGGCAGAGGGAGAGTGACGTGAGGGAGAGAGAAAAAACAAAAAATAAAGAAAAAAGTTGTGCACTGTTCATCTTCCTCGTGGATTCCTCCTCTGCGAAGCCCCAAGCCGCTGTTGCTTCCACGACCGCGACCACCGCCGTCCGCGAAGCCCCACACCACGACCGCTCCGGCGCCCCACATCACCGCCGGTCCGAGATCTCCACCAGCACGCCTTGCGCCAGTCACCGCCGCCCATGAAGCTTTCGGTACTGCTCGCTCCGCCGCTGCTCCAGCATCACTCAACACCGGCGGACCTCCATTGCAGCAGCCCGCTCATCACCCCTCCGGACGTCGCTCGCGCCCCCGAAGCCAAGCGGACCCGCGCCGCTCTCTCCCTCGACGTTCGCCGACTCGCGCCACTCGCCGCCCCCGGCCGGCGGACCCGCGCGCTCACTTCCCCGACGCCCGCCGACCCGCGCAGCTCGCCACCCCGAAGCCCGTCGTCCTCTCACTAGCGTCCCCCGCAACCGACGAATGCACTACACGACCTGCTGCTGTCCTTGCTGCACCATCACCATCTGTTGCCTCCTCTGTTTTACTGCAGGACCTCGCCGGACCTCCGACGGACAGCCCCAGCTCCGGCCACCAGGACCCATCACCCTTGGCGAACCACCATCATAGCTCGATCACCGTTGCTCCCTCACCATTCCTCAAGGCGGTTGTGAGTTAGACTAGGTAAATTTTTAGATTAAATTTAGTTCGAGTATTCGAACTCATAGTTTCTTTTTTATTCTAACTTGATTTGCTTTGATTTATTTTTATCATTAGGAAATTTGTCATATTAAGTTATGATAATCAAAAATATTGACCCACGAGACGTCGGGTTAGATTTTTGATTATTTCGACTTTTTATGGCGAAATTCATGAATTTCTTTACATCATTGATTCATATTAAAATGCCATTGATTTACATGGATGGATTTTTATTTTAGTGTGTTATTATTATTTGCTCATCACATATCATGTATCATATTAGATATTTAGGTCTATACACATTTCACATTTGAAGCAACGTATTTTAGTTTTATTTTAAGATTCATGTAGAATTAGGATGATTTTCCTTTAATAAAACCAAAACAAAAAAAGATGTTATTCAGGTTATATAGATTTTATAATGCGCACATTACATGTTGCGTTTTAATTAGTGGGGTATAGGTTAATGTTTTAACATTCTCATTATGTAGTATTTTCTTTTTAAAATATATAAAAAAATGCCAAAAAAAATTAGCATTGCATCATTACGTTACTTTCTTTTAATAAAATTACTAGGTCATTTCAAATAAAAAAAGAAAACACAAAAGTCTTTTACTTGGTTAATTAATAGGTTAGTTCATAATTAATCCAATTTCATATCATCATTGTTTAATATAGGTTGCATATGTGTAATAAAAAAATCATTAAAAAAAAATCACAAAAAGAACATGCATATAGAATTATTATGTCATTCATCCCATGCCATGAAACACATGCATATTTAGGATTATATAAATTAAATTGCATACATATAGTGATAGTTTAAGTTATGCCATATGAATTGCATCTCATATATCATTAAAGTAAAATTCATGCATATCAAATTTAAATTAAGACTACATTTAATTAGGTGTCATGTCATTTAGAAATCATGTTTAGGGCATGCATTTTTATTAGCATTTTTTATTGAATGTAATTTTATTGATTGTGCACCCGCATGACCACCATTTGCATGTTAGTAGCTTAAGTTTAAATTAATCAACATTGCTTGCAAAATATTTTTAAAAAATTAAAATAAAAAGTACCGAAAGGGCGTTAGACTAATCTAGCGTAACCATGTCCCCGGACCTATTGAATCTCTGGTTCGCAATAGTAAAGTATTCTCCCATACTTTACTTGGGTTTCTAACCAGCCCTAATTGGTTAGTGGCGGCTCCAAATTAAATATAATTGCACGTTTAAATGAGTTAATTTCTATCAAGTCGCGATCGGTAGGACTTGGGAGGATCCGTGCCAAGTCTTCGGACTTAGTAATCCATTAACCTAAACTTTAGGATTGCCCCTGAAAATTTAGGTCGCGACAGCTTGGCGACTCCACTGGGGACAGAGTTAAAACTCATAGTGGACATAGGCCTGTTTCTTTTTAAAATATATATATATATTTTTGTTTGGCAGCATGGATACCAGGTATGTCCCTGATTTAAGTTTTAAATGTTTTTGCAGATGGGAGGTATAAGGGAAGTAGTCTTTGCTAACCCTTGTTTTGCAGGTTGGAGTTAAGAATGAATGGTTAAATTTAAACTATAGAAGTGTTGTTTGCAATTAAACTGTTGTGCATGTTTTATTATTTTTAGCACTACACTATTGCACACACAACCTTTCTTTGGACTCGGGCTGCGATAGGATTCTTAGGATGGTGTTGAGAAGGATACTTCCTCTAAAGCGAGACCGCTATATAAAGGTTGACCTTCTCTTCCCCGAAAGTTCTTCATGGTGTTGAATGTGTTTGTCCATATCCGCGAGACTGCGTGATTATTGGACATTCTATTCGACTGAGCCGGAGTTAGGGGGACCTGACACGTTAATGTGAGACTGCAATGGTCAGATCATTCCCTTTAGCTCCACTTTGTTAAGCCATCTAGATAGAAATCGAGCCCCACATTTCATGCGTGTGTCTATGTGATTGTCATCTATTTCCAGTGAAAGTAAGTTGTTTAAATTCTTCGCAATTTATTTACTTTATTGTAATTTTGTCGGTCCATAACAATTAGGTTTCGTCGTCGGTCTTATTTTATATGCAATGGGGAAAATCAACGTACAATTCATTTCCTCTCCCAAAAAGAGCTCAAAATATGATTGGACCAATTAGATCAAGGAGACCAGGCCTTACATCCAGTGGTCCCTGATGTGACTAAGAAGTCCACTCAGCAAGCACAAATTGAGCATCTTAAGCGGAAAGTGGAAATGATTGAAGTTGAAAATAAAAAGCTTCGCAAGACATTGGGTTCCCGAAAGCATATAAAATAAAATGTTTTGGTTTTTGTTTCTTAGTTCAATGTCTAGGGACCTTGATTTCAATTTTTAATTCAGTGTTTTCAATTCTTAGTCTAATGTGTAGGGACTTGAATTTCAATTCTTAGCTAGAAAGTTTGATTCAAATTTCAAATAAAATGAGGTGATTAGACCATTGTCATGGGCCATTTTCCTATATTGTCATCGTTTCTTACATTATCTCTTTTCTCCTTAGGTAACAACACGGCTCACCTAAGATCACCAATCCGTACTCGTTCCAGAGCAACAATGGCTGATAACACCGAACAAATACGTGTTGCTGAACAAACTCGCATCGCTGCCCTCGAATCAGAGATGAAGCAAGTCTTGAATGTTCTTGAGCAGCTTTCTAAGCAAATCGATTCTCTTCAAGCAAACACTGCTCCACTAGCTCCTCAAGTTGAAGTGGTGTTACCACAACATGCTCTTGTGGCTGATCCGAAAGATAAAGGCAAGAATACGTTCGCAATTGGGACATCAACCTCTGATGGTGCTTCCAAGGAGAAAATTACTGACGTGCCTCAAATTGTGTTGATGAGGAGGTACAAGTGATACACTCGGCTGTACCGAAGACAGAACAAGAAAAACGCATGGCAAAAATCGAAGAGAAACTCAAGCAGTTGCAGGGTTCGTTTATCTAAGGCCCAACTGATTTGTCCCACTATGCAAAGGTCAAGATGCCGAAGAAGTTCAAAATGCCGGACTTTGAAAAGTATGATGGCACCTCTTGCCCGAAGATCCATTTGCAAACGTATGTGGTCAGGATGACCCAATATGTTGATAACATCCCCTTGATGATTCAACAATTTCAAGCAAGCCTGACAGGACCGGCACTGCAATGGTACATCATGAAGAAGATTAATCTGCTAGAGACTTGGGAGGATTTGACAGATGCCTTCTTTAAGCAATATAAGTATAACATTGATGTCACTCTATCTCGAGAAGATTTACTTCGCACTGGGAAGAAGAGAACGGAATCTTTCAAGACATATGTCACGAGATGGAGGACCGTAGCTGCTCAAATTACTCCGGAGCCGACGGAAAAAGAGGTGATGGATTTGTTCATAAAGACACTCCCACCTGAGTATTGAAATCGAATGCTGGGATCAATTGCTGAGTCATTCAATCAGCTAATCCCTGTTGGCGAGCGAATTGAAGTAGCATTGCGTGATGGATGGGCGTCTGATCAAACCAGCTCATATGGGAGAGTCTCAACCAAGAAGGATAAGGAACCTGTAATGGAGGTTAATGCAACTTATGTTCAACCACCTCGCCCTACCCCGAACACCCATCAGGGAGGAGCACGACCATTCTTTGGCCAGCAGAAAAATTTTGCCAAGCGTCAATTTACACCACTTCCTAAGCCTTTGTCCAAGATCTTGCCGACCCTTCAGAAGAAAGGATTACTTGCTAAGGAACCCAAGCGATCTAATCCCGAGCATTTCCCCAACTATGATCCGTCCAAGACATGTGCTTATCATATGGGGGAGGTAGGGCATTCTGTTGATGATTGCTATACGCTGCGACACAAAATCCAAAATCTTTTGGATGCCGAGGTGGTCTCATTTCACGATGCATAGCCGAACATCCAGAATAACCCACTCTCTGATCACCTAGAAGCTGTGAATGCCATTTTCAGTTTTGATGCTGAGCCAACCATGTTTAAGATGATGCATGAGGAAGCAGAAGTGATGGACACCCTGGGGCAACCAAGTGGCAAATTTGATTGCTATGTAAAGTATTTGGCTCCTCCCAGCTCCTACTTCGACCCACGGGATATCATCCCAGATGAATGGGGTGTCATAGATGATCCCGCACCTCCAAAGATTGAGAGCTCTGATGATGCACTCGAAGGAATGACTGAATTGTTCAAAGATAATTTAGTGTTTGCCATCGACAAAGCTTAAGAGTAGGAAAATTTTAATTATTTGCACATTCCTCTGCACAGGAGTCTTTATTGCTTTCCATATTTGCATATTTGCATTTTCAATTCTAGGATTTCCCTCATTTCAATAATGTAATTTGCTGTTCATCCAATAAAATACAAGGAGATTTTCATTGTTTTAAGGGCATGTTGAAGTACACCAAACTAGCCCTGTGATGAAATCCTACCAAAAAGAAAATGGCAAGGAGCTAATTCTGAAGGCTGGGCTTCTTCATGTTCCCTTGAAAATTTTTTCAAAATAAAATAATTTTCCAGCATGCATCTAATTTACCCTATTTGTTTCTTTTAATTATCTGCTTTATGTTTCAGGTGCAGCCCTGCGCACATTTAAGGAATCTCTATGAGCTCTCTTGCAAAGAGGGGCAAGACACAAACACTTAACAGCTTTGACTTTATGATTTGATAGAGCATTGCCTTTTTATCATTTCAGAATGTTTTCACACGATGTGCAATTCGTCAATTCCACTTGAAATTTATCAAAATGGATAATTCAGTGAAAGATGTCGAGTTACTTGAGCATGCTAAATGAGGTGTGAAAGGCAAGCCTAAATCCCATACACAGTCCCTTGTCTATACATTGTGAGGTGAGTATGGAAACATTTTGTGTTTCAAGATGAAGAGTTTTCTTGCAAGAAGTACAACAACTGAAATGACGAGAGGCAGTTCATTTTTTTTCTATCCCAAACACTACAGATGATCCCTTGTTTAACCCTCCTTTGAGCCAAAATACTTGAAGAATTTCTTTCATACTACCCCTGTCAAGGACCACCCCACATCGGGGCAAATGGAGGTAAGTTGACATTAAAGGAGATTGAAATGAATTGAAATTTTCTTGCTCTCACTTGCATCAATCTCCAAGTCATGCTATTACATTGAATTCATGTGGTAATTTAAGTGCCTTAGGATGACGAAGAGCATTTCTTTCACTACCCTACACACTTATACCATTTGCGTAGCCCACTTGAGCCTACAATTTCATTTCTTTTAAACCCAGTTGGTGATCATCCCCCACACTGGGGCAAGGCAAGAGACATATGAAGACCCTTGAAGGTTCGAGTGTCATTTAAAGTATACTTGACACACGCATTGTGCGTAAGAACTGACATCAAGATAGAACTAAGGGGCATGGAAAAGCAGTGTGCCTGGTAAAAGCAAGGCCAATGCCCGTAAAAAGAAAAGAGAAATGATCGATGAATTAGAGGGCATAAAAAAAAAAAAAACCGATATGCCTAATCAATGCCCATCATCAAAGAAAATGATTTTAAAAAGAAAAAATGTTGAGAAAAGATCTACAGTTGAATAATCATCGGCATCAGTGATAAACTCTTGAGCCGATAAAGAAATTTGTCAAGAAGACAATCCGTGGCGAAGAAAACTGGTGGTAGTGTCAAGATGATCACCAACTCTTACCCATTACACACATCTTTGAGCCTAACGATCCTTTCGTTTCTCAAACCCAAGAACCAAGCCTATGTTACATCCCTTACAAAGTCTCTTGATTAGGGCACTTGAATTAACATAGGAATTCATATGTTTTAAGCATTGCTCGAAGAAGTGCGAGCAAGATTATTTCTTTCTCATTTTGCAGGGTTCTTGACTTGTAAACCCGGAGATGATTACAGAATGGTTCTTTCAATAGCCTTGACTCAAAGAGTTCATTTTGCTAAGCCATTGACCAAACCCACGTTACAATCCTTGTCAAAGACCCCTCAGATTGGTAAGGTCGTACTGATTGCAAGAAAATTCTCTTGTCGACAAGATGATGATAAGATTGAGTGATATATTCCCGCATCAATGGTCGGGACAAATAACCCCTCCTAAATGAGAGCGAGTGAAAAAACCTTTTTCACACCAAAAGTGTCTCATTTAGCATGTTCAAGAGATTCACACTATAACTGAAAATTGTCCTCGTGATAATTTTTCCAGTAGAAGCTTGATAAAGCCATCATGCATGGACCTTCATTGAATTTTTCCTCAAAGACCAAAAAAATTGTCTTTGAAACCCTAAGTTTGTTCAGTCATCTTGGTGCTTGATGAGAATTCCAAGTACCCGTTTAGTAAAATATTTTCAAATGTCTAGTGTGAACCCCAGATATTTAAACCCTCAAATGCTTGATGTGATACCAAGTGTTTGTCTTTCCAAACGTCTGATGTGACTTCCAGATGTTTAGTAAAAACCCCAGATATTTGAACCCTTAAACGCTTGATGTGATACCAAGTGTTTGTCATTCTAAAGCGTCTGATGTGATTTCCAGATGTTTAGTAAATGTTTTCAAATGTCCAGCATGAATTCCAGAATTTGAATCTTTAAATGCTTGATGTGACTTCCAAGTATTTGTATTTTCAAACATCTGAATGTGATTTCCAAGTGCTTAGGATCTGATGAGAGTTCCAGATCTCTAAAAAATTTGAGCCTTTCAATTATCTAAATAGATTTTCAGATATTGGTCAGGTCTTATAGGAATCATTTCACACCTAATAATACTTTTCTGAATCTCCAGATAAGTATGACAGGTACATGTTCTTCTTTGCATTTGCATTTCATTAAGCATGGAGACATAGAAATATATGCTCTCGATAAAATCATTGCATTTACATTGCATTATTGCATGACCTTGCATTTCAAAAAGAATTAATTTTTTTTGAAAAAGAGGTCATTAACATTTGCATATACATTCCATATTCATTTTGCATTCATTTTGCATTTGCATTTCATTGAGCATAGACACATTGAAATATATGTTCTTGACCAAATCATTGCATTTACATGGCATTCTTTATTGCATGACATTGCATTTATTTGAGTCCATTTCTTTTTTTTTTTTTAAAAGTCATTACAATTAACATTTGCATATGCATTTCATATTCATTTTGCATTCATTCTGCATGGTCTAAATTTAGGTGTCATTTATCTTTGAAGGAAACCTCTACGAGCTTCGCTTCAAAGAAGGGCAGCTATTGACACCTATTTTAAAATTTAATTTATCTTTTAGAAAATAATAATAGAGTATTTAGTTGTGGAGGGAATTTAAAAAAAAAAAAATTAAACCAAATTTCAAAATTTAAAAAGTTCGAAAATCGTGTGATTTTGGAGCTGCTAATTTGTTGAACGGTTGAGTGAATATCTCACCTGCAAAAACAAATTGGAGTTTTTCTCTATAAATAGAGAAAAGGGAGCTTCGGTTCAAGGGGGCGAATTCAGAAAAAATCGACAAGAAAAATTCAAAAAAAAAAGGGTTCTTCCTTCGGGAGCTTCTTTTCCTTCGTTCCTTTGAAAATCTGCACAAAAGAAGAATGAGGAAAAAAAGCTTTTTGAGGTAAAAAAGAAAGTTGCAGCAAGAGTCAAAGGGGAAAACAGCAGAAAAGAGGAGAAAAGTAAAAAGTCTCCTGCAGAAAGTACACAGGGCAGAGGGAGAGTGACGTGAGGGAGAGAGAAAAACAAAAAATAAAGAAAAAAAGTTGTGCACTGTTCATCTTCCTCGTGGATTCCTCCTCTGCGAAGCCCCACGCCGCTGTTGCTTCCACGATCGCGACCACCGCCGTCCGCGAAGCCCCACACCACGACCGCTCCGGCGCCCCACATCACCGCCGGTCCGAGATCTCCACCAGCACGCCTTGCGCCAGTCACCGCCGCCCGTGAAGCTTTTGGTACTGCTCGCTCCGCCGCTGCTCCAGCATCACTCAACACCGGCGGACCTCCATCGCAGCAGCCCGCTCATCACCCCTCCAGACGTCGCTCGCCGCCCCCGAAGCCAAGCGGACCCGCGCCGCTCTCTCCTCTCGTTCCGTTCGCCGACTCGCGCCACTCGCCGCCCGGCCAGCGCAGACCGCGCGCTGCTCACTTCCCCGACGCCCCGCCGACCCGGCGCAGCTCGCCGCCCCGAAGCCCGTCGTCCTCTCACTGGCGTCCCCCGCAACCGACGAATGCACTACACGACCTGCTGCTGTCCTTGCTACACCATCACCATCTGCTGCCTCCTCTGTTTTACTGCAGGACCTCGCCGGACCTCCGACGGACAGCCCCAGCTCCGGCCACCAGGACCCATCACCCTTGGCGAACCACCATCATAGCTCGGTCACCGTTGCTCCCTCACCATTCCTCAAGGCGGTTGTGAGTTAGACTAGGTAAATTTTTAGATTAAATTTAGTTCGAGTATTCGAACTCATAGTTTCTTTTTTATTCTAACTTGATTTGTTTGATTTATTTTTATCATTAGGAAATTTGTCATATTAAGTTATGATAATCAAAAATATTGACCCACGAGACGTCGGGTTAGATTTTTGATCATTTCGACTTTTTATGGCAAAATTCATGAATTTCTTTACATCATTGATTCATATTAAAATGCCATTGATTTACATGGATGGATTTTTATTTTAGTGTGTTATTATTATTTGCTCATCACATATCATGTATCATATTAGATATTTAGGTCTATACACATTTCACATTTGAAGCAACGTATTTTAGTTTTATTTTAAGATTCATGTAGAATTAGGATGATTTTCCTTTAATAAAACCAAAACAAAAAAAAGATGTTATTCAGGTTATATAGATTTTATAATGCACACATTACATGTTGCGTTTTAATTAGTGGGTTATAGGTTAATGTTTTAACATTCTCATTATGTAGTATTTTCTTTTTTTAAAAAAAAAAATATATATATATATATATATAATATAAAAAAAATGCCAAAAAAATTAGCATTGCATCATTACGTTACTTTCTTTTAATAAAATTACTAGGTCATTTCAAATAAAAAAGAAAACACAAAAGTCTTTTACTTGGTTAATTAATAGGTTAGTTCATAATTAATCCAATTTCATATCATCATTGTTTAATATAGGTTGCATATGTGTAAAAAAAAAAAATCATTAAAAAAAAATCACAAAAAGAACATGCATATAGAATTATTATGTCATTCATCCCATGCCATGAAACACATGCATATTTAGGATTATATAAATTAAATTGCATACATATAGTGATAGTTTAAGTTATGCCATATGAATTGCATCTCATATATCATTAAAGTAAAATTCATGCATATCAAATTTAAATTAAGACTACATTTAATTAGGTGTCATGTCATTTAGAAATCATGTTTAGGGCATGCATTTTTATTAGCATTTTTTATTGAATGTAATTTTATTGATTGTGCACCCGCATGACCACCATTTGCATGTTAGTAGCTTAAATTTAAATTAATCAACATTGCCTGCAAAATATTTTTAAAAAATTAAAATAAAAGGTACCGAAAGAGCGTTAGACTAATCTAGCGTAACCATGTCCCCGGACCTATTGAATCTCTGGTTCGCAATAGTAAAGTATTCTCCCATACTTTACTTGGGTTTCTAACCAGCCCTAATTGGTTAGTGGTGGCTCCAAATTAAATATAATTGCACGTTTAAATGAGTTAATTTCTATCAAGTCGCGATCGGTAGGACTTGGGAGGGTCCGTGCCAAGTCTTCGGACTTAGTAATCCATTAACCTAAACTTTAGGATTGCCCCTGAAAATTTAGGTCGCGACACATATTGTTCCCTTAATTAGGGCAATCCGTGTCCCAAACTCGATGAATTTCTTTCTTGCTGCAGTTTTGTAGCTATCCTATTTAGCATATATATTTTTTTAAAGCTATTCATACCCTTCCAATAAGGCAACACCTGCTTGAAATTTCAGATCCGATTCAGTGGTATTATACCAGCCAACTAGCACTTCAAAAACTACTCAACACCCTTTTGCCTTGTGGAGATTCAATAGGGTATGGACTCTTAGCTAGAGAATAGATCGCAATGTAAAAGCAAAGAAATTACTTGCATTTGGAATTAAAAGGACAGTGAAGAACGACAAGCTACTATGTATGATAGAACTACAGAGGAGAAAGATCCAATATTTTAGAAGCTAGGAAAAGAAAAGGAAATACGGGGGGAATTCCCTCAGCTAAAAATACACCTTAATCTCTTCTCTTTTTAGTAAAAGCAATTTTTGTAATTCTCTTGATTTTCTGATTTTTTTTCTATTTTTCCTCCTCTTTTCTCTATTCTCTTTTCATTTTTCTCTTTTTCCCTCTGCCGGCCATCGACGAGGCCTGTGTATGAATACAAATAGCCCGTGAACAGAGACTTGCATATTTATATTGTAGTCAAGATTGAAGTTTGATTTGACTATATATATTTATAGATGGCCCTTTCCAACCAAAACCAAAAACACTCAAATCAATTACGTAACTTCCAAAGCTCTAAGAAATATCCTATTAGTAGATTATTGACATGTTTTCGAATAGTTTAAGAATCACACGGTATTAGGAACGTAGGTTAAGGGTTTGTGTTGTGGTGCTATACTTTCAATAATCAAAGATCATTCTAACTCGCTAGACTCTGACCAATCTCATAGCATCATACTCATAAGTACCTATGTAGAGAGATATTAAGGAACAAAGTCACATGAGAGAGAGAGAGAGAGAGATGAAGCGCTAGGTTGGATACTTAGACAATAGAATTGGGAGAGTGACTTACACATATGGAAATTTAGTCATAAAATCGAAGAAAATTTTTTGTCGATGCTAGTTTAGGAAAATGAGCATAAACTTATCGATTCAGATAAGAATAACTTGATTCCAAAGCAAAAGAATGGAAACTTGAAGAATCACAATTTTTTTGTTTTCAGATTCCTCAACTAAGCCCTGTAGGCTTGTTTATTTTTTATTTTTATGAAAGTGGGCTAAACAGTGGTGGACAAAATGAAAAAAAGTTCAGGAATTTCAATGGTTGCTCTTCTAGGCCCCTAGAAAGTTAAAATAGCATCAATTCTTCAAGATTGATGGCTGTAACTCTTTAAAGATGCAGGCTTTAAAAGCCTTGACTCTTCAAGGACGGAGTGGAAACTCTTCTAAGTTTTCAAGAGGTTTGAACTCTTTAAGGTTCAAGAGAGTTACACTAAGCAAATTTCATTAATAAAATTCGATCTATAATTTATAGAGACTCATTGACCTTTTATATCAAAACAAAAGAAGAGTAAGAGGCTAGACTCAAGCACAGAAACTACTAGTCATTAATGTACGTAGAAACCAGAAGCTATTAAAATTGAAACAATATTTACCAATGCTTTTGCTCGTCCCAAAGTGCCTTGATGCAAGTTTTAATGTTTGGGAAATGAAAAAATCTTTATGACAAAACAGAGTGTCCTTGATATTGAATGCATGCTAATCTTCTTGGTTGAACAAGTTGGTCTTGAATACGGGCTACATCAAAGAGAGAGAGAGAGAGAGAAAGGAGTTATTTCCCTCCAAGGATGATAATTTTAATGACAACTTCTATATGATGTCAGAGATATAACTTTTGCAGAATTAAAGACACTTTATTGAACCTCTTTCAGGATATATAAATGGGCGAGCCATCATATATCGCTTGATTTGGGACAATATAGAATATTAGTTACGTCATTTTGTGAGTTCATTTCAAACTGAATCGCAGTTAATTGAGTCAGCCATATTTGAAAGAACTAACTTGGAAAAAATCAAGATAATGGACAATGATAATGACATGCACCTAGCACATAGACCCCACCAAATTAGTAGAAAATGTCAATGTGCTCAGTGAGGTCACGATGAAGATATCGCAATGGACTATTATTAGATAAATTTGCTAATTTGTACGTGTCCTCATGGGAGGACTCAAAACATCAATTCTAAGAAACTCTTATATATTTTTATGTCATGTACAGCTTTTTTACGTATTTTTTGAATTATAATTATATATAACATTGCGATCAAGTGATTTTTTTTTGAATTTGACGCCATCGCGTTTAGTTAATTGACATTGACTAACCGGGTGTGGATCCATCGTATGCGGAGACTGTGTGCTAATGGGTTTTGGAAAATAATATTCAATATAATCATTGTACCTAAAACAATATGTGGCAATGTAAACGCAAGAAATCAGATCATCAGAACACCCAAGATACAACCCGTACAAGACAAAGCCCAAACACACCCATGCTCATCCTCTCAGGGAAGCATTCACAAGCGGCAGAATTAAAGATTCAAGAACCACCCCCGGCAAATGTACAGCGACTATTGAAGGCAGTCTCTAAGGAAATAAAATTACATAAACAAGACAGATAGCAGCAAAAAGAGACGGAGATCCTCCATGGTTTAGAAGTGATGGTGGTGCTTCTTGCCATGATGAGACTCTTCATAATTTTTCTTGGCCTCCTTTTTCTCGTGGTGCTCGTGGAAGGCGAACCCGACAGCCCCGACGGCAGCGGCGGCAGCTATTTCCTCCTCTATCTTGTGCCGGTGAGCGTGCTCCGGGTCCTTCTTGGCCTTATGCTTCTCATGCTGCATTTTGCACATCATTAATCAGGAATTGCGTGCAAGAAACAAAAAGAGTTAAGGTAAAGAGGAAAGGAAAAAAAAAAAAAAGTTCTCTATTATGTATACTTTTTTTATACAAGGTTTGAGCATGGGATAAGTTCGAGAAAAAAATTTAATGTATTCACTTTGAAAAGAAGTATTTAATCATGTAGATAGTGCTATGGATTACAACTATGTTTTTTGTTTAAGCCAATTGTAGGGAAATCTTATTCCTCTAGCTGATGGGTGAAGGAAATCAATTAAATTCAAACTATTGTTCATTTATAAGGATCATCCATTCTCGCATAGCATGCCATTATCATGTCGAGTTGAAATATGTGAGTTTAATCGAGATCTTTTGCATCCAATGCTCGTGATTAACCTGATGATTCAGGTCAATAAGGTGAAGACGCAGAATTTATCTAAATTATAAAATGGGAAAAAATTTCAAGAATTGAGAAGAAGATGCTAATTATTACCAAGGCATAAGCACCGGCAGTGACGGCACCAAGCTCGCCAAGCTGCTGGAGGTGCTTGTGGTGCTTCTCCTCCTTCCTGTAATCAACCGTAGGCTCTGTGAAGACGACACCAGGCTCCGTGAAGACGACGCCAGGCTCCGTGAAGGCATCATCCTTCTTGTGGTGGCTGCGGTGGTGGTGGTGGTGGTGATGGTGGTGTCCTTCGGCCATGGTGGGTGGTTGTTCTTTTGAGGAATACTAGAATTGACGAAGGATCAGGAAAAGGACTATGGCTGAAGTGTATGGTATGCGTTGTGAGACCGTTCGAGAGGGAGGGGCGTATTTATAGGGAAAGTTGGCACATGAAAAGTCTCGCATCCAATCGGGCCAACGCGGGAGGCCTTAAACGCGTGATGGACGGTCAGGATTGGTTGGTCTGGTTCTGCTCGATGCATTTTTATCTTCTTTCGATAAAGCACTTGTTTGTATGTCAAAAATAAATAAATTAGGGGATGATCTTTTTTTTTTTTGGGGGGTGGGTGTTCTAGTTGAGGGATTTTTGGGAGGACAAATTTAATAGAGAACACTGCTCTAACAATACCATGTACTTGACAATGATGTTTTCATCGTTTCCCTTTGATTTGTCTGATGATAATTTATTCTAGTCTTAAGCTTGAATTGCAAGATTTGTTTAATAATGTAATTGTAGGGGTCCAAAGTCTAAGGTGAGACTTTCTGGTGGAAGTGGGCGGTTAACTTATGGATTAAGGAATCGCATTTGCATGAATGTGCTCTATGGGTTGTCCCGTGGTTTCATACCGACTTGTTTTTGCAAAAGTGATCATCTCCTTTTAGATGCTTTAAGAATAAGAGAATATGTTAATTTTTCCATCACTGTACTTCCGGTTTTTTTTTTTTGCTTTTCCTGCTATACTCTTAGATTGTTTATAAGAGGCATGGCATTATATCCCTATTAATTTTCAGGGGATGAAACCCGAATTTAATTAGATAGTAGAACTAGTGCATATATGCTTCCTCAATGCATTTGCTGAAACCTTGTCTACTTTATACTAACACGTGGAATAGTAAAAAAAAAAATGCTCATTACATGATCTTGAGGCATGATGGATAGTCTCGTTCTGATTCTACTTGACAAACAAAGTTAAATCAGCTCAAATATCTGTCTATGCCATATAACACCTCGGGGATGGTTAGTAGCTCCCTCAAATGTGAACAATTTTATGCCCTTTCTTCTTGAGATTATTAGATGCCGGCACCATTTACTTTATTTTATTTATTTAATTTAGTGGAACCCCTTCATTTTAGAATTGCTGACGCGCCTATATACATATAAAATCAATGGGTAGATACTATCAGGTGTTGATTAGAAGGTGGACATCAATAAAACATATATAAATCAATAAATAAGTAAAATTAAAAATCCAAGGACTACATGGCACATTGCAAAATTTTTTTAAAGCATCCAATTACTAACACTCTTTGCCTATGATTTGAAAGCAGGCTTTACATCTTTATTTCCAGTGGTAAATATCCAAGCTCGTTTGAGATGATGCCCTTTTTGGCCTTGGTTCTCTTATACTTTGAATGCATGTCTCCACCCATATATACTTTGGAAAACAATCGTATCAGTTATGATTTGAAGAACATTCTCTTCTTTGACTTTCCATTGTTTCTATAGGATTCCAAACACCATTCTCTACGACAAAAATCAAGGCTGGGCATGTTCTAACCAGGTTGGCAAGACCAACAAAAAAAACCAAGAAAGAACCGAAATTCAAGTGCAACCCGAAGGTCTCCGGAAGCTTCGAAGGCAGCCGTGGAGGAAAGGCAATTGGCTATGGCTCGCCTCAGCAGCTTCGGCAGCTTCTTCATTGAGGAAGATCTCGACCTCGAAACGCCCCAAAGCGACTAGTCCCGTTATCGCCGGCACTGAATTGCCGGTGTCTCGAGATGCTCCAATATGGTCGTATGTTGCATGGTTGAAAGCCCGACATGTCTAGCTTCGATGAATCAAGTTTCCCTGCAATTTGGAAGTCCTTTGAAGGAAATTATGCCTGAAGTACTAAGAGGAAGAAATCTGGGATATTGTTAAGTTTCGGTATAGTACGATGCAGGCCACGCCGGTGGTATGGCCAGGCACGAGCAGGCTATCGGCACGCATGGTCGAGCTGGTGGGACAGCCATGTCGCAGGCTGGTTGCATGAATTTTATGGGCATGAATACTACTATTATCTTTACGTACTGAAATATAATCATTTCAAGCTCTTGATTCAAATCAATTTTACTAAGTACAGTCGCATTATGAGGAAAAATTATCCAAAAAGTCATAAACCTATCGCATTTTGACCAATTCAATTCTAATCATTTCAATTGAGTCAATTGAATCCTAAATATTTTCATGTGTTACCAATTGAGTTTACCCAGCTAATTTTAATTGGAAATCACTGACGTGGACACCGATAATGCTACATAGGACGGTTGGGTTAATGTGACTAATTTTTTTTATAATTTTTCCTCTTTGTTTATTTATTTTCTTCTTTTTTTCCTACCAAGTCCGACAAGAATTGCTAACTCTTGCTAGCCAAAAGGCAAGGGCTGGGCGACCCTTGTTGGCGACTGGGTGAAGGCCGCGATGATTGAGGGCTTCATGGCTGGCAAGGGTTGGCTAGCGGCTCTTTTACTAGGCTTTGAAGGGAAAAAAAAAAAAAAGCTGATCGATTAATACATATACATAAATGCCTGTGTGAATTATGCAGAACCGAGAGGCTGTTCAGTTTGACGTTGATCAAATTAGTCATATTTAAATCTTTTTCACGGAATTAAAAGAATCTTCCAACATCTTATAAAAACTTTGCAAAGATTTGAGGTGACGTATGGTAACAGGAAGACTTTTCTAAAAAAATCAAACGCGTTTTGACATTAAAATTCCATGTTTTAGTGTCTTCTATGGTTTTATCAGGGGCACATATGGCCTAGTGCACTCCTCTTGAAGTCGCGTGTCGGTTTTTGGTGCCTTCGCGTTCGCCCCTAAAATGCATACTCGGATGACGGCGAGTCTTCGCCGCGTCGGCGACTTCGTCTTTGTGAACAAAACCAAAATGAACGCTTCGACGATGGCGTGTCTTCGCCTCATCCGCCTTAACGCGTCGTCCATACCGTGTGATAATGCTCTCATCGTCACGAGGATTTGGCCAGTATCGACTTCTTCACCTATTCCCAAGTTGCAGCAGCATGACACGACGAAATCCTTGCGTGGAGCAGCCTTGTCCGGCATCGCATGGCTAGAGTACCGCCTGCTTGACGTACGCATCGAATCGAAATCTAATGGGATCTACACATCATCGCGAGAAAACGTTCGATCATCTGTCGCATTCTAGCGGGAGAAGACTAAATCCGATTGAGCCACGAGAGTATAGAATTTATGTAGGTACGCAAAATTGCAGGATTTTAAAATACAAAGCTCTTTTTTCCATGACCTAATGATAGAGTTGTCTTGCGTGGTGGCACGTGGCTTGTATCCCGGCAGCGATCTCCGATAAAAATTAATTAGAAGGATTATATTAAAATTTTATATAAAGACATAAGATTAAATTAGCATTTTAGAGCTGATTTGACTTCTATACAATATATTTAGGTGCAATTAAGTAATTTTCCAGGTTCATTTGAGACAAATTGATGGTTACCGTTGTAATTGGTCATTAGCAATGGATCGAGAGAATTTTGATAAGGAAAGGGAGATTAATTGGAGGAGGAACTTTCCTTTTTTTGCTTTCGGGGGCCCACTGGCAAAGCCCCCCGGCCCAAAGGCCACCAGTCAAGTGGATGGGCCCAGAGTTTGGGCCTTCAGGCCCATATAATTTGATTTGGGCTGAGCCTTTTACCAGGTCATCTGAGAGAAGATGGGCCTGATCGACACAGCCCGACTGGCCCCAGCCCACTTGCCACCCCTCCTCCAGTGAAAATTCAACCACTAACTTTATTATTATTATTTTTTGGGCTGAAGTTATTGGATCTATATTATTAAACCCAAAGTGTCATATATATTCCTACGAGAATCCCTCTGAGGCCCGGAGTTTGGGCCTTAGGGCCCAAATAAGTTGATTGTGCTGGGCCTACCCGGCCTGGCCCAATTGCCACCCCCTCCTCATTACGTGAGTCAATATATTAGGTAAGCACGAAATCACCCAATTTAGTGAAAATTCAACTATTAGGTTTATTATTATTATTTTTTGTTTGGGCTGAAGTCATCATATC
This sequence comes from Eucalyptus brandiana, assembly GCA_014182725.1. Lineage (NCBI taxonomy): Eukaryota > Viridiplantae > Streptophyta > Magnoliopsida > Myrtales > Myrtaceae > Eucalyptus > Eucalyptus brandiana. The sequence goes on along the minus strand of CM024672.1, from coordinate 21,159,239 downwards.
AATATTATTAACCCCAAAGTGTCATTTTATATTCCTACGAGAATCCCTCTGAGGCTCGGAGTTTGGGCCTTAGGGCCCAAATAAGTTGATTGTGCCAGCCCGACCAGGCCCGGCCCAATTGCCACCCTTCTTCATTATGTAGTCGATATATTATATATGAGTGGAATCATCCAATTTAGTAAAATTTAACCATTAACTTTATCTTAGTTTTCGCTAATTTTTTTGGATCTAGATTATCAAACCAAAAGTGTCATTTATATTCCCACAAGAATGCCTACGTTGCCCGGATCAAGAAGCATTCAATGGGCTAGGGTGGCCCCGTTTTTCAGAATTACTATTAAAGCGTATAATGCCCACTTATCAATTAGCCACCCACTTGTTCAAAAAAAAAAAAAAAAAAAAAATTAGCCACCCACTTTCCTTTTATGCATAAACCCGCCTCATAAAAATCCGTCTCCCATCTATTTATTTCTAAATTTGGAACAAATAGTTGTTTGGAAATAAATTTAGAAATAAATAGTCGGTTGTTTACCCGTTAAAAAAAGAAAAAAAAGATGGTTGTTTACAATTATTTATAAAAATAACAAAACGCTTCATCCAAAATTTTTTTATCAAGAGACAAATATTTAGTTTTTAAAAGAGTAATATGAAAAGGTTTTTCTATCTCTCCGCTCAATTAAGGTCATTAAAATAATTCCGGAGGTGCTCGGCATGCACATGGAAACTTAGTAAAGCTTTAAATCGCAAGTGAATCACATGACAACTAACCTACCTCTGAATTAAATCCCATTTGAGGAATTACTATTACCATTGTTGTTGCTTCTCATAGATCCAAATTAAATTGCTAAGACTCGCATGCTTAAATAACATCTCTTTTAAAAAAAAAAAAAAACTTTCCACTCTTACCTAACCTAGATCTAGCAATCTTTATCGATTTTAAGTTCCAGTAAAATTCTTTTTCAAATAAAAGTAATTTAGTGTGAAGAACAAACCGAATTGAACCAAATCACAGTTCAATTTATCCGAAAAGATAAAATTAAAATATATTTTACACACACACACACACACACACACACATAATATATAATTGGAGGGTTAGTGAAATGACCTTTGACTAGTACTAGTAGTACTCGGCGACAAAAGAGGAGGAGGAGGACATGCTAATTGTTGGCTAGGATAGAAGCAAGATCAACAACTTAAAAAAGGAATTAAGCAAGTCCTTCGCAATTAAGGATTTGGGACCCGCAAAACAAATTCTTGAGATGGAAATCTTGCGAGACAGGTAGAACCGTAAACTCTGGTTATCTAAAAAACGGTATGTTAATAAAGTTCTTGAAAGATTTAATATAAATAAATCAAAAGTAGTTTGTTCTCCACTTACAAATCATTTCAAACCCAGCTTAAAGCAGTGCCCAAAAAGTGACACAAAAAAGAAGGAAATGGAAAAAGTTCCTTATACATCGGCGGTTAGCAGTCTAATCTACGTGACGGTATGCACGAGACCTGATATCGCCTATGCAGTTGGTGTGGTAAGCAGATTTCTATCTAATCCTAATAAGGAACATTGGGCAGCAATCAAATGGATATTCAGGTATCTTCGAGGTACTTCTAATAACTGTATATGCTTTGGTGATGGTAAAATTGTGTTAGAAGGTTTTTCAGATTCAGACATGGTAAGGGACGTGGACTCGAGAAAATTTACATTGGGATATATAATCACTTTTGTAGGGGGAGCAGTTTCATGGCAATCTTGACGACAAAAATGTGTTGCCCTATCTACTACTAAAGCATTGTATATTGCAATAACGGAAGCATGTAAAGAACTCTTGTGGATGAAGAAGTTCTTACAAGAAGTGGGCCACAACCAAGAGGAGTATATCTTGTATTCAGATAATCAAAGCATAATACACCTTAGCAAAAATACAACTTTCCACTCCATATCCAAACACATTGACATCAGATATCATTGGATACGTGATGTGTTGGAAGAAAAAGCCCTACAGCTAAAGAAAATACACATTGACAACAACGGCTTAGATATGATGACAAAATCTCTATCTACAGTGAAGATGCAAGTTTGTCGAACTTTTGCAAGTTTGACACCTTCTCCAAATTGCTAGTGAGGGGAAGATTTCTTAAGTAGGTCACTCCCGATTGGAGAGGCTAACGCAATTATCTATATCTGTAGTAGAATATGTATAGTAGTGAGTGTGTAAAAGTAAAAAGAAAAAAAAAATCAAGAGGGATCAGAAATAAATCAACATGATCTTCCACATCCAAAAAATCAAGGGAGATTAGGAAACAAATCAAAGTGATATTCTCAAATCTATAAAATCACAAGAGATTAAGAGATAAATCTACGTGATTTTCATATCATACAATTCCAATTGCATTTGCTCATATAAATAGGAGTCATTCTCAATGGAGAAGTATATACAAAAGCAAGAATATCATAGCAGCGTAGCGGAGGAAACAATCTTTTCCTTCCAAGAGAAAGTTATGTTGAGAGAGTTATCTAGTTTGTGAGAGATTTAGATCCACAAATTAAAGACAGTGACAGATTCGCCTTAGTGTGAAGTTGTATCCCATTATTTATCATAGTGGATGTTTGAAGTGGACTACGGTACTGGATTTTTCCCTTCACCTTGGATGGTTTTCCAAGTTAAAATTCTAGTGTTATTTACTATTCATCTTTACCGCTTTTATTCAATATTTTATCCTATTTAATTTTCACAGAATTAGTAGTGGGAAAAAATATCAGGGCCTTCTCCACAAATTCATTCTTTTTCCCAACAACATGAAGTTTGAAGACAGGATGAACTCCATTTGGATAGATTGGTGATTTAGATGTTTCAAAAAATGAATAATTGATAATCATATGGATAGGTGGAAGCTTTATACCTAATTAAGAAAGCATAAAAGAACTACTCTTCTTCTCCTTGGTTTGATCCCATAGACACATGGGCAATGAAGATCTTATGTTCTTCCCTATTTCTCTTCAATGCTTGTTAATCTCGAAGTCCAAGTAGAGGGAACAATGCATGTTTCCTGGGTCCAACCAAGAGTTCTGGGCATTCAGCAAGTTAAATCCTTGCGAGATCGGCTGGATGGTTAACTGGATAAAGTACACACTGCTTTGCTATCTGTTGAAGCATAAACACTTGATCTCATCACTGTGTAGTTTTATGTTGTTTTCCTCTCCGCCAATTGTGACATCCCTTAACTAAATTTGCCAACAACAAAGCGAAAGGAGGTGAAAGAAAAGAGAAGTGCGAGGCAATTGGGCACTTTGTCCATACTAGGGCTTCCTTTTGTGTCCCTAAGTTTTCTTCAATCATTTTTCATTGCAAGTGGCTATCTCATGCACTTTAGGGGAATGGTTTCAGCAATCGATCAAAGACTTATTTATTAGGTTGAAGATGATCATTTATTGACTAAAGACAGACAACATAATATGCAAGGAGAATCTCATTCGATATTCCTGATGTGATTTGTGTTGTGCATGGATTGCTCATTATATTTTCAAATGAACATGAAATTCGTTGTGCCAATTGTCTCACTCTTGCGTGCGTGCTCTCGCATTGCTCATGCTTCTTAGGGCATATGATGCTACTGTATAAATCTGCATGCTCCATGGCCTCGAGTTCTTCATGATTGAAGATTTGGGTTTCGGCAAATTTGACGAAGTGACTATGGCTCTTGGTCTCGAGCGCACACAATGCTCGTGCTTCTTGGGGCATATATGGGTTGACACTGTACATATCTGCATACTCCATGGCCTGCAAAGTCGATGAATGAGAGCTATTCCATATGATACCATTTGCATTCCCTGCTATCGGCATTGGACAAGTAGGAGTTATCCTATCATATTGTTCCTTTAATTAGGGCAATCCATGTCCCAAACTCAATGAATTTCTTTCTTGCTGTAGTTTTGTCGCTCTATTCATACCCTTCCAATAACGTGACACCTGCTTGAAATTTCAAAGCCGATTAAGTGGTATTATACCAACCAACTAGCACTTCAAAAACTGCTCAAAACCCTTCTACCTTGTACAGATTCAATAGGGTATGGACACTTAGCTAGAGAATAGATTGCAACATAAAAACAAATAAATTACTCGCATTTGGGATTAAAAGCATAGTGAAGAACTACATGCTACTATGTATGATAGAACTACAGAGGAGAAAGATCCATAATTTTAGAAGCCAGGAAAAGAAAAGGAAATACGGGGGGAATTCCCTCAGCTAAAAATACACTTTAATCTCCTCTTTTTTGTAAAAGCAATTTTTGTAATTCTTTTGATTTTCTGATTTTTTTCTATTTTTCCTTTTCTTTTCTCTCTTCTCTTTTCATTTTTCCCTTTTTCCCTCTACCGACCATCGATGAGGCCTGTGTATGAATACAAATAGCTCATGAATAGAGACTTGCATATTTATATTGTAGTGAAGATTGAAGTTTGATTTGACTATATATATTTATAAATAGCCCTTTCCGACCAAAACCAAAACACTCAAATCAAATACATAACTTCCAAAGGTTAAGAAACATCCTATAAGTAGATTATTGACATGTTTCTGAATAGTTTAAGAATCACACGGTATCAGGAACGTAGGTTAAGGGTTTGTGTTGTGGTGCTATACTCTCAATAATCAAAGATCATTCTAACTTGCTAGACTTTGACCAATCTCATAGCATCATACTCATAAGTACCTATGTAGAGAGATATTAGGGAACAAAGTCGCATGAGAATCTCATAGCATCATACTCATAAGTACCTATGTAGAGAGATATTAGGGAACAAAGTCGCATGAGAGAGAGAGAGAGAGAGAGAGAGAGAGAGAGAGAGAGAGAGAGAGAGAGAGAGATGAAGCCCTAGGTTGGCTACTTAGACGATAAAATCGGGAGAGTGACTTACATGTGTGGAAACTTAGTCATAAAATTGAATAAATTTTCTTTTCCATGCTAGTTCAGGAAAATGAGCATAAATTTGTCAATTCAGATCAGAATGACTGGATTCCAAAGCAAAAAAATGGAGACTCGAAGAATCACAAATTTTGTGTTTTTAGTTTCTTCAACTAAGCATTGTAGGCTTGTTAATTTTTTATGAAAGTGGGCTAAATAGCAGTGGACAAAATGAAAAAGTATAGGAATTTCAATGGTTGCTCTTCTAGGCCCCCGGGGAAGTTGAAATAGCATCAATTGTTCAAAATTGATGGCTGTAACTCTTCAAAGATGCAGGCTTTAAAAGCCCCGACTCTTCAAGCATGGAGCGGAAACTCTTCTAGATTTTCAAGGGGTTTGAACTCTTTAAGGTTCAAGAGAGTTACACTAAGCAAATTTCATTAATCAAATTTGGTCTATAATTTATAGAGACTCATTGACCTTTTATATCAAAATAAAACAAGAGTAAGGGTGCGTTTGGTAACCATTATGTTCCAAGGAACAATTTTGATGAGAAATGATTTTTTTTTTTTTTTTTTTGTTTCTATTCTTGAGAACAATTTGAGCAAAAAGAATGTGTTTGATAACTTCCCAAAATTTCTATTCTCGGATAGAAATACATTTGGTAAGATTCTAAGATTTTTTATTTCTTTTAATTTTATAATTCTTTTATTATTTTTTTCCTTTTTTTCTTTTTCCTTTTTATTTTTCTCTTTGGCTGGTTGTTGGTCACCGTCATGGCCGGCGACCAGCTGGGCGACGTCCGACGAGCTCGCTGGAGGCTAGCCTGGCCCCAGCGAGTCTCGACCTCGCCTAGGCGGCGTGAGGTTAGCCTCGCCTTGGCTTGGCAAGGCCAAGCCTCGCATCAGCTGGGGAGGCCGAGCCTCATTATAGCCACGTGAGGCTGACTAGGCGAGGTTGACCTCGCCTAGCACAGGCAAGGCCGAGCCTTGCCGTGGCTTGGCGTCTCTGAGGGACAGCGATGCTTTGGCAAGGTCGCTGGTCACTGACGTCGGCCATGGCCAAGGTCGGCAACTGACCAAAAGGAAGAAGAAGAAGAAGAAGAAAAGAAAGAAGAAGAAAAGAGAAGTAAAAAGAAGAATGAGAAAAATTGATTCTAGAAATTGTTCCTGGAAACAAGAAGTTACTTTCTTTTACTTCTTGTTTTTGTTCCAAATCTATTCTTGAGAACAAAAGTTTTACCAAACATGTTTCTATTCTTTTTTCGTTTCCTAGAACAAAAGAATAGAATTTTTTGTTCCAAGGAATATAATTTCTTTTAACAAACAGACCCTAAGAGGCTAGACTCAAGCATAGAAACTAATAGTCATTAATGTATGTAGAAACTAGAAGCTATTAAAATTGAAACAATATTTACCAATGCTTTTGCTCGTCCCAAAGTGCCTTGATTCAAGTTTTAATGTTTGGGAAATGACAAAATCTTTATGACAAAATAGAGTGTCGTTGATATTGAATGCATGCTAATCTTCTAGGTTGAACAAGTTAGTCTTGAAAATGGGCTACATCAAAGAGAGAGAGAGAGAAAGGAGCTATTTCCCTCCAATGATGGTAATTTTATTGACAACTTCTATATGATGTAAGAGATATAACTTTTGTGGAATTAAAGACATTATATTGAACCTTTTTCAGGATATATAAATGGGCAAGCCATCATATATATGGTAGTTAATTGACTCAGCCATATTTGAAAGAACTAACTTGGAAAAAAATCACGATAATGGACGATGATAATGACATGCACCTAACACATAGATCCCACCAAATTAGTAGAAACTGTCAATGTGCTTAGTGAGGTTACGGTGAAGATATCGCAATCACAAGCAGCAGAATTCAAGATTCAAGAACCACCCTCCGCAAATGTACAGCGACTACTGAAGGCAGTCTCTAAGGAAATAAAATTACATAAACAAGACAGATAGCAGCAAAAAGAGACGGAGATCCTCCATGGTTTAGAAGTGATGGTGGTGCTTCTTGCCATGATGAGACTCTTTATCCTTTTTCTTGGCCTCCTTCCTCTCGTGGTGCTCGTGGAAGGCGAACCCGACAGCCCCGACGGCAGCGGTGGCAGCTATTTCCTCCTTTATCTTGTGCCGGTGAGCGTGCTCCGGGTCCTTCTTGGCCTTATGCTTCTCATGCTGCATTTTGCACATTATTAATCAGCAATGGCGTGCACCAAACAAAATGAGTTAAGGTAAAGAGGAAAGGAGCAAAAAAAAAAAAAAAAAAAAAAAAAGGTTCTCTATTATGTATACTTTTTTTTTTATACAAGCTCTGAGCATGGGATAGGTTCGAGAAAAAAAAATTAATTTATTCACCTTGAAAAGAAGTATTTGATCATGTAAATAGTGCTATGGATTACAATTATGTTTTTTGCTTAAGCCAATTGTAGGGAAATCTTATTCCTCTAGCTGATGGGTGAAGGAAATCAATTAAATTCAAACTATTGTTCATTTATAAGGATGATCCATTCTTGTATGGCATGCTATTATCATGTCGAGTTGAAATATGTGAGTATAATCGAGATCTTTTGCATCCAATGCTCGTTAATAACCTGATGATTCAAGTCAAAAATGTGAAGACGCAAATTTTATCTAAATTATAAAATGGGAAAAGAATTGAAAAGAATTGAAAAGAAGATGATAATTATTACCAAGGCATAAGCACCGGCAGCAGCGGCACCGAGCTCGCCAAGCTGCTGGAGGTGCTTGTGGTGCTTCTCCTCCTTCCTGTAATCGACCTTAGGCTCCGTGAAGATGACCCCAGGCTCTGTGAAGGCATCATTCTTCTTGTGGTGGCTGCGGTGGTGGTTGTGGTGGTGGTGATGGTGGTGTCCTTCGGCCATGGTTGGAGGTTGTGTTTTTTTTTAGGAATGCTAGAATTGACGAAGGATCAGGGAAAGGACTATAGCTGAAGTGTATGGTATGCGTTGTGAGACCGTTAGAGAGGGAGGGGCGTATTTATAGGGAAAGTTGGCACATGCAAAGTCTCGCATCCAATCGGGCCAACGCGGGAGGCCTTAAACGCGTGATGGACGGTCGGGATTGCTTAGTCTGGTTCTGCTCGATGCATTTTTGTCTTCTTTCGATAAAGCAGTTGTTCGTATGTCAAACAAAAACAAAAAATATATTAGGGGATGATTCTTTTTTTTTGGGGGGGGTGTTCTACTTGAGGGATTTTTGGGAGGACAAATTCATTAGAGAACAATGCTCTAACAATACCATATACTTGACAATGATGTTTTTATCGTTTCCCTTTGATTTGTCTGATGATAATTTCTTAGTCTTGAGCTTGAATTGCAAGATTTGTTTAATAATGTAATTGTAGGGGTCCAAAGTCTAAGATGAAACTTTCTGGTGGAGGTGGGTGGTTTTAACTTATTGATTAAGTAATTGCATCACATGAATGTTCTCTATGGTCGTCCCGTGGTTTCATACCGACTCGTTTTTTACAAAAGTGATCGTCTCTTTTTAGATGCTTTAAGAATAAGAGAATACGTTAATTTTTTCATCACTGTACTTCCGTTTTTTTTTTTTTTTCTTTTCCTGCTATACTCTTAGATTGTTTGTAAGAGGCATGGCATTATATCCCTATTAATTTTCAAGGGACGAAACCTGAATTTAATTAGATAGTAGAACTAATTCGTATATGCTCCATCAATGCATTTAGTGGAACCCCTTCATTTTAGAATTGGTTGACACGCCTATATACATATAAAATCAATGGGGTAGATATTATCTGGTGTTAATTAGAAGTGGACATCAATAAAACATATATAAATGAACAAATAAGTAAAATTAAAAATTCAAGGACTACATCGCCCATTACACATTATCTAAAGCATCCAAGTACCAACACTCTTTGCCTATGATTTGAAAGCAGGCTGTACATCTTTATTTCCAGTGGTAAATATCAAAGCTCGTTTGAGACGCCCTTTTTGGCCTTGGTTCTCTTGTATTTTGAATGCATGTCTCCACCCATATATACTTTGAAAAGCAACCGTATCAGTTATGATTTGAAGAACATTCTCTTCTTTGACTTTTCATTGTTTCTATAGGATTCCAAACACCATTCTCTACGACCAAAATCAAGACTGGGCATGTTCTAACCAGGTTGGCAAGACCAATAAAAAAAAAACCAAGAAAGAACCGAAACTCAAGCGCAACCCGAAGATCTCCGGAAGCTTCGAAGGGGGCCGTGGAGGAAAGGCAATTGGCTATGGCTCACCTCAGTAGCTCGGGCAGCTTCTTCATTGAGGAAGATCTTCACCTCGAAAGGCCCCAAAGTTACTGGTCCCGTTATCACCGGCGCCGAATTGCCGGTGTCTCGAGATGCTCTAATATGATCGTATGATGCATGGTTGAAAGCCCGACATGTCTAGCTTCGATGAATCAAGTTTCCCTGCAATTTGGAAGTCCTTTGAAGGAAATTATGCCCGAAGTACCAAGAGGAGGAAATCTGGGATATTGTTAAGTTTCGGTATAGTACGATGCAGGCTGCGCCGGTGGTACGGCCAGGCATGAGTAGGCTATTGGCACGCATGGTCGGGCTGGTAGGACGGCCATGTTGCGGGCTGGTTGCATGAATTTATGGGCATAAATACTACTATTATCTTTTCATAATGAAATACACAGATAATGATTTCAAGGTCTTATTTCAAATCAATTTTACAAAGGATTGCATTATGAGGAAAAATTATATAAAAAGTCATAAATCTATTGCATTTTGATCAATTCAATTGCAATCCTTTTAATTATATCGATTGAGTCCTAAACATTTTTATATGTTGCCAATTAAGTTTATCCGGCTAATTTTAATCGGAAATCACTGACGTGGACACCAATAATGCTATATAGAACAGTTGAGGTTGATGTGACCAATTTTTTTATAATTTTTCTTCTTTGTTTATTTATTTTCCTTTTTTTCCTACCAAGTTCGACAAGGATTGCCAACTAACCCTTGCCAGCCAAAAGGCAAGGGCTGGGCGACCCTTGTTGGCGGCTGGGTGAGGGCTTCATGGTTGGCAAGGGTTGGCCAGCAGCTCTTTTGTTAGGCTTAAGAGGGAGAAAAAAAAAAGAAAAAGAAAAAGAAAGCCGATCAATTAATACATATACATGGATGCCTGTGTGAATTATGCGAAACCAAGAGGCTGTATTGTTTGACGTTCACCAAATTAGTCTATTCAACTTTCTTTTTAATCGAAATAAAAGAACCTTCCAATATCTTATAAAAACTTTTGAACGATTTGAGGTGACGTATGGTGACATGAAGATTTTTCTAAAAAAAATTGAACGCGTTTTGACATTACAATTCCATGTTTTTGTCTTCTATGGTTTTATCAGGGGCACATATGGCCCAGTGCACTCCTCTTGAAGTCGCGTGTCGGTTTTTGGTGCCTTCGCGTTCACCCGTAAAATGCATACTCGGATGACGGCGGGTCTTCGCCGCGTCGGCGACTTCGTCTTTGTCAACAAAACCAAAATGAACTTTCCGACGATGGCGTGTCTTCGCCTCGTCCGCCTTAGCGCGTGGTCCATACCGTGTGATAATGCTCTCATCGTCAGGAGAATTCGGTCAGCATCGACTTCTTCACCTATTCCCAAGTTGCAGCAGCATGACACGACGAAATCCTTGCGTGGAGCAGCCTGACGCACGCGTCGAATCGGAATCTAATGGGATCCACACATAAGAAAACGTTCGATCATCTGTCGCATCCTAGCGGGCGAAGACTAAATCCGATCAAGCCATGAGAGTATAGAGTTTATGTAGCTACGCAAAATTGCAAGATTTTGAATTACCAAGCTCCTTTTTCCATGACCTAACGATAGAGTTGTCTTGCGTGAAGAGGCACATGGCTTGTTGCCGCGTCAGCGATCTCTAATGAAAAAATCAAAAGGATTATATTTCCTATAAAGACTTAGGATTACATTAGCAAAAATTTAAAAGTTTTAGAACTGATTTGACTTCCTTAAAAAATATTTAGGTGTTATTAAGTAATTTTTTAGGTTCATTTGAGACAAATTGATGGTTATAATTGTAAATGGTCATTAGCAATAGATCGATCCGACGAGTGAAGGAAAGGAGAATTTTGAGACGAAAAGGGAGATTAATTGGAGGAGGAACATTCCTTTTTTGGGCTTTTGGAGGCCCACTGGCAAAGCCCTGCTGGCCCAACGGCTACCGATCAAGTAGATGGGCCCAGAGTTCGGGCCTTTGGGCCCATATAATTCGATTTGGGCCGAGCCTTTTACCAGGCCATCTCAAGAGAAGATGGGCCTGATCGACACAGCCCAACCCAGCCCAGCCCAATTGCCACTCCTTCCTCATTATGTAAGTCGATATATTAGGTAAGCACGGAATCATCTAATTCAGTGAAAATTCAACCATTAACTTTATTTTTATTTATTTGGCTGAAGTTTTTTGGATCTATATTATTAAACCCAAAGTGTCATTTATATTCCCACGAGAATCCCTCCAAGGCCCGTAGTTTGGGCCTTAGGGCCCAAATAAGTTGATTGTGTCGGGCCTACCCGGCCCAGCCCAATTGTCACCATCTCCTCATTATGTAAGTCAATATATTAGCTAAGCACAGAATCACCTAATTCAATGAAAATCCAACCATTAACTTTATTACTCTTTTTTTTTTTGGGCTGAAGTTATTGGATCTATATTATTAAACCCAAATTGTCATTTATATTCCTACGAGAATCCCTCTGCGGCCTGGAGTTTGGGCCTTAGGGCCCAAATAAGTTGATTGTGCCAGCCCGACCAAAGCCGGCCCAATTGCCACCCTTCCTCATTATGTAGTCGATATATTAGGTATGAGTGGAATAATCCAATTTAGTAAAAATTTAACCATTAACTTTATTTTATTTTTTGCTAAATTTTTTGGATCTAGATTTTTAAACCAGAAGTGTCAAATATTATTTATATATTGAAATATATTTTAATTTTGTTAATTTTTTTGGTCGAATAATTTTAATTTTGTTAATTATGTTAATTTAAGAAGTCTAGTTTCCGATAAAAAAATAATTTTCATAATATGAATATTAGAAATCATATCTACCTTTATTCCCCCCTCCCATGAAATAATTTTGTCCGGTCTATATCCCCATTATATTTGACTTTATCCTATTTTGAGCACGCATCAAACGAAGTATAAGATAAATTTTATCATATCTTGAATTTTATCATGATTGTCAAATGCAATCAAGGTTTTCTATCTATTGTATTTTTTGCATCAAATTCTTAGTGGTAGGTCTCATTAACACTTTTCCTAGATTCGCTTGAGGCATATTTATAACACATGTTAATTGTGTAGCTATTAATGTTATGTTGATGACGCAACTTCAAGTATAACTTGCTTTTTGGTTACATGGTCCTTTCCAATTTGCCCTTATTTGTTTCATTTTTTGTTAATCATCGTGTTAATTCTTGATTTGTTTTAACAAATTTGACAGATAAAGAGCCTCTTGGGAACAAAGGTTGAGTGGTGATTTGCAACACTATTGAGAACTATGTCATGTACACAAAGCTGCTCTCAATGCACAACCTGGTTTGGTCGAAAATGACAAAAAAACTATTGGAGAAAATCAACATTCTCCATTTCTGTCATACTTATTATTTCACATTTTGCATTATAACTATGTATTCCTCCACATATAAAATATACAATCTTATCCTACAGCCGTGCATCAGAAGATAGGACAATTCCACCCAGCGTTATTGATGAAAACCCAAAGTCTTTGTGTAGCTTATGTTGAGCACCTTCTCATGAAGAGCCTTTTTGTAAGTCTTCCGGATTATTTTGTATTTCCCTTGGTGGTTGTGTCGTGCTATGTTCTATGACATTGGATGAGTAAATTGGACGTCATCATTATTTTGGCTGTGTGTATATGATCCTTCTCTAGTTTAGAGTTCATTTGGCTATAGTTTGACTTAGCCTTATGGTGCAGCTATACACGAAGCTTGAAGACAGAATGAACTCCATCTGGATAGATTGGTGGTTTAGATGTTTCAAAAAATGAATAATTGATAGTCATATGGATGGGTGGAAGCTTTATACCTAATTAAGAGAGCATAAAAGAACCACTCTTTTTCTCCTTGGTCTGATCCCACAAACACATGGGCAGTGAAGATCTCCTGTTCTTCGCTATTTCTCTTCAATTCTAGTTAATCTCAAAGTCCAAGTAGAGGGAACTGTGCATGTTTCATGGGTCCAACCAAGAGTTTTGGGCATTTTGCAAGTTAAATCCTTGCGAGATCGGTTGGATGGTTGGCTGGATAAAGTACACACTGCTTTTCTATCCGTTGAAGCAGAAACACCTGATCTCGTCATTGTGTAGTCTTATGTTGCCTTTACCTACGCCAATTGTAACATCTCTTGACTAAGTTTGCTGACAACAAAGTGAAAGGAGGTGAAAGAAAAGAGACAAGTGCAAGGCAGTTGGGCATTTTGTCCATATCTGGGCTTCTTTCCGTGTCTCTAAGTTTTCTTCAATCATTTTTTGTTGCAACTGGCTATCTCATGTGCTTCAGGGGAATGTTTTCAGTAGTCGATTAACTTATTTATTAGGTTAAAGATAATCATTTACGGAATAAAGACAGATATCAAAATGTGCAAAGAGAATCTCATTCGATATTCCTAATATGATTTGCATCATGTATGAATTGCTGAGTATATTTTCAAATGAACCTGAAATTCATTGTGCCAATTGTCTCACTCTCGGGTGCGTGCACTCGCATTGCTGGTACTTGTTAGGGCATATGATGCAATTGGGCATTTTGTCCAACCTGGGCTTCTTTCTGTGTCTCTAAGTTTTCTTCAATCATTTTTTGTTGCAAGTGGCTGTCTCATGCGCTTCAGGGGAATGTTTTCAGTAGTTGATTAGAGACTTATTTATTAGGTTAAAGAAGATCATTTACTTACTAAAGACTGACATCAGAATGTGCAAGGAGAATCTCATTTGATATTCCTGATATGATTTGCGTCATGTATGAATTGCTGATTATATTTTCAAATGAACATGAAATTCATTGTGCCAATTGTCTCGCTCCCGTGTGCGTGCACTCGCATTGCTGGTACTTGTTAGGGCATATGATGCCACTATATATATCTGCATGCTCCATGGCCTTGAGTTCTTCATGGTTGAACATTTAGGTTTCAGCAAATTTGACGAATTAACAATGGCTCTCACTCTCGTGCACGCAAATAATGCTCGTGCTTCTTATGGCATATATGGGTGGACACTGTACATATCTACTTACTCCATGGCCAGCAAAGTCGATGTATGAGAGCCATGCCATATGATACCATTTGCATTCCCCGCTATCGGCAATGGACAAGTGGGAGTTGTCCTATCATACTGTTCCCTTAATTAGGGCAATCCATGTCCCAAATTCGATGAATTTCTTTCTTGTTGCAGTTTTGTAGCTATCCTATTTAGCATTTTTTTTTAAAGCTATTCATACCCTTCCAATAAGGCGACACCTGCTTGAAATTTCAGATCAGATTCAGTGGTATTATACCAGCCAACTAGCACTTCAAAAACTGCTCAAAACCCTTTTGCCTTGTGGAGATTCAATAGGGTATGGACACTTAGCTAGAGAATAGATTGCAACGCAAAAACAAAGAAATCACTCGCACTTGGAATTAAAAGCACAGTGAAGAACTACAGGCTACTATGCATGATAGAACTTTAGAGGAGAAAGATCCAGAAAAGAAAAGGAAATACGGGGGGAATTCCCTCAGCTAAAAATACGCTTTAATCTCTTCTCTTTTTTGTAAAAGCACTTTTTGTAATTCTTTTGATTTTCTGATTTTTTTCTTTTTTTCCTTTTTTTCCCTCTATTATGTTTTCATTTTTCCCTTTTTCCCTCTGTCGGCCATCGACGAGGCCAATGTATGAATACAAATAGCCTGTGAATAGAGACTTGCATATTTATATTGTAGTCAAGATTGAAGTTTGATTTGACTATATATATTTATAGATAACCATTTCTGACCAAAACCAAAAACACTCAAATCAAATACGTAACTTCCAAAGCTTTAAGAAATATCCTATAAGTAGAGTATTGACATGTTTTTGAATAGTTTAAGAATCACACGGTATCAGGAACGTATGTTAAGGGTTTGTGTTGTGGTGCTATACTCTCAATAATCAAAGATCATTCTAACTCGCTAGACTTCGACCAATCTCATGGCATCATACTCATAAGTACCTATGTAGAGAGATATTAGTGAACAATGTCGCATGAGAATCTCATAGCATCATACTCATAAGTATTTATGTATTTATGTAGAGAGATATTAGGGAACAAAGTCACATGAGAGAGAGAGAGAGAGAGAGAGAGAGAGAGAGAGAGAGAGAGAGAGATGAAGCCCTAGGTCGGCTACTTAGACGATAAAATCAGGAGAGTGACTTACACGTATGGAAACTTAGTCATAAAATTGAATAAATTTTCTTTTCCATGCTAGTTCAGGAAAATGAGCATAAATTTGTCAATTCAGATCAAAATGACCGGATTCCAAAGCAAAAGAATGGAGACTCGAAGAATCATAAATTTGTCAATTCAAATCATAAATTTTCTTTTCCATTGTAGGCTTGTTAATTTTTTATGAAAGTGGGCTAAACAGCAATGGACAAAATGAAAAAGTACAGGAATTTCAATGGTTGCTCTTCTAGGCCCCCATGGAAGTTGAAATAGCATCAATTCTTCGAGATTGATGGCTGCAACTCTTCAAAGATGCAGCCTTTAAAAGCCCCGACTCTTCAAGGACAGAGTGCAAACTCTTCTAGGTTTTCAAGGGATTTGAACTCCTTAGGGTTCCAAAGAGTTACACTAAGCTAATTTCATTAATGAAATTCGGTCTATAATTTATAAAGACTCATTGACCATTTCTATCAAAACAAAAGAAGAGTAAGGGCACGTTTGGTAACCATTATGTTCCAATGAACAATTTTTGATGATAAATGGTTTTTTTTTTGTTTCTATTCTCGAGAACAATTTCGAGCAAAAGAATGCGTTTGATAACTTCCCAAAATTTCTATTCCCGGATAGAAATACATTTGGTAAGATTCTTAGATTTTTTTATTTCTTTTAATTTTATAATTCTTTTATTATTTTTTCCTTTTTTTCTTTTTCCTTTTTCTTTTTCTCTTTGGCAAGTCGCCGCCACCGTGGTGGCCGGCGACCAGGCCGGGTGACGTCCGACGAGCTCGCCGAGGCTAGCCTAGCCCCGGCGAGTCTCGACCTCGCCTAGGCGGCGCGAGGTTAGCCTCGCCCATGCCTGGCGAGGCCGAGCCTCGCGTCGGTTGGGGAGGCCGAGTCTCATTGTGGCCACCCGAGGCTAACTGGGCAAGGTTGACCTCACCTAGCACAGGCGAGGCCGAGGCTCGCCATGGCTCGGCATCTCTGGGGGTCGGCGATGCTTTGGCAAGGTCGCCGATCACCAGCTTCAGCCATGGCCAAGGTCAACAACCGACCAAAAGGAAGAAGAAGAAGAAGAAGAAGAAGAAGAAGAAGAAGAAGAAGAATAAAAAAAGAAGAACGAGAAAAATTGATTTTAGAAATTGTTCCTGGAAACAAGAAGTTACTTTTTTCTACTTCTTATTTTTGTTCCAAATCTATTCCCAAGAACAAAAGTTTTACCAAACACGTTTCTATTCTTTTTCCATTTCTTGGAACAAAAGAATAGAAATTTTTGTTCCAGGGAACATAATTTTTTTTTAACAAATAGACCCTAAGAGGCTAGACTCAAGCATAGAAACTAATAGTCATTAATGTATGTAGAAACTAGAAGCTATTAAAATTGAAACAATATTTACCAATGCTTTTGCTCATCCCAAAGTGCCTTGATTCAAGTTTTAATGTTTGGGAAATGACAAAATCTTTATGACAAAATAGAGTGTCGTTGATATTGAATGCACACTAATCTTCTTGGTTGAACAAGTTAGTCTTGAAAACGGGCCACATCAAAGAGAGAGAGAGAGAAAGGAGCTATTTCCCTCCAATGATAGTAATTTTATTGACAACTTCTATATGATGTAAGAGATATAAATTTTGTGGAAATAAAGACACTATATTGAACCTTTTTCAGGATATATAAATGGGCAAGCCATCATATATCGCTTGATTTGGGACAATATAGATTATTAATTATGTCATTTTGTGACTTCATTTCAAACTGGCAGTTAATTGACTCAGCCATATTTGAAAGAACTAACTTGGAAAAAAATCACGATAATGGACGATGATAATGACATGACATGCACCTAACACATAGATCCCACCAAATTAGTAGAAACTGTCAATGTGCTTAGTGAGGTTACGATGAAGATATCGCAATGGACTATTATTTGATAAATTTGCTAATCTGTACGTGTCCTCATGGGAGGACTCAAAACATAAATTCTAAGAAACTCTTATATACTATTATATCATGTACAGCTTTTTACGTAATTTTTGAATTATAATTACATATAACATGGCGATCAAGTGTTTTTTTTTTTTTAATTTGACGCCATCGTGTTTTAGTTAATTGACATTGACTAACCGGGAGTGGATCCGTTGTGTGCTAATTAGTTTTGGAAAATAATATTTCAATATAATCACTGTACCTAAAACAATATGTGGAAATGTAAAAGCAAGGAATCAGATCATCAGAACACCCAAGATACAACCTGTACAAGACAAAGCCCAAACACACCCTCCGCAAATGTACAGCGACTATTGAAGGCAGTCTCTAAGGAAATAAAATTACATAAACAAGACAGATAGCAGCAAAAAGAGACGGAGATCCTCCATGGTTTAGAAGTGATGGTGGTGCTTCTTGCCATGATGAGACTCTTTATCCTTTTTCTTGGCCTCCTTCCTCTCGTGGTGCTCGTGGAAGGCGAACCCGACAGCCCCGACGGCAGCGGTGGCAGCTATTTCCTCCTTTATCTTGTGCCGGTGAGCGTGCTCCGGGTCCTTCTTGGCCTTATGCTTCTCATGCTGCATTTTGCACATTATTAATCAGCAATGGCGTGCACCAAACAAAATGAGTTAAGGTAAAGAGGAAAGGAGCAAAAAAAAAAAAAAAAAAAAAAAAAAAAAAAAGGTTCTCTATTATGTATACTTTTCTTTATACAAGCTCTGAGCATGGGATAGGTTCGAGAAAAAAAATTAATTTGTTCACTTTGAAAAGAAGTATTTGATCATGTAAATAGTGCTATGGATTACAATTATGTTTTTTGTTTAAGCCAATTGTAGGGAAATCTTATTCCTCTAGCTGATGGGTGAAGGAAATCAATTAAATTCAAACTATCGTTCATTTATAAGGATGATGATCCATTCTCACATGGCATGCCATTATCATGTCGAGTTGAGATATGTGAGTTTAATCGAGATCTTTTGCATCCAATGCTCGTTAATAACCTGATGATTTAGGTTAATAAGGTGAAGACGCAAATTTTATCTAAATTATAAAATGGGAAAAGAATTGAAAAGAATTGAAAAGAATATGATAATTATTACCAAGGCATAAGCACCGGCAGCACCAGCACCAAGCTCACCGAGCTGCTGGAGGTGCTTGTGGTGCTTCTCCTCCTTCCTGTAATCGACCGTAGGCTCCGTGAAGACGACCCCAGTTTCTGTGATGGCATCATCCTTCTTGTGGTGGCTGCGGTGGTGGTTGTGGTGGTGGTGATGGACCTGATGGTGGTGTCCTTCGGCCATGGTTGGTGGTTGTTGTTTTGAGGAATACTAGAATTGACGAAGGATCAGGGAAAGGACTATAGCTGAAGTGTATCGTATGCGTTGTGAGACCGTTAGAGAGGGAGGAGCGTATTTATAGGGAAAGTTGGCATATGCAAAGTCTCGCGTCCAATCGGGCCAACGCGGGAGGCCTTGAACGCGTGATGGACGGTCGGGATTGCTTAGTCTGGTTCTGCTAGATGCAAGTTTGTCTTCTTTCGATAAAGCAGTTGTTTGTATGTCAAACAAAAACAAAAAAATTAGGGATGATCTTTTTTTTTTTTTTTTTTTTTTCGTGGGGGGGGTTGATTCTAGTTGAGGGGTTTTTGGGAGGACAAGTTTATTTGAGAACAATGCTCTAACAATACCATATACTTGACAATGATGTTTTTATCGTTTCCCTTGATTTGTCTGATGATAAATTTCTTAGTCTTGAGCTTGAATTGCAAGATTTGTTTAATAATGTAATTGTAGGGGTCCAAAGTCTAAGATGAGACTTTCTGGTGGAGGTGGGTGGTTTTAACTTATTGATTAAGTAATCACATCGCATGAATGTGCTCTATGGGTCGTCTCGTGGTTTCATATTGACTTGTTTTTACAAAAGTGATCGTCTCTTTTTAGATGCTTTAAGAATAAGAAAATACGTTAATTTTTCCATCACCGTACTTCCGTTTTTTTTTTCTTTTCCTGCTATACTCTTAGATTGTTTGTAAGAGGCATGGCATTATATCCCTATTAATTTTCAATGGACGAAACCTGAATTTAATTAGATAGCAGAACTAGTTAGTATATGCTCCATCAATGCATTTGCTGATGCCTTTGTCTACTTATAAAAACATGTGGACTAGTTAAAAAAAAAAAAAAAAATGCTGCTAGTGTATGTAATGACATTCCATGATGTTGAGGCACGATGGATAGTCTCGTTCTGATTCTACTTGACAGACAAAGCTAAATCAGTTCAGATATCCATTCATGCCATATAACACCTTAGGATGGTTTGTAGCTCCCTTGAATGTGAACAATTTTATGCCATTTCTTCTTGAGATTATTAGATGCTGGCGCCATTGACTTAATTTTAGTTATTAAATTTAGTGGAACCCTTCATTTTAGAATTGGTTGATGCGCCTATATACATATAAAATCAATGGGGTAGAAATACACGGATAATGATATCAAATTCTTGTTTCAAACCAATTTTATGAAGTATAGTCACATCATTGGGAAAAATCATCTAAAAAGTCATAAATCTATTGCATTTTAACCAATTCAATTATAATCCTTTTATTTGTGTCAATTGAGTCCTAAACATTTTCATGTGTTATCAACTAAGTTTACTCGATTGATTTTAATTAGAAATCACTGACGTAGATGCCAGTAGAGTTACATAAGACGGTTGGAGTTGATGTGACCATTTTTTTTTAATTTTTCTTCTTTGTTTATTTATTTTCTTTTTTTTCCTACCAAGTCCAACAAGGATCGCCAAATAACCCTTGCCAACTAGAAGGCAAGGGTTGGGTGACCCTTTTGGCGACTGGGTAAAGGCCGCAATGATTGAGGGCTTAATGGTTGGCAAGGGTTGGCCAGCAGCTCTTTTGCTAGGCTTGGAAGGAAAAAGAAATAAATAAATAAATAAAGAAATAAAGAAAGCTGATCGATTAATACATATACATGGATGCCTGTGTGAATTATACAAAACCAAGAGGCTGTTTAGTTTGACATTTACCAAGTCATACTTAAATTTCTTTTTCACTGAAATAAAAGAACCTTCCAATATCTTATAAAAACTTTGCAAAGATTTGAGATGACGTGTGGTGACATGAAGACTTTTCTAAAAAATTCAAACGCGTTTTGACATAACAATTCCTTGTTTTTGTGTCTTCTATGGTTTTATCAGGGGCGCATATGGCCCAGTGCACTCCTCCTGAAGTCGCGTGTCGGTTTTTGGTGCCTTCGCGTTCGCCCGTAAAATGCATACTCGGATGACGGCGGCTCTTCGCCGCGTCGGCGACTTCGTCTTTGTCAACAAAACCAAAATGAACTTTCCGACGATGGCGTGTCTTCGCCTCGTCCGCCTTAACGCATCGTCCATGCCGTGTGATAATGCTCTCATCGTCACGAGAATTCAGCCAGCATCGACTTCTTCACATAATCCCAAGATGCAGCAGCATGACACGACGAAATCCTTGCGTGGAGCAGCCTTGTCCGGCATTGCATAGCTAAAGTACCGCCTGACGCATGCATCGAATCGGAAGCTAATGGGATCTACACATAAGAAAACGTTCGATCATCTATCGCATCCTGGCGGGAGAAGACTAAATCCGATCAAGCCATGATAGTATAGAGTTTATGTAGCTACACAAAATTGCATGATTTTGAAATACAAAGCTCCTTTTTCAATGACCTAATGATAGAGTTGTCTTGCGTGGAGGCACATGGCTTGTTGCCGTGTCAGCGATCTCCGATGAAAAATCAAAAGGATTAGATTAAAATTTCTGTAAAGATTAAAGATCAAATTAGCAAAAATTTAAAAGTTTTAGAACTTACTTGACTTCTGTACAAAATATTTAGGTGTTATTAAGTAATTTTTGAGGTTCATTTGAGACAAATTGATAGTTACAATTGTAATTGGTCATTAGCAACATATCGATCCGATGAGTGAAGGAAAGGAGAATTTTGAGACGGAAAGGAAGATTAATTGGAGGAGGAACTTTCCTTTTTTGGTCTTTTGGAGGCCCACTGGCAAAGCCTTGCTGGCCCAACGGCCACTGGTCAAGTAGATGGGCCCAGAGTTTAGGCCTTTGGGCCCATATAATTTGATTTGGGCTGAGCCTTTTACTAGGCTGTCTCGATAGAAGATGGGCCTGATCGACACAGCCCAACCCGGCCCAGCCCAATTGCCACCCCTTCCTCATTATGTAAGTCGATATATTAGGTAAGCATGGAATCATCTAATTCAATGAAAATTCAACCATTAACTTTACTTTTTTTTTTTTGGCTGAAGTTTTTGGATCTATATTATTAAACCCAAAGTGTCATTTATATTCCTACGAGAATCCCTCCAAGGCCCGTAGATTGGGCCTTAGGGCCCAAATAAGTTGATTGTGCCGGGCCGACCCGACCCAACCCAATTGCCAACCCCCTCCTCATTATGTAAGTTGATATATTAGGTAAGCACGAAATCACCTAATTCAATGAAAATCCAACCATTAACTTTATTACTCTTATTATTTTTTTTTTTTTTTGGGCTGAAGTTATTGGATCTATATTATTAAACCCAAGCTGTCATTTATATTCTTACGAGAACTCCTCCGAGCCCCGGAGTTTGGGCCTTAGTGTGACAAATTGGCTAAATTTTCGATTTTGTTTTTGATTAAATAAATCGGGCATTTCATCGACGCGCCTATAGTGCTATTCTTTGAGCGATTACTCACGAGATAACCTGGATTATCGGGGAAAGCAATTAAGGAATCTAAATGCAATAAACTTGAGAATTTGACCGGGAATCGACCGATCGACCGTGTTAGTCTATAAGGGTCATTACGGCCTTCGTTAGAAATCGATCGAAACCGGGAGATAGGTCGACTCAATTAAGGTATGTGATCAAAGTATGGGTGATTCCACATGATTGCAAAATACTCGTCGATCGGCACTAGAATGATTTTTCTATCGTTTCGGTACCCGGTGTCCATAATTGAAACCTCGATACTTTCACGACAAATACTCGTCGGTTGGCACTAAATCGATCATGAGTCAATTGCACTAAAAATTCATAAAAGTTACTCGATAGACTAGGTCAAGCTAAAAACGCACCGAATTGAAAATAACCGTGAATTTGAACCCGATTTCGAAATGAAAGTTTCGTGGTGTCACGAGCTATTTTAACGTCGACTCATCCTCCAAAAAATTTTCGGAGATTCCGAGAATTTTACAAAAAATCGATTCGGACGTTACGAAAAATTGGACGGGCCAAATTAAAGGAAATTTGGACTTTTAAGCCGAGCCTTTGAGTATCAAGGATTTACAATTGTTTGGGATTTTCCTTCATCGAAATTGGACCTCAATTTGGAGATTTGAGTGAGAATTGAAGTTAATATTGGTGAAGTTCGGATCAAGGCATGGGGCAGCAACTTTGGCTTCAAAAATTGGATAAATGGGTGGTTTATTTTGTGGATTATAAGGCTGGAAAGTATTACGAGACATTAGGATATCTTTTTGTGGGCTTTTGGGGGACATATATTCAACGGAAGAGATAAAATTTGCTGACTTTTTCCCTTTGCTTTTGCCAAGCTTTTCGTGCACGACTCCTCCTCTCTCCGTCTCCTTCATCTTTCGATTCCCTTCGGTTCTGCTTTCATTTCCTCTGTATCTTTGTCTATTTTTCATCTCCACCGAACAATCCCCTCTGCTGCCATTTTTCTCTTTTATTTCCCCTCTCTTCGTGTGACAATCCCATTCGGTCAACATCCTCCCCTCAGCAACTTCACGAGATTGACCCACCTTCTCCACGTTCACATTTTATTTCCCTGCAGCCCCTCACGATTCAACCCGCCGAAGCTTTGCCCACGTGCCCCCCAACGCTGCCTTCTCCACCTTCATTTGATTCCAACGTCCACCGAAGCTACACGCCCGTCTCTTGTCCTCCTTCGGTCAACTTCAGCTCAGCAAGAAGCTCCTTTGTTGACCTCCTTGTGTCGGCTTGTTCGGCCCAGCAGCGACGCGCAGCACTTCCACCGAGCTGCCACGTTCGGTCAATCATCTTCAACGAAGACCGAGCAATCGTCCACCGAACCGAAGCCACACGAAGCAGCTGCTCCTTCACCGTTGGTCTTCACGAAACAACGCCAGCCCAAATCTGCAGCCTTCAAGCCCAGCGGCAGCCCACATCTCAACTTATTAGTTGGGCTTAGCAGCCCGCAAGCCAAGCCCGCAGTTCAGCCCATTGGAATTCAGCCCATCTTCAGCCCATCTTCAGCAGTCTTCAGCCCATTGTCAGTTTAATTGCTCAGACCAGTTCAGTTGCAATTTGGCCCAATTCCAGCCCAGTCTTGAAGTCCAAGAAGCAGGCCCAAGCCCATCAACCAAGCCTAGAAATTTTCGGGCCATAGCGCTTTTAGCCTGGGCTGAGTGTCCGCCAACGCCGCCGAAAATTTGTATTTCAGCCGCCATCGAGCCATCGTTGCGGTGATTCAGCCTTCGCATTTTATCAAGTGAGTTTTGCTCACTAATCCCTTATTAGTCATTAATCATGCTTAGGGGTTAGTTAGATTTAATTAAGTACAATTAGGTGGATAAATTTAATTAGAGTAATTAAATTAGGGATTTACCTATGCATGTTAGGCAAATGGTTAGCGTAGTTAGCAAGTAAACATGCTCTATTATGTATTGAACGAGTCTCAGTAATTTTTTGGGCTTGTCTCGGCTTCCAATTAGGCTATATAACAGGCCTAAGTTGGATTTATTGTATTTATTTATTATTTTCTGTAATTATTTAATTATTTATTTATTTTTCGAAAATTAGGCTGAGATAGCCAACGATCGGAATTTTGTGCTAATTACTATGGTGCTCTCTTTTTATTTAATTGAGTACCGGTTTGTGAAAATTAAGTGTGATTGGTGGTTATGGGGATTTATCCCAAAACGAAAAATGTCATTATTTGAAGGGAAAATAACCGTGTGAGGTTGTGAGTTTAGTAGATAATTCTTAGGTGGGGCCGTGATGCCACCAAGTCTAGAAAATTGTCAAGCGGGGCCGTGATGCCACCAAGTCAAGAAAATTGGCAAGTGGGGCCATGATGCCACCAAGTCAAGAAAATTGCTAGGTGGGGCCGTGATGCCACTAAGTTTAAAATTGCCAAGTGGGGCCATGATACCACTAAAGTCTAAACTTGCCGAGTGGGGCCGTCATTCCACTAATTAAAAATTATGCTTGTGGGGCCGTAATTCAGAATCAAGAATGAATTCGAAATGATTGGGAGCGGTCTTGTTAACATGTAATCGATCGATTGATTGATCGATGACTCGATCTAAATGATTGGATGATATGATTATTAGCATCTGTTATTTAAACCGACTTGCGTAAAAGAAACCGAGGCCAAGGTAAGCCCTATGACTCGTGATTGTGCTTAGGCAGCCCTAAGGCATATTTTCTTCCTAATCGGGTCTTAGGAAGTAGAACTTGCTAAGACGTTGTCTCATTGGTTATTGTATAACCATTTTCAGGTCCTTAGATTGTGTTGATGAAGGATTGGAAGCCTTGGAGTCTAAGAAGTGAAGGAAACTAAATTGGCAAACCTATCTAACTCGCTAGTCATAGGACGCCCCTTTTTGTTTAAGTCGATAATTTTGTAAGCAACCCGATGTTGTAAATAAACATGTGTGCTTATAAAGGGTGCTTCGGTTTGAAAAAAAAAAAAAAATTATGGCTCTACTTTCATATCACATTATTTTATTATCCGGGGATTATTTATATGCTTCCGTATGCGTATTAAGATCGAATGGGTCGGCGATGCGTTCCGGGACATTGCTTTATTATATCGACCAAGCAAAGATAGGCGCGTGCTCGAAGGGTCGGGACATGACACTTAGGGCCCAAATAAGTTGATTGTGCCAGCCTGACTAGGCCTGGCCCAATTGCCACCCTTCCTCAATATGTAGTCAATATATTAGGTATGAGTGGAATCATCCAATTTAGTAAAAATTTAACCATTAACTTTATTTTATTTTTTGCTAAATTTTTTGGATCTAGATTTTTAAACCAAAAGTGTCAAATATTATTTATATATTGAAATATACTTTAATTTTGTTAATTTTTTTGGTCGAATAATTTTAATTTTGTTAATTTTGTTAATTTAAAAAGTTTAGTTTATAATAAAAATAATTTTTTTAATATGAATATTAGAAATCATATCCACCTTTATTCCACCCTCCCATGAAATAATTTTATCCAGGTTGATATCCCCTTATGTCGACTTTATCTTATTTTGAGCACGCATCAAATGAAGAATAAGATAAATTTTATTATTTCTTGAATTTTATCATTACTACCAAATCCAATCAAAGTTTTCTATCTATTGTATTTTTGCATCAAATTCTTAGTGGTAGGTCTCATTAACGCTTTTCCTAGATTCACTTGAGGCACATTTGTAACACATGTTCATTGTGTAGCTATTGATGTTATGTTGATGACATTTTCTACGAAGCAACTTCAAGCATAACTTGCTTTTTGGTTACATGGTCCTTTCTAATTTGCCCTTATTTGTTTCATTTTTTTTTTGTTAATCATCGTGTTAATATCTTGATTTGTTTTAACAAATTTGATAGATAAAGAGCCTCTTGGGAACAAAGGTAGAGTGGATGTACTATATTCTCAAGGCATTTAATGCTCGTGATTTGCAACGCTATTGAGAACTATGTCATGTACACACGGCTACTCTCAATGCACAACCTGGTTTGGTTATATGACATTGGATGAGTAGATTGGACGTAATCATTATTATGGCTGTGTGTATATGATCCTTCTCTAGTTTAGAGTTCATTTGGCTATAGTTTGACTTGGCCTTATGATGAGTTGTATACACGAAGCTTGAAGACAGAATGAACTCTATATGGATAGATTGGTGGTTTAGATGTTTCAAAAAACGAATAATTGATAGTCATATGGATGGGTGGAAGCTTTATACCTAGTTAAGAGAGCATAAAAGAACTACTCGTTTTCTCCTTGGTCTGATCCCACAGACACATGGGCAATGAAGATCTTCTATTCTTTGCTATTTCTCTTCAATTCTCGTTAATCTCAAAGTCCAAGAAGAGGGAACAGTGCATGTTTCCTGGGTCCAACCAAGAGTTCTAGGCATTATGCAAGTTAAATCCTAGCGGGATCGGTTGGATGGTTGGCTGGATAAAGTACACACTGCTTTGCTATCCATT